>JARQOC010000005.1:144835382-146035382 GCA_033576535.1 Allobates femoralis
TATTCCCAAAATTCGTCTCTTGGGTTGCTCAGGTTTTTCCCTCTGGAATAAGTCATAGTCTTTAAAAAGGGCCCATTCTTTAAACTTTTTCTATTAGCCTGGTCATGGACTTCGGTTGTTGCCCTTTGGGAAGCTTGGCTTTCCCTTTTAGGAGGGGTTTCCGGTTCTTCTTCATAGCTCAGGTAATTTTTTTCTTTTCTTAGTTAGGTCATGGATTTTCCCTTCCCGGGCTCAGGTCCCCAATCTTCCTTTCAGATTAGGTTTTTGCTCGGGCCTTCCCCGGGATGTGACTGTTCCAAAAACCTCCGGGGGGCGATACGGGGCCCCTGTAAAACCCACTTCATGACTTTACAACCTACCTGATACGGGCTTGATGAATACTCTTGCCCTTCTCTGCCATACCAGGTTTTTTATTTGGCAATTTTTCCCAAAACAACTATGACCTGACTAAAGATCTTTTGGTAAATTCTTCTCTCTAAGAAAACAAACTTCAAAAGTTCCCTGCTCCCTCCCCCGGCCCAAGCAGATGTTGATGTTCTTCTGTGGGACACTAAAAGAAATAAATTAAGTTATCTTCTGTTCCCTTTACAAGATTTTTGGGGCTCCTTGTTTGAACTCTGAGCTTTATTTTTTCCATAAATTTTCTATTGGATTCAAGTAGTAAATTGGAAAGGCCGTTAGACTTGGGGAATTTTCTAGTTCAGGAGTCCAAACTCCAGGCATAAAGTGTAGCACACGTGCAGATTTTCATGGTTTCCTTAGCTTTTACCAGTTGGAAAAAATTTATTTGTGCGGGATCAAATTTTTCAACTGTCAAATACTAAGAAATCCTGAAAACCTGCCTGTGCGGCTACCCTTGAAAACGGAGTTTTTAAGATTCCTATTCTAGTTGTTCACAATTAATTTCTGTAATTTTTTTCATCTTGTGTCTTTTGGTTGAGTTGGGTTTTTCATTTCTTAAAATTATATCATGCCTCATAGATTTACAAATGCTTTTAATTTATCTTTTGTATCTTAAACTCTCTACCAAAATTTTTTATTTTTTTTTTTAGGGGGTATATATTAGTTCTGTTTATTCACTTTTTTGCTTTTGATTTTCATTACTTTGGGTTTTTTCAGTTTGTTATTAGAGAAAAAGTTTTTTAATTTTTCATATTTCTGTAGTTTTTTCCTTTTTTCATTGATGGGAGAATTTAATTCTCTAATTTTTTTGTAAAGGTCTGATGAGTGTGAATTGAGTTATTGCTAGGCTTTTAATATGTTTTTAATTTTTTTAGTAATTTATGCTATTTTTCCAACTTTTTTCTCTGATGTCTTAATCAGATTTTAATTTTGATCTCTCTCACAACTGTCTTGTGGGCATTCCTGATCGAATATGCTGATAGGTCATTTGATATGTTTTCCTTAAAACAATTGCCTCTTCAATTTCTTTTTTATACTATGATAGTTGAAGGGAAAAAAATGTAGAAGTTAAGGACCTCTAGTTAAATCTACTTTGATCCTAGTGAATTACAGGACCTGTGATGATGTAACTGGTCACATGACCACAATCGATCATGTGACTCTCCAGGATAAGAACTCAGCAGTGGAGCGAGGGCATCGCAGGTGCCGTCAGCCTGACCAGAGATTTTCATGCAGGCTTGTAACAATCAACATGTTAGGCTATGGGTTGAACTAGATGGACTTAATGACCCGTTACACGGCATGACGTTGTTACGATGTTGGCTGCGATCTCGTGGATGCTCGGTCGTTTTTTAGATCAATTCAACATCGCTGCTGAGATATCGTGGACAACTCACCAACGATGTTGTGAGCAGGGATCGTTCGCAAACCCCGCAAACGACCCCTGCTCATTGCTGTGAATGGGAAAAGTCGTCCGTGACATTGTTATCGCGGTGTCACACAGTACGATGCATCAGGTTGGTTGAGTTGAAGTTGTCAGGTTTTTGAACATGTTCATAAACCTGTCAACTTCAACTTGACTAATTTTAGTTGAATCGTTCGGTTACACACAACGACGCACTAACAATGTTGTTTCAACATTATTTCATACGTCACTTTTGAGCGATGTTGTGCACGATGTTGAGACATGTAACGGGGCCTTTAAAGTCTTCCTTCAACCTTAAAAACTATGTTACTATGTTACATAGATGAGTTGCACTACATAGGAGTTATTACAGTATGCTCGCATGACCATTGCCCTACTATCTTTGACTTTTTGATTGTTTTTTCAACTCTGTTTCTATTTTACAAATCATCTAATTTTTAGATCATTTAATTTAAAGATTCCTCTTAGAAGTAGCGTCCATGATTTGTAATCAGAAAACAAAGCAAAACAAAAACAGCTTAAAATGCAGCGTGTGAAAGCATCCCAAAAAGGAATTGATCAGAGTAGTCATATCAATATAAGCAGTTTTCTAATATTAAAGTATAGAATTACTTTTACCTTATTGAAATTAAAGGGGAATCCAAATCAAGGGTGTTCATGTCATATTTAATTATTATGGGAGTCACTTATATGTCTATAATGGCAGGACAAGCTGGTTCCTTAGCTCCCATAAAGTGAATATAAGTGAATATTGATAGCTATACACATACATAGTCACCCTTCCATTTTTCTGCTGGCTCTGTGTCGGACTATATGGGATCCATTATTATTTTATGAAGGACAATGGGGGTGCATTAAACTATATGGAGGACACGGAGGGGACAATTATACTATATGGAGGATTATTGGGTACATTATAGTAGATTAAAAGGCAATGTGGGGTCTATTATGATATATGGAGGTCTATAGATTATGGGGGTACATGATACAATGTGAAGACTATGTAGGGCCCATTATGTTATATAGAGTGCAATGTGGCAACTATTATACTATATCAAGGCTATGTGGGGTCCATTATAATATTTGGAGGACTATGTAGAGGTCTTAATACTATTTAGAGCGCAACATTGGGGCCATTATCATATTTGGATGATGGAGGGGGAGCCTTTTTACTTTACGGCAGAGTCATTATACAATATAGAAGCAATTAAACAGTGTGGAGTCCAGCATAGTGTGCATAGGCCATTATACTGTTTGGAGGGCTAGTGGGGGCCATTATACAGTGTGAAGATGTCTGAGAGCCATTATATCTGCATCGGGCTGTGTCAGGGTACGGTTGGAGATGATACTGTGTTGGGGTCACAATACTCTGCTAGGGTGGTTAAGAGGGGGCACAGTGGTGTTATAACACTGTATATGTGGGGATTCAGTTAAATTAACATACAGTATGTGGGGGGTCATCATACTTTATTGGTGCAATGAAAGGGGATTCTAGGGATGCAGCGTGTTGAAAATTACTTTGCAAAGGCGGCAATTTGGAAACTATGCTCTTCTGTGACTTCGCAACTATTATTTACTTATTTATGTTTGGGGAATGGGCAATTAGATTTTTTGCTTTGGGGCCCCTAATTTATATGAACTCCTCTGCTATGGCTGGATATGGCGTTTGTCTCACTAGTAAAGAAAAGTATTGGGACCCCCAATTATAGACACAGGTGCAGGATTTAAAAAGTAGAAGCTGCATCTATTAGATGTTTGTGGCCCTATGCCCTGTGGAAATGACATAATAACAATACAACTCTTAGTATACTTTGTACAAGTACTATAAAATCTACAAAAACAGCCCTACCTTGAATTGAAGATATTAATCATTCCATATAATAAGAAAATAGCAGAGAATGGTATGCAATGCACCTCACATACGTTTTCATTTCTCCGGCACAAATAATTGAAATAAAGATAGTGGATTAGAAGAACTGAAGAGCTGACAACAGCACAGCAGTGGAAACAACACAAGTAAATAGCTTTCTTGCTGCTTTATATGAGAATTATTTATGCTGGGTTTGTGTCAGCATGATGGCATATTGTTAATAACTTCGAAGAAGCAGTAACACAGTGTGATACAATAACAATGCAGAAGTTGTAGGAGTGGAGCAATTCGGGAAACTGTTCTTTGCTCTATAAACCGATACACTTACAATATGCAACATCAAAAGGGAATGTGTGCCACCCACCTGTTATACTGTAGTGTCAGCTATCAAATGGGTCTCATATGTTTAAAATGTAAGCGGTTTGTTTTTATTTTTACAGTTTTTTTTGTCTCTATTGAGTTAAACATAATTAGATACAAAGCAGGACATAAACTTAAAGCCATCACCAAGGTTTTTTTTTGTATATAGATTTATTGCCATTTTATTGACTTTTAATGGGGCATGAAATGCATCCAAACTGATTGTCACATACAAATTAATTACATCATTTGTCTTTCTGAGAAGATTTTTTGTTAGTATTGAAAGATCTCATTAAACAGCAGAATATGCACACATTGACAATACAGAGATCTATACAATAAAGTTATTTACATTCTGTCATCTCTGAAGAGCATGAATTGTATATTTTATACATAAAGTCTGTATATGCATGTTTTAACAGTGTGTCCCTCCACCTCCTATGTTCATGGACTCTAATATAATATTAGTATTTCCTGGCCTGCACCTACTGGAGAATTCTTCCTTTGTTCTTCTTTGCAGGGGGCTCCTCCAATAAACAAACATATAGACAGGATGGGGCCTGGTGGTTCTGGAAACTTCTTCATATAGCCAAATGTTCAAAGGTGTGTGAGCCCTTGGGGCTGATCCAAGGAGAGAAAGATCAATAGACACATGCTTGTCAGTTAGTTGGTGTTGTGACTTCCGAAGGACTGGGATGTGAGGCTGCGGCCAGATCCTGGTGCCGGTATATGGATTTATAAAAGCTTCCATATTTTGTTGTGTCCCGCACCTGCTGGATCTAGTGAACTCTGCCTTTCCCTGGTGTCGGATTACTGGGTGGAGCCCTCAGACTTGTTTCTGCTGTTGTGGACTTATTACAGACTCTCTAAAACTATCTTCATGTGTGCTGTTCCATTCTTTCTGTCCCCATAAAGTTCTTGGATTGTTTATTGGCCTGCTTTCCCTTCCTGCTCTGTCACACACTCCATCACACATGTAGATGGAATGAAGTCCACCTGATTAAAATGTACAATGGACACCGGCGCTGAAAGATTTTAGATTAGAATATTCCACTAGTGCTTTACTTGCCAAACAGAACTGTATAGGACACATTTGTAACCAATCGTGAAAGAGCAGATTCTTCAGATGCTATTGGTCACAGACATAGAATTGGTTTAATTCATATATTTATTCATGCTATGCTTCACAGTGATGGTGATGGGGATAATGGTTCCCACTGTAACATGTAGCATTAATAAATATATAAATATGTAAATTAAGCTAGTCCTGCTTTTGTGAACTTTCTATATAGGTTCCTAATTTACATGCTACTTCATTTTTGGTGTTTCCCTTTATCTGCATGATTGCGAGGGTTATTTTCTTACAAACTGCAAAGCACCATTTATTAAAATTACTAAGTGGGCAAAGACAAGTTAATCATAACTCTTAAAGAGAAAGACACCCAAAAATGAACATTATTCAAAAAGTCTCAAAAGACAAGGGGTGAGTTACAAAATTTGTACAATCTTTATTGATACACTCATTAAAACTTTACAAAAAGAAGCATTCATGATAAATATAAACACCAAGATCAAAAATTACTTTGCTAATTGGATGTAAAAAATATGTTTAAAGAGACAAGTGCCTCAGGCATAGAAGATACATAGAAATAACAAAAAAAAAATCAGCATAAGTAAATTATAACCCATGAATCAGGGAGAGATGGATGGATATCTGGTGGGCAAGATGGTTAGATCGGGGAGACAGACCAAAAAGTCACTAATCAACCAAATATATCATCCAAAATTGCCCCATGAGATGGTGTTAGGATAGCCCTAAAAGGTACCTTTACACGCCGCAACTACGGTGTAGCAACTGAGAGGCAATCGGGATTTCCGTCACGGTTGCCTTGAAATTGCTACGAAATTGCGGCGTGTAATTGGGGAAAGTGCTAGTGATTTTCGAAGTTGCTCCCAGTTGCAGTTTCAGAGCATTGTTCAAAAACCAGAGGCAACCCTGAAGGTGAATTGCCCTGGTTTTGGCATGTGAACGGGCAATAGGGATGGAATCTGCATCGCCTAGTGATTTCCCAGAGGCGTGCCACAGCGTGCTAGATACCACGCCCCATCAGCGATGATTGGTAGGGGCTACTGTTTCCATTGGCTGTCCCTCATCAGGGCGACAGATTTGAAGAGCTGTCCATTCACAATACATGATGGCAATGGAGTCATGTATTAGCCAGCCTTCCTGCGCAGGCTAGCCAATCATGACGTTAATGCATTGTCTAATCAGCATGTTTTGGTCACGGAATACACAAGTCTGTCACGCCTATGTTTTGGCGGCGCTGAACATGTACGCCCACATTCCTTTGAAGATTGCGGTGTGTGAAGCGGCGTCAGGAGTCAACCGGATGTTTCCCAATGTTGGTGTGGGAACTTCCGGGATGAGACATCACCTTAGGTTGAGGGCGCAATTGCGGCGTGTACATGCGGCTTCGGCGTTCGGTAGCAACCGTTAAAAAAGTGCATGCGCACGTTCAGTTGCCTCCGATCGACGGTAATAGTTGCGACGTGTAATGGTACCCATAAGGTACCTTTACACACCGCCACTGAGGTGTAGCAACTGCCTGGCAATTGGGATTTCTGTCACGGTTGCCTTGAAATTACTACGAAGTAGTGGCGTGTAATTGGGGAAAGTGATCAGGTTGTTCGCAGTTGCTCCAGGTAGTGGTTTCTGAGCCGTGTTCTAAAATCCGAGGCAACCCAAAGGGTGAATTGCCCTGGTAGTGACGTGTAAACGGGCAATAGGGATGGAATCTGCGTCACCTAGTGATTTCTTAGAGGTGTGCCACAGTGTGCTGGATACCGCGCCCCATCAGCGATGATTGGTGGGGGCTACTGTGTTACCATTGGCTGTCCTTTCACAGGGCGCCATATTTAAAGAGCTGTCCATTCACACTACACAATTGCAATGGCGTCATGTATTAGCCAGCCTTCCTGCACAGCTGGCCAATCATGACGCTATTGCGTTGTCCAATCAGTGTGTTAGCATCACGGAATACATGAGTCTGTCACGCCTATGTTTTAGCGCCGCAGAACATGTACGCCCACATTCCCCTTATGATTGCAGCGTGTGAAGCGGCGTCGGGATTCAACCGGATGTTTCCTGCAGGATCTGTTGGAACTTCCGGGGAACGATGTTCCCTTAGGTTGAGGTTCGCAATTGCATTGTGTAAATGCGGCATCGGCGATCGTTAGCAACCGTTAAAAACGTGCACGCGTACGTACGGTTGATACCGATTGCCAGGGATAGTTGTGGCGTGTAAAGGTACCTTAATAGTTCAAAGAGGACTGAGACCTATTTCTCACAGCAATCACTAATCACTACGTAGGTCAGAGTGCAGGGAAATTCTCACTACAAAGCTGCCTAAGATAAATGGACCTACACAGATACTCAACAATGGGGCCCCAAATGATCAACAGTGAGTGGTGGGATAAAGGAACCCAAAATATATAAATACATGAGGTGAAATAGTAAACTCAATAAATATCAAATAGCCAAAGTAAAATAACAAGTAAGAAGCTACTACACCATCAAATTAGCAGCAATCGGTTCTGATCTTAAATCAACTCACTAGAAAATCTGTGTGGAGTTTAAGCTATGTATAGACCAGACACCTAGCCTTACAGTGTATAAATGAAGATCCCTCTGAACCTCTGATCCAAAACCATACCCAATGATACATAAACAATCGATGACTTAGCAAATGGACAGGTTAATGTGTGCTGATGCTATACCATGTATCTAAAGGCCCTATGCGCATTTCATACTCCAGAACTTCATCAGGGGAGTCATGTGCCAGAGGACATAGGCTAGACTGGCCCTTTTTGTAGGGAGCTTAATCTGGGTAGGTGTGCACGCTAACAGCTATTGGCAATTCAACGATGGCGTCCATTTTCGGCACCGCTACCCATGTGATCATCCCCGATAATGCGACTGCCCTCACTTCCGGTTGGTGGAATGCAAACATCAGTGCTGTTAAGGAAGTGACAGCGCTGCATGTCAGCGACCTGGTGCCAGGAAGGAATGGTCAGGAAGGAGGGGTTGGGGGACGTCAGGTGACCGCGGCGCGCATATGGCACAAGTGAGCAAGTGGCAGAGTGCCGATAGATATGTATTGTAGATAGAGGGGGTGATGTACACTGTGCTTCAAATTATTATGCAAAGTGGTTTTAAGTGTCATAGGGTTTTATTTTTATTTTTTTTCAATGAAACCCATTGATGGCATTGTGTCTCAGGGTTCTTTAGATCATTGAAATCAATCTCAGATATCTGTGATAATTAGTTTGGCAGGTGAGCCCAATAAAAGAAAAACTGGGTGTTCCACAATATTACGCTGGCCACTGTTTTCAAGTAACATGGGAAAGAAAAAGAATGTCTCTGCTGTCGAAAAGCAACAAATAGTGCAATGCCTTGGACAAGGGATGAAAACATTTGATATTGCACGAAAACTTAAGCGTGATCATCGTATTGTGAAGAGACTGAGCACAGATGTGTTCGTACAGATAAAAGCAGAATGAGAAAGGTTTCTGCCAGGCAAGTTCATCAGATTAAGAGAGCAGCTGCTAAAAAGGCCTTACAAACCAACAAACAGATATTTGAAGCTGCTGGTGCCTCTGGAGTGCCTCGAACCTCAAGGTGTAGGATCCGTCAAAGGCTTGTTGTGGTGCATAAACCTACTATTCGGCCACCACTAAACAGTGCTCACAAGCAGAAACAGTTGCAGTGGGTCCAGATATACATGAAGACTAATTTTCAAACAGTCTTGTTTACTGATGGTGCCGAGCAACCCTGGATGGTCCAGATAAATAGAGTAGTGGATGGTGGGTGGATGCCACCATGTCCCAACAAGGCTGTGACGTCAGCAAGGAGGTGGAGGAGTCATGTTTTGAGCTGGAATCATTGGGAAACAGCTAGTAGGCCATTTTAAGGTTCCTGAAGGTGTGAAAATGACCTCTGCAACGTATATAGAGTTTCCAACTGCAAACTTTCTTCCATGGTACAAAAAGCAAAAACGTGCCTTTAGGAGTAAAATCATCCTCATGCATATCAATGCACCATCTCATGCTACGAAGAATACCTCTGTGCCATTGGCTGCTAGGGGCATAAAAGGAGATAAACTCATGGTGTGGCCACCATCTTTCCCTGACCTCAACCCTATAGTGAACCTTAGGAGTATAATCAAGCAAAAGATCTATGAGGGTGGGAGGCAGTTCACATCAAAACCGCAGCTCTGGGAGGATATTCTGACATCATGCAAACAAATACAAGCAGAAACTCTCCAGAAACTCACAATATCAATGGATGCTAGAATTGTGTAGGTGATATCAAAGTAGGGTTCCTATGTTAACATGTAACTTGGCCTGTTAGGATGTTTTGGAGTTAAATAGCTTTTTATTTCAGTGAATGTGAACTCAAGTTTTCTGTACCTCCCTATTTCCAGACAACTTGGAGTCATTGACCAACTTGAGGATCTGCAGATGGACAGCCTCAGGGATATAGATACATTGATCTCTGAACCCCACGTCACCCATATGGACAAGATTGTTTTCAACTGATGGATTAGCCAGAAATACATCACCGTCATAGGCCTTCCTGATGTCCTTCCACATTCCTGGCCGTGGATAACTCTGATGACGGCATCAGACACAATGGTCTTGGGCACTAGATCAGCAGCATGGAATCGGGATAAAGCATCAGCCTTCCCATTACGAGAACCTGCACGGTACAAGATGACAAAATTAAATTTGTTTAAAAACTATTTCCAGTAAGACTAATATGGAGAAAGACACCTAGCGGATCTAAGAAACTCTAGATTCCGATGGTCAGTCAACATTATGATCTGTTTTGCAGCTCCTTGCAGATGGTGCCTCCATTCTTTAAAAGACAATAAAAACAAGCAATTCCTAGTCTCCTATGATGTAGTTCTTCTCTGCAGAGGTGAGTCTACAGCAAAAGAAAGCACTAGGATGTAACAGAGCTTTTTCTCCAGTTTTTTGAGAGAGAACGGCCCTAATGCCCTATTCTCTATCAGAAGCATCCACTTCCACAATGAAGGGTTGTGCTGGGTTCAGGTGGATCAAAAGTGGTGCTGAGGTGAAACAGATCTTAAGTCGATCAAAAGCTTCCTGAGCCTGAGATAAACACTTAAAGGGTTTTTCCTTCTTAGAGAAGTGATGGAATGAGCAATCTCTAAAAATTTTGAATGAAAGTCCTAGAGATTTGAAAAACAAATCAAACGTTGAACTTCTTTGACATTCTTAGGTAGAGATGAGCCAACATCTGAGTGTTCGCATTTGGATTTGTATGTCAAAAGTGGAGTTTTGTCGAATAACTCAACAAGTTTGAAATCAATGGCGAGCAACTTTCAAGGCGTAGAAAACACCTTCAAAGGTGTCAGAAAGCTGCCAAACAGACATACACAGATCATCTTACCAAGTCTCCACTGCATGCTTGCGCGACTCTATCTTCCCGCATTCCTCTTACTTACTCATGCAAGCTGGCGGTAATTGTCGTGAATGGTCAGCTAATCTGATCACCATAGCAATCGTGTCATGTGACCAGATAGTGTCAGCTGATCTGGTCACCTGACTTGATTACTATGGTGACACCTTACCATCCATGCCAAAAACAGAAACCAAATGCACTTACAGGATGCAGTCAGAGCCCAAATGTGAAGCAAGCCCAGGTGCAGGCTGACAAATCACCTCAACTAGCAAAGTGTGGGAGGAGACTTGCCATGCATACAATGTGCCTGCATAGAGCACCATTCACACTGATACATATGATGCAGAGTGTCTGAAAGCTACCCAACCGCTCTGCTGCCTGAGCATTGGGCTGCACAGTACGATGCTTCTGCACCACTAGATGAATGGCGCCCCTTGGGGCCCAAGTGCACCCTGGATGGATAAAAAAGTGCAAAATGTTTTTTATAGGATAAATAAAAAACTTTTATAAATGGGATATTGGTTCGTGTATTGGCCAAGACATTTAAGCTGATGATCCACGTCACGGATTCCCAGCTGGAGATGTAATGGCTCTCCGCGGGTAGAGCTTGGTTCCCTGGGGCAGTGGTAGTTAAAGTCTATGATTGATGCTATGGATGTTGCAGGATAGGAGTAGTAGTGGAGGTGATGGCTGCTTGTGAGGGAACGTAGGAGCTGAGCACAAGGATCACACAGACTCACGGCTTTGAAGTTTTTCAAGGTCTTACTGCAGATTTTGGTAGCAGAGTAGTATCCACGGAGTCTGTACCGGAACCGGGTTGCTCCCTCCCTGTCTGGGTCCTCAGCTTCCTACCCCTGCGCCTTGTGTGTGGCCCTGCTGCTGCTTTAGCTGAGCTGCTGGCCCTGTTTCTCCTCACAGGTACCCCCTTTGCTAGGCAACTTGAGTCTTTCCGTGTGCTTCTGACCTCGCCGTGTTGCTTTGCTGAGGTACAGTGTAGATCTACAACCTCCACTATCCCAGTGTGTTTTCTGTGCTACGTGTTTCAGTCACAGATTCGGTTCCGGTGTAACAGGCCAGATTAACCCCCCCGACCAGAATATACCCGGGGTTAAAGTGGCCTAGCCCAGATTATACCCCGGGTATATTCTGGCCTAGCCCAGTTTATACCCCGGGGTATAGTTTGGGCTAGGCCAGAATATACCCCCCTGGGCCAGAATATACCCCGGGTATATTCTGGCCTAGCCCAAACTATACCCCGGGGTATAAACTGGGCTAGGCCAGATTATACCCCTCCATATACCACAGCAGCTGTAGATCAGGGGCCCAAGCCGTGCACAGGGCCCCAAGCAATGCATGGGGGCCCGAGGCTGCACAAAGGGGCCTCAGGCAGTGCTAGGGCCCCAGGCAGTGTTAGGGGCCCTAGGCAGTGCATGGGGGCCCGAGGCAGCATACAGGGGCCCCAGGCTACACACAGGATCCCAGGCTACACACAGGGGCTCGAGCCAGCATACAAGGGCCCCAGGCAGTGCACGGGGCCCCAGGCGGTGCACAAGGCCCCAGGCAGCACAAAGTGGCCCCAGGCAACATACAGGGGCACCAGGCAGTACTAGGGGCCCCAGGCTACACACAGGATCCCAGGCTACACACAGGGGCCCCATGCAGCATACAAGGGCCCCAAGTAGCACAAAGGAGCCTCAGGCAACATACAGGGGCCCCAGGCAGTACTAGGGGCCCCAGGCTACACACAGGATCCCAGGCTACACACAAGGGCCAAATGCAGCATACAGGGGCCCCAGGCAGCACAATGTGGTCCCAGGCAGCACAATGTGGCCCCAGGCAACATACAGGGGCCCCAGGCAGTACTAGGGGCCCCAGGCTACACACAGGATCCCAGGCTACACACAGGGGCCCCAGGCAACATACAGGGGCCCCAGGCAGTACTAGGGGCCCCAGGCTACACACAGGATCCCAGGCTACACACAAGGGCCACATGCAGCATACAGGGGCCCCAGGCAGCACAAAGTGGCCCCAGGCAGCACAATGTGGCCCCAGGCAACTTACAGGGGCCCCAGGCAGTATTAGGGGCCCCAGGCTACACACAGGATCCCAGGCTACACACAGGGCCCCATGCAGCATACAAGAGCCCCAGGCAGCACAAAGGGGCCCCAGGCAACATACAGGGGCCCCAGGCAGTACTAGGGGCCCCAGGCTACACACAGGATCCAAGGCTACACACAGGGGCCCCAGACAGCACAATGTTGCCCCAGGCAGCACAATGTGGCCCCAGACAACATACAGGGGCCCCAGGCAGTATTAGGGGCCCCAGGCTACACACAGGATCCCAGGCTACACACAGGGGCCCCATGCAGCATACAAGAGCCCCAGGCAGCACAAAGGGGCCCCAGGCAACATACAGGGGCCCCAGGCAGTACTAGGGGCCCCAGGCTACACACAGGATCCCAGGCTACACACAGGGGCCCCATGCAGCATACAAGAGCCCCAGGCAGCACAAAGGGGCCCCAGGCAGTACTAGGGGCCCCAGGCTACACACAGGATCCCAGGCTACACACAAGGGCCACATGCAGCATACAGGGGCCCCAGGCAGCACAAGGTGGCCCCAGGCAACATACAGGGGCCCCAGGCAGTACTAGGGGCCCCAGGCTACACACAGGATCCCAGGCTACACACAAGGGCCACATGCAGCATACAGGGGCCCCAGGCAGCACAAGGTGGCCCCAGGCAACATACAGGGGCCCCAGACAGTACTAGGGGCCCCAGGCTACACACAGGATCCCAGGCTACACACAGGGGCCCCAGCCAGCATACAAGGGCCCCAGGCAGCACAAAGTGGCCCTAGGCAACATACAGGGGCCCCAGGTAGTACTCTTGGCCCCAGGCTACACACAGGATCCCAGGCTACACAAGGGCCCCATGCAGCATACAAGAGCCCCTGGCAGCACAAAGGGGCCCCAGGCAGCACAATGTGGCCCCAGGCAACATACAGGGGCCCCAGGCAGTACTAGGGGCCCCAGGCTACACACAGGATCCCAGGCTACACACAGGGGCCACATGCAGCATACAGGGGCCACAGGCAGCACAAAGTGGCCCCAGGCAGCACACAGGGACCCCAGGCAGCACACAGGGCCCCAGGCTACACACAGGATCCCAGGTTACACACAGGATCCCAGGCTACACACAGGATCCCAGGCTACACACAGGGGCCCCAGGCAGCATACAAGGGGCCCAGGCAGTGCACAGGGCCCTAGGCAGTACAAAGTGGCCCCAGACAACACAAAGTGTCCACAGGCAACAGAAAGTGGCCCCAGTCAGCAGAAAGTGGCCCCAGGCAGCACACAGGGGACCCAGGAAGCACACGGGGTCAGAGGCAGCACAAGGGTGGGGGAGAGACAGCGCGCAAGGGGGCAAGAGACAGCGTTCAGGGCCCCTTTGTGCTGCCTGTGATCCTGTGCGTAGCTTGGGGCCCCTGTGTGCTGCCAGGGGCACCTTTGTGCTGCCTGAGGCCAATTTGTGCAGCCTGGGGCCCCTAACACTGCCTGGGGTCATTGTATACTGGCTGGGGACTCTGTATGTGGCGTGGAGCCCTTTTGTACTGCGTGGAGTCACTTTGTGCTGCCTGGGGCCCCGTGCACTGCCTGGGGCCCTTATATGCTGGCTGGGGCCCCTTTGTGTAGCCTGGGATCCTGTGTGTAGCCTGTGGCCCCTAGTACTGCCTGGGGCCCCTGTATGTTGCCTGGGGCCACCTTGTGCTGCCTGGGGCCTTGTGCACCACCTGGGGCCCCGTGCACTGCCTGGGGCCCTTGTATGCTGGCTGGGGCCCCTGTGTGTAGCCTGGAATCCTGTGTGTAGCCTGGGGCCCCTAGTACTGCCTAGGGCCCCTGTATGTTGCCTGGGGCCACATTGTGCTGCCTGGGGCCCCTTTGTGCTGCCAGGGGCTCTTGTATGCTGCATGGGGCACTTGTGTAGCCTGGGATCCTGTGTGTAGCCTGGGGCCCCTAGTACTACCCGGGGCCCCTGTAAGTTGCCTGGGGCTACTTTGTGCTGCCTGGGGCCCCTTTGTGCTGCCAGGGGCTCTTGTATGCTGGCTGGGGCCTCTGTGTGTAGCCTGGAATCCTGTGTGATGCCTGGGGCCCCTGTATGTTGCCTGGGGCCTTGTGCATGGCCTGGGGCCCTTGTATGCTGGCTGGGGCCCCTGTGTGTAGCCTGGAATCCTGTGTGTAGCCTGGGGCCCCTAGTACTGCCTGGGCCCCCTGTATGTTGCCTGGGGCCCCTTTGTGCTGCCTGAGGCTCTTGTATGCTGCATTGGGCCCCTCTGTGTAGCCTGGGATCCTGTGTGTAGCCTGGGGCCCCTGTATGCTGCATGTGGCCCCTGTGTGTAGCCTGGGATCCTGTGTGTAGCCTGGGGCCCCTAGTACTGCCAGGGGCCCCTGTATGTTGCCTGGGGCTCCTTTGTGCTACTTGGGGCCCTTGGATGCTGCATGGGGCCCCTGTGTGTAGCCTGGGATCTGGTGTGTAGCCTTGGGCCCCTAGTACTGCCTGGGTCCCCTGTATGTTGCCTGGGGCCACTTTGTGCTGCCTGGGGCCTTGTGCACCGCCTGGGGCCCCGTGCACTGCCTGGGGCCCTTGTATGCTGGCTGGGGCCCCTGTGTGTAGCCTGGGATCCTTTGTGTAGCCTGGGGCCCCTAGTACTGCCTGGGGCCCCTGTATGTTGTCTGGGGCCACATTGTGCTGCCTGGGGCCACATTGTGCTGTCTGGGGCCCCTGTGTGTAGCCTGGGATCCTGTGTGTAGCCTGGGGCCCCTAGTACTGCCTGGGGCCCCTGTATGCTGCATGTGGCCCTTGTGTGTAGCCTGGGATCCTGTGTGTAGCCTGGGGCCCCTAGTACTGCCTGGGGCCCCTGTATGTTGCCTGGGGCCCCTGTGTGTAGCCTGGGATTCTGTGTGTAGCCTGGGGCCCCTAGTACTGCCTGGGGCCCCTGTATGTTGCCTGGGGCCACATTGTGCTGCCTGGGACCACATTGTGCTGCCTGGGGCCCCTGTATGCTGCATTTGGCCCTTGTGTGTAGCCTGGGATCCTGTGTGTAGCCTGGGGCCCATAGTACTGCCTGGGGCCCCTGTATGTTGCCTGGGGCTCCTTTGTGCTACTTGGGGCCCTTGTATGCTGCATGGGGCCCCTGTGTGTAGCCTGGGATCCTGTGTGTAGCCTGGGGCCCCTAGTACTGCCTGGTGCCCCTGTATGTTGCCTGGGGCCACTTTGTGCTGCCTGGGGCCTTGTGCACCGCCTGGGGCACCGTGCACTGCCTGGGGCCCTTGTATGCTGGCTCGAGCCCCTGTGTGTAGCCTGGGATCCTGTGTGTAGCCTGGGGCCCCTGTATGCTGCCTCGGGCCCCCATGCACTGCCTAGGGCCCCTAACACTGCCTGGGGCCGCTCGAGCCCCTGTGTGTAGCCTGGGATCCTGTGTGTAGCCTGGGGCCCCTGTATGCTGCCTCGGGCCCCCATGCACTGCCTAGGGCCCCTAACACTGCCTGGGGCCCTAGCACTGCCTGAGGCCCCTTTGTGCAGCCTCGGGCCCCCATGCATTGCTTGGGGCCCTGTGCACGGCTTGGGCCCCTGATCTACAGCTGCTGTGGTATATGGAGGGGTATAATCTGGCCTAGCCCAGTTTATACCCCGGGGTATAGTTTGGGCTAGGCCAGAATATACCCGGGGTATATTCTGGCCCAGGGGGGTATATTCTGGCCTAGCCCAAACTATACCCCGGGGTATAAACTGGGCTAGGCCAGAATATACCCGGGGTATAATCTGGGCTAGGCCACTTTAACCCCGGGTATATTCTGGTCGGGGGGTTAATCTGGCCTGTTACACCGGTATCCGGCTTCTTCGCTCCTCTGGGCGAGTTATGAGGTAACTCAGTCTCCCAGATATGCTCTCTTGTTTCCTAAACTTCTTCCTTCAGACCCTGACTAGGCCTGGGCCGGGTAGCAGACTGTGGAGGAGCCTAAGGCTGCCCCTTTACACCAACAGTCTTATTCCTCAGTGCTGCACCGCACTGAACTTCCTCTTGATACCAGAATATATAAGGGAGCTGCTTGAGCTCCCCCTTCTCGCCTAGAGGTGCTAGTGCAGTGGCCAGTGTTGTGTGGGGAATTAACCCTGGTTGATGTTACTGTGGCACATTAACCCCTGGGGTGCCACATTCACCCTTAGTGAAAGACAGTACTCTGGGACTGTAGCAAAACAAACAGTTAATAATACAATTAATATTTACAGAGTCTTAAAAAGTACAAAAACCACTAAAATGCTCAAAAAGAGTCTGAAGGTTCAAAATAGCAGTCCTTCCGTGGGTTTAGTCTATTGCCTCCGGGCTGATAGATATATACAAAAGAGTTTTTACCACAACCAGTTCGTGGTAGTATGGTCCATAAATAAATAAGAAAAGTTCAAGAATATGCAAGAAGTTCATCTCTGTAGGTACTGGGCTTTTTAAACGTTACAAACTATTGCGGTAACACGTACGGGTCTCTCTGGTTTAAGTGAAGTAGGCCTCTAGCCCTCGGGTCACCGCAATAGAGGCCAAGTTCTTGCTCTCTGTGGCTGCCACCTAACACCAAGCTACTCTCACCCTTTCTATACACTTTACACAGTAACGGGTTCAATTTACTTTTACACAAACATATTTACATTTCACAATTGATTTTGCATTTCAATCTCTGTACCTAGCCAGTAACTGACCCTTTGTACTACGCTCTGATCTGCGTAATGCTGGTGTACTGGGTGTACTTAGCCTGATGGTGTGGGTGGACGTGTACCTACTTGGAGTGTCTGTTACTATTGAGGATGGAGATCTGACAGTAGGACTGGCAAGCTCACTGGGACCAGGAATTGGTTCTTCCTCTTCAGGCTCTACTTCCAGTTCTTCAGGTCTTGGGACTTCTGGTTGTACGGGTTCTGGTGTTGGTTCACCAATTGGAGGGAAAGCAATCATTGTGATCTACAACTGCTCCATAGTAATTTGGCCATGTTTTGAGGAAATCTAATACGGTAAGAAATACTTCTTCTTCTTTGACAGGTTGGACCTGTACGGGTACTGTTACTTCTGGTCTCTTCAAGGTTTCAGGACACGGTTTGAGATGGTCTCTTGACACAACTGCTGACGTTCTTCCTCCATCTTTGCTAATTAGACACATTTTAGCATTGTCTAAATTTGATGGTAAGACGGTATATAGGGTGGTTTCCCATTGGTTATCCAATTTGTTGGTGCGTCTCTTTCTCTTGAGAACTTGCTCACCAGGTTGTAATGGGGTTGATTAAAGGTTCTCTCTTGTCTTGCTCTAGCTTGCTGAAGATTTTTCTCTACACACTCCTGTACTTGACGATACTGCTGTTGACGAAGGGTATACCAATTGGATTCTTCAACTTCTGCGTCTGGTTTTAGAATTCCCATATCTAAATCAATTGGCAGCTTACCGGGTCTTGCTCGCATAAGGCAGGCTGGGGTGCAGTTTGTAGAACTCACCGGGACATGGTTGTACAAGTCTACCAAGTCGTGTAATTCCTCTGGCCATGGATTTCTTTCTGACTCTGGTAATGTTTTCAACAGGCCGATCACAATATGGTTCATCTTTTCGCATAAGCCATTGGTTTGGGGATGATAAGCTGTCGTGCGGATCTTCATACAGCCGTACATATTGCAGAACTCCTGGAAATTCTTTGATTCAAAGGCTGGACCTTGATCTGCAATGACTTGTTCCGAGTAGCCATGAGGTCTACAGAAATGTGTCTGAAATGCTTTTGCAGCCGTGTTCGCTGTCAGTTCCTTGACGGGTACCACCACTAAGAAGTGAGAGTAATGATGCACAATGGTTAAGGGATAGGCATAGCCTGACCGGCTTGGTGACAACTTGACGTGGTCTAACGCAACTAACTCAAGTGGTTGCTTGGTTACTATGGACTGGAGTGGGGCTCTCTGTTGATCTTTCCTTCTGAGGTTGCAGGGGCCACATTTTCTACACCACTCTTCAATTGATTTTCTCATGCCAACCTAGTAGAATCTCTCTCTTAAGAGCACTTCCAACTTCTTCTATCCAAAATTACCTGCACCGTCATGGTAGGCTTCTAAGACCATTTTGACGTCTCTCTTGGGTACGATTATCTGCCAGACTAATTCATGTGTTTTAGGGCTGGTATGCCTTCTGCAGAGCTTCCCTTGATACAGGAACAACTTGCCTCATTCCTTCCAGAGGTATTGGGTCTCAGCTGGGGTGTTCTGATTAGGGTACGCACCTTGTTGTGTAAGCAGTTCTTTCACTAGCTTCACAGCTGGGTTGCTATCCTGAGTATCAGCCCATCCATGTTGTGCTAACGGGTTGAGATTCGCCTCCCGTTGTCTTTGGTAGATGCCGGGTTGATACTTTTCTACCTTAGAACGATGAAAGGCCGATAGTTCAATTTGTTCCAACTCCTCCGGTTCCTCTTCCATGTCTTTCAGGTGTGGCATTCAGGATAAGGCATCTGCATTCCCGTTCTTGCGGCCTGCCCTATATTTGATGACAAAATTGTAGTTAGACAGCCGGGCTATCCATCGCTGCTCCAACGCACCTAATTTTGCAGAGTCTAGGTGGGTCAACGGGTTGTTATCCGTGTAGATGGTGAATTCTGCAGCTGCCAGGTAATGCTTGAAACGTTTGGTTACAGACCAAACTACTGCCAGTAGTTCTAACTTGAAGGAACTGTAATTCTTCGGGTTTCTTTCCGTAGGCCAGAGTTTCCTGCTTGCAAAGGCAATGACTCTCACTTTGCCTCCTTGCTTCTGTGAGAGTACTGCTCCCAATCCCACGTTGCCAACATCCGTGTACAGAATGAAGGGTTGATGGTAATCCGGGTATGCCAGGATTTCTTCTCCTGTCAGCGCACACTTCAGCTTGTTGAAGGAGTCTTCCCTCTCTTCACTCCACTGGAAAGGAGGATTACGGGTTGAAGACCTTTTTGACTGTCCTACCAGGATGTCTTGCAGGGGAGCAACTTCGTGAACCCTCTGATAAATCTTCGGTAATAGCCTACCAGGCCCAGGAATTGCCTCACTTCTTTCACACTAGTAGGTATTGTCCAATCCCTTATCACGGTGACTTTATCAGGATCCGGTGCTACTCGCTCTGAACTCACGATGTGTCCCAGGTACTGTACCTTTGGTTGAGAAGGTGGCACTTGGAAGGCTTGATTTTCATGCCGTATCCGGATAAGGCCTCAAACACTTCTGCCAGGTGTTGTAGATGTTGCTCATACATCTTGGAGTAGACAATAACGTCATCTAGGTACAGGAGGACAGTTTCAAAGTTCTTATGTCCTAGGCAGCTCTCAATCAGGCATTTGAAGGTACCGGGTGCGTTGCAGAGGCCAAACGGCATACAATTAAACTCACAGAGGCACATCGGCGTAGTAAACGCTGTCTCCTCCTTGTCGGCCTCGGCCACAGGAACTTGCCAGTACCCACTAGTCAGATCAAGGAGAGAAAAGTAGTTAGCAGATTTTAATGCAGCTAATGACTCCTCAATCCTAGGTAACAGGTATGCATACTTATGTGTGATGCGGTTGAACTGCCGGTAATCTATGCACGTTTTCATGGTTCCGTCCTTCTTTCTAACCAACACTAAAGGCGCTGCCCAGGGCTACAACAGTCTCTTATCACCCCTGCAGTTTTCATTTCTTTGAGCATGTCTTTGGTGGTTTGGTAGTGAGCGGGTGGTAATGGTCAATACCTCTCTTTTATAGTTTGATGGTTTCCTGTGGGCATAGTGTGCTCTACCCCTTTAATTTGCCCAAAGTCTAACCGGTGTTTGCTGAATATCTGCTCATATTCTTTTACTACCCGGTATACTCCATGCTTTTGATGGGAAGGTGTAGAACTGGTACCCACATGTAGCTTTTGGCACCAATCCTCCAGCTTTTCTCCTGAGCCATTGTCATCCGCCTGACTTGACGGATTCAAAAGCTCGACGGCTGTGATGGCATTGTTATCAACCGTGAACAATTTAGCCATGGTAGCATACTTTGGTAATGTGACCTCATCTTCCCCGCAATTTAGAAGGCGTAATGGCTCTCTTCCCCGGTGTACTTCAACTACCCCTCTGGCTGTGAGTATAGTGGGCCTACTGTCTGAGTACACGGGTTCTACTAGGGCTTGATAGTCCTGCCTTTTATGCCTATTGTGGCTCTACACCAGACCAACATTTTAGTTTTGGGAGGTATTACAATGGGTATTGGATCACTTACTCGAACACTGCCGATTTCACCTCCTGATATGTCTACCTGTTGTTTCATCATCAGGGCTTTTATTCCCTTGTGCAGAAGCCTCTGCTGTCCGGTTCTGGCAGTTTCGGCGATCTGCTGTAAGACAGTAATTACCTCGGAAAAACACTTTTCAATTACATTCATTCCTAGTAACATTACTGGTTCACGATCTTGCCGGTCAACATCTACAATTATAATACCCTGGTTCTGCAATTATACCTTCCCAATCTGAATGGCCATTTCTCTGAACCCAACCTGTGGTATTAGTTTACCATTGCTAGCCCATAAGTTCACTACAATGTCAGTTGGACCACTATTAATGTCTGAATCAGCCCGGTACCTTTTGTATAGAACATGTGGAATCGATGTTATCTAGGACCCGGTATCCAACAAGGCACTGAAGGGAATGCCATCCAACACGATAGGGATGACCGGACATCCTCCCACGAATCTGTCATACCAGGCTGAAGGACCTTGGGAGTTTACTCCTGGAAAGTGGCCCGCCTACCCAGGGAATCCTCGTTTAAAGCACATTCCCGGGCAAAATGACCTGGTTTCTGACAACAGTGGCAAATGGGCTGTCCATCCGGTTGATAGTGGTCGCTGGGTTGTCCTCTCGTCGCTTGGTACCTCCTGGGCCTCATCCACGGGACATCCTCCTTGCTGGTCGCCAACTCGATCTTGGGTGCAGGCTTGGATCCTCGCAGCTCCTTGATGACTTTAGCCATGGAAACGAGAGTGTCTGTCAGAGCATCTAGCTTTTGATTGAGGGCCTCATTGGAGATATGCTCTCTGTGTTCAGCAGCAGTCTCTGACATAGCCGATGTTGCTGATACTCCTGGCTTCTGGGGTGCTGCTGTGGGGCCTTGGATGAAATTTAGATCACAGGCGCATCTACTTGCTGCAGACGAATGGCTCTATCTTTTAACTCAGCAAATGTCATTTCAGGATTTTGGATGATCATGATACTCAGCTGTCCTCTGTGAGAAGGGGATAAGAGGCCCTCTATAAACTGGTCTATTAGCATTTTGTCAGCTCCTGGGGCTAAGGCAGGTTCTGCTAGTTTAAGTGCTTTGAGTGCTTCCTGCAAGTTCAAGGCATAGTCTCTGGCACTCTCCTTAGTCTTTTGTTGGCATCCAAAGAACCTTATTTTATCCCGGGTATCAGCAGTAGTTTCAAATGCTGCTTTTAGTCCAGCTACAAGATGCTCTACAGTGTCCTTGTCTGTGTCCAGCCAGGACGCTACTTCTCGCTGTGCATTGCCAGTTAATTGTCCAATAATCATGCCGGCACGCTGGGCTTCAGTTAGGAGGTACATCACATAGTAAGCTTGTATTTTAGTAATAAAGTCATTAAGAATGTTAGGCTCACCGGAGTATTGGGGCAGCCACATTGCTCCGGAGTATACGACATCAGGAACGGCATGATGGGTGCTGCTCCTTGCGCCGCTGCACCACCGGGTGCTCCTCTATTATCCGATGCTGGATTTTTGCAGCTGCTCCGCCGCTGCCCGGCACTGCTGGTTCTTCCGGTTGCGACATCCTGTGCCCCCTTAGTTAGTGTCTTCCTCTTCCATCCAGATGTCTAGCAAAGGTTCCGCTGTGCCCCAGGGATTCTCTTCCCTTCCGGATGACGTCAGAGCGCTTTGCCAAGTGCCGCCCACAATAGCACATCCCCTTTTCTTCCCGCGCATCGCGCGCTCTGTATTGGCGGAATTTTAAAATTACAGTCCTTGTGGCGCAGTTCAAATTCAGTTTGCCGCACGCTCTCCTATGGCGGCAGGTTCAAAATAGTCACAAATCATGGCACACAATGCCCTGTTTACCGGGCACGGTAGATCCTGTTCCTGACACCAGGTTGTGGAGCCCACTGGGACGGGGTACTCGGTACCGGACTGGGGGTACTGCTGGGAATATCACGGCGGTCTTGGTCCGGACCATGTCCCTTGTTCCGCAATAAATGGGGGAAATATTTACAGGGGAGCTTGCTGTGATGCCACACACGGGTTGTGGTCAGGGTGACCACCGGTGCTGCAGAACGTCCGGGGATGATGTTTGGCAGCTGGAGATGTAACGGCTCTCCGTGGGTAGAGCTTGGTTCCCCGGGGCAGTAGTTGTTAAAGTCTATGATTGATGCTATGGATGTTGCAGGGTAGGAGTAGTAGTGGAGGTGATGGCTGCTTGTGAGGAAATGTAGGGGCTGAGCACAAGGATCACACAGACTCACGGCTTTGAAGTTTTCCAAGGCTTTACTGCAGATTTTGGTAGCAGAGTATTGTCCACGGAGTCTGTACCGGAACCGGGTTGCTCCCTCCCTGTCCGGGTCCTCAGCTTCCTACTCCTGCACCTTGTGTGTGGCCCTGCTGCTGCTTTAGCTGAGCTTCTGGTCCTGTTTCTCCTCACAGGTACCCCCTTTGCTAGGCAACTTAAGTCTTTCCGTGTGCTTCTGACCCCGCCGTGTTGCGTTGCTAAGGTATAGTATAGATCTACAACCTCCACTATCCCGGTGTTTTCTGTGCTGTGTATTTCAGTCACAGATTCGGTTCCGGTATCCAGCTTCTGCGCTCCTCTGGGCAAGTTATGAGGTAACTCAGTCTCCCAGATATGTTCTCTTGTTGTGACTGTGGAGGAGCCTAAGGCAGCTCCTTTAAACCAACAGTCTTTCTTCCTCAGTGCTGCACCGCACTGAACTAACTACTTCCTCTTGACACCAGAATATATAAGGGAGCTGCTTGAGCTCCCCCTTCTGGCCTAGAGGTGCTAGTGCAGTGTCCAGTGCTGTGTGGGGAATTAACCCTGGTTGATGTTACTGTGGCACATTAACCCCTGGGGTGCCACAAGTATGCTTTAATCCCTATTTTTCTTTCTTTTACAGCCCCCCAGACTTTACTGCCACCATTTTATAACTTTAGACTTCAGGTCCTCATAGACTTATAGAGGGTTCGGGCTCAGGTTTGGGTCAAGTCCGGTTCCAACCCAGACTTTTAAAAATTTGCCAAACTCAAACATCTGTGGGTTCGCCCATCTTTACTAATGATGGCTGGACCATACCTGACAAGCAGTGGCACAACTTGAAGTTCATGGACCCTGATGTGAAAGCTTCCATGGGGGCCCCAATTATTGCAAATCTTTAATAGCATTATCTTTTTCTATAGGGAAAAGGGTCTTTTGGGGTCTCCTTATTGTAGTTACGCTCTGCTGACAAGCACTTTTTACCCATTGTGTCTGCCCCATTTCCTTATAGATTGTGAACATGCGAGCAGGGCCCTCACTCCTCCTGCAACTGTTAAACTATGTGTTACTTTGTAATGTCTTATTGTCGGTAAATATCCCTGCTGAATTGTAAAGTGCTTAAGAATATGTTGGCGCTACATATGTACATAGGTGCTATAAACATTTTTATTCTACAGTTAAAAATTAATGAGATGAGCGAACTCCTGAGTGTTCAGATTCGGTTCGGTTCTCCGGATAGCAGGGTGTTCATCGAATTGTTTGCCAAACAGTCCTCCGGACCCCCAAACCCCATTGAACTGAATGGCATGCAACATCAAATGCACTTTCAAAGGTGTCCAAAAGCTGCCAAAAACAGCTCAAATAACAGACACACACACAGATTGATTTTACCAGTTTCCCGCTGCTTGCTTCTGGGATCGCTCACAATCTCTCTCTCCTGCCCTCCCGCTCACTTACTTATGGACTGCAGCTCTCGGCGAGTGACAGAGGCTGTGGTCAGCTAATGTGATTGCCATATCCGGTCAGAGTAGTGTCTCCTGACTGGATTGGGTCAGCCGATCTGGTCAGGAGACTAATCTATAATAGCATTAGTCTTTTTCTATAGGAAAAAGGGTCTTTTTGGGCCCCTTAGGTTCTAGCACCCGGATGTGATTCCAACCCTTGAACCTACTGCAGCTATGCTCTGCTGACAAGCACTTTCTACCCATTGTGTCTGCCCCCATTTCATTATAGATTGTGAGCTCGGTAAATGTCCCTGCTTAAATGTAGAGTGCTTAAGAATATATTGATGCCATATAAGTACATTGGTACCAGCACCTAGGTGTAAATATAGATAAAATGTAACTTTTATTCTACAGTGAAAAATTAGAGATTAACGAACATTTGAGTGTTCGGATTTGGTTTAGCTGAATAGCGGAGTGTTTGCCGAATTGTTCACCGAACCCTCCAAACCCCATTGAAATCAAAAGCAGTCAACATCAAATGCATTGAAAACACTTTCAAAGGTGTCCAAAAGCTGCCAAAAGCAGCTCAAATAACACACACAGAAAGAGACCGATCTTACTAGTCTTCCACTGTTTGCTTCCACGACCGCTCACACTCTCCTGCTCTTTCGCTCATTTTCTTACGGACCGCAGCACTTGGTGAGTGACATGGACTGCAGTCAGCTAATGTGATTGCCATGCCAGGTGATCCGGTCACCTTAGTAATCACGTCACCTTACCAGATTGGGTCAGCTGCTCTGGTCAGGAGTCGTGATTACTATGGTGACCAGATCACCTGACATGGCAATCGCATCAGCTGACCACAGTCCACATCACTCACCAAGATCTGTGGTCTGGCAAGTGGTGACTCACTGAGGTCTCCTGAGGACACAGTGCAGGTAACCATGGTGCTCACTAACCATAGTGATTACTATGGCGCCTGAGCTGTCCTTGGTCAACCTCAGTAAGTTACCTCTTACCCGGTTGCAGTACTCCAGGCTCTCATTCAGTGTTCAGAGACTGTGGGGACTTCTTCTCCATGGCCTCTGATGAAACAGAGCTGAGAGTGTGACGAGGCCAGCTGAGTGAAGTCGTCGCACAGGATCGAGGATGGGTATTATGAGGAAGTAATAAAGATGAAGTCAAGAAATGTGTCTGTGTTTTTATTTCTAATAAAATGTTTTCTCTCTTTGTCTAACATTAACCAGGCATTATGAATTTGGGGATTAATGTCAGCTAGCAATAGAAAGCCAGCATTCATTCCTTATTACCCAGTTTGCTACCATACCAGGGCAACTGGAAGAGCTGGGTAAAGCAACAGGAATTGGTGCTTCTTATGAATGCGCCAATTACTGGGGCAGCTGTGGGTTACTATTCTATGGTATGGGGCTCAATAACTTTGGGCCCTTACCACGTTGCGAAGACCAGTCCCCAGCTGCCTAGTTTTATCTTAGCTGGCAATTAAACATAGTGCAAAGCACACACATTTTTTTTGCCAGCCAAGGTAAAAATAGGCAGTTGGGGGTAGGAGCTTGCAGCTGTCCACTTCATTTGTGCTGAGACTAAAAAATACAGCAGAGCCCTTCTCATTATTTATTTTACACAATATGACGGTATTTGTATGGCAACCAAACACAGACACTGTTCAAATTGTGGAAATGCATTATGATTGCAATAATCAATCACAGATGCTCTCAAAGAGAGTGAGCATCTGTGATTGGCCATTGCCGGTCAGTGCAGTGAATTTGCAGAAAGCTTAATGGGTAGTCCCAGAAGTAAGTGAGCAGGCGAGTGGGGGACTATGAGCAGTCCTTGAAGTAAGCAAACAGCAGGAGACTGGTAAGATTGCTGTGTCTGTCTGGGTGCGTGTATGTCTATATGTGTGTCTATGTGTGTTGCACAACATAGAACAAAAGCATTAGTGCATTTGCTATTTGTTCAGACTATTTTTCTTTTGCTATATAAGTGCAATTATTATTAAAATTATTATTGTACTTTCATCGAAACAAACTCCCTTTTATGCATGTTTGCCTACAATGTTTTTGTGCATACTTTCTGTAAAAGCAAAGAAGGACATTTTGGCCAAGGTCCGTAATAAAATAATTATTTCTTCCATAATGGTTTTAAAGCCATTTTTTTCAGGTTAGCATGATTATGATCATCATTATTTAAGAGTTCACAGAAAATCCAGCAGATGTGTTCACATTAGCATCTGATTTGAACTATGCACATATATGGTAGATAGTACCATCATTATTAATATTGTTTTAACCATATTCTTTTCCTTACTGATGTTGAACCGAAATATAGAGAAAAAAATCGTTTTGAATCTCTGTCTCCATGTTACTTGTAGTACCAATCTAATAACATATCTCATTACAGGAAACAACAATGGGATACCTTGATGTATTCATCCATATATATCTAAATCTAAACTCTTTACAATCTAGATTAATCTATGTCAATATCTGCAATAAAAACTCATAGGAATAATATTTTATTAAACGTAATTGAAAAGGTGCTATATTCAGTTCAAAGTATACAATAAGTAGAAGAACAAGTGATTATATATCAACCAGGTAACATAGGTAAAAGACAATAATTAATACACAAGTGCATAGTCACCACCCAAACCAAAAAGGAGGTCTTCTAACTGTGTATATACATGGACATCATGATATCCCATTGTTGTTTCCTGTAATGTGAATTGTTTTTAAAATGAACTAATTTTAATATTGTACCAATAAAGTGATATTTTGTACCAATTAATTTTGACATACGGGTTAGCCCCTTTAAGTATCAGGCCATAAATAGGTTGTGTCTAATAACATATCTGTTATTATTCTTTTTTTTAAGGTTTAATCTAAGCAGGATTTTTGTTAATGTACAATATCCCTTTTGAAAAGTACAGAGCTCAATTGCAATTACATTTCAAAATAGTTGTGTTTTCTGGCGTCATCTAACTTTTCCCACAGTTACATGGTCATGGATGGATGAAGTAAGCTTTAACCCTATTTTTTGTTTAGTTTTCATTTTGCTCTCACATTTGGTCCCACTGTCGTTTACTGATCGGTTTGTAGCCCTAGAGACATTTCAATAGAACTTAAAAATATGCTTGACAGATTGTGTTCTCTAAGGATGAGGTTAAGTGGCAGCATGCCCCAACCAAAATCTTCTGTGAGTTCAAAAACTACATTCAGAAAAGTTTGCATATAAATTCCCCTAAGTGAGGAAAATTTCCCTTTACAGAAGCATTTCCTGTCAATTAGGTTCCCAAATCTGGTGTAGAATTATGAATTTATGTTCTCTTTCCTAAAAGATTTCATTCAGTTTCTATATTTATCCCTATCCAGACAGCTTATCTTGTACATTGATTTGCAATAACAAACCACCACAAATATTGTCTATATATATATACAGACACACTGCCTGTATGTTGGGTGGGAAGATTTATATGTATATATATACTGTACATTGTACATTACCCCTTCTCCTATGCTGTATACTGGATTTAATTATTAGTACCTGTATTATTCTGTATATATTCATGGCAAAGTACCCCTTCTCCTATCCTGTATAAAGGGTGTAGTTTTTCAGTATCTGTGATATTCTGTATAAATACACTTAACAGAACCACATCTCCTGTACTGTATACTGGATGCAATTCTCAGTGTCTGTATTGTTCTGTGTATAGAGATTTTACAGTACCACTTCCCCTGTCTTGTATGTTGGGCGTAACTCTCAATATTATTAATATTTTTAATATATTTACACTGCTAACACCACTTCTCCTGCCCTGTAAACAGGGTGTAATTCTTAAAGGACCTATCCAACCACAAAACTTGTTATTTTAAAAAAGCTAATCTGTGCTGAATTGTATTTAAAAAGTCCCCCACGGTGTTTTTTTGTTTTCCTACCATCATTTCCTCAATTTCTGTGTTCAGTGCCTCCATGTTGGATGTTTACATGCAGTATTTCATGATTAGGTAGCTTCCTGTTTTTTTTTTCCTTCTTACAGCCTGTGCTGATCACCACCCCCTGTACACACCTCTCTGCCCCCTCCACACTCCTCTCTGCATGCCCACTGCACCCTGATTGGCAAGGACTCTCTACAGTGTCTCAGTGCTACAGCAGTGAAGGATCATTCACAAACAACTCATCATTATTACACAAACAGGGTCCAGCAAGCAACTCCTACAGCAATGCACCTGAAAGTGCAAGGAGGGAAAACTGGGTGAGAGCAGGCATTGCATACAGAGGCACTTGTCTGGGAGCTGCTCGATGTACCTGCAGTGTCCATGCAATCCTGCCTCAAATAGGTCCTCTCTACTCAGCACACATGGGCTGGGTTAGCAGAGGGGAGTCGTCTGTCACTCACAGTGACTGGGCTGTGATGCTGTGTACAGGGCGGGGGATAAGCTAATGCTGTGTGGTCGGGACGTGACATCACAGCAAGCAGCAAAATCACTGCAGGAGAGGTCATGTGACCGCTCTAAGACAGGTGCTGACATGAGAGAAGGGTTTACAGCAGATCAGGTAGGTAATTACCATCTATCTACTTATATCTGTGTAGCCCAGTACTGTAAAGATTGATTTAAGCCGGATAAGTCCTTTAATATCTAAATTATCCTGTATATATGCACTACACAGTACCACTTCTCCTATCTTGTATACTGGATGTAATTCTCAAAGTAGAGAAAAATTGTTTTCAGCTCACCCGCTGTCCAGATTGAGGCATGAAGTGGCTCCAAGGGCAGTGCAGGGAATGGAGTCCAGCAATCCAGGTAAATCCAATTGAGCAAAGAATTTTCCAGCACACCCATCCTCAGAAGTATAGTAAAAGTCCATCTTTATTTGGTAAATCCTTAAAACCTAGGAATATTAAAAACAGAAACACCACATCATGGCATTAGGAGAAACAGTTACACGTGTCAAATGAATATCTTAGTCAATGGCTCAGCAGTAAGGCTGCCTTCACACTTGCGTTTGGAGCGCAGCACACCAAACGCAGCCAAACGCTTGTGCACATGCGTTCCTATGTTTAACATGGGAGCGCATGTGCCTGCGTATGGCTGCGTTTGGCCGCATTTGCGTTTGGATGCGCATAATTTATGCGCCATCCGACCGCACTCCAAACGCAGCATGCAGCATTTTTTGTGCGTTCGCAGCGCTTGTTTTATCCGCAAGTGCCCGCAAGTGCACAAAAAATGCATGGATCTCAATGGATCCGCAGTGTCTTCCGCATGACACCGCAGGAGAACACTGTGGATCTCATATAAATCTCTCCCGGTGGCCGCCGGTGATCACCGGCGGCCACCGGGAGATCATGCAGAGCCACAGCTGATCTCCCGCCAGTGTCAGCGGGGAGAAAAAGCTGATCTGACAGCTTTTTAAATCTCCCGCGCTGACACCGAGGTCGGCGCGGGAGATTTGAAGCAGCGATCAGCTGTTTCATATCTCGTGCACTGATATCACCCTATTCGGTGTCAGCGCGGGAGATTTAAACAGCTGTCAGATCAGCTGTATCTCCCCTCTGACACCGGCGGGAGATCAGCTGTGGCGGGAGGAGGAGATCTCTGCCGCTGATCTCCTCCTCCCGGCCACCCCCAGAGACAGCTGATTGGCTGCCGGGGCACCATACTAATGTGAACGCATGCGGAGATTCTCCGCTGGTTTCACATTATTATGGGCTGCGTCTGCCTGCGTTTGCGACTGCATGCCCTCTGCATGCAGACCCAAACACAAGTGTGAAGGCAGCCTAAGGTTTACCAAATAAACATGGACTTTTAATATAATTCTGAGGATGTGTTTGCTGGAAAACTTGCTCAATTGGGTGTAATTCTCAGTTTCTGTATTAGGCTAGGGTCACACTTGGCATGAGTGTTTTAAGTGCCTTAAAAATAAGCATGCGTTTCTGCATGCTTATTTCATTTCTGCATGCGTTCTTTTAGGCCCATGCATTTTTCCATGCGTTTTGGAATCAGCACCCAAAAAAAGTGCATGAACTATTTTTTGGTGATGATTTAAAAACTCATGCGTTTTTTAACATGGGCCCCTATGGAAAACGCATGCATTTTTGGATGGTACTAAATGGTACTAATGCACCATGCGTTTTTGCATGCGTTTTTGAAGGCCGCTTCTCACATAAGTGCAAAAACGCATGCCAAAAACGCATGGCACTTTAGGCATGCATTTTTGCTATTTAGACATGCGTTTTTGCTATTAGTGCATGCATTTTTTGCATGGGGGCCTATGGGTGCGTTTTTACATGCATTTTTAAAAACACAGGTCTCCAAAAAAGCATGAAAAATCTGCAAGTGTGACTCTAGCCTTATTCTGTACTAGTAAAAAGGCCCGATGCAATTGCATCGGGAGCACGGTGAAATGAATTGTGTGTTTAGAGGCGGCTGTGTGGGTCGCAGAGCATAGAGGCGCTGTGTGGGTCGCAGAGCATAGAGGCGGCTGTGTGGGTCGCAGAGCATAGAGGCGCTGTGTGGGTCGCAGAGCATAGAGGCGGCTGTGTGGGTCGCAGAGCATAGAGGCGGCTGTGTGGGGCGCAGAGCATAGAGCGCTGGTGGCGCAGAGCATAGAGGCGCTGTGTGGGGCGCAGAGCATAGAGGCTGTGTGGGCGCAGAGCATAGAGGCGGCTTTGTGGTGCAGAGTATACAGGCGCTGTGGGGTAGCAGGTATAAGGCGGCTCTGTGGATAGCAGAGTATGATGTGGCGGGAGGCTGGAGGGTGAGAGGCAAGGCTGGAGGTGTGAGGAGGTGCAGCTGAGGGGTGAGGAGAGTGCGGCTGGAGGAGGTAGGAGAGTGTGGTGGAGGAGGTGGGAGGTCAGGCTGGAGGAGGGGTGAGGTCAGCTGGAGGAGGGTGAGGAGAAGTGCGACTGGAGGACGGTGAGGTCAGGCTGGAGGAGGTGAGAAGTCAGGCTGGAGGAGGAGTGGGGAAAGGCAGCTGAGGAGGGTGAGTCAGTGGAGGAGGGTGAGGTCAGGTAGGACTGAGATCAGCTGGATGGTGGTGAGGTCAGGCTGATGACTGTAGGTCAGCTGATGAGGGGTAGGTCAGGCTGGATGGAGGGGTGAGAATGGAGTAGGGTCAGGCGAAGTGAGAAGGTCAGGCTGATGGAGGTTGAGAGAGTGCGGCTGGAGGAGTGGGTGAGGAGAGGTCAGGCTGGAGGAGGGTGAGGAGAGGTCAGGCTGATGGAGGTGAGAGAGGTGCGCTGGAGAGGTAAGTGCGCTGAGGGTGAGAGAGGGTGGCGAGGGTAGAAGGTCAGGCTGGAGATGAGAGAGTCGGCTGGAGAAGGTGAAGAGAGTCGCGGAGAGGTGAAAGAGTCGGTGGAGGAGGGGTGAGAGGGGTCAGGCTGGAGGAGGGGTGAGGAGAGTGGCTCGAGAGAAGGGCGTGGAAAGTGAGGGGTGCGGCTGAGGAGGGTGAGGAGGGTCAGGCTGGAGAGGGTGAGTCGGCTGAGGGTGAGGAGAGGTGCGGCTGGAGGAGGGGTGAGGAGAGTGCGACTGGAGGCGGGTGAGGTCAGCTGGAGGAGGGGTGAGGAGAGGTCAGGCTGGAGGAGGAGTGAGGAAAGGTCAGGCTGGAGAGGAGTGAGGAAAGGTCAGGCTGGAGGAGGGGTGGAGGTCAGGCTGGAGGAGGGGTGAGATCAGGCTGGATGGACTAGTGAGGTCAGGCTGGATGGACTGGTGAGGTCAGGCTGATGGAGGGGTGAGGTCAGGCTGGATGGAGGGTGAGGAGAGTCAGCTGGAGGAGGGTGAGGAGAGGTCAGGCTGGAGGAGGGGTGAGGAGAGGTGCTGGAGGAGGGGTGAGGAGAGGTCAGGCTGGAGGAGGGGTGAAGAGAGGTCAGGCTGGAGGAGGGGTGAAGAGAGGTCAGGCTGGAGGAGGGGTGAGGAGAGGTCAGGCTGGAGGAGGGGTAGAAGAGGTCAGGCTGAGGAGGGTGAGGAGAGGTCAGGCTGGAGGAGGAGTGAGGAAAGGTCAGGCTGGAGGAGGGGTGAGGTCAGGCTGGAGGAGGGTGAGGTCAGGCTGGAGGAGGCGTGAGATCAGGCTGGATGGACTGGTGAGGTCAGGCTGGATGGACTGGTGAGGTCAGGCTGGATGGAGGGTGAGGTCAGGCTGGAGGAGGGGTGAGGAGAGGTCAGGCTGGACGAAGGGTGAGGAGAGGTCAGGCTGGAGGAGGGTGAGGAGAGGTCAGGCTGGATGGAGGGTTGAGGAGAGGTGCGGCTGGAGGAGGGGTGAGAGGTCAGGCTGGAGGAGGGGTGAGGAGAGGTCAGGCTGGATGGAGGGGTGAGGAGAGGTGCGGCTGGAGGAGGGGTGAGGAGAGGTGCGACTGGAGGAGGGGTGAGGAGAGGTGTGGCTGGAGGAGGGGTGAGGAGAGGTCAGGCTGGATGGAGGGGTGAGGAGAGGTCAGGCTGGAGGAAAGGTGAAGAGAGGTCAGGCTGGAGGAGGGGTGAAGAGAGGTCAGGCTGGAGGAGGGGTGAGGAGAGGTCAGGCTGGAGGAGGGGTGAGGAGAGGTGCGGCTCGAGGAGGGGTGAGGAGAGGTGCAGCTGGAGAAGGGGTGAGGAGAGGTGGGCGGGGAGGAGGGGTGAGGAGAGGTCAGGCTTGAGGAGGGGTGAGGTCAGGCTGGAGGGTGAGGAGAGGTGCGGCTGGAGGAGGGTGAGGAGAGGTGCGACTGGAGGACGGGTGAGGTCAGACTGGGAGGAGGGGTGAGGAGAGGTCAGGCTGGAGGAGGAGTGAGGAAAGGTCAGGCTGGAGGAGGGTGAGGAAAGGTCAGGCTGAGGAGGGGTGAGGTCAGGCTGGAGGAGGGGTGAGATCAGGCTGGATGGACTAGTGAGGTCAGGCTGGATGACTGGTGAGGTCAGGCTGTATGGAGGGGTGAGGTCAGGCTGGATGGGGGTAGGAAGATCAGGTGGAGGAGGGTGAGGAGAGGTCAGGCTGGAGGAGGGGTGAGGAGAGGTCAGGCTGGAGGAGGGGTGAGGGAGGTCAGGCTGGAGGAGGGGAGAAGGTCAGGCTGGAGGAGGGTAGGGTAGAGATGGTCACTGGAGGGGGTGAAGGTCAGGCTGGAGGAGGGGTGAGGAGAGGTCAGGCTGATGGAGGATGGAGTGAGAGAGAGGTCAGGCTGGAGGAGGGGTGAGAGTCAGGCTGGAGGAGGGGTGAGGTAGGCAGGCTGGAGGAGGGTGAAGGTGGAGCTGGGAGGGGTAGGCTGATGGACTGGTGAGGTCAGGCTGGAGGAGGGGTGAGGTCAGGCTGGAGGAGGGGTGAGGAAGAGTCAGGCTGGAGAAGGAGTGAGGGAGGAGGTCAGGCTGGAGGAGGGGTGAGGAGAGGTCAGGCTGGATGGAGGGTGAGGAAGGTGCGGCTGGAGGAGGGGTGAGGAGGTCAGGCTGGAGGAGGGTGAGGAGAGTCAGGCTGGATGAGGGGTGAGAGAGGTCAGGCTGGAGGAGGGGTGAGGAGAGGTCGGCTGGAGGAGGGGTGAGAGAGGTCAGGCTGGAGGAGGGTGAGGAGAGGTCAGGCTGGAGGAGGGGTGAAGGAGAGGTCAGGCTGGAGGAGGGTGAAGAGAGGTCAGGCTGGAGGAGGGGTGAGAGAGGTCAGGCTGGAGGAGGGGTGGAGAGGTCAGGCTGGAGGAGGGGTGAGGAGAGGTGGCGGCTGGTGAGGAGGGGTGAGGAGAGGTCAGGCTGGAGGAGGGGTGAGGAGAGGTCGGCTGGAGGAGGGGTGAGGAGAGGTCAGGCTGGAGGAGGGTTGGAGGTCAGGCTGGAGGGGTGAGAGAGGTGTGCGCTGGAGGAGGGGTGAGGAGAGGTGCGAGCTGGAGGAGGGTGGAGGTCAGGCTGGAGGAGGGTGTAGGAGAGGTCAGGCTGGAGGAGGGGTGAGGAAGGTCAGGCTGGAGAGGGTGAGGAGTGGCTGGAGGAGGGGTGAGGGAGGTCAGGCTGGAGGAGGGGTGAGAGTCAGGCTGGATGGAGGTGAGGAGTCAGGCTGGATGGAGGGGTGAGGAGAGGTGGATGGAGGAGGGTGGAAGGTCAGGCTGGAGGAGGGGTTGAGGAGAGGTCAGGCTGGAGGAGGGTGAGGAGAGTCAGGCTGGAGGAGGGGTGAGGAGAGGTCAGGCTGGAGAGAGGGTGAGGAGAGAGGTGAGAGGGGTGAGTGAGGATCAGGCTGGAGGAGGGTGAGGAGAGGTCAGGCTGGAGGAGGGGTGAGGTCAGCTGGAGGAGGGGTGAGAGAGGGAGGGGTGAGGAGAGGTCAGGCTGGAGGAGGGGTGAGGAGAGGTCAGGCTGGAGGAGGGGTGAGGAGAGGTCAGGCTGGAGAGGGTGAGAGGGTCAGGCTGGAGGAGGGTGGAAGAGAGGTCAGGCTGGAGGAGGGGTGAGGAGAGGTCAGGCTGGAGGAGGGTGAGGAAGGTCAGGCTGGGAGGGGGGAGGTCAGGCTGGAGGAGGGGTGAGAGTCAGCTGGAGGAGGGGTGAGGTCAGGCTGGAGGAGGTGAGGTCAGGCTGGAGGAGGTGGTGAGGTCAGGCTGGAGGAGGGGTGAGGTCAGCTGGAGGAGGGGTGAGGTCAGGCTGGAGGTGGAGGGGAAGGGTGAGGAGAGGTCAGGCTGGAGGAGGGGTGAGGAGAGGTCAGGCTGGATGGAGGGTGAGGAGAGGTGCGGCTGGAGGAGGGGTGAGGAGAGGTCAGGCTGGAGGAGGGGTGAGAGAGGTCAGGCTGGATGAGGGGTGAGGAGAGGTGCGGCTGGAGGAGGGGTGAGGAGAGGTGCGCTGGAGGAGGGTGAGGAGAGGTCAGGCTGGAGGAGGGTGAGGAGAGGTCAGGCTGGAGGAGGGTGAGAGAGGTCAGGCTGGAGGAGGTGAGGAGGTCAGGCTGGAGGAGGGTGAGAAGGTCAGCTGGAGGAGGGTGAGGTCAGCTGGAGGAGGGTGAGGAGGGGGCGAGGAGGGGTGAGGAGAGGTGAGGCTGGAGAGGGGTGAGGAGAGGTGCGGCTGGAGGAGGGGTGAGGAGAGTCAGGTGGAGAGGGTGAGTCAGGCTGGAGGGTGAGGAAGAGGTGCGGCTGGAGGAGGGGTGAGGAGAGGTGCGACTGGAGGACGGTGAGGTCAGCTGGAGGAGGGTGAGGAAGGTCAGGGATGGAAGGTAGGAGGAGGAAAGGTCAGCTGGAGGAGGGTGAGGTCAGGCTGGAGGAGGGGTGAGATCAGGCTGGATGGACTGTGAGGTCAGGCTGGATGGACTGGTGAGGTCAGGCTGATGGAGGGTGAGGTCAGGCTGGTGAGGAGGGCTGGAGGAGGGTAGAAGTCAGTGGAGGAGGGTGAGGAGAGGTCAGGCTGGAGGAGGGGTGAGGAGAGGTCAGCTGGAGGAGGGGTGAGGAAGGTCAGGCTGGAGGAGGGGTGAGGAGAGGTCAGGCTGGAGGAGGGGTGAGGAGAGTCAGGCTGGAGGAGGGGTGAGAGAGGTCAGGCTGGAGGAGGGGTGAGGAGAGGTCAGGCTGGAGGAGGGGTGAGGAGGGTCAGTGCTGGAGGAGGGTGAGGTCAGGCTGGAGGAGGGGTGAGGAGTCAGGCTGGGTGAGTCAGGCTGGAGGGGAGGCGTGAGGTGAGGTCAGGCTGGAGGAGGGGTGAGGAGAGGTCAGGCTGGAGGAGGGGTGAGGAGAGGTCAGGCTGGAGGAGGGGTGAGGATGAGGAGGTGGAGAGGCAGGGGTGAGGGAGAGAGTGGCTATACTTAATGATTCGGTGAGTGTGGATAGAGGTGGGCCACCTTGGCATTTGTAGTGTTCTCCACTGCAGCCCCTTGTGTATTGCAGGTGAGGGCGTTGTTGAGTGCATCAGTGCCCGTCCACACACTGCTCCCTCACCTCGAGCCCTCTGTAACAGCACCAAGGCAGTGGGCGGCTCTCCCGGAGGGTGGTCTCCGGCGGCTCCCGGCGACACTGGCGCAGGGCAGTGTGACAGAGGTGAGGGTGCAGAGAAGAGTTTGCGGCGCTCACCGCCATAGCTGCTCCGCTGCAGGGGTGAAGGGCGGGATCCGGCATCTTGGTTAGGTGACTGAGCCAGGGGTGTGCCAGAACTCCTTCGCTCCAGTGCCCCGTCCACACCGCTGGCTCAGCTCCACGCTTCTGTGCCTGCAGGAAGGCAGTGGGCGGCTCTCCCGGAGGGTGGTCTCCGGCGGCTCCCGCTGACACCGGCGCCGCAGTGCATTGAGGCTGGGGCGCAGGGCAGCGTCAGGCAGGTGAGGGTGCAGAGAAGTGCAATCGGCGCTGAGCGGGATAGGTGCTCCGCTGCTGTGGTGTGGGGGGCGGGATCCGCCATCTTGGTAGCGTGAGACAGGGCCGGGGGTGTGGCAGAACTCGTCAGATAGTGTAGGGAACGTCGGTGTGAGGTAGTGCGGCTGCGGCTCACGATGACGCTACGCGTCATCGCTCGCAGTCGCGCAAAGGAGCTTGGGATTTGGCTACAGTGCCCGAATTCCAAACTCCCGATTATATAAAGAGATTTATACACTGCACAGTTCCACTTCTTTTATTTTGTGTATACTGGGTGTAATTCTCAGTATATGTCTTATTCTGTATATATACACTGTACAGTACCACTTCTCCTGTCCTGTATACTAGGTGTAATTTTCAGTATCTGTCTCATTCTGAATATGCACTGCTGCAATTGGAGGAGGATGTTTTAGTATGTAGCCTGCTAGGAGTTGTGTACCAGGGCTGCTTTTTAGTCGCAGCCGGTTCCTGGTGATCATTATGAAAATTTCCTTTTTTCCCAAAAATGTTGCTTTGTCCCCAAATTTTACACTATTGCAAGAACTAACTGTTACATGCTGACAGGAAAGATGCCTGCTGCATGGTGTAATACAGATTGACATCAGGATGGTAAAGAAAAAGAAGGTCTTAACTAGAGATGAGCGGTGTTCGATTCGAAATGTTCGCCAATGTCAAATTCGAGCTGTTTTGGGCAGTGTCCGAGTTGTTCGACAAATGCGAACAATTTGCTTCAAATTCGGCAGTTCGAGGTTATGTTCGATAACGCTTCGTTCACAAAAAAGCATTACTGGCTTTTCACAGTAATACTTTTATTCAATGTTAATATACAGTTTCAGTGTATATTGGGTGGGGGGTGGGGTATTGATCTGTGCTGAAATAATGCCAATCTCCATTTTTTTTGTCTTTCCTGCAATTACAGTGGAGCGGTGCAGTCGGTCAGCCTATCAGCACACACACATAGCAAAGTGCATTTTTTGCACACAAGCAAGGGCATGTGTCATTGGCTGTGTATGTCACATTTCCTTGCCCTATAAGGCTAGGGTCACACACGCATATTTTCCTAGCGTTTTTGGAGACCTGAGTTTTCTAAAGAAGCATGCAAAAACGCACCCATAGGCCTCCATGTAAAAAACGCATGCCCAAATAGCAAAAATGCATGTCTAAATGGACCATGCGTTTTTGGGTGCGTTTTCGGCTCAGCACCAAAAAATACTGCAAGATGCAGTATTTTTTCAAAAATGCACCCAAAAACACAGCATGCAGTATTTTTTGGTGCTTTTTCAAAACGCATGCGTTTTTGATAACATGGGGCCCTATGGGAAACGCATGCATTTTTGAAAGTGTCAAAAATGGACATGCGTTTTTTGCATGCAATTTTAAACGAAAGGCATGTGTTTTAAGGGCTTTTTAACGGGGCCCCACACCTAACAGCAAAAACTCAGGCAAAAACACAAGTGGCCAAAAAACACCTAAAAAACTCATGGCATGTGTGACCCTAGCCTGAGACACAGACATTTTCCCCGTCACCGCCATTTCCTCAGTGCTGCAGCTGCTGTGGGCGCTATACAGTCAGACAGATAGCGAGCGAATTTCAAGTTAGATAGAGAGATAGGTTTAGGGAGTAGGGACTAGTTGTAATATCAGCCCTTTTGAGGGCTAGTTCAGAGAAGTAGTGACAAGTTGTAATATCAGCCCTTTTGAGGGCTAGGTTAGAGCAGTTCCTAGCACTTTTTTCCAGGCAGATCTGTACCAGTGGTAAGCAAGTGTTTTTCACAGCATCTGGCCAAATCTAGGTCAGCCAATCCTTTTGGGCTACTAGTGTAGCATTGTTGTGAAAAAAGCTATACCACCTGTCTTTAATAGCCAATTTTTGACTGCATCTAGCCCAGACAATCGTTTGGGGCTAGTGGCAGTGTCTGGTAGTCAGCAGTGTAGCCCTGCTGTGAATCAAGCTACACCGCCTGTCTATCTACTAACAATTTTTGACTGCATCTAGCCCAGGCAATCCTTTGGGGCTAGTTGCAGTGTCTGGTAGTCAGAGGTGTAGCCCTGCTGTGCAGCAAGCTACACCACCTGTCTATCTACTAACAATCTTTGACTACATCTAGCCCAGGTAATCCTTTAGGGCTAGTAGCAGTGTCTGGTAGTCAGCAGTATAGCCCTGCTGTGAAGCAATCAACACCGCCTGTCTATCTACTAATAATTTTTGACTGCATCTAGCCCAGGTAATCTTTTGGGGCTAGTACCACAGTTTGGCCACTCGGCTCTGCTCGGTTTTCATCCATAGTTTTTTGTGCCAGCAACTACAGAGTTGCCAATTAGTTACCCTCCACAATGAGTGGTTAATAGGTCTGCTGCTGGTGGAAAGGGAATAGGCATGTTGGAAAGGGAAAAATGCTTGTGTCCATGGGGTAGGTGGTAAAGCTACAGTAACATCTGCTGAAGAAATATCATCTTCCAGCCAAACTAAAATGTCTACTTCTTTTGTGGACAATCTGGTATGATCCCTTTCTTACGGACACAACCATCACTACCAATTTTATTGAAGAGGCACAAAAAGAGCAGGTGCTTGAATGGATATCAAGGTCTCCATCAAGTGGGCTCTCCTCCACCTCAACTTCAACATCACAAATACTCCAGTCCTCAGAGGTGTAACCCCAATCCCACTTGCTTCCTCACAGCTCACAAGTCTCGAGCTGCCCTACTGAGTATGGGGTAACATAGATGGTTGAGTCTGCAAAGCTGTTCACTCATACTATAGCCTGGGAATCAGAGGTCTGCTCCAAAGCTTCAGTGAGTGAAGACGAGGAAATGATCTGCACTGATGCCCAGAAGCTTTGTGAGTCAGATCCAGGCCCAGATTAAGAAGTTTCTGAGCATAATGTAGACCCTCATTCGCAAACTGTAACTCCTGTTGGTGGAGACAATGAGGAAGATGCTGATGAGACTGAGATACCTGATTGGAATGACAACTTAACTTTTTGGTCAGGGCAGGAAGAGGTTGGCTCTGTGGACGACGGGTGTGGGAGCACACAGGGTGATGATGAGGTTGGAGATCCAACTTACTGTCAACCCACATTCAGCCAGTCGATGAGGTCAGCAGAGGAGTTGGAGGAGGATGCTAGTGACGACGCGGTTAGGTTGCGCCTTCCTGGACAGAGACGGAGTCCTGGAAGCACGTCAACAACTGCATCCTCAGCCACAATTCTGCCTCTGAGCAGAAGTCGTGGTGGCTTTGCAGGTCGCATGGACTCTAAGCCTTGCCTAGCCAGGGCCTTTTTGGACATCGCAAAGGATGACCCAACTCATGTTATCTGTAAGATTTGTCACCAAAATCTAAGTAGAGGCCAAAAAAATCAATAGTTTGAGTACTTCATGCATGAATCGTCACATGGATATGAAGCATGAGTCACAGTGGGAAGCTCACTGTGCTACAATGCAGCCTAGCGGGCCGGGCCAACCACCGTCTCCTCCATCAAGTGCATCCACATTTTCCTCATCCTCTGTGACTTTGGGGACACCACTCACACATGCTTTTGGGTGCAGACCTTCCACCTCTTTACCCGCAACAGCCAGTGTGATTGACAGGTCTTCAGTTGTTTTGGAAGTGGAAACACCTGCTGGTGTTGAGAGCTGTCAGACATCGAGAGCACCACCTTTGGATGAAGGCAACATAATATCTCCGCCTGCACCTCCCTTACAGACCAGCAGTTTGTCTGGGACACCCTACTCAACCCCTTCTCAGAACAGCAGCCAGCTCTCGGTCCCTCAGATGTGGACAAGGAAAAGACCATTTCCTCCTAGCCATGCCAAAGCTAAGAGGTTGAGTTTCACCATCTGCTAGCTGTTGGCTACAGAAATGCTACCTTTTCAGCTGGTGGACACAGAAGTTTTAGAGACCTTATGTCCGTCGCAGTGCCCTAGTACCAGATGCCCAGTCACCACTAATTCTCAAAGTAAGTTACACCAGCATGTCGCACACAACATCACTGCTTCCTTGAGAAACTCTGTGTGTGACAGGGTGCATTTCACCACAGACACTTGGACGAGTAAGCATGGACAGGGGCATTACATGTCGCTGACTGAGCACTGGGTAACTATGGTGACAGCAGGAGAAGGGGCTGCTGTACAAGTCTTGCCATCCCCACGAGTTGTGCGTCAATCCTCTGTATGTAGAACTTTCTCCACTGCTTCTGCTTCTATAACCTCGTCTCTGCCCTCCACCTGCGCCCAAAGCCTGTCTGGTAATGCCACCCTCGTTCAAACTGCGCAGAAGGAATCCTGCACACCTCCTTACTATGCTGGCAGCATGGCTTGATGCCATCAGGTGGTGGTTACGTTGAAATGTTTGGGAAATGTGAGTCACACAGCTGAGAAGTTGTAGTCAGCTCTGGAGACCGAGTTTCATCAATGGTTGTCTCCACTGAACCTGCAGCCAGGGAAGGCCATGTGCAACAATGCAGCAAACCTGGGTGCGGCCCTTTGCCGGGGCAGTGTGACATACGTGCCTTGTATGGCTCACGTCTTGAAGCTGATTGTACAGCAATTTTTAGCCCACTATCCTGGCCTAGATGGGCTTCTGCAGAAGGCACGGTCGCTGTGTGCTCATTTCCGCTGTTCGCATACTTCAGCTCAACGAATTGCATCTCTACCGAAGTCGTTCGGCCTGCCAGTTCACCAGCTGAAATGCGATGCGCCGACACAATGGAATTCAACTCTGCACATGTTGCAGTGACTTTGGCAGCACCAACGAGCCCTGGTGCAATATGTTATGACGTATAGCCTGAGCCAACGAGATCCAGAGGTGGGGCAAATCACGCTGCTTGAGTGGTCTCAGATCAAGGACCTAAGTTCGCTTCTGCACAGTTTTGAAATGGCGACGAAGATTTTTAGTGCTGACGATGCCATTATCAGCATGATTATTCTGGTCATCTACATGCTGGAGCACACTTTAACGGGTATTCAGAGGCAGGTGGTGGGACAAGAGGAGGGGAAGGAAGTACAGGAGGAGTCGTATGCGGAAGGGATAACAAGATCTCCAAGCACCAAGGCAGCAGGCATGGGAGGGTGGGGGAGAGGAATTAACAAGGGCTCATGGTAGCAGCCAAACTGTTGATGAAGGTGCAGGTGCCGAGGAACAACTGGAGGACGAAGCTGGCAATGGGCATGGAAGACTGAGCAGATGAGGGAGACCTTGATCACATTTCTGTTGTGCGAGCTTGGGGGAAGAGGGCAGATGAAGGAAGCATGATTCTTACCTTGCCGTCACCAACACAACAAGGACTTGGTCCTCCTGGGACACATGAGTGCCTTCTTGCTGTACTACCTGCAACATGACCCTCAGATAGTCAGAATTCATTGCCGACTACTGTAATGCTGACTACTGGGTTGTCACACTCTTAGATCCCTGGTACAAGAGTAAATTTGGCGAAATAATTCCTGCCATAGAAAGGGACGCACGCATGCAGGAGTATCAGCAGAAGCAGTTACAGACTCTTATATCTGCTTTTCCACAAAACACCAGTAGTGCACATAGTGAATCTCACAGGAGTATCTCCAAGTGAACATCGATGCCATGACTGTGGAACTGGAGACTTGCTCATTTTGGACTTCCAAACTGGAAAAATGCCCTGAGCTCGTCACTCACGCCTTGGAGATCTTGTTGTGCACCGCCAGCCAGCGTTCTCTCTGCTACGTGTCTTCAGCGCTGCTGGTGGTGTGCTGACGGATAAGTGCACGTGGCTGTCCAGTGACAATGTAGACAGACTAACGTTCATCAAGATGAACAAATCATGGATCCGCAAGGACTTTTCTACCCCTGTGTCATCCTGGGGAGTCTAAAGGCTTGTGAATAGAGATGGGCGAGTATACTCACTACTATTCGGCACTCCCTGAATAGTAGCAGTATTCATGTACTCGCTACTCGCCGAGTAAATTAGGATTACTCGGGAGTAGCAAGTACCGAATACTTTTGCAGTGTATCAGTAGATACACTGCAAAAGTCCTGTAAAAGAGAGAAAATGTGGTTAAAAAATAAAAAATCGGATACTCACCTTAACCGACGGCTGTACTGGGACCGGCGGATGCACATCTATTCATGGAAAAGGACCTTTCCCTCTCTCAGCCAATCAGATGGCTGGGAGAGATCTGGCCAATCAGATGCCGCCACGTCACAATGACGTAATCGCTAGCGCCACCTGATTGACCAGATGGAAAGGTCCTCTAAGGTACACTGAGGACCTTTCCATCTGGCCAATCAGGAGGACGCTAGCGATTACGTCATTGTGACGTGGCGGCATCTGATTGGCCAGATCTCTCCCAGCCATCTGATTGGCTGAGAGAGGGAAAGGTCCTTTTCCATAAATAGATGTGCATCGGCCCGTCCCGGTACAGCCGTCGGTTAAGGTGAGTATCCGATTTTTTTATTTTTTAACCACTTTTTCTCTCATTTACAGGACTTTTGCAGTGTATCTATTGATACACTGCAAAAGTATTCAGAATCGCTATACTCGCAACGAGTAGCGAGTACCGCTACCTACTCATTGCGGGTATAGCGATTCCGAATAGTAAGGTATTCGCCCATCCCTACTTGTGAATTTTTGAATGTGCTGCATGCAAGTCACCATTTTAAGCTTGCAACTCTGGGACAATTCATGCCACTTAAGTGGCCCAAATTTTTGGAAAATATGGAGACTTTTGTTGGAGTCCCCTTGCTAAGCTTTACATGATTTCAGAAGGGCATGACCTGCCTATATCTGTTTCTCCTCCTCCTTTTACTCCTCCACCTCTTTTTTTCTTGCATGACTATATGTACTTGTTACTTTTCTATGTGTTTGTTGTGTCTTCTGAGTAGTTTGTCAGCTTTCTGACACCTTTGAAGATGTTTTCTATGTGTTTGTATGTGTTTGTGTTTGCCTGAAATAGCTTTAAATGGTGTTCAACGGTGTTCAACGAACATTTGACGAACATTCGATGAACACACCCTGCCGCTGTCATGTGCCTAGTCCCTCTCTATCACCTAAACCAAACCCTTCCTAGTGTATAGGCTTGTGAGTACACTAGATGTCACATCTAACGTTATAACACATGACTGGGGTAAGACAAAAAGGATGTCACCAAATGAAGGTAGAAGCCAGACTCCAAAAGGCTTCAACGGCTCTACTCCTAAATAGCAGGTCTCCAACAGCAGGAGTGCTCAATACACCAGGAAGGTCATGCATAGAAGACTCTATAAAGGAAATCAGGTGATGATTCATGTGACTATTTAAAGGTTGATGGGAGTGGTCAGCAAAAACACATCACCTGATCAGCAGCAGAGAAAAACAGACATTAACCCTCACTGCTCCAAAGGAAATAAACACGTTTAATATGCACCACAGACTCCTGAGCTGTAATTCATGACAGTACCTCCCCCATTTACGAGGATCCTCAGAACCCTCAGAGCTGGACTTGTCTGAAAATAATGTCAAGTTAACATCTCGATTAAAAAAATTGTAGATATGGGGTGAAGGTAATAAAGTCGGCTTATGAGACACAATACATTTCTTGAGCAATGACCTGTGGAGCATGTTGTGAATATTTAGTACTTTGTTGCTCAATTTGAAAGATCCTAGGGTTGAGAATGGCTGTCACTCGAAAAGGACCAATAACCTTAGGGTCCGAAGCTCCAGATGCCACTTCCACCTGATAAGTCTAGAAAATGCTCACACAAAGTCATCCACACACAGGTCCAGAGCTGGACGTTTATTGCCACACATACATTTGCTGAATAAAGGCTCTCTCCTAGAAGAATAGACAACAGAGGTGTCCCCCATGTCATAAGACTCTTAGGCTAGCTTCACACTATGATTTTGATCCTGTCTGTGGGATCCTGTTTTTTGCAGGCCTCCATGGGCAGTAACGGACAGGCCCAGATTGTAAACTCTGTATTTGGATCTGGGATTTTGATGGATCCAGACACAAAAAGAGCTGGGGGAACCCAAGCCTGCAAAGCGACCTGTCCGTCGAGTGTCCGACGATGCATTCATCTGCGGTGGCTAAATGACCCTAATCAGCAGACCGGGAAGGCTAGGTGAAACTCGATCAGCTGATGGGTCACATGACTGAGATAAAGGAGATACAATCTCCTGATGAAGTGTGCAGCCGGCGCATGAAACGCGTTGAGGCCAATAAAATCGTTTATTCCCTGAATTGACCTGGACTATTTTTGTCAAACAGCGCGGATCTTCTTTTCATCCAATCTCCTGTTACGTAGATAGTGAGAACAACATGCATATGTGCCTTTTTATGTAGTGTATGTAAACTTCTGGTTTCATCTGTAAATATAGTGAATACATTTTGCAACACAAATGAACAAGGAGCACATTTGTTGATTGTCTTGTATAACTCACTTTACCTAATATGCCCCATTATGGCCCTAATATAGTAATAATATACCATATTCTGGTATATTTACAGTAATAGTATTCCCAATTCTGGCTTCCATAAAGAAATAACATTCCCCATTTTGGTCCCAATATGATAATAATTCCCTCATTTTGGTTCCAATAAAGAAATAACGTCCCCTATACCTCAAATAGTATTAATAGCCCCCATTCCGACCCCTATATTAGTGATGATGTCCCCCATTCTGGCTCTTATAAATTAATAATGTCCCTCATTCTGGTGCTTATGACAAAACAATAAAAAATAAAGCAATTTCCCTGACCAGTCCCCACTCCCATGACGAGCAGTTCTGCTATTTTGTTCAATATTTCAGCGCAGCCTACAATGACGTCATTGCACCACCTATAAAGAGATACTGATAACCGAGCCCAAAGCCGTGGGGACTCGGATCCTGGGCGTTCATGGGTGTCCAGGGCGTTCATGGGGGATTGTTACGGGTGGTCAATACCCACATCCATGCCCTGGTGGTTGCTTAAAAAGGGGAATTTTGGAAAATAAAGGGGATTTGTTAAATAGTTCGTGACGCCACCTATGGTGTCTGGTGATGGCACCAGCATTGCTGCAGTCCTCTGGGGATGATGGATAGGCAGCCTGATGGTGATATTCCCCGTAGGTTGAGCGGGGTCCCCGGGGCAGTGATGAGGGAATAGGTTTTCGCATGGGGAGGTGGCTCTGCAGGTGGGTTATTTCTACAGTCTCTATGTTGGACAGGATCAGGGCTGTAAGAACTGACACACACACTGGGGGTAGTTTTCAATACCTTTACTGATGTCAAACCGGCACTGTCCAGGCTACATTCCAGGTGGTTGGGAAGCACTTTGGGATTTCCACAGTGAGTGATTTGTAAGGCCTCCTTGTTCCTGTCTTACTTGTGTTGAAGTCCTGACCTGTGTAAAACATGGCCTGGCCTCCTCTGTGATCCTCACCCGTATAGTGGCTGGTAAGAACCTTCTGTGGATTGCCACTGGCTCTCTCCCTTGTGGTTCCTGGCTCTTGTGTTGGTTGCTGATACAGGTGTACGGGAAACTGGAGTCTCCTCAGTGAACTGGTGTTTTCTGCGGGGCTAATTGCTCCTTAGCAGACTCAAACTTCGGTGTCCAGGTTGCTTCCAGGGGTGAACCGGTATGGTTCCTCTGCCCCCACTCTGTCTTTCACCTTTGCCTCCGACCCTGACTCTCGGTTCCTCACTCTGGCTAGGCTTCCTCTGGTACGGGCCTACCACGGCTCCGCTACCAGATTGTCTTCACAGTACTACTCCTTACTGCACGGACTGACTAACTCTGCCCCAGCACCTGTATTTATTGGAGATCTTGCCTAAGGCAGCAAGTAGGGCTCCCCCTACAGGCCTGGGATGGAAGGTGTTGTGTGTTTAAGGGCACGTGACGTGGAAATCCCTCTATGCACTAAGTGTTCCTGTGGCTTCTTGTACCACAGGGTGCCACACTGGCACCAGCTGCAAGCTTCAGATAGGCTGATTGTAAGCACATTCGGAGAGGTACATCCAGCTAAAAATAGTACTCGTACTAGTAGGCCCTCATCCGCTCAAAAGGCAACTGAGTGATTGCATGATCTCCCGGTGGGCCGGTCCAAACCTGCTTCTACCCCCGAATCATGCAATGAAAAGCTTTATATAAATATTCTTGGTGAAATTAAACTTTTTTTTGCTCAAGAATAATTTCTGAAGAATATATTTTGAATAATAAGAGAATGTAAATGCACAATCTGTGCTGCTGTGGAGTATTCAGAGCTATTTTTAATAGATTTTCATTAACACAATACCAAAGTTGTTAAAATGTCAAAAGATGTGTAAATTAAAAATTGGCCCTAGAGGGACTATGGTTGAGAAAATGTTTTGCTTATTTCTTAACAATCCTATATATAGCTCATATAATACCTGAGTAAAAGCCTGATTTTTTTTTACTTTTTTTTTTTTTTTAACTCTTTCCTTTATTTGTTACTACTTTTAGTAGGGGGCTGTGCGGAGTATACAGGGGGCTCTGCAGAGAATACAGGGGGCTGTGCGGAGTATACAGGGGGCTGTTCAGAGTATACATCACCGCAGGTCCTATACTGCAGTAGAAGACCTCTGCAGAGACTGGGAAGCTGCGGGAGCCACCGGGAGCCTGCAGGAAGACGTCGGGAGATGGCTCCTACACTGCCCCTCATTACTAACCACTCACTCACATTGACCAGCCCCCTGTATACTCTGCACAGCCCCCTGTATACTCTGCACAGCCCCCTGTATATTCTGCACAGCCCCCTGTATACTCCGAACAGCCCCCTGTATACTCCGCACAGCCCCCTGTATACTCTGCAGAGCCCCCTGTATACTCCGCACAGCCCCTGTATACTCTGCACAGCCCCCTGTATACTCTGCACAGCCCCCTGTATTCTCTGCAGAGCCCCCTGTATACTCCGCACAGCCCCCTGTATACTCCGCACAGCCCCTGTATACTACGGCACTGCCTGTAATCTCTTGCACTAAGGTCCCTTGCTTACTTGCACACAGCCACACTGTCACACTCAAGCTCAGCCATCCTGTTTACTTCGGCAGAGTAGCCCCTAAAAATGTACTCTACTAAGCCCATCCGTAAATTGCAACAGCACGTGATTCATGCACATGCCCCCGTGGTATACTGCACAGCCCCCTGTATACTCTGCAACAGACACGCTGTATAATATTCACTTGCCCTGTAATAACTTCTCAGATATCAAGCCATCCTGTATTAATACCACAGCACACTGTAACTCGCACAGCGGCCTCTGTGGATACTCCGCACTATTTACCCTGTTTACATACGACACAACCACTGTTATACTCCGCAAGCTCCTGTAATATCGACAGCCGACATGGCCCTTAGTACTGCGGACACGTGGACCAATGTTTGTTATTCTCACAATCCATATATACTCAAATAGCCCTGATAATCGCACAGCTCCTTGTATTTACTTTTCTTGTTAACCTCCTTATCCTGTATACACTTAGCAGGCCCTGTGGATACTACAGGGTCTCATGTATACGTCTGGAGTACAGGGCCCTGTTCAGATCTGCATCACGCTCCCTGTTACTCAACGCCATGTAAGCTCCTGCAAGCCCTGTATACTCGACCACGGGCCGCACTGCCACTGTATACTCGGCACATGCTCCTCTATACTCGCCAGCCCTGTATAATCCTCACACAGACCCCCTGTATACTCTGCACAGCCCCCTCTATACTCTGCACAGCCCCCTTATATCCGCACAGCCCCCTGTACTCTGCACAGCCCCCTGTATACTCCGCACAGCCCCCTGTATACTCTGCACAGCGCCAGTCCCTGTATACTCCGCACAGCCCCCTGTATACTCTCACAGCCCCTGTATACTCTGCACAGCCCCCTGTATTCTCTGCAAGCTCCCTGTATACTCCAACAGCCCCCTGTATACTCCGCACAGCCCCCTGTATACTCTCACAGCCGCACAGCCCCCTGTATACTCTGCACAGCCCCCTTATACTCGCACAGCCCCCTGTATATCTGCACAGCCCCCTGTATATTCTGCACAGCCCCCCTTATACTCGCACAGCCCCCTGTATACTCTGCACAGCCCACTGTATACGCTGCACAGCCCCCTGTATACTCCAAACAGCCCCCTGTATACTCCGCACAGCCCCCTGTATACTCCGCACAGCCCCTGTATACTCCGCCCAGCCCCTGTATATCCGCACAGCCCCCTGTATACTCCGCACAGCCCCCTGTATACTCCGCACAGCCCCCTGTATATTCTGCACAGCCCCCTGTATATTCTGCACAGCCCCCTGTATACTCCGCACAGCCCCCTGTATACTCCGCACAGCCCCCTGTATACTCCGCACAGCCCCCTGTATACTCCGCACAGCCCCCTGTATACTCCGCACAGCCACCTGTATACTCTGCACAGCCCCCTGTATACTCTGCACAGCCCCCTGTATACTCTCTGCACAGCCCCTGTATACTCTGCACAGCCCCCTGTATACTCCGCACAGCCCCCTGTATACTCCGCACAGCCCCCTGTATACTCCGCACAGCCCCCTGTATACTCCACACAGCCGCACAGCCCCCTGTATACTCTGCACAGCCCCCTCTATACTCCGCACAGCCTCCTCTATACTCCGCACAGCCCCCTGTATATTCTGCACAGCCCTCTCTATACTCCCGCACAGCCCCCTGTATACTCTGCACAGCCCCCTGTATACTCTGCACAGCCCCCTGTATACTCTGCACAGCCCACTGTATACTCTGCACAGCCTCCTGTATACTCTGCACAGCCCCTGTATACTCTGCACAGCCTCCTGTATACTCCGCACAGCCCCTGTATACTCTGCACAGCCCCGTGTATACTCTGCACAGCCTCCTGTATACTCCGCACAGCTGTACAGTCCCCTATATACTCTGCACAGCCCCTGTATACTCCGCACAGCCCCCTGTATACTCTGCACAGCCCACTGTATACTCTGCACAGCCCCCTGTATACTCTGCACAGCCCCGTGTATACTCTGCACAGCCTCCTGTATACTCCGCACAGCTGTACAGTCCCCTATATACTCTGCACAGCCCCCTGTATACTCTGCACAGCCCCGTGTATACTCTGCACAGCCTCCTGTATACTCCGCACAGCTGTACAGTCCCCTATATACTCTGCACAGCCCCCTGTATACTCCGCACAGCCCCCTGTATACTCTGCACAGCCCACTGTATACTCTGCACAGCCCCCTGTATACTCCGCACAGCCCCCTGTATACTCCACACAGCCCCTGTATACTCCGCACAGCCCCCTGTATACTCTGCACAGCCCCGTGTATACTCTGCACAGCCTCCTGTATATTCCGCACAGCCCCCTGTATACTCCGCACAGCCCCCTGTATACTCCGCAAAGCCCCCTGTATACTCTGCACAGCCCCCTGTATATTCCGCACAGCCCCCTGTATACTCTGCACAGCCCCGTGTATACTCTGCACAGCCTCCTGTATATTCCGCACAGCCCCCTGTATACTCCGCACAGCCCCCTGTATACTCCGCAAAGCCCCCTGTATACTCTGCACAGCCCCCTGTATATTCCGCACAGCCCCCTGTATACTCCGCACAGCCCCCTGTATACTCCGCACAGCCCCCTGTATAACTCCGCAAAGCCCCCTGTATACTCTGCACAGCCCCCTGTATACTCTGCACAGCCGCACAGCCCCCTGTATACTCTGCACAGCCGCGCAGCCCCCTCTATACTTTGCACAGCCGCACAGCCCCCTCTATACTCTGCACAGCCGCACAGCCCCCTGCATACTCTGCACAGCCGCCTGCATACTCTGCTCCCCGCACAGCCACCTGCATACTCTGCTCCCCGCACAGCCCCCTGCATACTCTGCTCCCCGCACAGCCCCCTGCATACTCTGCACAGCCGCACAGCCCCTGCATACTCTGCACAGCCGCCTGCATACTCTGCTCCCCGCACAGCCCCCTGCATACTCTGCTCCCTGCACAGCCTCCTGCATACTCTGCTCCCTGCACAGCCCCCTGCATACTCTGCTCCCCGCACAGCCCCCTGCATACTCAGCTCCCCACACAGCCCCTGCATACTCTGCTCCCTGCACAGCCCCCTGCATACTTTGCTCCCCGCACAGCCCCCTGCATACTCTGCTCCCCGCAGACCCGCCTGCATACTCTGCTCCCCGCACACCCGCCTGCATACTCTGCTCCCCGCACAGCCCCCTGCATACTCTGCTCCCGCACAGCCCCTGCATACTCTGCTCCCCGCAAAGCCCCCTGCATACTCTGCTCCCCGCACACCCGCCTGCATACTCTGCTCCCCGCACTCCCGCCTGCATACTCTGCTCCCCGCACAGCCGCCTGCATACTCTGCTCCCGCACAGCCGCCTGCATACTCTGCTCCCCGCACAGCCGCCTCTATACTCTGCTACCCGCAGAGCCGCCTCTATACTTTGCTACCCACAGAGCCACCGGTATAATCTGCTACCCTCAGAGCCATCTGTATACTCTGCTACCCACAGACCCGCCTGTATACTCTGATACCCACAGAACCCCCTGTATACTCAGCCACCCACTGACCCGCCTGTATACACACAATTTATTTCACCGCGCTCCCGATGCAATTGCATCGGGCCTTTTTACTAGTAGTAATTATAACAGTCTGTTATGACTCCCAGTCAACAGCCATTGACATGACAGGTACAGAGGTGTTCAGCAGGACTCCGGCTGTCATAGAAATCAAATTGACAGCAGAATTAGAATTCTATCAGCAGTTTTTGATATTTAATCTGAGAGCAGCAAAATGGAGGCCTTTATACCCTTATTCCAGGGTCCCTTATTAGGCTGAGTATTGTACAGCAGTTTCAATACAATTAGTGTTTTATCAGCAGGAGATTATCACTACAGGGACTAGCTCTTGTCGCACCCTAGAGTTTGGTTACCACAATGGCATTGTCTCACTTGGGGGGTGATGCCGTCCTTGGAAGCAAGCGGTATTATTCATACCACTTAAGCCCACAGCACACAACACCTTTCCTGACTCAAGAGCAGAAGGGGGAGCTCTAACCCCTGTTCAGGTGAGCCCCCCCTATAAATTCTGGCCTGGGGGCAGGGTTGGACAGATCAGTTCCTAGGAGGACTGTGAAGTGGCCCCGTGGACAGGAGCAGAGTAAGGTTCGTCCCAGGACAGAGACGAGCAAGCATGAGGCACCTGTAATGGAGGGTCTGAGGAAGGAGAGAAGCAGGCCTACAGAGTGGAGCCAGTTAACAGGCTCACCCCAGTGCAGAGCGCCAGGAGGCGGACACCGGAGTTGGAGGTTGTGAAGGACTAATGCAGGAGCTCCCTGCAGGGTCTGAAAATGCTGATAACATGGAAACTACAAAGGGCATAATAATGATTTTACATGTTTTTAAAAGGTCTGCCCAAGACATATTCAAGGGTAATATTAGTATCATACTTAAAAATGGCCTGACTATAACTATCTCAATTTTGTTATTTCTATGTAATATTTTTTCACAGCTTCCTTATTTCAAAAAAAGGAAAAAAAACAATACTAGTTATATGCCCAAAAAAAAAAAACAATTGACATTGCATATTGTATGTCAATTCATACCACTATAAGAAGTTTGGAAAAAACAAGTAGTTTGGAATGTGCAGATTTTCTGACACTAATTATGCCAATATCACTGGTAGTCTCTCTCTCTCCTCTCTCTCTCTCTCTCTCTCTCTCTCCCTATCATTTAAATTTCTGCATTATTTTCTTCACACATCGTTACTCCTAACGTTTGTGATCTTACACAATATCTTTACAATTTTTTTCAGTGTTTTATGGCTTTCTGTTTCTCTCTCTACAGCTGAGGCTAATCTCACACTTGCATATTTTTCAATCTGTGTGGTTGCATGAAATTCTTGCAACCACATGGATAATCATGGACGGACACAAATCTGTGTACACTGATGGCCATTGATGTCAATGTAATGTTACCATAACGGATCCATTTTCTGTCACCTTGAATAGGCGGAGGGGCTCCTTCCGGCTTCTGAGCATGATCAGTCCAAGAAAACAGATACATGTCATGGATCCGAGTTGAAACAGATCCGTTTTCCATAGACTTTCATTATAAATCTTGACGTTTAGTCACGGGTCCGTGTCTGTCCATGATCTTGCAGATTTTTTATGCAAGCCCAAAAGGGCAACATTTTGCGTTTTTGAGGCATGAAAAATATTATTATTTATATTTATTATTATTACAGCTTCATTTTTTCCATGGCACTTTACATGTGAAAAGGGAGATACATAGACAAGTACAATAATCATAAACAACGCAAGGCACAGACAGGTACAGGATGGGAGAGGACCCTCACAATCTACAAATATGCACATAAATCAATCCGTAACAAAATGGAAAGAAATCAATGGCCAATCTGTGCCTATAACATAAAATAGGAGCAAATAACGGATCTGTGTCCATCCATTTAAAAACGGATGGCTATGGATTGCAAAATGCGCAAATGTGAAAGCACCCTAAGCTGAGGGCTGTGATGTCCTCTCAATTTTCAGATTCTCCACAAAATGACTGCTGCATTCCTTGCTTCTGGTTTTACACTGTCAATTATAGCCCCTTCAGATTTGCTGTGCTATTCATTGTAATATGTTATTTTCAAGTTATTATAGGTAAGCCTGATTGCCATCCCTTGAGTTCATATGAGCCTTCTCAGGCTAATGCAATGTTCTGCAATAATTAAACAGGTAACTACAATTTCAGATGACTTGTGAGATGCAAATCGCAAATTCTTCAAATTTGTTGTGTTGTGTACATATCTAAGTATTCACCATGAATTGATTAGCTCATCTCTATTTGGTGACATTTTACAACACTTTGCCAACCCTATTTCCTCTATCACACTAAAACTATCAACATCTTAAGAAACATCATGAACCCAAAGCAAAAAAATGCTTCACATAAAATATAAAAGCATAATTTTATTAATATTATTTGAAATATACATCACAAAATAATCAGAGGAATGAGGCCCAACCAAGAAGGTAAAAACAATGATATAGGAAGCTTTTTTTTGCGATACGTGCGTTGGGTGAAGAAGGACCCTGCATCTTTACATATTTAGGTGATTTACTTGTATATATTTGCACTTCTTCCATGGGTTTTTATAGAATTGGGCTGTGATTATTTGTCACTATACACCTTACTTTAGGACTAATCATCTGTTTTCCCTAATAGCTTTTTTTGGAGCTGTAATTATATATCTTTTCCTTTGGGCTTCATGTAACTCTGTATCAAATTACTTACATGTCTTAAGGAAACTAAGGGCTCATATCTAGTATTTCTTTTCCTTTTTTTGGATCCTCATTTAGGCTCACACTAGCGATTTAGTCCGGATCTGGCGGATCCGGACAAAAATAAACGCATCTGCCGCCTAACGGCTGCACTTGCGGCACACTTGCGGCAAGCCCCATCCATTGTCTAAGGGGCTTGCAGCAGGTGCAGCAAGTGCGGTTCCGGTACTTGCGGCACTTGCGGCAGTAAAAAAAACGCAGCAAACCCCATAGAAAATGCATGGGGCTTGCCGCAAGTGTGCCGCAAGTGTACTGAAAGTGCGGCAGATGCGTTTATTTGTCCGGATCCGCCAGATCCGGACAAAAATGCTAGTGTGATAGGGGCCTTACATATACATCTTTACTCAGAGGCTTCATCTAAGCATTACTGTATACCTTATGCGGATTTTTGCATATTATTATTAGGGACTCTTATTAGAAGCCTTGTCTCTCCTACTGTATATATGCATAGATACTTCCACTTTAATTCTCCATATCTTTTTTTCTCAGCTTGTGCGATATTATATACAGTGTGTGATTACTATTAATTACCAGTGTATTATACTTCATATCACTGTTCAGCAATTTTCTATATGTCAGGTGTCCCCCATTTTCTGTATCATTGTTTTTACTTCCTTGTTTGGGGTTCATTTCTCTGATTTCTCGGTTATTGTAATTTAAATTATATTAATAAAATTGTAATTTCATATCTTATGGGCCTGAATTTTTTGCTTTGGGATTATTATAAGTTATAAAATGCATTAAGCCCCCCAGTATATGGGTTGTGGCCATTGGAGTGTTGTTAAGAAATATCTAGTGTATATTGTCCTGTAAACCTTTTTACCTGCTGCTGCAAATCCAATAAGATTTACCATTCTTTTCTGCCAAAATCTCATTTTTCTTGTTTTGTTTATATTTCTAATTTCTCTAAAGAAAGTTTAAAGATATAATGGATACTTTTTTGCCAGGATTTGCATACAGATCAGAGACCTAGAAGTTTTAAATTAGAGAAAAAAATCTATTGAGTCAGCTATTTCGATGTAGCTCTCTACATGGATTTTGCAACTGAAAGGCTTTCTTTTTAATTAAGTTTGAGACAAATTATCATTTTGCTTCAAATCAGTCTCATTACGTTAATACGTCTTTTAAAATCTTTCTGCATTCCACATTTTGATCTAGCAAATCATTTTATCCTGTGCTGATTTTTTTACCTTTTTTTATAGTAAGAAAGGCAGTCAGGTAGACTGAATTGTAGACTACACAGGGTGTCTAGTACCTAGTAAAAAGAGAAACATATTTGATTTTTGAATCCTCTTGGAAATGTGTTCATTATTGTTGTTTTTCCATGCTTTTTTTTCTTATGTGTTGTGTTGCATCATTTCTTTATCATGTATTTTGTTTTAACATACTGAGTCTACACACCAGCAATGCTTTTTAGGCAAGTCTGACGGAACATGTAATAAATTTCATCGCACTGGAAGCTGGACATTTCTTTTTCCTTGCTGAGTGCAGTTTTTAACCCTTCATCCTTCCTACTTTAATTTTCTGAGATAATGACCTTTGAGTTTTCATTGGCTGTAAGCCATAATCATCAACATTTACAGAAATAAACACTTGAAATAGATCACTTTGTTTGTAATCACTCTATATAATATATGCGCTTCACTTTATGTATTGAATTACTGAAAAAAAATACTTTTTGATGATATTCTAATTCATTGAGATGCACCTGTATGCACCCGCAGATGTTCAGGTTCAGCAGATCCGGCTTGGGGCTTGGGACCGGACTTGACTCGAACTTGAACCCTATCCCCGAACCCCATATAAGTACTGTAGGAACCCAAACTTTATAGTTATAAAACTGTTGCAGTAAGGCCAGTTTCACATTGAGATTTTGTTGCTGTCCGTGGGATCCGAGTTTTTTTGAGACCCAAATACCCAAATTGCTTTGGTAATCTTCAGATTACTACAGCTCAATATCGATGCCATGACTGTTGAACTGGACCCTTGTGCATTTTGGGCTTCCAAACTGGAAAAGTGGCCTGAGCTCACCACTCATGCCTTGGAGATTTTGTTGTGTCAGGCAGCCAGGGTTCTCTCAGAATTTGTCTTCAGTACTGCTGGTGGTGTCCTGATGGATAAGCGCATCCGGCTGTCCACCGACAGTGTAGATTGCCTTATGTTTATCAAGATAAACACATCATGGGTCTCCAAGGACTTTTGCATCCCAGTGTCAGAATGGGGAGACTAGGTGCTGGTGTACTTTTCAGTGTGCTACATTAAAATCCACAATACACTATTTCACCTCTGGGGCAACTGTTACCACTTTAGTGGTGGATGTTCCTAATTTTTTGAAAAGGGGGGAGTCTTGTTATGGTCTCTTTGCTGTTTGGTGCATTACTGAAGCAGAGCTCTCTGTTGGGTTTTCATTGGCTGTGAGACATAATCATAAACATTAACAGAAACAAACACTTGAAATAGATCACTCTGTTTGTAATGACTCTACATAAGTGTCTTACTTTACATTTTGAATTACTGAAATAAATTATCTTTTTGTTGATATTCTAAATCTAATTTATTGAGATGAACTTGTCTTATGTTTACTGGGCAGACACGGTGGCTCAGTGGTTTGATTAGCACTGCAGCCTTGCAGCTCTGAGGTCCTAGGTTCAATCCCCACCAAGGACAACATGTGCAAGGAGTTTGTATGCTCTCCTTGTGTTTGTGTAGGTTTCCTCCAGGCACTCCGGTTTCCTGCCACATTGCAAAGACATACTGATAGGATATTTAGATTGTGAGCCCCAATTGGGACAGCATTACTGATGTATGTAAAGTACTACAGAATTAATAGTGCTATGTAAAAGAATAAATATTATTATACTGTTTTTCACATGTCCTTATGTACTTTGCATTGCTTAAATAGTTTAGATGTTATTAAAATACTGTATTCTTACTGGGTCTTCTTCTTTCTTATGTGACCTTGATCTCCAGTGTTTGTTAGGAACAGCAATATGTGTAGTTGACAAGAACAAATGGCAATTTTCTGTGTGCCGAATAGATAAGGATTGTAAGTTATTGTTGAAGTACATGCGAGCCATAAGAAAAGGTCACTATCTTTCAAAGACTATGCACAATATTTTAGGTAGCCAGTTAATCACATTTTTATAACTCAATTTTAATATAACCATATAAAACAAGTCGTGTTTACTGTTCAAAGTGCTTTCTGGTGGCAAGAATCCAATAAACCGACTTACTTTATTTTTATTCAAGTGATATAGAGAAATGTGTGGATAGTGTAATATACCAGAGGGGTTATGGCAGACTCAGACATTGCGGCTCCAAAGCTAACCATGCTTATTCATAGGAACTTTACAAAGAATGCTCTAATCTGTTAATGCATGTTAGATCAAGAAGAGTTACCACTTGATGGGAAAGACATCATAGTATATAGTGCAATGTTATGTGGACTCTTTTAAGACATGCTTTCCGGTAATATGAAATTAGGCTTTCCTTTATTGCGATATTTGTTTAGCCTTTTGAACTGTGTAAAGTTGGTTCTGAAACTTTTTGACATGCTTGTTAACATGTAATAGGAAGAGCAAGTGCAGTGTAATTTAAAACCTGCAATGTAAATGAAGATTATATGGATTGTAATGCAGCATTTACCCTCTTCACACACATATCATATAAATGTACGAAATACTTTTGGTGTTAAAACAAGCGTGATCATTTCTTTGTAATGCTTTTTTCAATCTCAATGATTCTGAAAAATAATTTTTTTCATGGCAAATTGTTCTTTCTTATAGTGTTGAACAGAAGCCAATTAAATTACAATTTGTGAAACTAACAGAACTTTGTTGAAAGTTTAGTAAAATTGGATATCACACTTTTTGCTAAGTGCAATGGTGTCACGGGGAGCCTTGGGAGAAAAAGAGGAAAGGAACCTGAGCCCCTGAGTTGTCTCTCAGGCTAGGGGTAACCCTGCGTTCCTTAACCAAGGAGTACCCTTGATGGTAGAGGGGCCTGAGTCTCCAATCTGTCCCTTTCTCCTGTTCAGCCCTGTAGGAGAACCATAAAAGAACCCACAGATATAGACAGACAAGGATAAAGCAAACAGCACCACAAACAACCAGGAGGATACAATATGTGTGTAGGGAGAACTCAAATTCAAAGGGAATGAAAAAAACAACAAGGTATACTTCACCAGACACCAAGCAACGATTAGAGCCTCAACAGCAACTCCAACCCAGGACCAGTAAACAGGTGGCAAGCAAATGCTATAGTAAGCATCCAGAAATGCTCTGAGACATACTTAAAAGAAGAAGGCGCTCCAGCAGCCTCAAGGTTTTATTGACACTAATCAAAAATTCACTTCTGCAAAGCTGAACATTACTGTTACATACTGTGAGGCAGCAACCGGGGAACCCGCTTGCAAAACAACAAGAACACGTGTTCATAAGTTTAACCAATGTCTACCCGTTTATTTTCACATATTACAACAGAACCCGGGTAGCATGTTTGACACATAGCACATTGATTAAAACACTTTACATAAATACACCATACATTTACATATAACATTACATAACACTTATATTGCACATAACATCTTATAGTAACCCGGGACCTGTAACCATCTCTGTCCCCATTGGAGCTCTACTAACAGCTCCCGTGGTGGCTACGGCCTCCGGCCTACTCACACTATACATACGTTACAGTACGACGATGACCCCTCCGGGTTCATAACAGGGATTGAGCAACCTGAGTACCGGGTATGTCATGTATCCCCAAGGGGCTCTTTCCTGGACGCATCTCCGCCTACGTCCCGGTCAGAGTCCACCTGGTTCAACCATGGTGTCCCCACTCTAGGAGCCCTTTTAACCCCTGCTTCTGACCTTCGTTACATACGCCTCAACGGGCCCTGTGGGTCCCAATGGCGGTACCTGCCGCCTGGCTTTAGTCCCCCAGCATGATGATATACATTCACCCGTAGTCAGGATTCCTGCCTGACCGGGACCTTACATACCGTATGTGATCCATCATTCAAACGTCCATGGATCACACACCTGCTCACAGCCATCATAACACATCCATGGACTGTGGCCCCTCCATGACCATAACAGGGACCTGGTCAACCGTAGAATCCGGGCTAACCATGCGTCACCATGGCCTACTCACCACGGTACGGGCTATCAGTCGCCACCAAACCTCCATCTCATGGCAGGTCTCCAGGTCCACGACTGTACCCTGCGTCTGAGTAGCACCCTAATGGATCAGCCATGGTTCCCTTCTAGGAGCCTTCGTGACCCCTGTCTCTGGCCACAGGCACACCCACACCATTAGAGGTCGTGGTTGAGGGACGGGTACCCTCTGCAAGCAGCAGGGCAAGCCTCCCTCTCGTACCACAGGGACGGAACGCCTCCAACATCATCCATACTGGCTGGGTCACTTTCTCCCCACATCATTATACATGGGTCTTACTTATAGGCCATCATCTCTCATTCAGGGCCATTACCTAAGCCCTCATACACATAGTTAAACACATTCTGTTTCATCAGGTCCTTTAACCGAGCACTCTGACTCGGACCCAAAGGCGGTCTATGCCCGCCTGGCACACTACATACGATTGCCTCCAAAGGCTACATACATTCGCCTCCCGAAGGGCTACATTCATTCCGGTTCATCAGGACCTTTATGTGACTCCACTGAGTCGGTCCCAAGGGCGGTCTATACTCGCCTAGCATGATTTACACACACGGTGCACAGTTCCCACAATCATTCAGGAACTGCTTTTCTTACCGGGCACGGATCCGGGTCTCGCTACCTGTGTCACAGGTTCCACCAGGCGTCCCCACAGGCTCCTTCCCGGATGTGAGGTGAACCACATCCGGTCTAGCGTCCACGGGTCAACCACGGCTTCCCCCTTCAGGTGCGGACACGACCACGGACCTCGGCACCGGCATGGAGCTAGCATGCTCCCGTGTCCACACACAGAGCCTTGGACTGCTCTGCACTCAGGCTGCTCTCAGCCCACATGCTCTCAGACTGGCAATCTCTGGATGAATCTCAGCAGGATCTCAGCTTCCAGAATCAATCTCAATCTGAATGACTCAATCACTCACCTGGCTGCCTCTTATCGTGCCAGCCACTCCCACATGGACACACCCCCTTAGCTGCCGGTAATCAGCCTTTCACACAGCTCATGTTAACTCCCTGTGTTCCGGGTTGTCAGCACTCAGCCCTTACATTCCTTAGGGCTTCCTCGATCTCATCCCACTCTCACTGCCACTCATTAGGCTCATGAAACCCTGTGTCTCACAGTTGGTTCACACAGCATTATCAGTCAAACCGGCCAGTGTGCACAGGATCATACCTCGATCCTGCATGTGACGCGCCCCGGCCATGAGGATCATGCCGGCGGTGCCTCACAATGCCTACAGGATACGGCGTTTTGTGGAGATTAGATGGAGTCCTTAATTGTCCGATTGCATGTTGGCCATTTAAAACAAACTAATGGCCTGTGGGGAAAGTGATAAACACCTATTAATGCTATTAGCTTGTTTATAGACCTCTTTTGGGGGTGTTTATCCCTGTTGAATGTAAAGAAATACCTTGTGGAGTTTCATTTAATCTGAGAGATGATTATATATTGTTGTTGTTGCCGTATGCGTAAACTGCCTGTAAAAAGATGACAGATTTTTAATTAACAACATTTGATAAAATGTTACCCCTTTTCTGTACTTCCCTCTGTTGGAGGAGACCTTTTTACCTACTGATATGCTTTATCATGTAGAGCTTGTCTTTTGCTGCCAATAGTCTAGGTGAGTTACTTTAGGGTGGACATCATGTTGTAGTGCCCCTTGTAGATATAACCAACTGTGTGAATGTGATACCAAACATATATAAAAATTAATAAACAATTCAAATTAATCAACACTGTTCACTTGCATTTATATCACAGCAGAAGATAAAGTGGGTGCCCGTAATATACTGTGCTTTGTGCCCTCTTGGTAGATGTTGTTTACCACCTTTTTGGTGTTTTAGCTAATTTTTTGTAATAAATGCTGATAAATGGCTTTTGGTACTACTGAAAGTGTACTAGCAGAACTGCTTGTTCATGAGATGCTTACTCAGTACTTGTGAGGTATCAAGATGAATGTCTGTTCTATTTAGTAGTGTGCTTGAAAACCTTTAAAGTTAAATTTCTGTTGTACACTTTTACTTAACAAAAAACTATCATTTCTGTTGTGCACTTTCACTTACACAAACTACAGTCTTACAGGCAATCCTCAAAGTGAACTATAAATGTATATTACACATAGCGCTGCCTAATTAATATTGTTGGTATGTATTGCAGGATTGAAAATGAAAAATTCTGTTCGTAATGTAATGTTTATTGAATTAATCTCAAAGACAAATAATTTTTTAAAAACAATAAATGTATATATACATGGATTAAAATTAATTACCGTATATACTCCAGTATAAGCCGACCCGAGTATAAACCGAGGCCCCTAATTTTACCCTCCAAAACTAGGGAAACTTATTGACTCTAGTACAGGCCTAGGGGAAGAAATGCAGCAGACCGCCATACTGTTATAAAGCTCCCCATGACTGGTATATACCCCACCTTCCTGGTATATAGCGGCCATCACTGGTATATAGTGCCCATAACTAGTATACAGTCACCACCATCACTGGTATACAGTCACCGCCATCACTGGTATACAGCCGCCATCACTGGTATACAGCCCCATCAGTGGTGTACAGCCCCATCAGTGGTATACAGCCACCATCAGTGGTATTACAGCCCCCATCAGTGGTATACAGCCCCCATCAGTGGTATAACAGCCTCCATCAGTGATATTATAGCCCCCATCAGTGGTATTACAGCCCCCATCAGTGGTGTACAGCCTCCATCAGTAGTATACAGGCCCTTCATCATTGGTATATAGGCCCCATTCCTGTATAGAACCCCCCCTGCTGGCACACCGCCCCCCATCAGTATACAGAGCCCCCCCCTGACGCCACACTGATCTCACCCTCCGATGTCCTGCAGGCACCGGGTGTCCTCCGTCCGCTCTTCTTGTCTGTATGCCGGCTTCTATTGCTGTGAGCGGCGCAGCAGCGATGACATCATCACTGCGCCGGTCACATGATTAGAAGCCGGCATACAGACAAGAAGAGCGGACGGAGGACACCCAGTGTCTGCAGGATGTCGGAGGGTGAGATCAGTGCGGCGGCAGGGGGGGCTCTGTATACTGTTGGAGGGCAGTGTGCTAGCAGGGGGGGGCGAGATGACTTAGTTTAGTGCAATATGCACCACACCCCTGTTGCTGATGGACAGGGGGATTCAGTGCATATTCATTACACTAATGAGCGTCATCACGTGACCTCCCACTCCTTCTGCAGCCTCCCCTGCCACCTACAGCGCCCGAACACCAGCCTCCCCCCCCCCCACTCAGCCAGCACATTGACTCGAGTATAAGCCAAGGGGGGCACTTTACAGCACAATTTTTGTGCTGAAAAACTCGGCTTATACTCTAGTATATACTATAAGCAAAAAGTTAAAAGATAAAATATACATGTGTGTTTTCGGCCGTATACCCTGGGGTATATTGGCTATATTCAGTCCGTTATGTGCAAGGTGTATTCCTTGTATGGTTGGTCTCCCATGTAGAATTGATACTCTGAAGAGTCTTAATTTCTTGAGGATGATGTTATGTCCTATTTCAATGATGTTCTAAAAAATGAATGGGGTCAATGTAAATTTTTGTACATACTGTCATATAATCATGTTATTATTTATTGTCTTACCGTGAATCATGCAGTTGAGTTTGAGTTGAAGTTGGAGATAAACCGGATTATTCCAGGCCTTGTTCAAAGGTCCTGTAAAGAAATGTCTATCTCTTAACCAATACTGTTTGTGTGTTTGTTTAGTGTGATTAGTTGGACACCTAAAGGGTTATCACCTGATTGTTGCTTCTTTCAGTTTCCCCTGCTTATTCTTGGAAACGTCTATTTATGTGGGGGTTGAGGGAAATGGATCCAGTGAAACTGTGAAAGTGATTGTTGGTGAGGCGCCCTGGGTAAGTGGCTGCCTGAGGAGACTGGTGGTTTTATCACTGGTTCTCTTATGGGTAACACTAACAGGCTGACTCTGTCCCCTAGTGGTGATATGATCGGCACTGTTCGGGGTGCGTTCCTCACTAGTATACATGGGAGGTCCAGTACAGTTTGTGCGTTCCTCACTAGTATATATGGGAGGTCCAGTACAGTTTCCCATTAAAAAGATATTTATTAATGAGTGGGTATTTAAAACGTTCTATTATAAGGAGTGGTGGGCAAGTTTCTATACTATGCTAGAAGTAAAAATGTACAAAAGGCACCTTACTGATCCCATGATTGTGATGTCAACGGTGACGCGATAACCGCGCATGCGCGCATGCGCGGTAAGACCTGAAAATGTGGGCATGTGCATTACAATGCGGAAGATGCTGGTAAACAGTGTGATGGTGGCTGTGATGGCGCCGGTCTGGTTGTTTAAATAGATATCCACCAATCTCTCCTAAGAGGTATAACTTTTAATATTTACACATGTGATCACTATGGTTGCAATTATATCAATTACCTGTATATGTACTCTGTGCTGGACATATAAGTATATGTACTATAATGGAATATTTGCACTATATGATGGCACTTTATCACTGAAGTAAATAGACATATTTGTATATTTGCATGCTTTTTTTTTAGCATTTTTATGTTAATAATCAATTATATGTGCACCCTTATATGTGGTTGGATTGTTTGCACTGAACACTATGCTTGATAAAGACCTCATTGAGGTTGAAACGTTGCGCCACAAGGGGCTACATTAATGTTATCCTGTTGATGGAAATTGGAGTGCTGCCTGATTTTTGGGAACTATAATTATATGGGGTTGCTATAAAAATATAACCCAGTGTGCATATAAAGTGTATCTGACACTTACATAAACTATATTACCTCGAAGTGTCAAATGGTGCAATCGTACCTCGGCGTGGTTTTAATTTTGTGGTATAATTTTCTTTATCACTGTTGTAGGTTGGATGTCTGAAAATTGAGGTACACTGTTGATCATAAACGGTTCTTTAATTTACCATTTATGTTTCAACACAAATAATTCTAGATATTTTACCTTATAGATTCCAAAGGTGATTCAGTATATGGTTTTCTTTTCCTTTATTGGTGTTGTTTGTGTCTGTATCTTGAACCTAGTGTACCTAGTAGGTATGATCCTACTATAGAATTATTTCCACATGAGACTACTATGAAAAGTGTAACCCCACTAGGATACTCAGTCACATCAACTATTTGTTTAAGCACACACTTGGGTATCTATTATTTATTGATACTGTTACCCAAATAATCACTGGCAGTCTAAAAGGCACTAAGGCACATTGCTCACAATCATGTTTAAACTTCTCCTTCAAGGGTTAACTCTGAGTAGGATACAACCTATCAGCAGTAAGGGGACTCCATAAATAGAAGAATCCCACACAGACTAATAGACAACATGAAGAAGAAGGCCATCCTAAGCCTTCGAAATGCATTGGTTCTGACGTCTGACTGACAATTCCAGCACTACGGTGCAGTTCAGCCTCTCCCGGCCCTCCCTGACCCGTAACACTGACAGTCTATTGATACGTCGTCAGCTGACAGACCTCGGAACCAGGAAGTGAACGGTCGCATCAGCGCCCGCTGCTCAACAGCAGCTGCCTTGAAGCTGCACACTGACAAAGCGAAAGCAGAGCGGGAGGGTCGGGAGCACAGAGAGGGCTCGGCAAGGAGAATGAGGTAAAGTGCCTAAGAAGTGCCGACAGCTATTATCTCTTTACAGTAAGCCTGCAATATACTGTTACAGAAGAGTGAGTAAACCGCCTATTTTTATGTTATAACATATCACTTATTAACTTTATAATGGGACTTTAGATATAGCAAGCCATCAGGAAGTGCACATATAGTAATTATCACCAGTATTTATCACACAACATTATCGTGTTACATTATATAACAGACACTGCAGTAAAGTGGTGGAAAAAGTCGATTTAATGTTGCATAAGCAAATAGTCATTATGAGTAACCAAGTAATATAATTTGGATTCATCACAGATGGGTTTTCCACATCTAGTCTATGTAAGGAAAATCCAGATTAAAAATAAGGTAAAACGGCAAGCACACAGCAATTTATGTGCATTATATGCTTTTGCTAGCTGTAATCTGATTATATTTACCATCACTAGACACTATGTTCAAGATACAGACCCAAACAACACCAACAAAGGAAAAGAACACGATGTACTGAATCACTTTTAGAGTCTATAAGGTAAAATATCTAGAATTATTTGTGTTGTAACATAAATGGTAAATTAAAGAACCGTTTATGAGCAACACTGTACCTCATTTTTGGTGATAAAGAAAATTATTCCAAAAAATTCAAACTACGCCAAGGTTCTTACACTTGAAGGTAATTAACATAGTTTATGTAAGTGTCACATACGCTTTTTATGCACACTGGGTTCATGTATATATGTCATTATATTTTTATAGCAACCCCCATATAATCCCCCATATAATTAGAAGTTTCCAAGAACAAACAGGCGAAACTGAAAGAAGCAGCAATCTGGTGATAAACCTTTAGGTGTCCAACTAATTACACAAAACAAACACTCAAACAGTATTGGTTAAGAGATAGACATTTCTTTACAGGACCTTTGAACAAGGCCTGGAATAATCCAGTTTATCTTCAACTTCAACTCAAACTCAACTGCGTGATTCACGGTAAGACAATAATAACATATTTCGTCACACTGATTATATGACAGTATATACAAAAATTTACATTGACCCCCATCCATTTTTTAGAACATGATTGAAATAGGACATAACATCATCCTCAAGAAATTAACACTTTTCAGAGTATCAATTCTAATTGGAGACCAACCATACAAGGAATACACCTTGCACATAAGGAACTGAATATACCCAATATACCCCAGGGTATACGGCCGGAAACACACGTGTATGTTTTATCTTTTTGCTTATAATTCATTTTAATCCATGTATATACACATTTATTATGTTTTTAAAAAATGATTTCTCATTGAGATCTATACAATAAACACCCCGAGTAAGGGTTAAATTTCCCACAGAATCTTTCATTTTCTATCCTGTAATACATACCACCAATATTAATTAGGGAGCGCTATGTCTAATATACACTTATAGTTCTGTTTAATCTAAACCTAGTGCAGGGCTACATACGGTGCCCCCAGACCTACAGCAGCAAGCCTACTAATCTGAAGAAGCTAGCTCCAGTGTTCAACCAAACTAATTCTCAAAGTGATTTATGGTAGTGAGAGCTGAGCAGATGTGATAAGATTAACTCTAGGTCCGTTACTGGTGCTGTTCTGTGCAGGGAGAAAATTCCTCCAATTCTAAGTTTGTTTTCTGAGCTTGTTGCGAGTCTAGCAAGACATTGAGCTTGCCTAGTTTTGGTACATCAAGAATTCAATACTTTTGTATAGTTTGTACATGTATGTGCATTAAATTGTCTTTGTTTTTAGATTATATTTAGTATTTTTAATTTTCAAAGAAATTCTCAATTATTTTATATCTTTGTAACTGCTTTGATAATGACCTTGACTTTCTATTTGTGTTAGGTAGCCACTGATGTGGGTCGTTCCTATTAATATCCTGCATGCTTACCAATATTGATTATTTGTAATATCTCCTCTTTGAATATATCTTGAATCTATATGCCTCCTTGATAAGAGGCTTGAAAATGACCCAGTTTCATTGGTTCAGACAGATGGTTTTCTTTATGTTGAATTGCCTCTGACATAGGTTGTCTCTCATACTTATAGACGTTGGTTCAATTTTATGCTGTATATGTTTTTCATTAAAAAGTTTTTTTGTATGTGTCCTCAATTATTGTTTGTTTATTTTAAATTGCTCTTCGTGAGCGAATTTATTCTATGATAGCAATATCACTTGAATCCAAAAAATTCTGAGTCATGATTGAGGCCTGTTGGGGCTAGACTATTTAGTTTGTATATCCACTGTGTCTCTGCCCTGGACATTTTCTCTATATGGTTGCCTCCACTCCAATTTTTCTTTGTTTCTTGAATGGCAAAAAAGTATGACGTGCTACATGAGGAGTTGTGGACTTCTTTATAATGTTCACTTAATGAATGTCCCATGAAGCCCTTGTTTATGTTCCTGACATGTTCTACCATTCTTGTGGCTAATGTTCTTGCTGTCTTCCCTACGTACGTCTTTTTGCACAAACATATTGTATGTCAATATACCTCTGATAGAGAAGGATCTTTCACTAGAGAAATTTTCAAAGATGTTTATCAATCCTCTGGAGCTGTCTGTGGATCTGCAGGCTTTGCATTGTTTGCATGGTCTAAAGCCTGTTGTTATTTTATTGGATAGAGAGTTGTTTATGGGTTTTGGATTAGCAATTTCTTGTTTTATTGTCGGGGCCACTAACAAGCTTAGAGGGGTTGCTTTTCTATAGATTATTTTTGATTTGGTGGGGAGGTGGTCTCCTATTACTTTGTCCATCATCAGATGGTGCCAGTGTTTTTCTAAAATCTGGCTGAACCCTTTATGGTTGGTGTAGTAATCCGTGATTATTGGTAGATCCCTTATTTGATGTTGGACGGGGATTTCACTCATGGTTTTATCTTTGTTAGTTAATAGACAAGCTCTGTCTATGTTTGCGATTTTCTGTATGTCTAATTCCAGACATTCTTTCTTGTACCCCTTCATTTCAAACTGTGTCTTCATCTTGGATGCTTCCTTGAGGTATTGAGCTTCTTCCATGCAGTTTCTCCTTAGTCGGGTGAATTGCCCCTTTGGTATGTTTTTTTTAGTCACTTTGGCAAATGGCAGCTTGTCATTGGTAGATAGCTGTTTGAATCAACATCTTTTTTGTACGTTCTGGTACATATCTGGTTCTCTGGGTTAATGTATTTGCAGATCCAAATTCATTGTATTTTTATTTGTTGTAGCTGTGAATTCTAGGCCATAATTGTTGGTATTGATATCTGTCAAGAAATGTTGTAGTGATGTTTCTGTACCATTACAGATAAATAGGAGTTCGTCTATGTACCTGCACCAGGGGACTAGTCCGGCTCTGAGGGTCACATTTGCTCAGCTCTCACAACCATAAATCTCTTTAAGAATTGCCTGTAACACTATAGTTTGTGTAAGTAAAAGTGCCCAACAGAAATTATAGTTTTTTGTTAAGTAAAAGTGTACAACAGAAATTTAACGTTAAAGGTTTTCAAGCACACTACCAAATAGAACAGACATTCATCTTGATACCTCACAAGTACTGAGTAAGCATCTCTTGAACAAGTAGTTCTGCTAGTACACTTTCAGTAGTACCAAAAGCCATTTATCAGCATTTAATACAAAAAATTAGCTAAAACACCAAAAAGGTGGTAAACACCATCTACCAAGAGGACACAAAGCACAGTATATTACGGGCACCCTCTTTATCTCCTGCTGCGATATAAATGCAAGTGAGCACTGGAGATTAATTTGAATTGTTCGTTAATTTTTATATATGTTTGGCATCACGTTCACACAGTTGGTTATATCTACAAGGGGCACTACAACATGATGTCCACCCTAAAGTAACTCACCTAGACAATAACCAGCAAAAGACAAGCTCTACATTATAAAGCATATCAGTAGGTAAAAAGGTCTCTTCCAACAGTAAGGAAAAGGGCAACATTTTATCAACTGTTGTTAAGTAAAAGTCCGTCATCGTGTTACAGGAAGTTTACACATACGCCAACAACAACAATATGTAATCATCTCTAAGATTAAAAGAAACTCCACAAGGTATTTCTTTACATTCAACAGGGATGAACACACGCAAAAGGTCTATAAACAAGTAACAGCACTAATAGGTGTTTATCACTTTCCCCACAGACCATTAGCTAGTTTTAAATTGCCAACATCCAATCGGACAATTAAGGACTCCATCAGATCTTCACAAAACGCTGTATCCTGTAGGTATGTAACAGTACTATAGAACCTAATCCTAAGCACCATAGAAGGTTAGCAAAAGGTCCCTTTGTCATAGGTCTTATAACACCTATCCTACAAGGAAAAAGCTACTATCAAACCAGCTGAATCCATTGACCCTCTCATCCTCCCACAAGAGGAAGGTGTGTATAATAGAAATAACAAATAAATTAGTACTACAGTCTAAACAACATCATACAACTATCTGAAACAAAATTTTGTCATCTTTCTACATAAAGGAAAGTAAACACCCCATAGGCGCACCCAAGGGGGGGGACCTACGTGTCTGGACCCCCCCCATTGGACTGCCCTGAGAAGTGGTGCAGTACACAAGGAGCTGGGCCCCTATGTCAGGAGACAGGAACAATTACACAGCACCCAAGGGCCCACAAAAGAGGCTGCTTTTAGAGGGGCTTCGCTCCCCCAAACCCCCCCACCGGGGGCTTTGCCCCTCGGAACCCCGCTAGGGGGTGACACCCCCCTTTCAGGGCCGGTGTGTGTTTCTTGGACCCCTACCTTGGGAAATTTCTGGGTGCGCCACTGAAACACCCCATTCTTACTAATCGAACCATCAAGAATACTCAAGCAGAAACCAGCACCCAGAAGGGGTCAAAGACAGCTACAAGCAAGACCAATACTTCATTTTTTATATTGTTTTAAGTACTCCCCTACATTTACGGTACATTTCATATTTTGAAACAATTTTACTATAATTTTATAATGTTATATTCTTGTACTTGAATTTATTATTAAAAAATGTGTTTTTTTAACATTTATTAATCTAGTCATTCTTTAACTCTTGGTGAATTTCAATAGTTGCACTGAGTCCTAACAATATACATAATCCGAATATTGTTTTTTTATTTAATAATATCCAGTATTTATTATATATATGGTAATTACTCTTCTCAAAGATACTGGTTATTGCAGTAAAGAAGTAAATGCGAAAAAAAAAAGAAATGAAATGAAAAAGGTATGAATGTAAAGTTCTCCTATGACTCACCAGTTAAATAATTAGCTGTAAACTACTGAATTTATTCAGTCACCCACAGTGAAAATGATCATTTTAAATGCGATCCCTTGTTATAAGCCTTTTAGATAGTGTCCTTGAGGCGTACACACAGCATGGCAACATACAATGACATGTTTAGATAAAATACTGCCTAGGTATCAATCTTTGTAATTTCAAACGATAAAATGTAGATCTAAGGATAATGATCTGACAATGACTTACTACGCAGGGGAATGCTACAGTTAAGTAGCCGAAATAGTGCAGATCATGTTAAGAGAAAGGGCATATACCGGTTGGGCACAAAACGAAGGACAATACAAATAGCTAAATAATTATATCCACCGGCTTGAATGCTCAGTATGTCCTGATTATCATGCAGCAGTTTACCTCCTTCAGAAGCTCAGCAAAAATTCACTCTGTAAAAGACATACAGAAGTTCATAGACTAGTTAACTTAAAATACTTCTTCTATGACTAGCAAAGCAAGCATTTAGAAAGAATAGTAACAAATGCAGTTTATAGAACAATGCAATACGCCACTCATGTCAGAGTGAATAGATTAATTGTAAAATACTAGTCCATTTTAGAAGTGCAAATTAAATCTGCACATTGCTCCAAATTATTATGCAAACTGAATGTAGATGTCATAAAGATTTTTTTTTCTTTTTTTAATAAACTCATGGATGACATTCGGTCTCAGGGCACTTTGCATCACTGATATCAACCCAAAACACCTCTGACTATTTTCCCAATCGAAAGAAAACTATTTAAAAAGGACATTCCACAATATTATGCAGGTGGCAAGCAATAGAGGACATAAAAAGGATCTCTCTGCTGCCAAAGTGTCAATTAGTGCAATGCATTGAAAAAGGTATAAAAATATTACATATTTCACAAAAACTTAAGCATCATTATTATATTGTGAAAACATTTCTGGCTGATGATCAGCACAGACCGGTCTGTGCAAATAAAAGCATAATAAAGAAGGTTTCTGCCAGACAAACTCATCAGATTTAGGCTGGCTGCACACCACAATTTTTCAGTCAGGTTGTGTCCAGTGTTTTGCAGGATGCACTGGACACAACCTGACAGCCCCGGATGAGCAGAACCGGAGGGCAAATCTGTCCGTTGATCCAGCTTTTTTCCAACTTCGTGTCTGCTGCTGTCCAGTGCTGAAACATCAGCACCGCGAGTCCAGGGGAGCTGGCTGCGGTGCTGAAATTTCAGCTGTGGAGCTCATCAGGTGCTGAACAAGCATGGCTTGAATTTCAGAGCTGCCGCTCTTTCAGCACCAGGCGTCCGGGATCCAGTTTGTTTTTTTGCTGGATCCAGGGTGATCTGCCACCCATAGACTCTCATGATATGGGCGCCGGATCGCTCCAGATGCAGGAGGATCTGGTTTTGTTTCTTTTTGCCACTGGACACAAAAAATGCTGCAAGCTCCAATTTTGTGTCCCGGGCAAACAATGAACAGTCAGATCCAGCCAGAAAGCAACAAAACCGGATGCCAAATAAGCACAACCTGGCGTCATAGGGCTACATGGGGGGCAAAATCAGATATGGGTCTGTCCGGTTCACTCCGGACAGACCCGGACCCAAAAAATCGTGGTGTGAAGCCGGCCTAAGAAAGATGCTGCTAAAATACTATAAAAAGTAGCAAACAGGTATTTGAAGCTGTGGGGTACTGTGAACCTCAAGGTGTTTTATCTTCCAAAGCCATATTGTAGTGCATAAACCTAATATTTGGCTACATCTAAATACTGCTCGCAAGCATAAATTGTTGCAGTGGACCCAGAGATGCATGAAGACTAATTTTAAAACTGTTCTCTTTTCTGATTTTCATGCAATTCTGGATGGTCCAGATGTATGGCGTCATGGATGGCTACTGGATGGCTAAAGATGAGCGAACCATTGGCAGTTCGAATTCGGTTCGGTTCGCCGAATGGGCAATGTTAGTCGAACAAATTTAGATTTGGCTGTCAAACATTCTGAACCCCATTGAAATCAACAGGAGGCAAAATCAAGGACCTAGAAAACATCTTAAAATGGGCCCAAAAGCTGCCAAACACAGCTCAAACCGTTTAACAGTGGTGCCGGCTGTTTTGGCACAGACATTATTTTCCTACACTATTACTTAGCAAGTTTCATCTTGCTTGTGGTCAAACACTCACCATGCTTGTGTGCCCACTCATGAACCTCAGACATCCTCATTATGACTTCTCTGAGGTTTTGTCAGGTTACACACCGTGTATCACACAGCAGGGAATCCTGCAGTGCCCACGGTATGTTGTTTGACGCTTCTTTTTAAACAGATTTAAATAATCTGCATCAAAATATGCATGTCTATCCTGAGGCCAGTCTATGAGAATTCAGAAGTGCTGTACCTATGTGTGTGTTTTTTCCCTTGCAGATGTGGTGCAGATTTCGGGGCAGAAAAATAAATCTGAACTACATGTGCAAGGAAAAATAAAGCAACATGGGCACAACACTTCTGGCCTGTCATAAAATTTGCTGGCCTCAGGCTGGACATACAGATTTTGATGCAGATTCTCAAAATCTGCGTAAAAAAATAATCAAACAATGCACTGTGGGCACAGGGCCTATGAGGGTAAAGGGAGAGCTGCAGTTTTGGTGAAAGGGCTCTAGGATTCCTCTTGCTCCCTGGCTATTTCCACACAGACTTCTAGGGCAAGGGTGGCCAACTACAGTCCTCATTTTAGGATTTCCTTAGAATTGCAAAGGTGCTAATTTCATCACCTGCATTGGTGATGATTCCAATGCCTTGTGCAATAATTCAGAAATGCTGAAAACATGCACTGTTTGTGACCCTTGAGAACTACACTTGACCATCCCTGTTCTACCAGTGTGTGTAGTGTCTTGCATTTCCATACCTCAGACCATCAGACCAGAGGCCTGCGGATGGTTCACCAGTCTCTGTAGGTCACTATCAATGCACTTGTTTCCAAAAACAGTCCAGCACACAAGGAGTGCATTAAAAAAACTCAACTGTAACACGCTGACTAACTTTCAAAAATAAACATAATAATATATATTTAGTATATAAATATAACAAAAGTCCCACAGTGATTATCAGCAAAACACATACTGTTAAACTGGTGGAAAGCCCTTGAAGGGCAGAGTCCATTAAGATCTTTCAGTTGGACTCCAAAGGCTTTATGGTATGGCTGCCTGACGGTCTTGAGGTGTTGCAGGGGCTACTCCTCCAGGGGCATTCTCCGCCACCACCTGCACCACAGCACACTCCATCATGTCCACCGCTGGAGTGGACAATGGAAGGACTAGAGGATGACCATGGCCTTTAGGACATACAGGACCAGCTTGTGGAACATCAACAGGTCTTCTGGGTTTTTATATAAACTGCTATTACATAAGTGTAGAAGAGATGGTCTTGCGCATTGCTGACTCTCTGTAAGAATAAAGGCTTGCTTTAAAAAAAATAATTAATTGAAAAAATAAAAATATTTCTAATAAAAAAATAATAAAATAAAAATGTCAAGTGTTCGTCCGATAGTGAGTCCATTGTTAGGCAAGTAGTGATTGGCTCCGCCCACACACATCCAGTGATAAAGCGAGTATTTCGGGGACAGGTCAGGAGGGTGGATTTTTTGAGTTTTCACTCCATAATACACCTTGCTATGCTCTCCAGACAGAGCCTACAGTTCAATCTGCTCTCACTTGGGTGCCAGCTCCCTTTGTGTACTGAATGGAGCTGGCCATTTTTGTCAGATTGTTCATGTTCGACACATCACTCATGAGAACCAGCGTTACTCACTGAGTTAAACAAATTCTGTACTATCCGTGCGAGTAGTGATCAGTAATGATTAAATTCACTCATCACTAATTATTATTATTACTAATGTATTATATAATTACATTGATTCCATGGTGCTGTACATGGGAAGGGATAACAAAATACAGACATAAATTACAGTAGACAACCTGATACAGAGGGAAGAGGACTCTGCCTGGTGGGCGTACATTCTACAGGATAATGAAAGTTATTATATTATAGATGGTAGGTCAGGGGGTTGCAGCAGCTGTAGTAGTGATTAAGTGGCAAAGGGTCTGTAAGGGAAAATTATCTGACATTGTTATAAACTGAATAAGTAATTGTTTGACTTACTGAAGTCTCCATTTTGGACTTCTAATATGAACTATAAGATGGCGTCCACTAAGTTGTTTTTAAGTAAAAATATGTAAAGACATATCCCTTCATGGCCCCATCTGGTCAAGATAAGATAAGGGTGTAGAGCTATACGTACTGCTAAGAGCTTTTGGGGACTTTCCGTGTCCCTCAATAACCTCATCTACTCTGCCAACTCTTGACAGCATGTGGAGCCAATCACCGTATACTAGATATTGTTGGGAAACCAATCATTGTGAAGAACTGAGAATGTAACCAATGAATTTGAAGTATAATTAACTCATGTATTAGCATCTGACTATATAATAAACCTGTTGGGGTGCCACCCCTCCAGGAATTTTCTGACATAGAAAACTGAGACTTGGTGTCTGTCATTCCTTCGTCTACTAACCACTGATAAAATCTGGTATTTTGCTGTAGCATTAATTAGTGGAGAATGCGGGCATCACAAAAATCTGACATCAGCCACGAGTGATCGGGACGGAGAGGAATTAGGACGCAGTAATACGGCGAAAAGTAACCATTTTGTGCTGCTATCCTGCAGTTCTGTTTTCTCCCTCCTGGTATTTGTGGTTTTACGTGTGACATGATGTGATGCCCATTGCATGTTAGTGGATGCTATTGCTTTATATGTTAGTATTTAAGTCAATCTAGATAGAGCAATGGTAGCACACACCAAAAGGTGTGCGTGTGTGCATGAGATTGACAGCAGACATGTTACGGAATGCCTTTGTGACCTGTACAATGTCCACTGAAACTTTAATCAACATTTAGTCCTTATATTAAAGACATAGAATGTTACTGTGACATAAGTGGCTAAGACAGATAAACTTTCTTGACTGGTATGAGAACAAGCTATGTGTGTTCGAGAGATAAGACTGTGTGCGTCTGGGCACCGTTACAGGACAATCTGCACAGCAGTGTTTTGAATGTTATCTGTGCTATAGTAGAAAATATTTAAAAAGGCTAAAGCTATTAAGTCAACTCTGTAATACCCCATCGGAAGGGTAGTTCATAGAATAGGATTTTTATTGTTTGGCTAGAGGCACAGGCCTCTCCCGATTATTGTTTGGCTACAAATGCAAGTCTCTCCCTATTATTATTTTGGCTAGAGACACAGGTCTCTTCCAGTTATTGTTTGGATAGAGGCACAGGCCTCTCCCGACTATTGTTTTGGCTAGAGATACAGGTCTCTTCCAGATTTATAAATTGTGATGTAGTGTAAAAGAAACAGCTGTTGTATTCTTGTGGATGGTCAGCTGGACCCGGACGGGTTTTTAATAGAAGTTGTTTTTCAGGATTGTCTAATTGTGTTCTACTGACATTGGTATTAGTGTGGGACAGGATTGCATTGTGTTTCATTTTGTGGGTAAGGTCTTTCCCTTGACTATTTGTTGTTGGCAGCAAGTTGGATTTTCCTGAAAAATGGGGATTGCACAATTCTTGAAAGACACAGAAGCAGTCAAAAATTGCAAACCCATGCTAAAAAAGATGAATGCAGGTGTGAATGGAACTCTGGATAAAAAAGCATGGCAGACGTTCCTGACCAACCATAAGGGATGGCTGGAAGACCATAATCAGTATAACCAGGCACTAAAATGGTATGAAATAGCTCAGGGAATTACTTTGACTGAGCATAGGTCAGGTGAGACAGAGAAGGGGACAGAATATGATGTAAGTGACATAATAAAATTGCTCATTACTCCTGGTAATACAAAGCCTAATTCCCCAACAGCTCCTCCTCTGCATTATAATCCAGAGGGTTGGACCTGCCTGAACTGTGGACAACAGAACCCAGATTAGAGGGATTTCTGTTCGGTATGTGGATGGCCAAGGCCTCACCCACCGGGAAACCTATATCCATTAATAAATAAAGTGCACATCCACTCTTGCCGTGGGGACGTAGAACACCATGAGAATAAACAATATCAACCTTGGCCCCCTAGTGAGCTGTTGGCCATGTGCAATACCTTACCAGACCCCCTCACAGTTCACAGTACATTTCTTTGCAAATTAGAGGGGATTCAGACTGCATATAAGGCCACCTGGACAGACTAAGGGGTCTCTTGGAGAAAAAAGGAGGGGAAGTTTTAACAAACTAAATTTTGGCAAAAGCCCCTGGTGCTATCCCAAGAAATAAGAACACAAAGGAATCTGGGGTACAATTCATCACTGTAATTCGCCCTTGGGTGACAGAACAACAAGACCATCAAACTGACAATTTCATGGCAGAAGCACAAACTGCTCAGCAGACAGGAGCTGATTATGCTACAGCCTTGGAGCAGCTGTGCCTGGACTATGGATAGGAAAAAGAGGACCATAAATATATGAGACTGTTGAAACTCACATTCCTATCAGGACTCAGAACACCGATACAGGATGCGGTAAAAAAAGTTCAACCTGACTGGAGAACCTATCTGTTTCCTGATTTAGTGGAAATAACCAAGGAAGCCGAGCTTGATTTACAGAGTAGGAAAAAAACCATGCTGGTAAATCAACCACCAAAATGGTGGAATCCCAACCTCCAGCAGCAGCAAGGGTCACCTAATGGACAGATACTTATGAGAATACTTTATTTCCCACGAGACCTGTCCACGGTGGACTGCTGGAAGTGTGAGAAGATGGGGCATTATGCTGGCAGATGCCCACAGAAGGATCTGGCCACCGGCCAGACACCACAATGAAATGATGATAATCCTGGGAGTTCCCCCTACAATAAAAATTTCCCTTGACGCTCCCTCAGGCTCTTAATTGGTGCATGGAAGAGCATGAGAGATTCAATTAAACTCTACAAAACAAACATGCCCCTGAAGAGTTTATCTACTCAAGACTTGTCATGGGGTAGAGGGAACAGCGGTAAAATTTAACCTTTATAATGCTTTGTAGACTGTAATGGGGGTATTAAGACTCCATACAGCCCCTACAATTTATTGGGTATGGATGTATTGAGTACCTGGCATAAGGCCACTGTGTGTTCCAGTACCCTCTAAATGGAACAGGAAGAGGATGTATGTACCTGATATAAGGGACTTGTTGATCATAGCACCCAGTTGAGACCCCTTTCTAGCTGCAAAAAGAGTTTCCAGGTCTCCAAGGAGAAATATATAAATGAGCTGTTATTTTTCTTGGACACTGAAAAGGTTCAGTTTTACCCCGTACAATACAATTACATGTGCTAAATTCAGTATGTCTTTAAATTTAGCAGAGGGTGGAATTAAATAATATTGAATAATAAACTACCGTATATACTCGCGTATAAGCCGAGTTTTTCAGCCCAAAAATTGGGCTGAAAAGTTACCCCCTCGGCTTATACGCAAGTCACTATACGGGCGCCCCCCCCAGAGGTATACAGGCCCCCCATCAGTATACAGGCCCCCCCATGGTCCGTAAACCTGTAAAGGAAGATGATTATACTTATCGCTGTCCCGGTGCCGTCCCCGCTCTGCATCGCGATCCTCCATCTGCATCGCGCTCCTCCATCCTTCGGCTTCCTGTCGGCGCCGACAATGACGTCATTTGGCACAGAACACAGGAAGTCGGAAGCCGGTGAATGAAGATGGAGGATCGCGATGCAGATGGAGGATCGCGATGCAGAGCGGGGACTGCAGCGGGACAGCGATAAGTATAATCATCTTCCTTTACAGGTTTACAGACCATGGGGGGGCCTGTATACTGATGGGGGGCCTGTATACCTCGGGCTGCTGTATATACTCTGGGGCTGCTGCTGTATGTACCCTGGGGCTGCTGCTGTATGTACCCTGGGGCTGCAGCTGTATGTACCATGGGCTGCTGCTGTATGTACCATGGGCTGCTGCTGTATATACCCTGGGGCTGCTGCTGTATATACCATGGGGCTGCTGCTGTATATACCCTGGGGCTGCTGCTGTATATACCATGGGGCTGCTGCTGTATATACCCTGGGGCTGCTGCTGTATATACCCTGGGGCTGCTGCTGTATATACCATGGGGCTGCTGCTGTATATACCCTGGGGCTGCTGCTGTATATACCCTGGGGTTGCTGCTGTATATACCCTGGGGCTGCTGCTGTATATACCCTGGGGCTGCTGCTGTATATACCCTGGGGCTGCTGCTGTATATACCATGGGGCTGCTGCTGTATATACCCTGGGGCTGCTGCTGTATATACCATGGGGCTGCTGCTGTATATACCATGGGGCTGCTGCTGTATATACCATGGGGCTGCTGCTGTATATACCATAGGGCTGCTGCTGTATATACCATGGGGCTGCTGCTGTATATACCATGGGGCTGCTGCTGTATATACCATGGGGCTGCTGCTGTATATACCCTGGGGCTGCTGCTGTATATACCCTGGGGCTGCTGCTGTATATACCCTGGGAAGGCTGCTGTAATACTGCTGGGGCCTGTATATACCACTGGGGAGGCTGCTGTATACCACACTGCTGGGGGCTGCATACTACCACTGGGGAGGCCTGTATACCATCGGGGGGGCCTGTATACCACACTGCTGGGGGCTGTATACCTGTGCTGGGGTCCACCCGCGGCTTATACACGAGTCAATAGTTTTTCCCAGATTTTGGGGGCAAAAGTAGGGGTCGGCTTATACACGGGTCGGCTTATACACGAGTATATACGGTATATCACACTCACCAGTGTGTGAAGGGGTTTATAATAAAATATATCACACTCACCAGTGTGTGAAGGGGTTAAATCTATAAAATCCAGTTAGTCAGAAGAGGAGGATAGGACAAGTGAAGGAACGGAGAAATTCAGCTGGTCTCCATGCATTAAATTCCACTGAGTCATGCTAAGTTCAGATAACGGCAGTGTCAATTTCCAATGCACAGTTAAGAAAAAAAAAAAGAAGCCAATTATATTAGTTAAGTTTTGCTTTTGATATTTCCATGTCATTTGACCCTTTCTGTTAAAGTTACATGTTACATGACCAAACCAACGAAAGATGGATCAAAGAACAGAGATGCTCGATCACCAAGATGGTAATGAATACGCATATATAAGTATAGCAAAAAATCAAGGAATGATGTATCTTTAAAGGTAGCACCCCTTGACTCTGATTTGCACTTGAATTATATGCCATTTGATTATAGTGAAACTACAGAGCTAATAGCCCTTATTGTGCAATTGGTGCCCGGCTTTCTTGTTTATAATTAGCATATATATAAGTGGAGCCCACTGGGACGGGGTACTCGGTACCGGACTGGGGTATCACAGGGGAGATCACGGCAGTCCTTGGTCCGGACCATGTCCTGAGCCCACAAGCAATGGGCGGTATTTACAGGGGAGTTTGTCGTGACGCCACCCAATGAGGGGACCACCGCTGCAGTGTGCTTCTGTCAGGAGGATGGATGGATGTTGCACCAAGGTGGATGAGCCTGTCGCGGGTCGGGGCAGCTCCTGACAGGGTGTATAGATGTAATAAAGTGTTCTATATGTGGAGAATCACACACAGGAGACTGAAGCAGGGTTCACCGGATTTACTTGCAAGTTCTCAGTGCAATTCAAACAATTCACGGTACAGTTCACACAATTAACTCCAGTCTCTGAACCCTCTGCAGCCAGGTTATCTCTCTGAGACCCTCCACTTTTTCTGTAACCTTTCCGGCTTTCCTCTCCTCAGTTCTTTCCTGTGGACTGTATGGGGGCAGCTTGGTCCCTTGTCTGATTTCCCCCTGTGTATGTGGGTTGCAAGCCAGGTCCTATACGCTGCTGATCCTCCAGCCCATGTGTTGGGTGACCAGACCTGGAATCTGTGCCTCCCCGCCGGTTTGTTTGTGTCCCGGCGTAAAGCTACAGTCACCCAGAACCGACACTCTGGTCCCAGCCTAGCCTTGGGTGTCCCTATCTTGCAAGGGATCACCGGGCTCTCTCCGACCCGTGTGACTATTTGAGTACCTCAAGAGAAACGTGTCCTATCTGTAGTTGGTCAATGCTGCCGTATTCCTCGGACCCGGTGGCACCGGCCCGGTCTCCGTCCTTCCTTCCCCTTGGGCTGCAGACTATGGAGCGGGCTTTCTCTCCATGGAACAGTGTCTCTGTGAAATCTGCGAATCCGGGTAGCCCTGTCCATCAGGAAAGTGTCTTTCTGTCAGTTCCTGTCTTCTTGGCACCCACTGGCCTACTAACTCACCCCACCTACTGTTCTTCTTTTGTACTGGTTCTGTCACCTGATCTACATTCCACCCACTTCCCTCTAAACCCTGTCACCCCTTTTCCCGCCTAGAGTCCCGGGCTCTGGGTTGGGTGATGTGTCTTGTGGGTGTGTGTTCTGAAGGTGTTCCTAAAGAACTGACTCCTTCCTGCCTGGCTGCAGTTCCTCTTGTGGCCTCCTGGTCGCAGGGGCACCACATATATATATTACTCCCCCTCTAGGAAATATGAGTGGAGGGCAGAGTAAAGATGTTTGCTGGTACATGTACATTGAGTATGGGATTTTGTTAAAAACCGGGTATATAAGTAGTCCAAGAATAATGATGAGACTCACTGAAGCCTGTACTTTGGGGAGACGACACTGATTCCAAGTAAACATAGCGTATAGCACATGATTTTGGTGTAATCTGGAGAACAAGAGGGTTTCTAACTTCCTCAGGCAAACCAATCAAAAACTCTGAGGTGGAACAGGACCTGTTGCAGGCCTTGCAGCTACTGGTGAAGGTAGCTGTGGTCAAGGAGCCAGTTAAGAATACTCCAGAAGCTGTGGGAGATGCTCAAGCTACCCTACCATGACTCACCTTGTCCTTGCCAAGGACACCCGATCTCTCTCTCTCTTACAGGAGCTGCAGACTCAGAATATGCATCAAGATGAAAAGGTGTGAGTGGAGGCAGGAGCTGTGGTGGTAGGAGGCCTCTGGTAGGTGAAAGGTAGGACTTGTCTCCACAGGAACCTGTACCCAGGAATGTTCAGGCTGGCACATGGTCCAACTCACCTGTCTTTGAACATTGGTTTGCCCCTGGGATCTAGACTCTCATTACAAGGTATGTTCAGGCTTGGCTTACTTGTGGAAGACACAACCCTGAGGGGGGTTGTCAGAACCCCTAGGAAACACACTGCCCCTTTCAGGGGCTGCAGGTGGACTACATTTAGTTACCCAGGAAATCACACCCCTAGTCTCTGTACCAGTCTTGGGGACTGAGTAAATTATATAATATAACCATCTAAGGTGTGCATATATGGGCATGCTCTTGTTGCTGTTTATACCTGTCCAGAGGTTTCTCCATAGACACAGATTTGCACAATTGTTTGTATGAGGTATACTTACTTGTTTCTCTTCAGTTGTAGATCCTCATTATTTTAAAGGAACACTCTCATTGAAGCCTGAAGGTTGGGTGGTCCTACAGAAACGCGTCAAGAAGACCCTTGAACCCAGATTGATGTGCCATATCAAGTGCAGCTAGCTGATCACATGTACTGCTGTCAGACCAGAATCAGTGCAGGTGAACATGAGACACTGCAAGAGGGTCCTGGGACCACCAAGACAAAATGAGGAGAGTGGCGTTTTTAGTTCTACTGATGATGAGTCACACTATGTTGTTAACAAGGGTCACTAACACACACACAATTGATACAGATGATTCTTACACAGCAATACCATTAGACCCAGAAGAGGCCATTAATAAGTCTTGCTTCCATAACATTTTATGGGATGATCTACAGTATATAACCCAAAATATTTTACAGGGGTCTCTAGGAACGTAGTCAGCTGGAAAGAGTATCCATGGCTTCTTTTGGATTTGACAAAGATAAGACATACATACTCAGTGCACAATAAAACTACTAAGCTAATTATCCCAAATATGAAAGATGATTTTGTAGATTTAGGGGAGATTCCTACAGACAAGGTGTATTTCACTATGACAACACCAATACAGGTTGAGTACGCTACTAGCAATAGAGGGTTTCTATTTTATGAACCAGAAGTAAGTTCAGATTTAGATCTCAACACAAGGGTTACAAAGTTCTTAGGAGAACCCATATCAATAGATCATTACACACTATGTAATAAAAGTCAGAATGATCCCCACTGTCAGGCACTGGAGGGTCTGCAAAGATCTTGGTGTGCCAGGGCCCCAATGGTTGGGATCTTAAAATATTGTCTTGTGGATAAAGTAATGTACACTGTGCCCCGAAGGAAAGCCTGCACATTGTCCCCAGGGATATATCTGGTGTGTGGCCACAAAGCCTTTGAATGGTTACCACCTGGGGGAGAGGGGAAATGCACTTTGGCCAGGATAGAGCCAGTGCCTCTCCCCACTTCACACCTTCCCACTAGGGTTCCTGGCACTACTGTGAGTAATGAAGATCATCCTAACAACCAAACTGTTTGGTGGGGAGGAGTACTCTCGACCCTGGCCTTGTTTGGAGGCACTTGGGGGTGGATTTGGGAACCCTGTGCATGCTGGGGCTGATCTTTATAGGATGCTGTGCTGTAAATGCTCTGATTAGAATAATAAGACTCTTTACACGAGGCCACTAAAGGTTGGCTCCAGGTACAGAAAATCAGTGTACAAGGAATGGCATGATGTTATTTCCTGCTCTCCAGTTTGTGATAAGAGATGTAGACTGAGAAGTCTAGGTGAAACAATGATATCCAGCTCTTACAGCGACAATAAATAAAAGTATTCAAAGGTTTTAAAGGCTCTCACTTGAATTCTAGATGCTGAATAATGCAGTGAATAAGTATATACATACATATATGAATAAACTAAGATGCTTTTCTTTTAAGTCAATAGAGTGAAGTACTCCAGCTCCATAAGCTTATGATGGGGGGAATGCATGAATGTCTCCATTGCAATGAGGAATGCACCTGATGACAAGCATGCCAGAACCCTTGAAAGAACAAGGCTGGGACTTCAGATGACCTAATCCCTCCAATTGACTCAAGTGACTAACAGGATGGCTGGCGATCATTGTGCATTTTATTGCACAGACTTTGATTGAACTCAGGACTCTAAGACTAGGGTCTAAAAGCACTAGGCACTAAAAGCTAGTGTTTTTTCCATGTTGAAATGTGAAAAAACGCTAGCGTTAACGCTTACATAGGCTACCATGTAAAAAACACATTGCAAAAGTGCAATGCGTTTGACGCTAGGCATTTTTACAAAAGCACCAAAAAATGCGGTAAGCAGCGTTTTGGGCGGCATTTGCAAATACGCATGTGTTTTTTAACATGGGAGTCTATGGGAAACGCATGCGTTAACACATGGTACATATGTATGTACATAGGTACGTATGTCTCACATTCTATACAGCTTATCTGTGTGTCCTGTGATACATGGGCTGCCCAGGGGGTCATTCTTTCTATAGGCAGAATAGCAGCTCAGGTTACATAAGTTGATAATTTATGTATCTTCAAAAATTCAAACAATTATAGGAGGAAGTAATGTCAGGGAAATTATCTGACATTGTTATAAACTGAATAAGTAATTGTTTGACTTACTGAAGTCTCCAATTTGGACTTCTAATATGAACTATAAGATGGCGTCCACTAAGTTGTTTTGAAGTAGAAACATGTAAAGATTAGTGATGAGCGAGCATGCTCGCCACTACTCGGTACTCGCAGGAGTATCACTGTACTCGGGCAACTCGCCGAGCACCGAGTAATCTCGCGATACTCGTGCTGTGCTCGTGGTCGTCATCTCTGCGTGTTGGCGCTCTTTTGAGAGCCTGCCCACGTGCAGGGATTGGCTGGCAGACCACTGCAATGCCACAGCCCTGTTAGTTGTGGCATAGCAGTGATTGGCCGCCCTGCACAGCGTGACCGAGCCTTTATAACTCCCGGCTCGCTGTGCTCGGCACACAGACTTCCAGACAGTGAGTGTAGGGAGAGTGTCTGCTGCTGATTAGGGACAGATTTGCGGCCCTTACAGGTAGATCCGGAGCAGGGCTGCAAACTGCTGCTGCTGACCACAACAGTCCTTCTCAGGACTAATCTAGGAGGATATAGGCAGGGTGATCCAGATCGGAGTCCAAGGTTTCCAGTGACCAGAACAGTCCTTCTCAGGACTAATCTAGGAGGATATAGGCAGGATGATACAGATTGGAATCCAAGCTTTTCTGTGACCATTAGAGTCACCACACTCTTGTACTTACTACCTTGATACAGGTTAGGGACGAAAATCCTCTCCTGAAACCATTACAGTCACCAGACAGGTGTACGTACTACCTTAATACAGGTTAGGGACTAAAATCGTCTCCTGAAACCATTACAGTAACCAGACAGGTGTACGTACTACCTTAATACAGGTTAGGGACTAAAATCCTCTCCTGAAACCATTACAGTCACCAGACAGGTGTACGTACTACCTTAATACAGGTTAGGGACTAAAATCGTCTCCTGAAACCATTACAGTCACCAGACAGGTGTACGTACTACCTTAATACAGGTTAGGGACTAAAATCCTCTCCTGAAACCATTAAAGTCACCAGACAGGTGTACGTACTACCTTAATACAGGTTAGGGACTAAAATCCTCTCCTGAAACCATTAAAGTCACCAGACAGGTGTACGTACTACCTTAATACAGGTTAGGGACTAAAATCCTCTCCTGAAACCATTACAGTCACCAGACAGGTGTACGTACTACCTTCATACAGGTTAGGGACTAAAATACTCTCCTGAAACCATTACAGTCACCAGACAGGTGTACGTACTACCTTAATACAGGTTAGGGACTAATATCCTCTCCTGAAACCATTAAAGTCACCAGACAGGTGTACGTACTAACTTAATACAGGTTAGGGACTAAAATACTCTCCTGAAACCATTACAGTCACCAGACAGGTGTACGTACTACCTTAATACAGGTTAGGGACTAAAATACTCTCCTGAAACCATTAAAGTCACCAGACAGGTGTACGTACTACCTTTATACAGGTTAGGGAACTAAAATCCTAACTCTTGTGATCTCAACAGTCACCACACTGTTGTACGTCATACCTTTATACAGGTTAGGAACTAAAATCCTAACTCTTGTCATCTCAACAGTTACCACACTGTTGTACGTCATACCTTTATACAGGTTAGGGAACTAAAATCCTAACTCTTGTCATCTCAACAGTCACCACACTGTTGTACGTCATACCTTTATTCAGGTTAGGGAACTAAAATCCTAACTCTTGTCATCTCAACAGTCACCACACTGTTGTACGTCATACCTTTATACAGGTTAGGGAACTAAAATCCTAACTCTTGTGATCTCAACAGTCACCACACTGTTGTACGTCATACCTTTATACAGGTTAGGGAACTAAAATCCTAATCTCCTGTGACCTCAACAGTCACCAGACAGTTGACGCTCTATACAGGCAAAATGCGCAAAGGCGTTGGCAAGGGCGTTGGCAAGGAAGTGGACGTGATGGTGGTGCAGGCAGAGGCCGAGGTCGTGTGCAAGCACTAATTTCGCAACAACAAAGGGCCACATCTCCTCGCTCGCATGTCCTGTCCCAAATTCTTGGGGCCCACAGCAGTACACCACTGTTGAACCAAGACCAGTGTCAACAGGTTGTTACTTGGATAGCGGATAATGCTTCAAGTCAGATGGGCACCTCCACAAACACCCTGTCTTCCACACGGTCAACTGTCAGTAGCCGTGATACTGCACCGCACATTTCCCAACCTGATCCTCCTTCCTACCACCTGGCCGAGTACACGTCCACGGACATTACTGATCCCACACTAGGACACTCGGAAGAGCTGTTCACGTATCCATTCGCAGAATCTGGCCTGTCGCCAACTCCTCTTGAAGTGGGTCATGAGGAGATGGTATGTACAGATGCCCAAATATTTGAGCAGCCAGGTTATGACGAACGGAACGTTGTCAAAGTGTTTCAACAAGGGGTGGACGATGATGAGACACAATTGGCAGGAAGTCAGGAGGAGGATCAGGGTGCGGAAGAGGAAGACGACGTGGTGGATGATCCGGTAGCTGACCCAACATGGCAGGAGGATATGCAGAGCGAGGACAGCAGTGCACAGGGGGAGGGAGGCGTAGCATCCCAACAGCCAGCACGAAGCAGGGTTGCGTCCGCAGGCAGAAGGCAGGCAACCGTTCCCCGGAACAACAACATGACTCAAGGTGCCTGTGCAAATGTTCGGTCTTCCCGAGTCTGGGAGTTTTTTAAGTTGGCTCCAGAAGACTCTAAAAAGGCCATTTGCCACACCTGCCATGCCACTATCAGCAGGGGTACGAAAACTAGCAGCCTGACCACCACCAGCATGATCAGGCACATGTCAGCCAAGCACCCGACTTTGTGGGAAGTACCACAGAGTCGAGGAGCGGTTCGTGCTGATGTCACTGCTACGTCTTCGCCTGTTGTGCATGCGAGCCAATCCCCTGTCCATGCTGGCCGCGAACAAGCCTCCGGCCCTGCACCTGAAGTTGCCCACGCACAAATTACACCACCATCAAGCACGTCCTTGTCCCAGCGCAACGTTCAATTATCCATTCAGCAAACATTTGAACGCAGGCGCAAATACGCTGCCAATGCCCCACATGCCACAGTCCTGAATGATCACATTTCGCGACTCATAGCGCTAGAAATGTTGCCTTTACGGCTGGTGGAGACGGACGCATTCCGCGACCTGATGGCGGCTGCTGTCCCACGTTACTCGGTCCCCAGCCGACACTATTTCTCCAGATGTGCCGTCCCCGCATTACATAACCACGTTTCCAACAGCATCACACGTGCCCTGAACAATGCTGTTTCAGCCAAAGTCCACCTATCCACAGACACGTGCTTGTGGGCAAGGCCGCTACATCTCCTTGACGGCACACTGGATTAATATTGTGGAGGCTGGGACCCAGTCGGAGCGAGGGACGGAACACGTCCTTCCCACACCAAAGATAGCAGGCCCTACCTCTGTCAGGGTTTCACCGACACTCTACAGCTCCGGAATGTCATGCTCTTCAGCCTCCTCCTCCTGCGCATCCTCATCCACTGTACCCTCCACACCAGTCCCAAGCTGGAAGCACTGCAGCACTGCCTCTGCGAAGCGGCAACAGGCTGTGCTGAAGCTAGTCTGCATAGGTGACAAACCCCACAATGCAGAAGAGGTGTGGACAGCTCTGAAACAGCAGGCAGATCACTGGTTCACACCTCTGAACCTAAAGCCAGGAAAGGTCGTGTGTGTCAATGGCCGGAACCTGGTGGCAGCTTTGAGGCGAGGGCAGCTGACGCATGTTCCATGCGTGGCCCATGTGCTCAACCTGGTGGTTCAGAGGTTTGTGAAGTCATACCCGGAGGTGTCTGACCTGCTGGTAAAAGTTCGGCGTCTGTCTGCACATTTTCGCAAGTCACCTGCTGCTTCAGCCGGCCTTGCCAGCTTTCAGCGCCGTTTGCGTCTTCCGGCCCACAGACTGGTGTGTGATGTCCCCACGCGTTGGAATTCAACTCTGCACATGTTGGTCAGGATATTTCAGCAGAAGAGGGCAGTTGTGGACTACCTGCATCACCTAAGCCATCGGGAAATGGGTCAAACTCCACACATAACACCTGAGGAGTGGAGATGGATGTCGGACCTATGCACCGTCCTCCAAAACTTTGAGGACTCCACCAAAATGGTGAGCGGCGATGACGCCATTATTAGCGTCACCATACCACTACTCTGCCTTCTAAAACGGTCTCTGCTGAAAATCAAAGAGGATGCATTGCAGGCCGAGCGCGATGACTTAGAGCAAGAAACTGTAGTGGGTGTGGGTGAAAACACACAGCCCAGCCTCATGTCATCACAACGTGTAGTGGAGGACTATGACGAGGAGGAGGAGGAGGATGAAGACATGGAGCAACTCTCAGGCCAAATTGGGGATATGACATGCACACCAGTCATACCCTCGATTCAGCGTGGCTGGCCAGAGGACAGGGAAGATGAGGAGGAGCAGGAGGAGGACAGCATGTTCAGTCATCGTGTTGGTCTGGATACTGAAGTGATGGCTGTTAAGAGTCTGGCGCACATGGCTGACTTTATGGTAAGCTGCCTGTCTCGTGACCCTCGCGTTCAGAACATCTTGGCCGACAATCAGTACTGGTTGGCAACACTCTTAGACCCACGCTACAAGGAGAACTTTATGTCTCTCATTCCTGAGGCGGAGAGGTCAGCCAAAATGCAGCAGTTCCACAGGGCCATAATCACGGAAGTTGTCAAATCATTCCCCTCACAAAACGCTAGCGGCATAGGTCAGGATTCGGTGGACAACCAAGGCGTACGGCCGAGAGGGGCACAAGTCCAATCCGCCAGAGGCAGGGGAACTGTCTTTACGATGTGGGACAGTTTTCTCAGCCCCTCACGTACCACAGCCCCTGAGGTGCGGGGTAGTGCCACCAGAAATGCTAAGTTTGGGCAGATGCTGAAGGAGTACCTTGCAGATCGAACAACTGTACTGCGAGATTCCTCGGTGCCTTTCAATTATTGGGTCTCCAAGCTCGACACGTGGCATGAATTGGCTCTCTACGCCTTGGAAGTCCTGGCCTGCCCTGCCGCTAGCGTTTTATCAGAGCGTGTTTTCAGTGCTGCAGGTGGAATCATCACTGATAAACGCACCCGCCTGTCAACTGAAAATGCGGACAGGCTGACTCTGATCAAGATGAACAAGGGTTGGATTGGGCCAGACTTCACCACACCACCAGCAAATGACAACTGAATTAAAATTTTGTTATTTGAATTTGACATGTACCTCCACTCACCCATGGGTACACACTTCCGGACTTTGGCTAATCGCTGGACTGCTCCTCCTTCTCCTCATGTGACACCATGATGACCGTTAGAATAGTTAGGCTCTTGTTTGAGGTATACCCGCAGTGGTAAATTTTTTCGCCCATTCTGTTAGAATGGGCATTACAACGACAGGAGACCCGCTCCTTTTCAATGGGAAAAATGTTTTTAGGCACTCCTGCACGTCTCTATCCAGGGACAAAGCGGAGCCTCCCAATTTTTGGCTGCCCTGACCAAAGGGCTATACTACAATACACCCACTTGAGGGTTACAGGCCCTCCTGCACGTCTCTATCCAGTGACAAAGAGGAGCCTCCCAATTTTTGGCTGCCCTGACCAAAGGACTATACTACAATACACCCACTTGAGGGTTACAGGCCCTCCTGCACGTCTCTATCCAGGGACAAAGAGGAGCCTCCCAATTTTTGGCTGCCCTGACCAAAGGGCTTATACTACAATACACCCACTTCAGGGTTACAGGCCCTACTACATGTCTGTATGCATGGGTCATTGTTGAACCTCCCAATTTTTGGCTGCCCTGGCCAAAGGCCTATACTACAATACACCCAGTTCTTCTTCACAGGCCCTCCTGCACGTCTCTATCCAGGGACAATGAGGAGCCTCCCAATTTTTGGCTGCCCTGGCCAAAGGCCTATACTACAATACACCCAGTTCTTCTTTACAGGCCCTCCTGCACGTCTCTATCCAGGGACAATGTGGAGCCTCCCAATTTTTGGCTGCCCTGGCCAGAGGGCTATACTAAAATACACCCACTTGAGGGTTACAGGCCCTACTACATGTCTGTATGCATGGCTCATTGTTGAACCTTCCAATTTTTGGCTGCCCTGGCCAAAGGGCTATACTACAATACACCCACTTGAGGGTTACAGGCCCTACTACATGTCTGTATGCATGGGTCATTTTTGAACCTCCCAATTTTTGGCTGCCCTGGCCAAAGGCCTATACTACAATACACCTAGTTCTTCTTTACAGGCCCTCCTGCACGTCTCTATCCAGGGACAATGTGGAGCCTCCCAATTTTTGGCTGCCCTGACCAAAGGGCTATACTACAATACACCGACTTGAGGGTTACAGGCCCTACTACATGTCTGTATGCATGGCTCATTGTTGAACCTTCCAATTTTTGGCTGCCCTGGCCAAAGGGCTATACTAAAATACACCCACTTGAGGGTTACAGGCCCTACTACATGTCTGCACGCATGGCTCATTGTTGAACCTTCCAATTTTTGGCTGCCCTGGCCAAAGGGCTATAATACAATACACCCAGTTCTTGTTTACAGGCCATCCTGCATGTCTGTATCCAGGGGCATTGGTGAACCTCCCAATTTTGGACTGCCCTGGCAAAGGAAGATACTACAATAGATCCAGTTCCTCAAAATGGGCACTTTATTTCTAGACAGGGCTTCATGTACGTCTCTTGTCAGGGTCATCGGAGTGTCGCACAATGTTTTCACGTAAAATCTTTCATGTAATCACAAAAAGTGACATACACCAGCTGTATCTCACTATTGGGTATGTGCCCTTAACATTTCCACCCTAAATATTCACTTTGGTGTCATTTTGGAAGGTTTTCCGGAGACTCCGTAAAATTGGCGTGAAACTCGGACAAGATTGTTCACAGCTGTGACTTTTGAGTGAGAAATGCTTCCAGGGGTCTTCCCCATGGTGTTGCCATGTCATTTCAGCACTCTTCTGAGACTTTTGTGACATTTTTAGGGTTTTTCCATGCTGCCGGCAGTCATTTCATAAAATTACTCGTGTCTCCCATAGGATAACATTGGGTTCGTTACTCGGGCCGAGTACACGAGTATCTTGGGGCTCGGCCCGAGCTTCGAGCACCCGGGCATTTTAGTACTCGCTCATCACTAGTAAAGATGTCCGTTCATGGTCCCATCTCATCTAGTTAAGATAAGATAAGGGTCTAGAGCTATACACCCTTGCTAAGAGCTTTTGGGGATTTTTCGTGTCCCTCAGTAACCTCATCTACTCTGCCAACTCTTGACCCCATGTGGAGCCAATCACCGTATAATAGATATTGTTGGAGAGCCAATCATTGTGAAGAATTGAAAATGTAACCAATGAATTTGAAGTATAATTAGCATGTATTAGCATCTGCCTATATAATAATATGCTGTGGTGCCACCCCTCCAGGAATATTCTGACACAGAAAACTGAGACTTGGTGTTTCTCATTCCTTCGTCCACTAACCGCTGATAAAATCTGGCATTTTGCCATAACAGGTCATTGCAGGCTGTAAACTTTCTTGAAGGGATGGGTTTTCAAGTTCTGTCTGAAACATTCAAATGTGGCAGATAGTCAGACATGTTAGGTCACAGAATTTCAGAGAATGGGTGTGGTATTCCAGTACCCATTGTACTGCGGCTGAATGAAACAATTGTTCTGTCGAAGTAGACTTCTTCCAAAATTACTTTGGGTACTGTAAGTTAGGAAATATGTAATACATGTTGTGATGTGATGTCCGTACAGTGAGGACTGATAAATGTACATTCTGCATTGTACTTTGTTGTCATCTAATGGTCAATATATGTGTATGAAAGTTAGCAGTTACAACTAAATACCAAAGCAAAAGCTTGGGGGGAGCCTCCCACCTCAGGCCTGAGACACTTCCTGAAAACTCATTCAAAGAGGTGTGAGCTTGCTTATCGTGCTTTCCCATTTGCATTATTTACAATTATGGCAGATCAGGCAAACCTGAACTTTTGAACTTCAGGTTTACCTGATCTGGTGTTTTGCAAATTTGGAGGAATTCCGCCTTTTTTGCAGAAAGCAGATGCGGCACCCTTGTGGTAAACTTTTGGTAAGGTTGCTCTTGTGCTTAATGCATTGTAAAGGGACCTCCGGACATGTGTGGTGACTCTCTGCGATCTCGCACTTCCGGCAATAAACGAAAACCACTGCTAGCAACAGTTTTCATCTGGCACTGGAGGTGCTGGAAGTGCCAGATACTGGTCATACCACAAGCTTCCGCACATGTCTGGAGGTTCCTTTATAATGCATTAGCACAAGCACAACATTGGCGCAAGTGTGCTACAAGTGTGTCCGATTGCGTTTTTGCAAATACTGTGAATTTCTGCCGGATTTTCAAAAATGCAGACGTGACAGAACCCTTAGTTAAGAAAGAGGAAGTACTACTGTTCCCAGACCTCTATCCCTGTCTAGGCTGAGGGGACATCATTCTCTATATTTAATTGCTTTCACAATGGAGTGAAGGTTCATACAGCCAGGGAAGATAAGGCTGAACAAGTGCTCTCATGCATATTGATTTTATATGTGCTCCCAGCCAGTGCAACATGACTTCCACAGCCTACACTTTGTCTGCCTTACCCGCTGCAATAGGGAACGGTAGCATGAAAACTATAAGTAGCTCCATAGCACTGGTGTGCCTCCATGGGGAGCCAATACATTAAGGTCCCTCTATCAGTGTAACAGTACCTGGACTGTGCATAATATTTTCTCCAATAGCAAGTGAAGAGAACTTTACTGCAGCAGGCCTACGATGCCCTAAAATTGCTTTCTTTCATGAGGAGAAGACATCTTCTTTCATACACAAAACACTAAGTGTATTCATGGTGAAGAACCACCACTTTCTTTTAAGAGACAGACTGCATCTTGTTATTCCTTTCAGCAAAATGTTATGTTTGCAAGTTCACCCATGTGTCTGGCTGCTTGTAAATGCATGGACATCACAAACACCTGCACCCAGACATCAAGGGGGGGGTAATATACCATCTCTGTAAGTGCAGCCTCCCGCTATTGACAATTGTTGAGGACACAAGGGGAGTGTTTAGGGGGCCAACAATCCACTTGAGCTACTGTGATATTATCATCTGATGCAAGTGGAACTACCTATTTCAGCTGGCCCTTGTGCAACATCTGGCACCTCCCACATGGCTCACCGCATGAGGATACTTGGGACAAGTCTTGGAGATGATTAGGTGAGGAACGAATATGAGAAAGAGAAGGTGGTCCAGGGTTGACCAGAGATTATGTATTGGTACATACTGGGAGATTAGTTTGGAGATATACAGAGGAGACAGGTTATGGATCATTTTGTAGGTTCAGTGTTAGTAGTTTGAACTGGATGTGTTGGGGAATTGGGATCCACTAAAGGGATATACAGTGGGGAGATAAGGAGGAATAGTGAGGACAGAGGTGGATTAGTCGGGCAGCAGTAAATGTGAGAAAGGTTTTATCCTTTTATCCTTTGTTTCATTTTAGTTCATGAAGGTTTCAAAGAGGTAATAGGTCATCTTTAAATATTTGTGGAACTTGATATAGTTTTGTAGAGATAGAACTTACTTCTAAATATTGCTCAGGACATTCTCTAATACTGATCTATACCTCGATGGTTTTCTTCAAACATATGGTGATGTTAGTACTTGCTACAGCAAACCATCACTCATTTTGGATAAAATACTTTGGTCTCTTGTGCAAATATGTATTAATTTAAGGTAATTATTCTAAAAAGTGTCTTCAATTTCATAAACAATCAATATGAATATCTAATATGTATAATACAAATGTTTCACAGACAGTTCAGCAGGTGTCTATTAGTTTAAAATATTTTAAGTAAATGTTCTGTTAGCTGAACACATATATTATCGCTTAAATTGCCCAGAAAACCTCATCCGGTCATACTACAAAATTTTAATTAAAATTCATTTCACCTAAGGAATTTTAATTACTCCAGAGAGCATAGCACTGTATTTGGCGCTTTTCCTTAGAAGAAAGACCTTGGTTATACCACTTCTCATATTTTCATCTCGATAAATGTCTTTTAATACTATGTTAAGCCAATTTCTAAAAATATTCTCTGATTATCAGCTAACAATGGATCAAATGAAATATAATTAAGACCCTTTGTCATTCTTCTATGAATAAGAGCCTTAATATTTATCTTTCATAGAGCTGTTATTTCATTACTTTCTATTTAAAAATGGTTGCAGAACAAAGCATAGGTTAGAAATGCAGAATGAAATGGTCTATTTATAACATGTCTTTGTACATCAAAAATGTGCAAATATGAACGTGTGAAAAATGATATCTAACACAAACCTATAAATAAAGAATATACAAAGCATGTGTAATTCATAATTATTGTTTACCTTTTCCCCCACATCCAATTTACATCTTTTCATCTTTTCTCCCTTTCTATTTTCTCCCCCAACTTTTTATTATTATTCCATATACATAACCATATGGGGTTTAATTTTTGGCAGAATAAGTTGTAATTTTGAATAACATTATTCATTTTCCGATAATTCATTAGAAAAAAGGAAAATAATCCAAGTGGTGAAAAAAATCCAATTACTCCTGTGGGGATTTAATTTTTATGGTGTTAATTGAGTGTTAAAAATTAACTGTTTGTCTAATGATTTAGCTTAATACAATTGCAGTGATGTCAGATTTAAACAGGTTTTTTTTTTTTTCATTTTAAAGGTGAAAAAAAAAATCAGAAATAAAAGTAAATGGTTTCAAAGTTTCAAATAGCTTTTAAGGTTGAAGGTAGACTTGGAGGGTACCTGTCACATACCTTTTTGATATTACACTGCCCCCAATGTCTTGTTAGTAATACAATGTGAATCTCTAACATGGTTAAATTCCCTGCATTTATCTTAAAAAAGCAGCTTTTATGGTTAGGTGAATGCATTATAGATCTTTTCTTTTAGTCATAGAGGTAGCACTTTTTTTCAATTCAGTTACGGTTCTCTTCAAATTATGCACACACCCCACATTGTGATTGATTGTTGTGACTGGCCCAATCTGCTATTAAATCCCCCATGTGCACACTTCACCCTGGCTTCCCAGACATGTGCTCTGCATGGCCCTCTTCTTTCTTAGGATGGCTTCACTCCATGGTTCTTCACTGTCAGGTTCTGTCCGGTATTTTGCAGGATGCACCAGACAGAACCTGTCAGCCCCAAACAAAACAAAACCGGAGGGGAAATATGCCCTCCGATCCTATTTTCTGTCGGGATCAGTGGCTGCCACTGAGCAAGTGCTGAAATTTCAGCATATCATCTGGAGGGGAGCTCTCAAAGTGCTGAAATTTCAGCCAGCGGCTGTTTTAGCTGTGCTGTCCAGGTGCTGAACGAGTGCAGCTTGCATTTCAAAGCCGCCGCTCGTTCAGCACCTGGCGTCCAGGAACCGGATTGTTTTTCTGCCAGATCCGGTGCAATCAGGCGCCCATAGACTCCCATCTTATGGGCGTCGGATCGCTCCGGATCCGGTTTTGATAAACGAAATCACTCAGATCCAGCCGGACACACACCAAACCGGATGTCAAATAGCTACCATCAGTCCCCATCCCGCACCATAGGGATACAATAGGGCCAAAATCGGATTCAGGGTTGTCCGGTTCACTCTGGAAAGCCCCGGATCCAGAAAACCATGGTGTGAAGCCAGCCTAAGGCTGGTTTCACACTGCAGTTTTTCCCTGATCAGGTTCATCAGGTTTTGTGTGCCAAAACCAGGAGTGTCTCCAAAATCCAGAACAGGTGTCAATCTTTCAATTATACTTTTTCTCTGCAAGTTTCACTCCTGGTTTTGGCACACAAAACATGATGAACCCTGATCAGGAAAAAACTGCAGTGTGAAAGCAGCCTTATCCTCCTGGCAGCATCTGCAGCAGAACAGTGGGTACACACCAGCATGAGCAGACCAGTGGGAACACAAGGACACACTTTGGGTGCACACTCCCAAGATGTGATAAAGCCCTGAGCATGTGCAGAAATGAAATGAATCTGGGGACTACACCCAGATTCAGGGCACATGCCTGATAAACTGAGGGGAAATGCACAAGAATTTAATTTAATAGGCAATTGATGTATCTTTGGGCCATTCATGGCAATCTTGTAAAATGTGTTGGGCGGGGGCATAATTTGAAGAGTATTCTGAATGAAACGAAAAAAAGCATCACATCAACAACTGAAAGAAAAGGTCTGTGATGTATTCACCTGATCATAAAGTGTTTTTTTAAGATAAATTTGGGGATTTTTTGTCTTACAAAACAATGTAAGGCTAGAGTCACACAAGGCATGAGTTTTTTAAGTGCCGTAAAAGTAAGCATGCGTTTCTGCATGCTTATTTCATTTCTGCATGCGTTTTTTAGGTGCCTTTAGGCACCCATGAGTTTTTCCATGCGTTTTCGAATCAGCACCCAAAAGAAGTTCATGCACCATTTTTTGGTGCTGATTTAAAAACGCATGCGCTTTGTAGAAAACGCATGTGTTTTATAACATGGCCCCTATGGAAAACGCATGCGTTTTTGGATGGTACTAAATGGTACTAATGTACCATGCGTTTTTGCATGCATCTTTGAAGGCAGCTTCTCACATAAGTGCAAAAACGCATGCCAAAAACGCATGGCCCTTTAGGCATGCGTTTTTGCTATTTAGACATGCGATTTTGCTATCAGGGCATGCGTTTTTTGAATGGGAGCCTATGGGTGCGTTTTTACATGCGTTTTTAAAAACGCAGGTCTCCAAAAAAGCATGAAAAATCTGCAAGTGTGACCCTAGCCTTAGCGATGCAATTGGCATCAATGACAAGACATTGATAGCAAAAGCAAATTACAGGTTCCTTTTAAGTCCATCAAGTTCAAAGATAGCCTAACATGTTGATCCAATGAAAGGTAAAAATCCCATGGGGCAGACAGTAAGTTTCATATCAGAGGGAATATTCCTTCCCGACTCCACATTCGGCATCTGACTAACTCCCATTATTTAATGACCAATCACAGAATCTAGTACACATAACTGGTAATATGTTTTTCAAGAAAGTCATCCAGGCTTTTTATAGTTTGAAGAAAAATATTATAGCTACAGCATCACATATAGGCTATGCTCACACACAGCATTTTCGACCCATTTTGTGAGGATCTGTTTTTGCAGTGAAACAAATCAGTTCCTGTGATGCCTCAGCAAAGTCAATATGTCTTCAACAATTGCTGTTCAGACGCACCTTTTTTCACGGATCCATGTTTGGGGTAGAGAACAGAAAAAGAATGAGCATGTCAATTATTGATCTGTTTTCTCTGATCCGCTTTTTGCCTTTTAATCAATGTCTATGGGCTTAAAAAAATGCACCTGTGAAAAACGCAGCGCTAATGGGTCACAAACAGATCAGAAACAGATAATACATTTCTGATACTTTTTTGAGATAAAACATATCCTGTTTTGCAGTGGAAAACAGAACCTCACAAAACAGAATAAAAACAGTGTGTGTGAACATAGCCATACAGTTAGATCCATATATAGTTGGACTATTTTTTTTTACCTGTTAACTGAAACATATCCAAGTTATAGTTATATAATGCTGCAACACTAAACATTATGTGTGCACATTAATGAGTGCACCTACACTTTGAGGTTGATGCCAGTCATTCACACTATTAAATTATATAGTTATATAATGGACATGAACATAAAGTCCAGAATTTTACCTTTCATTTGAGGGTATCCACATTAAAATTGGATGACGGGTTTAGTACTTTCAGCTCCTTTACATGTGCCACCCTGATTTTAAAGAGACCAAAAGCAATTGGACAAATTACTCAAATGGTGTTTCATGAGCAGGTGTCGGCAATTCCTTCATTATTTCATATCCGATTTAGCACATAAAACAAAAGGCTTGGAACTGGTTTGATTTGTGGTGTTTGCATTTTGAAGATTTTGCTCAGAAGTAAACATGAGGTCAAAGGAGCTCTCCATGCAAGGGAAACAAGCCATTCTTCATCTGTAAAACAGAAAAAACCCATCTGAGAAATTGTTGTGATATTAGGAGTGGCAAAATGAACAGTTTGGTACACCCTGAGAAACAAAGAAGGCATTGGTGACCTCAACTATGCAAAAAGACGTGGACACCCACAGAAGACAACAGTGGTGGATGATCGTGGAATATTTACCCTGGTGAAGAGGAACCACTTAACGTCAGTCAACCAATGAACAACGCTCTTGTGGCGCCCCTGCGGGTATTAGCCACAGTATAAGATCATAATAGTTGCACTCACTTAGAAAGCCAAGCCACTGCACTACCACCTTTGGCCAGTAGGGGGAGCTCCGGAGACACCAGAGACTTCCCTAGAGATAAAACACTGGTTTGAGGTAAATTTTCAGACAGTTGGAGCCAAGAGCTCAGAGTGACAGGAGCTGCATTGAGTTCCTGACGACTGACTGACAATTTCCAGGGCCAAGCCATCGGTCTGAGGAGGAGAAAACTGATAAGAGGAACACTTTCAGAATCGGGTAGCATCATTATCTACCCTAGATAAAAAGCGCAGATACGGATACCGGATCCGTGGCTGCATTAGTTATATACAATACAGCAACCGGAAAAACGTGAGGTAACAACAAGCTTCACAGGGCCAGACACAGCAACATACTAAGAGTTCAGCAGTACTCCCGGAGGGGGTAAGCAGAGAGAGACAAAGGACTCAAGTTGCCTGTTGAGTGGGACCCAGAGAGGACAGATTTGGGCCGGCAGCAAGTTCACACACGGCAGCAGGGCTACATAGACAGCGCAAGCAGGAGGTAAAGGACCCGGTGGGGCCTGAGCAACTGAACCCCTATTGCAGACTCCGGAGACGGGACTTGTTGTATTATAGTTTGGTTGAAAGTAAACCAGTTAAACCTCATCTGTGCCTCAGCCTCTGATTTAACAGCTACCATCTATCCAGGATTGGGACCATCACCGCTGAGAGAATTTGCTGTGAATCAAGTAAGTGTCTGTGTCCTTAACATCTCCTCACCATACTTCCATCTTCATCCATCATTAACTTTAACATCACCTGTCCAGGGGACCCTACAGCCCTACCCAGAAAAGGGCTATACCATCTCAGCTGCCTCTCACCATCATCCCCTGGCCAGTACAAGGCAGCGGTGGCCATATATAGCCACATTATTCTGGGTGGCGTCACGACAATAACATCTACAAACTTTATAAATTATATAAACTTCTAAATCCCCTGTAAATACCCCCTTTTAGGAGTGTGCCAGCCTGGGGCCACGGCCTGGGTCCAGCCACCAGTGACTCCCCCAAGGAAAGGGACCCTGCGCCGGGTATCCCGGTCCCCCAAGCTGGGCGGCACACTCTCCAGGATGTAGGCGTATCAATCTCCAAAACTACCATAAAGAGATTACCACATGAAAAAATAGAGTGCATTTACTGCACAGTGCAAGCCATTCATAAGCCTCAAGAATAAGACTTTGCTAAAAAAAAATCTTATAAAGTCAGCACAGTTCTGGAAGAACACTCAGCTGAAACCAAGATAAACCTCTACCAAAATGATAGAAAGAAAAAAGTACAGTAAAGGCATGGTACAGCTTATGATCCAAAGCATACCAAATCAAATCATCTGTTAAACATGGTGGAGGCAGTGTGATAGCTTGGGCATGCATGGCTGCCAGTGCCACTGGGTCCCTAGTGTTTATTGATGATGTGACACTGGACAGAAGCAACCAGATGAATTCTGGGGTTTTCATAGAGAGCATGTGTGCTCAAACCCACCAAATGCAGCCAAACTGATTGGTCGGTGTTTCATACAACAAATGGACAATGACCAAAAACATAAAGCCAAAGCAACCCAGGAGTTTATAAAAGCAAAGAAGTAGAATATACCTGAATGGCCAAGTCAGTTACCTCATCTTTACACAATAGAGCAGTTTTTCCCAAACTCTAGTCCTTATGGCCCCCAACAGGTTGTTTTCAGGATTTCCTTAGTTTTGCACAGGTGATGCCTTGATAATGATTTCATTACTTGTCCAATCCTAAGGAAATCGTGAAAATGTGTCCTGTTTGGGACCAAGAGAATTGGAGTTTGGGAAACACTGCAATAGAGCATGCATTTAATTTGTTAAAGGGAACCTGTCAGGTCATTTTTACCTCCAAACCTATCACTACCTGTCCCTGCACCTTCCTAGCACATCCCCAACCATCCCTTGTTTAAATCTTTTTATTAAAACACTTAAAAACACTTAAAAATAACAGGATCATGTTGCGACTATTGGTTTCCATTCAATTTCCATATATATGAAAAATATAACCAAGTAATTTTATTTAAATATAGAAGATAAAGAGTAAAAATTAAGAAAAAAAACATATCAACCAAAACTGCAATATATACAATGACATGGTAAATTAAATGAATAACAAATTAACAAATAATTATGTCCCTCAAAAAGGATTTGTCCACACTAGTGATGGGCGAATCCTAAATTACTCGGAATCGCTTGACTCTAGCGAGTCTGAGCCCAGGACTCGCTACTCGTTGCGAGTCCAATGTTAATGAATGGGGAAGCGAGTAATAGCGAGTAGTGTGAGACTTACAAATCGCAGATGTGTCTCGGAAGCTTCAGCCTGAAGCAATCCGAGTTTTGTCATTTATTTGCATTGGACTCGTTTACTTTGCAACTGTAATCGCTGGGAAACTCGCACAGATAAGAGAAGAGTCCTGTCTGCTCTGTGCAGCTCCAGGGTCCTAGAGCCTGCCTGATGTAGCAGTGCTGAGATTGTTCTCAGTCTGCTCATTCCCTGTGTACAGACATGAATGTCTGTGCACAGAGATGATGTAGCAGTGCTGAGATTGTTCTCAGTCTGCTCATTCCCTGTGTACAGACATGAATGTCTGTGCACAGAGATGATGTAGCAGTGCTGAGATTGTTCTCAGTCTGCTCATTCCCTGTGCATAGACATCTATATCTATACACAGGGGATGTAGCAGAGAGGACATCGCGTTTTGGACTGCGTCGGACGGAAGAGGATTTTTTTAATTAAAGATGGAGTCCCTAATGGCTTTTTTTTTTATTTCTAATAAAAAAAATTCTCTGTGTTGTGTTTTTTTTAAAACAATTTAATAGAAATTCATGGCGGTCATGTCTAATATTGGCGTGACCGCCATAAATTTCAGGCTTAGGGCCAGCTGATAATACAAAGCTGGCCCTAACCTCTATGCCACCGCCACCAGGGCCGCTGGAAGAGCGGGGTTCAGCGCCAGAGGATGGCGCTTCAATGAACGCGCCATCTTCTGGGGCGGCTGCGGGCTGCAATTTGCAGTGGGGGGTGCCCAGAAAGCTTGGGCATCCCTGCGCTGCGGATTCCAGCCCCCAGCTGCTTAGCTGTACCTGGCTAGACATAGAAATTGCGCGGAGCCCCACGCATTTTTTTGACTCCGAGACGACTCCGACTCCGAGATGACTCCGACTCGACTCCGAGACGACTCCGACTCCGAGGCGACTCCGACTCCGAGGCGACTCCGACTCCGAGGCGACTCCGACTCTGAGGCGACTCCGACTCTGAGGCGACTCCGACTCTGAGATTCATTAAATAATAACAAAAAAAATGCGTGGGGCTCCGTGCAATTTCTATGTCTAGCCAGGTACAGCTAAGCAGCTGGGGGCTGGAATCCGCAGCGCAGGGATGCCCAAGCTTTCTGGGCACCCCCCGCTGCAAATTGCAGCCCGCAGCCGCCCCAGAAGATGGCACGTTCATTGAAGCGCCATCCTCTGGCGCTGAACCCCGCTCTTCCAGCGGCCCTGGTGGCGGTGGCACGCTGGGTAATAAAGGGGTTAATACCAGCTTTGTTATACAAGCTGGTATTAAGCCCGAGATTCTTAATGTCAGGCCACGTTTGACCCAGCCACTAAGAATCTCCAATAAAGGGTTAAAAAAACACAACACAGAGAATTTTTTATTTGAAATAAAAAAAAAAAGCCATTAGGGACTCCAACTTTAATTTAAAAAATCCTCTTCCGTCCGACGCAGTCCAAAACGCGATGTCCTCTCTGCTACATCCCCTGTGCATAAATATAGATGTCTATGCACAGGGAATGAGCAGACTGAGAACAATCTCAGCACTGCTACATCATCTCTGTGCACAGACATTCATGTCTGTACACAGGGAATGAGCAGACTGAGAACAATCTCAGCACTGCTACATCAGGCAGCAGGCGGGCTCTAGGACCCTGGAGCTGCACAGAGAATACAGCTGGACTCGGCTCGCAAAGAAACAGCAGTTACTTTGCGAGTTTCCCTGCTATCACTGGCACAGTAGCCAGTGATTACTCGCACGAGTCTAATGCAAACAATGGCAATCCTAGTTTTGTCAGCGTTTCTGACAAAACTAGGATTGATATTGATTTGCATTGGACTCGTGCGAGTAATCACTGGGAAACTCGCAGAGTACCGAGTCCTGCGAGTCCCTTACTACTCGCCGAGTAACGAGTCCTAGCGAGTAGATTCGCCCATCCCTAGTCCACACACAAAGTAGAAAAGGCAAAGTTCGTTAAATACTACAACAAATAAACAATCAAATAAATAACTTCAGTCTGATTTTTAGTTCATCAATCAATATTAAAAAATAATGTTGGAGCAAAGAAGGACACCCAAGGAGCCCATTTTGCTAAGTGTTTGCGATGTGTGTTGTTTCTAACAGTAAACATGTATTCGAACAGGTTATGTGAGGAAAGTTTATCTAACAAAGTTTGTATATTAGGTGATTTCCCATCTCTCCACATGGAGGCAATACGATTCTTAGCTGTTAGAAGACTATGTATTAGAATATGTTTAGTGCAACAACTCCAATCCTGTATGTGTAAGTTTTGAATTGCTATGTTTGTGCATTGTCAGTAAAGTTAGTTTAAAAAAAAAAAAACACTCCCAGAGGCTCACACACAGGAAATACCATACGACTGTAACCAGTTTCATGTGTCTGTGCATGTGAAGAGAAGCACAGCAGCTTGCTGATGCTGCAATGGACATTTAAGATGTATATTCCTGTTTCCACAAAGCCCTTCATATCTGTACCTGTTTGTTGCTAATTAAAGCTACGTTCTGTTGTCAGCACGCTTTCTGTATATCCTAAATGATCAGCTGTGAACAATATGTATAATTTGAAAACGTTTGGTTCTCGGAAATTCATGTATTCCTATCAGGAGTAGTGCAAGTTCCATTGTGAAAATAATTTTAGTTTCCAAGATCAAATTTATTAATGTTTGAACATCTAACCAGAACTTCCTTAGTACATGACAATTCCAGACATTATGCTTTATTGTTCCTTTTGAACCATAACTTATTATTATGTGGATCAATCAGATGTAATTTTTGTGGAGATAGATATCACTTTGTGAAAATTTTATTCTGTGTCTCCAAGAGCGATGTGCAAGCAATAGTGTGAATAGATGGTAAAACATAAGTAAAATGTTCACACAGAGACTTATAATCTAGGTCTAGTTCCCGTTCCCATATTCCTAAAAATGTTGTATTATCAAAGGTTACATCATCGTTGAAAATGCAATAAAGTCTACCAGTCCTCCACCACAACTCATTGTCAGTCTGTCGTAGTAGTGCATGAATATTGCTAGGTAGGGAAAAATCCAATTTCCTATTATCAAGTGCATTAGTGAGTAATTGCGAATTGATACTTTCAATCATAGGCAAATTAAACTGTTTTTCTAAGATAGAAAAGGGTTTTAAATGACCTTTTATTACTATGTCTGAGGCAGATTTAATACCTGCATTTCTCCAAGATTTAAGCTTCAGTGTTAAGTAGGCAGCCTCAAAAATTTCTATTGGTAACCAGGAAGGAATTGTACTTTTGAAGGTTGGCCTTGATATTTGTATATTTGTGTGAGGTTTAGCCACATTTTTATAGTTGCTTTTAAAATTTCAAAGGTTGGCAAGCGTTTTTTGTGATAATAGTTTAGTAAGTAATGAAAGTAGTGGGGTTAAGACTATGCATTTGAGTTTTTTCAATATTGATCCAGAATGGACTGTCCTGCGGTTCCCACCATCTCTTGCTGCTTTTTATCAAATTTGTAAAACAGTATGCTTTAATGTTAGGGATGCTCAGACCTCCTCTTTTCCTATGCTTCATTAGTGTAGTTCTAACAACTCTTGAGGATCTACCCCTCCAAATGAATTTAGACAATTGTGTCTGCAATCTTTGAATATATTTTTGCTGAATCAAGAGAGGAAGAGATCTAAAAATAAAAAAAGTTTTGGAAAAACTATAATTTTATATGAAGCTACCTGACCCATCCAAGATGTACCTAGTTTTAGAAGAAAAATATAAGTCTTCTGAAATCCTTTTAGTGATCTCTAACATATTTTTATCTATTAAATTGCATAGAGGGTGAATTAAAATAATGCCTAAATAAGAAAGGTCGGAGGACGACCATGACAGTTGAAATTCTCCTTTCAGAAGGTGTTAGTAGCTCCCCATCAATGTTGTAGGGTAGAACTTGTGTTTTGTGAGTATTACATTTGTAGTAAGAAACATTAGAAAATAATTTAGTGATCTCCAAGGGTCTTCTCAAAGAGTTCATTGGATCTGCTATTGTGACCATCAAACCGTTGGCAAAAAGTGAAGTCTTGTGCTGCCTTCTATTAAGAGGAATTCCCTGAATACTTTCGTACGTTCCAATCTTTTCTACAAAGGGTTCTAGAAAGAACTTGAAGAGGATGGGTGACAATGGACAAGTTCCATTGGTGAGTTTAAATGGATTTTATACAAAATTATTTGTTAACAGCCTGGCAGTTGGGGATGAGTATAAGGTTTTAATAATATTAAGGGTACAACCAGATAGACTAAAGCGTTGGAGAGTAAGAAAAAGGAGACCCCAGTGCACCCTATCGAACGCCTTTTCTGCGTCCATAGTTATGGCTAGTACTGGGGTCCCTGAGCTCTGCACTTGTGCAATAACATTCAATACCTTTCTGGTTGCAACTATTGTTCCTCTATTCTTTATAAAGCCAGTTTGATCAGAATGAATAAGTTTTGGGATGTAGTCTGTGACTCTGTTAACTATTACTTTTGCTATAATTTTAGTATACGAGTTAATAAGGGAGATGGGCCTATAATTTTGCGGATCACCCTTTTCTTTTGGGATAACTGTTATAATTGCCTACTGCATTTCAGCAGGAAGCAGTGATGTTATAGAAGCTCAGTTAATGAGCTTGGTAAGATAGGGAGTCAGTATTGACCCTAATGTTTTAAAATACTCATTCGATAATCCGTCTGGTCCTGGAGATTTCCCACTCTTAAGGGAATTAATAGAATAGGAGATTTCCAGATCGGTGAAGGGTAAGTTTATAAGATCATCTGGGTCTAAGGCTAGGGTCACACTTGCATGTAAAAACGCACCCAAAGGCCCCCATGCAAAAAACGCATGCCCCAATAGCAAAAACGCATGCCTAAAGTGCCATGCGTTTTTGGCATGCATTTTTGCACTTATGTGAGGAGCTGCCATCAAAAATGCATTCAAAAACACATGGTACCTTAGTACTATTTAGTACCATCCAAAAACGCATGGTACCTTAGTACCATTTAGTACCATTCAAAAAGTATGCATTTTCCATAGGGACCCATGTTAAAAAACGCATGCATTTTCTAAAAAACGCATGCATTTTTAAAACAGCACCAAAAAATAGTGCATGCACTTTTTTGGTTGCTGATTCAAAAATGCATGGAAAACGCAGGGTGCCTAAAGGCACCTAAAAAAGACCATGCAGAAATCAAAAAAGCATGCAGAAACGCCTACTTATTTTTAAGGCACCAAAAAAACTCATGCCAAGTTTGACCTTAGCCTTATATAGTGTTCTCCTCTTCAAACTGCAATGAGTTTTTAATTATAAAGGCTGCCCCTGCTTTTTTCCTTATGTTTGAGGCCAAAATTACTCCAGAGTAATTTTTATTTTTTAATTTTGGGGTATTTGTACAAGAAAATTCTGTCTCTTGGATTCCTGCAATCTCGATATTCAGTTTGTTTAAGTCTCTCCATAGTAGGTATATTTTCTATTGAGAATTTAAGCAGTTCACATTATAAGTCAGTATGTTAATAGACATAAAATAATCATAAAGTTAGTATTATTATATTTTTCACATTTAAAGTTTTCTGTTTGTGTGACCAAGATTCCTCTGAGGAAAGCCAGATTAAGATTACCATGTCTAAGGCTAGGGTCACACTTGGCATGAGTTTTTTTAGTGCCTTAAAAAAAAGCATGCATTTCTGCATGCTTTTTTCCATTTCTGCATGCGTTTTTTAAGGTGTCTGAAGGCTCCCTGCGTTTTTGCATGCGTTTTTAAATCAGCACCCAAAAAAAGTGCATGCACTATTTTTTGGTGCTGTTTTAAAAACGCATGCGTTTTTTAGAAATTGCATGCGTTTTTTTAACATGGGCCCCTATGGAAAACGCATGTGTTTTTGGATGGTACTAAATGGTACTAATGTACCATGCGTTTTTGCATGCGTTTTTGATGTCAGCTACTCACATAAGTGCAAAAACTCATGCCAAAAACGCATGGCACTTTAGACATGCATTTTTGCTATTAGGGCATGCGTTTTTTAACATGGGGGCCTATGGGTGCATTTTTACATGCTTTTTTAAAAACACAGGTCTCCAAAAAAGCATGAAAAAAACTCAAGTGTGACCCTAGCCTAAGGGTGCTTTCACATTGGTGTTTTTGCCCGGATCCAGCGGATCCGGACAAAAAACTGCATCTGTCGCAAGTGCCGCCTAACGGCAGCGCTTTGCGGCACGCTTGCGGCAAGCCCCATACATTGTGCGCTGATGCGGCATGTGCGGTTTCGGCAGATGCGGCCGCGAAAGAAAACGCCGCTGACCGCGCTAAGTAACAGAAGGGGTTAAAAATAAAAAAAATCTGTATGCTCACCTGTCCGGCGAAGTCCTGATGCTTATAGGACCTGTGGTGGCATCTCAAATTGGGTCACATGACCGCAGTTACCGCGGTAACTGCGGCCCTGTGACCCGATTTGTGACATCACCACAGGTCCTATAAGCATCAGGACCTTGCCGGAGGCAGCGGTGGATCGCCGGACAGGTGAGCATACAGTTTTTTTTATTTTTAACCCCGCACAGGTCATTATTTAGGCAGAAAATGCGGCAGATGTGTTTTTTGTCCAGATCTGCTGCATTTTCAAACCAAAATCGAACATAACCTAAAACTGCCGAATTTGAAGCAAATTGTTTGAATTCGGCGAATGACTCGAACACCACCAAAAACAGCTTGAATTTGAGATTGGCGAACAATTCGAGTCAAACACCGCTCATCTCTTGCTTTAATGCTTGGGATATTCTTAAATTTACGTGACATAAATAATACTTTTTCTGCCTGAAGACAAGTTGTAAATGAGTACCTATATTAATTATACCAATGTATTAATTGATATGAATTTCTTCAAGTTAATATATGGTTAAGACCTATGTAGGATCTGCATCTTATGCAAACGCAAGAGTAAAAAAAAAGCAAAGAAAAAATAGAAGGGTGTCTTTTATCTACAAAGGCTGCTTACTCGCTAAATAACTCTTGTATTAACATAAAACACTTTAATCACTAAATCCATTTACAGAAGAGTGCAATATTAGTACAATCAAAAGGAATCTAAAAGCATGAAACAAGTAGGGTTTACATATAGATTTCCTTCTATATATCCTTTCTATATATCTTCTGTCAACTTAATATAAATTGATAGTATAATATAATATTTAGCATCTTCCCAGTGTGATTAATCACTATTAACTCACTATTGAAACTATATTGTCTATTATAGTGAGTAAACAGTATTGTTACATAACACAATACACTCACCACTAAAGGACAATACCAGAATTGCTTGTGTCAATTGATAGTGATGCTATTGGTGAATATTATTATTAGTGTATCAAGCTATGTAGATGTCTCTAAAGCATTCACTATAATATAGAAATAGCAACACTACCCCAACAATGAAATTATTTCTGTATTTTTATGACTAATTCTATTTAACAAGAGTAACTCACATTAATGCCAGTATATATATTAATTGGTGAAGAAACTGCACTGCTCCCACTTAGTGCCTCCCCTCTTGTCTGTCAAGGCAGTAGGCATACTTAATACATACAGCTGGCTGTGAAACCGCGGGAGCAGCTTCAGTTCAGAACAGGAGAAGCGCTCCCTCTGTATAGACCGTAGCGTTGCGCAAATCCCCGGTCCAGGAAGCAGTCTCCACATCTACCCCTCACTGTAATCAGATAAAAGTATATAACAGGCAGAAAGCCTCTTCTGTCTCCTCTCCTCTGCGAGGCTTAAGAACAGTGAGAGCTCACCGGCTCTATTTGCTCATAGGGGATGCATTTTAAAATCCTGGCGTAGATGTAGCTGATACATGCAGCAAGTACACTAATAGCGTATGCAAAGTGCGTAATGTCTCAGTTGTGCAAATAGCATAAGTTCTATCACAGACTGATTCCGCTACGGAGTTTTCTTATGCAAAAAGCATAAATGGCGGCGATCGTTTTACCAGCATTGCTTTTACCGGAAAAACACTGTAATTTTGCTGATTATGTAGCGGAAAGTCAAATAAAGCTACAAATATCCCCAGTGGATTATTTAATTGCTGATTTTTTAAATTAGATCCTTTAGTCCTACAGCATAAAGGAGGCTGTTACAAAACGGCAGTTCTGTTTTTCATCAGAAAACAAAATGTCTCCGCTTGAAAACATCTGACAGTTTATTGTCCTAATTGCTTTTAGCATTTATAGGACAAAAGGATATGAGAGGATATTGCTTTACTGATGACAGGTTTAAGACAATCTTTGATTAAGACTTAAGCAATGTGACAGGGCACTGAACATAATGGCCACACACTGCTAGATTCCTCTCAGATAAGTAAACTGACAGGATAGTGAGGTGATAGTATGTCACAGAGATGTCAAAATGGTCTTAAACTGATCTTGACAAGTCATGGAAATTTCTAGAAAGATTTTGATGGAGAATTGTTACCTTTTAAAAGGCGCTAAGCCCTGTTGCTTCCTTGGATGGTAGGAGCTCTGGGGAAAGGTTACTTACACCATCACTCTGCACTCAGCAGCCCACGCCCCATCCCTAACCATCTCTGTCTCACCTAAAACTGTCCTATAAAGGCTGAGAAAAATTACTTTAATACCTTCATTTTCGCATGTAAATGAATCATTGAGTCTACAGTCTGTAGCCTGACTAGGCAGTCTTCAGGGTTCTATCTCCCCTCCTTGCTGCTGTTAGCACGTCCCGATGGGCATAGGAATTCCTTCCCTGGCACGCTCCCGATTTCAACTTCCTGCCTCCTTGTTCCGGGCATGATGTGCCGGCTGAACGTCATCGCTGGTCCTGCGCATTGCACGGTCTAGTTAGGTGCCCATCACCGGCTTCATCATGTGAACTGTGCATGTTCTGAAGATGGCAATTTGACCACCGAGTGCCGAGTGATGCTGGAGTTATCCCAGTTCATGGATGAACGTGAACTCTGATAACTTTTCACACACTAGTCGGGACCTGGAGCCGAGCTGTAAAGTGAGCACTTCTATCACTCATGGCTGTGCTCTGGTGTCATTCTGTGCCTGCTCATCTCTGTCAGCAGAAAAAAAAATTTTCTCTGTGTTGTCTTTTTTTTTGTATATTAGAAATTCATGGTGGCCATGTCTAATTTGGCATGACGACATGAATATCGGGCTTAGTACCAGCTGAGAGTGCAAAGCTGGTACTAACCCCATTATTACCCAGCATGCCACCCCCTCACCAGTGCCACTGGAAGAGACGGGCACAGCCCATGGAAATGGCGATACGATGAATGCGCCATTTTCAGGGCGGCTGCGGGCTGCGTTTATTAGCGTGGAGGGCCCTGAACGCTTGGAACTTACCATGCTGAGAATCTCAGACAATGGGCCTGGTTTTACCAGGCTGGCGATTTAGAAAACATGTTCTATTTAGAAAACATCAACTGCATTTTCCTGATCCAGTCGGTAACTTACCTCTTCAAATAAGCTGATCATATTAGTCAGGCTCAGAATTTGTCCTCTTTTTGACTATTGGCACCAAATTTGCTATGTGCCAGTCCTGTGGTACAGTCCCTGTTATTGTGGACTCTGTGAAGATTAAAAATAATGGTCTCTGTCACGGTATGTAATTCCGGCAGTACTCAAGGGTGTATGTCATTCGGGCCTGGGGATTTGCTAACTTTAATAGTTTTGAGGCAGCACTACACGTCATGTTGGATTATGCAAGTGAAACGTAATGGTAAATATATGGTATCTTTTATTATTTCATCTGCCATGGGATTTTCTTGTAAAAGTACTGTGGAGAAAAAGGCATTTAGCAGATTTGCCATATCCTCATTCTCTTCCACCAATTCACCCAGATAATTTTTGAGGGCGTCAACACTATAATTTTTTAGTTTATTACTGTTTGTATAGTTAAAGAATGTTTCTGAATTATTTGTTTTGCAAAGGTTCTCTTTGCCTCAATCTTTGCTGCCTCAATTTGCGTTTTACAATTTTCTTAAATTTGCTATAATTATTTAATGTCTCATCACTACCTTTTTATTTCAAATTTTTAAAGGCTTTCTTTTTGTACTTTATTGGGCCCTATACAGCTCTGTTGCCAAAATGGTTTCCTTCTGTTTCTAGCTTGTTTATTCCCATAGGTTGTATACAGTTAAAACCAGACGTTAACATACACTATTTAAAAAGACAGAAATGCATGTTTTTCTCACTATCTGACATAAAATCAGTATAAACCTTTCCCATTTTAGGTAAATTAGGATTACCTAATTATTTATATTTGCCAAATGCCAGAATAATGAGAGAGAGAGAATATCTTAAGGCATTTTTATTACTTTCTGCAATGTCCTAAGTTTACATACACTAAGATTACTATGTCTTTAAACAATGTGGGATAGTCCATATGATAGTGTCATTTGTTTGGAAGCTTCTCATAGGTTTATTGTTAACATCTGAGTTAATTGGATGCACACCTGTGGATGTATGTTAATGCACACCTGTGAACACATTGCTTCTTTGTGTAGCATCATGGGAAAGTCTATAGCAATCAGGCAAGATATCAGGAAGAAAATTGTAGACTTGCAAAAGTCTTGCTTATCCTTGGGTGCAATTTTCAGATACCTGAAGGTACTTTGTTCCTCTGTAAAAACAATTATGCGCAAGTACAAATAAGATGGGAATGTACAGTCATCATATCACTCAGGAAGGAGACTAGCTCTGTATTCCAGAGATGAACGGGCTTTGATCCAACATGTGCATGTCAACGAAAGATCAAAAGCAATAGTCCTTGTGAAGATGATGGCTGAAGCTGGTAAGATTGTGTTATTATCCACAGTGATACAAGTATTAAATCAACATTGGCTGAAAAGCTACTCTGCAAGGAAGAAGCCATTGCTCCAAAACAAGCATAAAAGGTAAGATTAATTTTAACAAATGCACACAGGAACAAATATCTACATTTTGGGAGACATGTCTTGTTGCCTGACAGAACTAACATTGAACTGTTTGGCCATAATGACCATCGTTATGTTTGAAGGAAAAAGGGAGAAGCTTGGAAGCCTAAGGACACCACCCCAACTGTGAAACAAGGGGATGGCAGCATCATGTTGTGGAGTTGTTTTGCTGCAGGAGATACTGATGAATTTCACAAATTAGATGGCATCATGAGGAAAGAATATTAATATAATATAATACGGAAGCAACATTTCAAGACATCAGCCAGGAAGTTAAAGCTTGGGTGTAAATAGTTCTTCCAAATGGATAAAATCATGAAACATACTGCCAAACAGGCTACAAAGTAGCTTAAGGATAACAAAGTCACTGTTTTGGAGTGGCCATAACAAAGACCATTCCCATTTTATTTAGGTGCATCCACATAAATGGCCCACTCTGTACTATGACCAGCGCACTCCAAATATATACTGACATGGAATTTAGATTGTTAACCCAAATGTCGACAGTAATGATTACATCTGTAAAGTCCTGCGGAATTAACAGCACTATACAAGTGAGTAAATTAAATAAATAAACTCATCTGGTTTTTCCAAAAATCTCCACTTGAAATACAACTTTACACTGTCAGTTCTTACTTTGGTGAGTTACATGACGATACCTCTCTTATATATTTATGTTGTAACAAATTTATGTCTACTTAATTCTTCTTTGATAAATCTGTCTCAACACCCTTCTCACGAATTAATCTTCACATATGAATTTGAATATAATTATGAATATGACACAATTTATTAATGGTAGTGTTTATTTGGTGTGGAGATGAAACTTTTTAGCTTGTGTATATTTTTCACCATTGTTAAATGATCTAACATAATGTCAATATAAAATGTTTCACTTTACACTGATAGTTAAAATGCCTGACAATTATAAAGAGGTGGGATATATTTAAGATTTTAACGTTCAACTCCCCAAATTCTCTTTACTAATACTATTAAATTGCTAAGTCTAAGTAAATCAATATTTCACTGAAAGTGTACATCATTTCTTGGTGTTATACATACTAGAAAAGGACAAACAGGGTTTACAGTACCAAGTGCAAATTAGAGATGAGCGATGTTCGGCTCGAATTGTTCGCCAATCTCAAATTCGAGTTGTTTTTGGTGGTGTTCGAGTCATTCGCCGAATTCGAACAATTTGGTTTAAATTCAGCAGTTCTAGAAGCTGTTAGATTTTGGTTTGAAAATGCGGCAGATGCGGTCAGAAAACTGCATCTGCCGCATTTTCAGCCAAAATAAACAGCTATTAACCTCCCTGGCGGTATGATTATGTCAGGATTTTTGTGCTAAAAGCGGTACCATTTTTTTGCATGGAAATTTGGTGTTATGTACTGTCGGCCTGCAATTCTTAGTAATTACCTGATCAAAGAAGACTCTAGTAGACCTCTCAGATGTGATAAAGTTTGAAACATAAAATCATGAATTATAATTAAATAAATAATATAATTTTATTCAATAATCAATAATCTTATACCTGGCAGTATGATTATGTCTGGAATTTTGTACTAAGGGTACTTTCACACTAGCGTTTTTTTTAAATTGAGGCAGATGCGGTGAAAAAAAACAATCTGCCGCGATTGCCGTTTTTTTTTTCGCGGCCGCACCTGCCGCAAGTGCAAAACCGCACTTGCTGCACCTGCCGCAAGTCCCCCTATACTTAATATGGCGATTACCGCAACCGCGCCGCAAGTGCGGCGGCTATGCGGCAATCGCGGCAGATGCGGTTTTTTTCGCGGCCGCACCTGCCGCAAGTGCAAAACCGCACTTGCCGCACCTGCCGCAAGTCCCCCTATACTTACTATGGCGATTACCGCAACCGCGCCGCAAGTGTGGCGGCTATGCGGCAATCGCGGCAGATGCGTTTTTTTCACCGCATCTGCCGCGACCGCGGGTAAGCCCGAGCTTGACTCGGGGTTACCGCTTCTGGCAGTGAATGTTAACCCCGAGTCAGGCTCGGGAATACCGCTAGGAAGGTTAAGTAAAATAAAGTGTTAAAAATAAAAAAAATGTATGCTCACCTGTCCAGCGGTCCTCCGATGGCTCCGGCAAGGTCCTGTTGCTGATAGGACCTGTGGTGATGTTAGTTATTGCGGGAACTCCGGTCACATGACCGAAGTTCCCACCATAATTGTTGTCACCACAGGTCCTGTGAGCAAGAGGACCTTGTCGGAATTGTTAAAATAGACATTTTATGTTTTGGACACTTTCTTTAAGTAAAATAAAGTGTCCAAAATATAAAAATGTCTATTTAAACCTTTCCGGAAAGGTCCTCTTGCTGATAGGACTAGGGATGAGCGAGTCTACTCGCTACTATTCCCTGAGTTCAAACCGGATTCTTCCGGATTGTCCCAGTCTGGTGCAATCTGGAACCATAGAGTCCAATGCTATGGGGCGCCGGATTGCACCGGACCGGTACAATCTGGGAAAATCCGTTTTGAACTCAGGGGCAATCCGGGAGAATCCAGTTTGATCAGGTTTTCTCTTTCTGACGCTTTCCCGCCAGGATTTTCAAATGAACAGCTGATTCAGCCCGATTTTTTTTAAATAAAGATGGAATTCCTAAGTGTGTTTTTGTTTTGTTTTTTCAAATAAAAATAATTTTTCATGGTGTTGTGTTTTTAATTAAACAATTTAATAGAAATTCATGGCGGTCATGTATAATATTGGCGTGACCCAATGAATTTCGGGCTTAGGGCCAGCTGATAAAACAAAGCTCGCCCTAACCCCGTTATTACCCAGTGAGCCACCGCACCAGGGCCCAGGATGAGTTGGGTATAGCATTAGAAGATGGCGCTTCAATGAACACGCCATCTTCTGGGGTGGCTGTGGAATGCAATTCGCAGCGGGGGGGGGGACCCAGAAAGCTTGGGCCTCCCTGCGCTGCGGATTCCAGCCCCCAGCTTTCTAGATGTACCTGGCTGGACACAGAAATAGTGCGAAGCCCCACATATTTTTTTGCAGGGAGGCCCAAGCTTTCTGGGTAGAGAACCTCAACCAAAGATGTAGCTGAGCTGTGCGGCCTTGGGAAAGTTCTTGTGAGTTCATGCTGTCAAGTATGAACTCACATGAACCCTGACAGCACAGCGGCTATTTCAAATGAACAGCTGATCAGCATCAGCCGATACCTCAGCTGTTCATTTGAAATTACCGGCGGGAAAGCCGGCAGTGAGAAGAGTTCACTGCCAACTTTCCAGTGCGGTGCTGCACTCCCTGATGCCCCCTCCCCGCTCCCCCGCCGCATCTCCGCCCGATCCTAAGTTAGGACTGGGCGGGGAGTGCAGAACCAGGGAGACGGGAGGGGGCATCAGGGAGCGGGGAGCGCAGCACAGAACGGGAAAGCCAGCGGTGAAGCGTTCTCCTTTGTGCTGCGCTCCCCGTCCGGTCCTTAGCGGGGGGAGCGGAGGATCGGGATGGGAAGTGGAGAATCGGGCTGAATGATTGTTTAATAGCCGGCGGCTTGATGGTATGGTGTGGTATATGGGGTAAAATGATAGTGGGGCCATTCTTCATCAATGGAAACCTCAATGCCACTGGATATCTAATCATGTAGCAATTTTACATTTCCAGTGGCATTGAGGTTTACATTGATGAAGAATGGCCCCACTATCTTTGTAACCCATACACTACACCATACCATCAATTTTTGTGTTCCAACAGTCTTGGAGGGAACTATCCTCTGTGGGTTAGTGTCAGACCAATAGCGGTGGTTTTGTTTGTTAACTTCCCCATTCACAAAAAAAGTTTGCCTCATCACTCATCTGAAGGCAATTGTCTATGCTGTGAAGATACGAGATGTGCAGCATCTGAACCAACAGATACTGGAAGCCTGTACTAGCATTTCTTCTGTGGTGTTGCTATCAGTGTGTCAAGAGTGGGAGAAGAGGATTGCATTGGCAATCCAACACAATGGGCAGCACTTTAAACACATTTTATAATTGGTCATAAATTTGTAAATAACTCATGAAAGAATAAAGTTACGTTAAAACCAAGGACACCATTGTTTTTCTTTTGAAATTCTCAATAAGTTTGATGTGTCACATGACCCTCCTACCATTGAAAAAAATAAAATTGGATCAAGAATGGCTGACTTCAACATGGCTGCCATGGTCACCACCCATCTGGAAATGTTTTCCCCCTCCCATATACTAATGTGCCACAAACAGGAATCTAGGATTCAAAAGATACGGTGTGTTGTTTGGTCTGCGCTGCTACAAAGCCACGAAGCCCAAATGTTCAGTTACTTACGTTTACTGGATCCATCCAATGCATTTCAGAGCCTGATATGCTCCTTCATCAGCGCATAGCAGGCTCTGAAACGCGTTGGATGAATCCAATAAACCTAAGTAACTGAAGATTTGGGCTTCGTGTCGTGCAGACCAAACAACACACAGTCCCTTTTGAATCCTAGGATTGCCAACCACTTTGCACATGGAAGTGTGTGTCTCGCGGCAGCTACTTGATGTGTTTTATACTGATTGTGTGTCACACGACCTAAAAAGGTGAGCAGTTACATTTAGCGGCTTCAGAGCCCCTCCTTATATATAATGATAAGACCCTATTGCGCTTGCTTCCTTTGTCGATTTAATTGTTTACAAACAGGAAGTTGATATCACCAACCATTCTAATTTTATTTAGGTACATCCGTATCAATGGCCCATGCTGTACTATAAGGAGGGCTATGTGGCAGCCATTATAATTATTACAGGGTGATGTGGAGACCATAATAGGTATTGGAGAGTTAGATTGGGGGCATTAGAATATTTGGAAGTCTATGAGGGAGCCTTTATACTTTGCGGAGTGCTATTTGAGGGCCATTATATTGTATGAAGCAAGTATACAGTGTTAATGTTTGTGTGGGGCCTATCATACTGTGTGGAGGCCATTACACTGTTTGAAGGGCTAGTGGGGGTCATTGCACAGTATGAAAAAGAGTGGGGTTTACTTTACTGTATATTGGCCCATTATACTGCACGAAGAGCTGCGTGGGTGTCAAAGTTGGAGATCGCAATGTGTTGGGGTCACCATACTTTGAAGGGGTGATTGAGGAAGGGTACATTACAGTCATAATGTTGTGCGTGTGGAGGGAACTGTGTAGCAATTCACTGTAGGGGTATAATAAAGTGTTTGTGAGGCACTTTCCATTGCATCATACTTTATGGGTGCAATGTAAGGGTAATCTAGGGCTTCAATAAAAAGAAAACTGCTTTGTAAGGGCTGCAAAGTTGTGAGATATGCTTATGATGACTCAGTGTCAATAAAGAATATCTGGCTACATGTCTGGTGGTGTACTATTCTTAATTATGCCAGATGTATTGTTCCTTTGTTCAGTGAGTCAAGGGACATGGGCCATTGTTTCATGAGAGACTCTCCAGAGCCTCCTTTTGTCACTAATTTGTGGAATTCCTGTTACTTGCAGAATGCATCTGCCCCCTGCAGTTTACTCCTCTTAAGGGTACTTCACACACTGCAACATTGCTAGCGATATCGCAGAAATGTCACAGGTTTTGTGACGTAACAGTGACCTTTCCTTCAATGTTGCAGTGTGTGACATGCATCAGCGACCTGGCCCCTGCTGTGAGGTCGCTGATCGCTACAATTCATTCAGGACCATTTTTTGGTCCTTGGTCTCCCACTGGTCAGCACACATCGCTATGAGTGGCAGCAAGAGACCAGCGATCAGCGACCTCCCAGCCAATGCCCAGCGCCACACATTAGATGCTGGGCATTGGTAACCATGGTAAATATCAGGTAACTAAGCAGCACGCTCTGTTTAGTTACCCATTGTTCACCCTGGTTACCAGCGTTCTCCCGCTTAGCCCAGCCTGTAAGCGGGAGGACGCTGGTAACCAGGGTAAACAATGGGTAACTAAGCAGAGCGCGCTGCTTAGCAACCCCATATTTACCTTGGTTACCAGCGATCTCGCTGCTGACTGGTCGCTGATGAGTCTGCCTGTTTGACAGCTCACCAGCGACTGCATAGAGACTTTCCAGCGATCCCGGCCAGGTCGGATCACTGGTGGGAGAGCTGGAAAGTCTCAGCGTGCAAAGGGGCCTTAAGTCTTCTGGAAAACATTTGAACAAGTGAACAATGAGGGAACAGCCATGAATAACTTCCCCCAATCCCATGAGGCACAGTGCCTTGAAATGGGAGTTGAGAGATATAAGAAGGGGTTTGCTAATATTACTGATGATTCCCCAGGATTTCAGCTAGTGGAATAAATAACTACTCCACTGCCCAACCTTGAGCCCACAAATTCTTTGGGGAACCCAGGTTGGCCCCATATCTCACTGTACTAATTCAGCTTCCTAAATTTGTCACTATCTCCTCTTAGTGGGTGCTCACCAAAAGCGGGATGCTGCTGACTAGTTGCCCCTGGATGCTCTGAAGTCAGATGTTCTAATCCCTGTTGAGTCAGCGAAAGTGTGAAACTCTGTCACTTACACCATCTTGTGTCCTTGCTGAGAATTAACTATATGTTGTTGACTGTTGGGGATCCAATAAAGTCTTAATGGATTGTAGTTATCCTGTATTTTTTTAGTAGTGTTCTGTCTTCGCAGAAGGAGTATGGGCTTTCAGAGGGATGAACCACAGTGTGTGCAGTCTTTCTAAAGACAGCCAGGCCTGTGGACAAGAGCCAACTGACCCACGTGTCTCCAAAATGCTCTTTTTTGACCCCACTGAATATATATCTAGATATAATTTTTTTCTGGGGGGCAGTAATTGGAAATTCTGCTATGGGACCCATGATTTTTATGTACGCTCTGTGTAAAAAGTAATAAAGTCAGCCATGTGTGCTTTAGTCCTGCATGACAGATTAATAGGAAGGTAGATATGTGTTGCCTCTTTCACAGCTTGTGAATTATCTTGAACACTTGATAGGTTAAGCTTGGCTCTACCACCAATGCAGGGGCTCAGAAGTAAAAATTCTTATCCAAAATTAAGTATGATAAGCTTTGGCACACACATAATAAAAGAGAAATAAGAATAGGAAAATTATTGGGTATGATATTTTTGTTATTTAGATTTCATAAATAGTGAAGATCGAACCCGCTGATGGTTGAGATTTGCAGACCTGGCCAGACTTTTTCAAAGTCTGAGTTTGAGATGGACTTGACCTAAACTTGGGTCCAAACCCGGAACGCGGACTTTAAAGTCGTGAATTGGGTGCTGGGAAGCTGTAAAAGGAGGGAAAACATTGATTAAACATCAGCTCATATTTACCGGGTCCACATGATTTTGTTTCTGGAGCCGCTCATTGATTTCCTGGCTATTTACTGCACTTCAGATGCTAGAATGTATTGACTGTTTCCAGGTTACGGCACTGGCTCCTACAGCTAATCACAGACACCCACTCTCTGTGACAGTGTCTGTGATTGACTGTTGCGCCTCATACCCATTGTGCCGGCATCTGTGATTTAGTGCCACAGGTAATGACTGTGACATGATATTAGTGTAAAAATAAATAAATAATTTTAAAAAATTATGTAGAGCTTTTCAGTATTTTTTATTCTAAGCACAGTTAAAGCGGACAGCTATGGACTACCATCCCGAGCTGCCTGCTATAACTTTGCTGGCAATCAAAATATATAGAAGACCATTATTTTTTTTTATTATTATTTAAACAAGTAATAAAAAAAAGTGTGGGCTTTACCCTATTGTTGATTGCCAGCCAAAGTAAAACCCAGGCTGCTGCGGGCTGGTATTCTCAGCGTTGTGAGGCCCATAGTTATTGGGCACCCAGGCTAAAGAAAAGCAACGTGCAGCCAATACAGAAATTGATGCATTCATTAAAAGCACCAATTCCTGGCACTTTACAGGGCTCATCCCAATGCCCTGGTGCAGTAGCATCAGGGTGATAGAAGGTTAATGACAGCTAGCTGAGCACTGACAACTTGTCATTAAGCCCCGATTGATAATGTCAGACCCGCATATTATCAGTCCTGTGAAGAAATAGTTAAAAAATAAAGACACAGAGAAAAATCATTTGTTTGAACTAAATCACAAAGAAAAACCCTTTATTTAAAATAAATCAGACAGACAACCCTCATTTTCTGATTTACTAATTCTATATATGCCCCTCTAACGGTAATCCAGAATGATGGTCCCACAAAGCTCACTCATCTCTGCTTCATTAAGAGTCTACAGCATGAGAACAAAAGTGTCTTCTCCCTGTAGACTCTACCATCACCCTGACTTCTGCGAGGAGTGGTGACATCATTCACCGAGTCATTAAGGCCCACAGCAGTGAGCTCAGGTGACCCTGTTGCTGGTAGTGGGGTCACCGGAGTACACCGCCGGGAGGAGCAGTGACAACTCTCACTGGTTCACTGAGGCCCTGCAGCAATAAACTCAGATGACCCTGCAGACACCTTTAGAAATATATTTATTTCTCATATAGCTTTTATGATTTAATAAAGAAAAATCACTTTGTGCACCATAATATTCATGGCTGCTAATTAATCTGAAGTTTAAACAATGGCCTTGACTAAATGAATAGCTTCTTATTTATATTCTCACATGTATTATTATTTTGCAAGTTCCATCTAAACAATTAATGTCAGACAACATTAACAATAGCATAACCTTCATATAATATTTATATATGCAACTTCACATAACAATCATTTACTGCAAACTATTGTGAATTCAAATAATGTTCAGATACATTATTTCAATTAAAATTATTCATGCCTTACAATGACTGATTATTAGATATAACTTATTAAATCGTTTATATTGAAATATAACATAAAGCAATACACGACTCCTTTAATATTTACATTGACTTGGGTAAGTACTGACATTGTTTTTTATAATTAAAACATAACAATATATGATACATTTATGTTTCCATTATTGGCTGTTTTCCATTCCCTTTAATTCCTTTAATTGGATTCAAATGAACAATGCAAATCATTATACATTGCTGCTCTCCTTCCACTGTGAATCTGAATATAAATATAAATTTCTATTATTTTAATATCATGATTTACCTTTAATGAGAAAAGTTTAATTAAAAACTAAAAAGTTTTAATGATTTAACATAAGAAATTAACCAAAAAATTTGTGGATCCGGATATATGGGCTTCAGTTGTCTTTTCAAACTCCAGGACATTAAAATGCTGCTTCTTCTTAAATTAACCCCTTCACGACTGGGTTGTTTTCTTTTTTTTTTTTTTTTTATTTCCATTCTTTCCTCCCTATCTTCCAGGAACAATAACTTTTTTATTTCTCTGCCCACATAGGTATATAAGGACTTGTTCTCTGCAGTGCAAGCTGAACTGAGGAATAACACCATTCATTGTATCGTGTGACGCAATGGAAGCGGGGAAAAAATTACAACGGCATTGAAATTGCAAAAGAAAAAAGTTTCATTTTACAAAAGTTTTTTTTTTGTTATTATTTTATCTACCATATTTACTATATAGTAAAATTCACCTGGCAATATGATTCTCCAGGTCTTCATGATGACGCAGATACCAAACATACAGTATACAGTTGTCTTTATCAGGGTGCGTTCACATGCTGCACATTTGCTGCGCATTTTTACGCAAGTGCTGTTGCAGTTTTTGTAGCCAAAACCAGGGGTAGCTGATTAAAACCAGCAGTGGGTGGTTAAATACAGAAGTGGAGCAGTTGTTTCTATCAAGGTACCGTTACACGCTGCAATGTTGAAACAAGATTGCCAATGATATCATTGGCGGGGAGGTCGTTAGGACATCGTTTAGAGATCGTTGATGAGATGTCACACGGCTAGATATCATGCACAATCCACCAACTATGCGGCGAGCAGGTATCGTTCGCACAACCCAGCGAACGATACTTCCTCATTGCTGAGAATAGGGGAGATCGTTAATGACATCGTTATCACGGTGTCAGACAGAACAATGCAGCAGGTTGGCTGATCATTGAACCTCTGATTTAAAAACATGTTCTCGACTTCCGGTGGATACACGGGAGTGAGGAATCTCCCGGCACCAGCCAACCCTAGACTGGCAATACAATACGAGCTTGCTAAGAGTCCTGGGTGGCTCCCCGGGGTCCCTGTGACGATTCGACATCGTGGACCGCTGGCTGCAGAGTGTGGGAGGCGGCCAGCGTATAGCTACAAGACTGCCTGACGGCGGGTAGAAGTAAGATGGCGGCACCTGCCCAGACTGCTGCGGTAAAGAGAAAAGATCGTGGGACCCGGGAATCTCTGCAACCCCAGAGGTCAGACCGCGGAGAGCACGGGGGCAATCAAGGCACACAGGGGAAGATGAGAGGTGGGAGCCCCAGAGTGGATGACGTTGCAATGGGAATGGGCCAGCCGCAGGACAATAATATGGGGGCCAAGGAAGCATTTGAGTCCCTGAGAGCTGACATTACGGCGGCAGTGCGGAAAGCTGTGAGGGATGCACTGGAGGACATAAGGGAAGCGACTGCCAGGCATGCAGGCAGGTTGGACCACCTTGAACAAAGGGTGTCAGGTGCAGATAAAATGGAAAGAGATTAAGGGTTGGACTAGGGAAGTATTGGGGGCAGACTTGCATCTAAATAAAATGATATGCAGCTTCTCGAACTACTCTATCTCTAAAGGGGGGCATACTTTCCTGCATACTGCTATACTCTCGCATAAGCGGCTTATACTACGCCACTGGCTAGATAATAGTGCTCCGAGTCTATCCAGCCTGATTGCAGATTTGAAAAATACTTCGGGGCTTGAAAAATTGGAGGCAGAAACGGATAAGGAAAATAAGATGAGGATGTTTTTCTCTACTTGGAGAGATTTCATTTTGTATAATTTCTCTAGATCAGAAATTGACCAAATGGTGATGCCATTTCGCAATACTCAGTGGTATTGTCTAGAGGAGTTGGGGGATAATCTTGGGGGTTTGAAAATTGGCTTTACACTCCCATAGTCGATTGCAATTTGGTGTTGGCAGACTTGATTTTGAATAATATCCAGGCAATTGTGAGGGCGTGGGGGAGGGGGAAGTGTTGGGTGGGGGGTTTCTTTCCTTTTTGTTATAAGGTCTGTTTATACTGTGTATTGCTTAATTTTGATTCAACTGATGTTAATACTGAAGATGGTATTGTTCATTGTGTGGTGGACGGAGGAATAATAAGATTCAGAAAATCCAATAAAAACAGTTTTAAAAAAAAAATCTGTATTCAGCGATCCATTGATTTATCGTATCCATATCTCAGAGTCACACGCAACGAGGTAGTAACGATGTCGCTTGAACTACTCCAAACCCGTGACGTTTAAGCGACATCATTCACGATGTCGTACCGTGTAACGGTACCTTTAGACTTTTCCTCTGATTGTTCCACTCCTGGTTTTGGCTACAAAAGGTGCAACAGCACTCGCGTAAAAATAAACAGCAAATATGCAGCGTGTGAACACACCATAATACTGCATGTAGTGAGTAAAGCCTGTACCAAGAAATATGCTATGCCCTAACAGGATTTTTATAATAGATGGTTCTGGGGATTTTAATGTGGTTCCAGGCTGTAGAAAGACTACATTTGTAATTATGTGATGGTTGTCGCTTTTCAATTGCACTCTGAACCAGCATCGATTCTGATGAAGGTCAAGTGTATGTGACTGAAACATCTTTTTTTATCACTATTAAAAACTTTCACCTTTATCATTTCACATTTATCATCATGAGTGCCGGGTTCAATTTTCACTATTGTATGGACTGGACCCTTACCCATGCACCACCTCTTATCTATTAGCAGAGTGACATGTATATTTTTCTATCACTATATGTCTGTTACTATGTAATTTGTACAATAACTTATTATTTTATCTCTATCATATCAATCTATAAGGTGAATCAGAAGCTAAAGAATGGTTTAAAGAGGCCAATAATTGGCAAACAGGCACTCATAAGGAAGCTTGTTCCCCATTGTTGACTTGTGTAAAATTGCCGTCAATCAACCTGCAAACAAACAAAACAATATTTTTCTTTTGGTTATTGGATCTTTTACGCTGGTAGACTCTTCATTATTTGTGGCAACACGCAGCACCATGTTAGCAGGAGAGGTGCTGCTGTCCATGTGTTGATCAACTTGTACAGAATTCATTGCTGCTTGTTTATGGGCACAAATCTACTTGTCTTAAGGTTTGTGGACGCTCATTGTTAATGGCCCAGTTTATTAATTTATATTATAGTCTAAAATGGAAAACCTAAATAAAGACTTCTTATCATATCCACTGCACTCACAAATTGTTGTATTATATCTGTAGAAGGGGAATGACTACCAGGCAAAATCTCTCCTAGTTTTTGGAATAAACCTTTTTCTTTTTATCTAAAATCTACAGTATAAATCATGTTATATGAGAATAATCAAGCTGTAAAGTAGGAAAAGTGGTCCTGAATCCAACGACGTATCGTTTTGATTATGGGGTGAAGCCTTTCTGATGTAGCGACCGGTGGTAAGGCCGCGGGTGTGTGTGTATGATCTTTCTCAACAGAATCTCCATACTCAGATTTAACCGGTAGTAACATTTCTTTACTGTAAAACATGTCTATAACACAGTCAACTGATCTAGCTGCACACATGTATATATTAGAGTCTCTGGATCTTCACTTCTTCCGGGTACGCAGCAAGCAAAGAAAAAACACAACAATGGAGATATCTTTCCCTAACTTTCCCTAAAATCACGTACCAGTCTATCACAGAAGAAGGTGTCGCTCCCACGTAGCAGGCCTGGGGGTCTCACGATGACGGGTCCCGGTGCAGCGCTGAAGGGGGAAACTCCTCAGTCTTCTTCTTTGGTCTCCTTCCGCAGGTAACAGGATCTTTCTTTGTTAGTCTCTCCCAGTCTCAGGGCACACCGAGCAGCAGACGGGAGCCCACAGCAGCACAGAAGTCTCTCTCAGTCTCGGGGCAAACCGATGAGCAGAAGGGAGATCACAGTAGCACAGATGGCTCCCTTATGTCAGTCACAGCCCCTGCACATGTAATCCGGTGGCAATGTCCTGAATTCCGGAGGCAATGTCCTGAATTTGAGTGGGACCCTCGGCAAGACAAGGTCCTGCAGACCGGGGGTTGCAGCAACGATTTTCACGGGGTATTTCTTCCCAAGAATCCGGCTGCAAAAGAGCCCTGTGTCGAGAGACACCACACACAGGTCTGTCCTTCCTGAAATCAGAGTCTGCACTAAGCTCTTTCACTTTCTCTTCCTGGGTAAACAAAAGAGATGGTGGGGGATTTCGACCCTCTATGATTGTACAGTCCACTGATGCCCCCTGGTGGACAAGCGCGGAAACAAAGTCTAATTCTGTGTCCATCTCAATAATACAATCTGAATTGTACACCTCATTACATACCCCCCCACTTAAAGGTTGGCAGTCCCTGTCAACTACCGTCGGTTCCCAGGCGGCGATGACTGTAGTTGTCACAGGGGTCGGTTGAGAAGTGGGCCATACATACTGGTCCCTGTAAGACCGTCCGGGCGGGATCCCAGCAGTGGTGCGGTCAGTGCGTCGCAAGGGTCGGTTGTTCCCCTCCTCGTCACTGTCTATACGCCCCAATCCAGTCAGTACTCCGGGAGAGGGACTGGTCTGTGTAGGTGGGTCACCGGTCTCAGAGTCGACGTGATCTCTATGTTGAGAAATGTCCGTGACGTCAGTCATGTCGGCAGCGTCACCCCCTCCGGTTACTGTGGGAGGGGAGTCAGGCCGGGAGCGGCAGGGGCGCAACATATTTCGGTGCACAGTGCGGGTGCTGTGGCTGTCTTCACCCCGCACTCGGTATACATGTCCATTGGGGTAAGGGCGTTCGATTACCCGGTAGACTTCAGTCTCCCACTTGGCTCGAAGTTTCCCTTGAGGCTTCTTAATACGGAGCAAGACTAGCTGTCCCAACTTTAAGGGTTTCTCTTGCACGGGGAGTGGGTCAGCATGTATCTGGCCCCGGATTTGTTGACTCACCAGCCGGTGTACAGTCTCCATCTTCTGTCGGTGAGCATTTAGCCAGGAGGGGTAGTTATGGCAGACATCTTCTTCTGGGCGGAATAGGTTCAGGTCATGGACCCCTTTTCCTGGGCGGCCAAAGAGAAGGGTGTGTGGGGTGTAGCCAGTCACGGAGTGGACCTGGTTGTTGTAGGCCCATACTAGATCTGGAAGGAATTGGGGCCATCGATCTTTCTTATCTTCGGCCAAGGTGCGGATCAACTGGAGTAGGGTCCGGTTAAAGCGTTCACATGCACCGTTCCTTTGTGGATGGTAAGGAGTGGTCCTCGACTTCTGGATCCCATACATCCGATGCAGCTCCTCGATGACTCTGCCTTCGAAACAAGCCCCCTGGTCAGAGTATAACCTCTCCGGACACCCATAGACGTGGATGAACTGTCGACAGATGGCCTGTGCAGCCGATTCGGCCGTCTGGTCCTTGGTAGCAACAACGACGGCGAATTTTGTGAAGTGGTCCACCATGACTAGGCAGTATTGATAGCCACTGCTCGCCGTCCCGATCAGCAGATAGTCCACCATCAACAGCTCAAGAGCCCTGGAGGTTTTAATCGTCTGGACAGGTGCACGCTGTTCGGTGGACTTGTGCAGTTCACAGGTGCGACAGGTTCTGCAGACGTCTTCAACCAGCTTGCGGAGCCCCGGACAATAGATAGATTGTTGAATCCACCGAAACGTCTTATCTACTCCGAAATGTCCATTCCTTTTGTGGGCTTCGGCCACCATCTCCCGGGCTAACTGAGCAGGTACTACAACTTGTGTGCATTCCTCCAGCATGTGAGACAAGAGAACCTTCCGGTATAGTACTTCTTCTCTCAGAACCAGCCGGTCCCACTGGCTGAGCAGGGTCAAGGTTCCGGTAGACAGTCGTGACCGTGCTTCGGAGGAGGGCTTCTGCTGTTGCTTCACCCATTGCTTGAGTAGGGCCCATTCAGGGTTCTGGTCCTGGAGCCTGCACAACTCTTGGGGACACAGTGTGACCCCCACTGGAGTTCCAACTTCGCCCACAACGAACTGGCAGTAATCCATCATCTGTTGGGCAAGCCTTGCAAAGTCGGGCGTCTCGTCTCCTTCTAGTTCTTCATCCCGGTCTCTGGTGAGTAAGGGGTATGACACTCTAGACAGGCTGTCCGCATTTTGATTCTCAGCCCCAGCCCTGTATTTGATCTTGTAGTTGAACTTCGAGAGTCGAGCCATCCAACGCTGTTCCATGACTCCGAGCTTCGCATTTTCTAAGTGGGCCAACGGGTTGTTATCGGTCAGGACCAGTACTTCCGCCCCTGTGAGGTATCCTGCAAATTTCTCTGCCATAGCCCACGTTAGGGCCAACAGCTCCAGCCGGAACGAGCTATAATTGGTGGGGTTCTTCTCGCCCTCGTGTAGGGATCGACTGGCATAGGCTATGACACGTTCCTTGCCTTCTTGTACTTGTGAAAGTACTGCCCCTAGACCCTGTAGACTGGCATCGGTATGTAGTTGGAAAGGGAGATTGTAGTCTGCATATGCCAGGACGGGGGGTGAAGTCAAGGCACCCTTTAGGGCTTGGAAGGATTCTTCCTGGCTGGGTCCCCAGCTGATGGGTCGTCCTCTGGGGCCGTTGGTGGTCCCTCGAAGCAGTTCGTGCAAGGGTGCAGCAAGCCGGGCGAAGTTTCTCACGAACCGGCGGTAGTAACCGGCCAACCCCAGGAAGGCCCGGACCTCTCTGACGTTCGTAGGCTGTGGCCAGTCCCGCACGGCGGCTATTTTCTCCGAAGACGGCTGTACACCTTCGGCCGAGATCCGGTGACCCAGGTAATTGATCTCGGGCTGCAGAAGACGGCACTTGCTGGGTTTCAACTTCAGGCCATGTTCTCTCAACCTACGAAACACATGGCCCAGCTGTTGTAGGTGTTCTTCAAATGTGGCCGAATAGACTACGATGTCGTCCAGGTAAATGAGGGTGAAGTCGAAGTTGAAGTCCCCCAAACAGCGCTCCATCAGTCGCTGGAAGGTCCCCGGCGCGTTGTTCAGGCCAAAGGGCATCCGGTCGAACTCGTACAGGCCCATGGGTAGGATGAAAGCAGTCTTTTCTCTATCTTTCTCGTGCATAGGTACCTGCCAATAGCCGCTGGCCAGGTCCAATGACGAAAAATATTTAGCTTTCTTCAGGGCTGTCAGGGATTCTTCGATCCTTGGTAAAGGGTATGAGTCCTGGATGGTGCAAGCATTCAAACGGCGGTAGTCCACGCAGAACCTCAGGGACCCGTCTTTCTTCTTGACTATCACCACTGGTGCAGCCCAGGGGCTCTGGCTTTCTCGTACCACTCCAGCGTGTAACATGGAATTCAGGAGACTTTTCACTTCTTGGTATTGTTGGGGAGGTATTTGGCGGTACCTTTCACGGATAGGAGCGGTATCACCTGTGGGGATTTCGTGCTTGATACTGGGGGTGCATCCAAAGTCGGTGTCATGCCGGGCAAAGGACGCCTGGTGCTCTTGAAGTAACTCTTCCACCTGGGACACTTCTTGGTTGGAGTATTGGGATATGTCCAACTGGCACTTTTCTCGTAGTTCTCGCCCCGCGTTGACGTCACCCGCGACAGCGGCCATGGCAGAGACCGTCACTGTCCAATCTCCCTCTGTAGACGGTGCAAACTGGAGGGGGTTCATAGGGTTCACCTCTTCGGTTAGGGCGTAAACTCGGGCGAGTTGTGTCCCAGCCTCTAGGTCGACGCTCACGTTAGCCGTGTTACCCAGCCTGACAGGAATCCTCCCCTTTCTCACAACGGCTAGCGTTCGAGCAACTAGGGGTTCAGCTCCCCTTCCTTCGGGGTGCGCGGCTCAATCAGCACCTCCACGCCTTCGAGTTGTCTTGTGGTGCTAAGGGGTAGCGAGATAACGGTCTCCTTCTCAGCAGGTAAAGTTATCCTAGTATGGCGGGGTACGGTGATCGTGGCCAGTGGCAGTTGTTCTTCTGTCATTCGCTGGAGATTGCAGGTCCGGACCACTTGTTGGAAGGCTCGGCGGGTGGCCGTATGTGTGGTCACTTCTTGCCAGTACTTGGGCCCCCTCTTGGTAAGCAACACCAGATTCAGGTCTTTCAAGATGTTCATCCCAATAATCATGGGCGTTTCTGATCCACAGCCTTCCCTGACCACGATTATCCCTCTCTTCCCGAGACCTTGCCCACAGACTTCAGTGTTCATCCAGGCAACTCCCGTCACCGGAATGGGTAGATTATTGGCTGCTTTGATCTTGATAGTAGTATCAGGGTCACAGGCAACCCGCGGCTTCAGATACTCTTCGTAAAACTGCTCGGAGATGGTGGATACCTGAGACCCAGTATCCATTAATCCTTGCACGGCGGTCCCTTCCAATAATACTTCCAGGGTAGGGCTGTTTGATGCAAGTTTGTTCCGTGGCTGGCTCTGTTTTCCTACACTCCTCTCCTTGGCCTCCCCTGCCGAGTGAGCCTCTTTGGCAGGGGCGTCTAGTTTAAAGGTGGCCGCTGTTGTGGAGCATGACTTGTTGGTTCCGGTATATCGGCCCGTGGATGGACTTGAACGTTCTGGGGGCAACGGTTTGCTCTATGGCGGGGATCGCCGCATGTCCAGCATCTTCCCATTGTCCGGCCGGGTTGTTGTCTCGCTTGCCTGTCCGCCTGTTGGTCCAGGGTGAGCTGCAACACCTGTTTCTGCAATTCTGCCACCATCTGCTTCAGTTCTTCCGTGTCACTGTTCGGGGTTCTGACACCAGTTATGGACCTGCAAGCCGCGGTATAAGTCTGGGCCTCCATAACAGGTCCTCTCGAACGTTCTATCGCTTCTTGCTTAACTTCAGCGAACGTAAGGGCCGGATTTATCCGGAGTAGATCTTGCAGTGAGCGGTTAAGGTATGGGTCTCTTAATCCAGTCACGAATTGATCTCTCAACACCAGGTCACGGGCGCCCGTACTAGCTATCTGTTCTTCTTTTCTGCAGGCTTGTTCAAGCAGTACTTGGAGGGCGTTGGCATATTGAGGGATGTCCTCCGACTCGAGTTGAGTACGCCGGAAGAACATATATAGTAATGTTCCCGCATATGTGGTCGGCCCATAGGTGTTCTCCAGCACCCACACCAAGTCATCCAACGTACGCCGGCCCCTAACCGTCTCCAGCCTGACTGTCGTCCACGCTTCCCCCTCTAATGTTAGCATGGCCATTTCTGCTAAGGTCTTAGGATCAATGTTATACATCTCCCCCACTATCTTAAGTTGTTCGGTCCATTCAGTTACAGGATAGTTCCGTCCGTTAAACTTCCTCACCTGATTGACAATAGATGCTGGGGGGGCTGTCCGGTTATAAGTTACTACCGGGAGGAGATTCTGTTGATCACACATCCTGCCGACTACGCCAGATGTAGCGACCGGTGGTAAGGCCGCGGGTGTGTGTGTATGATCTTTCTCACCAGAATCTCCATACTCAGATTTAACCGGTAGTAACATTTCTTTACTGTAAAATATGTCTATAACACAGTCAACTGATCTAGCTGCACACATGTATATATTAGAGTCTCTGGATCTTCACTTCTTCCGGGTACGCAGCAAGCAAAGAAAAAACACAACAATGGAGATATCTTTCCCTAACTTTCCCTAAAATCACGTACCAGTCTATCACAGAAGAAGGTGTCGCTCCCACGTAGCAGGCCTGGGGGTCTCACGATGACGGGTCCCGGTGCAGCGCTGAAGGGGGAAACTCCTCAGTCTTCTTCTTTGGTCTCCTTCCGCAGGTAACAGGATCTTTCTTTGTTAGTCTCTCCCAGTCTCAGGGCACACCGAGCAGCAGACGGGAGCCCACAGCAGCACAGAAGTCTCTCTCAGTCTCGGGGCAAACCGATGAGCAGAAGGGAGATCACAGTAGCACAGATGGCTCCCTTATGTCAGTCACAGCCCCTGCACATGTAATCCGGTGGCAATGTCCTGAATTCCAGAGGCAATGTCCTGAATTTGAGTGGGACCCTCGGCAAGACAAGGTCCTGCAGACCGGGGGTTGCAGCAACGATTTTCACGGGGTATTTCTTCCCAAGAATCCGGCTGCAAAAGAGCCCTGTGTCGAGAGACACCACACACAGGTCTGTCCTTCCTGAAATCAGAGTCTGCACTAAGCTCTTTCACTTTCTCTTCCTGGGTAAACAAAAGAGATGGTGGGGGATTTCGACCCTCTATGATTGTACAGTCCACTGATGCCCCCTGGTGGACAAGCGCGGAAACAAAGTCTAATTCTGTGTCCATCTCAATAATACAATCTGAATTGTACACCTCATTACACTGACACAATCAAAGATTTTAGTTTTAGCCATGTAGCAGAGCTGACAGAGCAGTTCCCACACACAAGGCTTTCAGTGTACATTTTTATGGACTGAAGCTGCTAATCAGGGGGAGTTGGAGTCGGACCTTAGCTGATGGGCCGCGGGATCTGACTACTGATAAAGCTAGGAAGCTTAAATCAACATAAAAAGTAAGCAAAAACACATTTTGTGATAAGTGATATATAGCTGTTCACCGTTGCAGCGTGCTGTCTTCAGATTACATAGCAAAAACCTGCTGACAGATTTCCTTTAATTAGTAATGTCAGTGGAGTAATGTCAGTCAGTAAACTGTTGGACAAATAGTAGAGTCCATCCAGACACAGAAATTAAGCCCCCGTCACACTAAGCAAGATTGCTAGCAAGATCGCTGCTGAGTCTCAAGTTTTGAGACGCAACAATGACCTCACCAGTGATCTCGCTATGTTTGACATGTAGCAGCGACCAGGCCCCCGCTGTGAGATCACTGGTCGTGTCAGAATGGCCTGGACCATTTTTTGATCGTTGGGTCCGCACTGGGCAGCATGCATCGGTGTGTTTGAAGGGGACAACAACCTCAATACTACGCCCTAGAGTGACACGGTCCCAACGACCGCTGTATCGTTGCTGCATTGCTGGTGAGAGCTGACTGTTTGACATCTCACCAACGACCACATTCGTATCATTGACAGGATCGCTGGAGCATCGCTAAGTGTGACGGTGCCCTAAGTATGACCAATCCTTATATAGTACAGTCATGGCCAAAAGTTTTGAGAATGATACAAAAATTAATTTTAACAAAGTCTACTGCTTCAGTTTTTCTAATGGCAATTTGCATATACTCCAGAATGTCATAAAGAGTGATCAGCCTAACAGCAATTACTTGCTAAGTCAATATTTGCCTAGAAAATGAACTTTAACCCCCAAAACACATTTCAACATCATTGCAGTCCTGCCTTAAAAAGAGCAGCTAACATCGTTTTAGTGATTGTTCCATTAACACAGGATACCCTGAGGACGGTGCCAGGATTGGGCGCCGAAACGCGTCGGTTTGTAAGAATAAAGAAAAATTTTCTTGGAACACTGTTTCCCTTGTGATTCCTTGGATGATCGGGCAGCGCGGACTGTAACACACCTTTGACCCCAGAACTCTTGAATTAACACAGGTGTGGGTGTTGATGAGGACAGGGCTGGCGAACAATCAGTCATGGTTAAGTAAGAATGACACCACTGGACACTTTAAAAGGAGGCTGGTGCTTGGTATCATTGTTTCTCTTCAGTTAACCATGGTTATCTCTAAAGAAACACGTGCAGCCATCATTGCACTGCACAAAAATGGCCTAACAGGGAAGAGTATCGCAGCTAGAAAGATTGCACCTCAGTCAACAATCTATCGCATCATCAAGAACTTCAAGGAGACAGCTTTCATTGTTGTCAAAAAGGCTCCGGGTGCCCAAGAAAGACCAGCAAGTGCCAGGACCTTATCTTAAAACTGTTTCAGCTGCGGGATCGGACTACCAGCAGTGCCGAGCTTGCTCAGGAATGGCAGCAGGCTGGTGTGAGTGCTTCTGTACGCACTGTGAGGTCGGAGACTCTTTGAGCAAGGCCTGGTTTCAAGGAGGGCAGCAAAGAAGCCACTTCTCTCCAGAAAAAACATCAGGGACCGACTGATATTCTGCAAAAGGTACAGGGAGTGGACTGCTGAGGACTGGGTAAAGTCATTTTCTCTGATGAATCCCCTTTTCGATTGTTTGGGACATCTGGAAAACAGCTTATTCGGAGAAGAAGAGGTGAGCGCTACCAACAGTCTTGTCTCATGCCAACTGTAAAGCATCCTGAAACCATTCATGTGTGGGGTTGCTTCTCAGCCAAGGGAATCGGCTCACTCACAGTCTTGCCTAAAAACACAGCCATGAATAAAGAATGGTACCAGAATGTCCTCCAAGAGCAACTTCTCCCAACCGTCCAAGAGCAGTCTGGTGCCCAACAATGCCTTTTCCAGAATGATGGAGCACCTTGCCATAAAGCAAAGGTGATAACTAAATGGCTCAGGGAACAAAACATAGAGATTTTTGGTCCATGGCCTGGAAACTCCCCACATCTTAATCCCATTGAACATTTGTGGTCAATCATCAAGAGACGGGTGGACAAACAAAAATCAACAAATTCTGGCAAAATGCAAGCATTGATTATGCAAGAATGGACTGCTATCAGTCAGGATTTGGTCCAGAAGTTGATTGAGAGCAGCCAGGGAGAATTTCAGAGGTCCTGAAGAAGAAGGGTCAACACTGCAAATATTGACTTGCTGCATTAACTCATTCTAACTGTCAATATAACCTTTTGGTACTCATAATATGATTGCAATTATATTTCTATATGTGATAAAAACATCAGACAAACACAAATAAAAACCAGAGGGCAGCAGATCATGTGAAAATATAATTTTGGTGTCATTCTCAAAACTTTTGGCCATGACTGTAGTTAGGGGTGGTATAAGTAGAATAGGTGAAACATGTGGCCCAGGTGCTGGATGCCAAAAAAAAAAACCACTGCTTTGGTGACAATATTTGAAAAAAGAGGTATGAAAGGGAACAGATTCTTTGCTCTAAGTGAAGGAGCCTAGAAACTGCTGGAGAAGGATTGGCACACATTTGCAAAAGAGGGAGCTAGCGGACTTCCAGCAATTGTTATTAACAAAACATCAACCTACTTACACTGTTTTTAAATAACTATTCACCTTCGGAAGTCAAGGCTTGCTTAATGCACACTTATTCTCGCTTATTTCATGTTATACAATTATAACTCAATTTCATGTTCTTCTGTATTGAATACAGGCTCTGGTGTACTGATAATTCAGTGCCACAGACTGACCTTAACCCTTCAATCATTTCTTCTAAGACAGCTATTAATAACTTCTAAATCTCTTTAGTTAATTTCATTGCAGGGATTTTCATCTATTCTAAGATGGATGGACCCATACCCAGAAATGTATAAATGGAAGGGTTTATATGAATAAAATGTGATCCTTTTATTGTAGATGTAAGAAGCAGCACATCAATCTTCAATATATGAACTAGTAGGCAAACATAATATATAGGGCATTAAATATAGTTCATGAAATATAATATAACAAGCAATGATAAAGTCACATCTGACTCCTGCAGTTCTGTATTCATACGTGGAAATCCAGAGAATATATTAGTTTACTGCTACAATATCTGCATATTACTTATAATTTACTGATAATATATTTTATTGAAGGTATTTTCCAGAATATTAAAATGTATACAAACTACTTTATGTCTAATCAGTCAACTCTCATGAGTGACAAGCTTCTTCCTGAATCAATATTCTCAGTCCTGTACAAAACGGGAAATAGTATTTGGATGTCCATTATACTGCTTTGACCTTTGACCTCAGTGATATATAGAGGTCTATGATTGACAGAATATGCTGCACAACATTACTGCGCAATGCACAAATAATAAAAAACAGATCCATCAAATGGATGACAACCATACAAAAAAAGGATAAAGTTGTTGTACATCTGCATATTTGTCAACTTTTTTAAATGGCAAGTTTCTACAAAAAAAAAATCTTTAATTAGACATAATGGCTCCCTATCATTCACTAGATGTGGGCCCAATGCTATCGCATAAGGAGGATGGTGACATCATGATCGGGGAGGGCTCTGTAGCGCTGGAAGTCTCTCCTCTGTTCCTTGTCTCTTTCCCCGTGCTCTCTCCTAATGTATGTAAATGCATATATTTTTCTTAAAAACCTCAGGTTTTTTTGTATTAATAAAGTGTTTCAATCCTTGATCAAAAATGTGTAGGGATTTTCTGTATTTTCTCTTGTCAGTGCAGGTAAACCAAGCAGCTACTGGTTACCAACACCAGCTGTGTTAGCTGTTGGCAATGAAAAATACAGGGGAGCCCTATTTTTATTACTTATTTAAATAAGCAATTAAAAAAAAAAATTGATGTGGGCTTCGCTGTATTTTCTGTTGCCAGCCAAGGTAACCCAGGTGGCTTGGGGCTGGAATTCTCAGCGTTGTAAGGCCCAAGCGTTCTGGGTTCTCCACGATGAAAATTGCAGCCAGCAGCTGCCCCAGAATTGATCCCTCCTTGAGAGATGCCAAAACTGGCGGTTACCCCACTCTTCCAGCTGCCATGTAGCGGCAGCAGGCTGGGTGATAAAGGGGTTGATTTTAGCTTTTTTTGGCAGCTGACATCAAGCCCTATTGCTAATGTCAGCTGTCAGTATGACAGCCAGCCATGAGCAATACGTTCTGTAAAGAGACAAAAAAACACAGCACCGAGATAAATCCTTTATTCCATACAAAATAGACAGACACACCACGTTGTCCACTTTATTAGCTCCCAAGTTCCCCTCTGATGTAATCCTGTAATTACTGTAATCGTGCGGTGTGATGCGTCATGCAGCCGTAATCTTTGTATACCTAAATGTCCAAAAATGGCGGCATCATGATTTAGTGCACATGTGCTCTCTAGGCGTGAGAGGGCTGTGCGGTGGTGAGCAGGGGCTATGTGGGGGGTGAGCAGGGTATTGCTGGGCAAGCAGAGGCTGTGCAGGGGGTGAGCAGGGGATGTGTGGGGTGAGGGGGGTGAACGGTGGCTGTGTGGGAGAGGTGGCAGAATAGGGTGGTGAGTGGTGGCTGTGCGGGTTGAGCGGGGACATTGGGGGTAAGCAGGAGCATTGGGAGTTAGCGGGGATGTGCAAGGGGTTGAGAGGTGTCTGCGAGGGGGGTGAGCGAGTGGCTGTGAGATTGTTGTGTGAACAGCGGCTGTGCGGGTGGGGTGGCTGTTCTGGATATGTTGGAGCATTGGTGAGTGAGTGGAGCTGTGCAAGAGCAGTGCAAGTTGAGTGGCGGTATTGGGGCAATGTGGGGTGATCAGGGGCATTGTAGGGTTAACAGGGGTGGTGAAGGCTGAACAGGCGCATTGGGGGTGAGCAGGGGCATTGCTAGGTGAAAAGGAGCATTGCGGGTTAAACAGGGTCAGTGAGGGTTGAGCAGGGGCATCGAAGGGTGAATGACACACTGAAGGATGAGCAGGGGCATTGGGGAGTAATTGGCAGCAGTGGGGGATGAGCTGCGACATTTCATGGTGAGCAGGTACAGTGAGGGGTGCGCAAGGGTATTGCGGGATGAACGGGGCAGTGGGTGATGTGCAGGGGCATTGAGAGGTGATCAGGGTCAGTGGGGGTGAGCAGGGGCATTGGGAGGTGAGTGGAATCATGGGGGTGAATGGGGGCATAGTGGGTATGAGGGGGGTGAGCAAGGGTAGTGAGGGGTGAGTGAGGGCAATGGAGAGTGGGCAGGGGCAATGGAGAGTGAGCAGGGGCAGTGGATGGTGAGTGGGGGCAGTGGGAGGTGAGCAGTAGCAGTGCGGTGTGAGCAGGATAGTGGGGGGTGAGCAGCGGCAGTGGAGGGTGAGTGGGGACATTGGGAGGTGAGCGGAGGCAGTAGAGGGTGAGCGGGGCATGGGGGATGAGCGGGGACAGTGGAGGGTGAGCGGGGCAGTGGGGAGTTGAGCGATAGCAGTGGGGGGTGAGCGGTAGCAGTGCAGTGTGAGTGGGGCAGTGGAAGGTGAGTGGGGACTTTGGGAGGTGAGCAGTGCAGTGGGGGGTGAATGGGGGCAGTGGGGGGTGAACAAGGTCAGTGGCGGGTGAGCAGGCAGCGGTGGGTGAGCAGGGGCAGAGGAGGGTGAGTGGGGGTAGTGGGGAGTGAGCGGGGGCAGTAGAGGGTGAGCAGGGGCTGTGAAGGGTGAGCGGGGCAAGGGGGTGAGCAGGGGCAGTGGAGAGTGAGCAGTAGCAGTGCGGTATGAGCGGGCCAGTGGAAGGTGAGTGGGGACATTGGGAGGTGAGCAGTGCAGTGGGGGGTGAGTGGGGGTAGTGAGTGGAGGGTGAGCTGAGGTAGTGAGAAGGGTGAACGGGGGCAGTGGAGGGTGAGTGAGTCATGGGGTGTGAGAGTGGCATGGAGGTGAGGAGGGGCAAAGGAGGGTGAGTGGAGGCAGTAGAGGGTGAGTGAGGGCAGTGGAGGTTGAGCAGTAGCAGTGCAGCGTGAGCGGGGGCAATGCGGTGTGAGCGGTGGCAGTGTGGTGTGAGCAGGGGTGGATTAGGAGTAGCCAGGGCCCTGGGCTGTTTAGAAGACGAGGCCCCCCAACCCCAAGTATTATGTTACAAGTCACATGATCAGCTTTTGAAAGATTATGTGTTAGGTCACGTGATTACCACACTGAGACAGATCCATACAGGCAAAAGAAGAACAATAGTAAAGCGCTAGCCACTTAGCCCCCAGTATGCTGCAGGAGGCCGCATGCACACAGCCCTCAGTATGCAGCAGAAGACCGCACACACAGCCCCCAGTATGCAGCAGGAGACCGTACACACAGCCCCCAGTATGCAGCAGGAATCCGCATGCACACAGCCCCCAGTAAGCAACAGGAGGCCGCACTCACCCAGCCCCCAGTATGCAGCAGGAGGCCGCACGCACACAGCCCCCAGTATGCAGCAGGAGGCCGCACACACACAGCCCCCAGTATGCAGCAGGAGGACACACAAGTCCCCAGTATGCAGCAGGAGATCACAGACACCCCCCAGTATGCAGCAGGAAGCCGCATGCACACAGCCCCCAGTATGCAGCAGGAGGCCACACACAGCCCCCAGTATGCAGCAGGAGACCACACGCACAGCCCTCAGTATGCAGCAGGAGGCAGCACTTAGCCCCCAGTATGCAGCAGGAGGCAGCACACAGTCCCTAGTATACTGCAGGAGGCAGCAAACAGCCCACAGTATACCGCAGGAGGCAGCAGACAGCTCTCAATATACAGCAGGAAGCAGCAAACGTACAACGCCCAACAAGACCTGCCATTTTAAAGATGCTCTGATCTGCTAATCTAGGTATCACAATTTGGTGCTCAACATTGCAACCCAGATCCGTATGGTTTAATTTTTGATGCAATAATCACAAAAATCCCTAAAATATGTAATGATTTAGCTCTAATTTTCCAAAAACAACCTTTACAGTGAGGTATAAAACACATGCTGACAGAGCTGTGTGAATGATGGCTAGCTTACAAAACACAAGTCCAAGAAGTAACTGGTCGCCTGCTGCCCGATACACCTCAAAAGTGTGATAAGTGTGGCAGCCATAAGAACCAAAACCACGTAACCACTGGCTTTTTTTTTTATAATTCTTTAGTTCTTTATTTTAATGTTTTAACAACAAATAATAACAAAAAGAATTTGAGCAAGTGTATCCTCTGCGTTACCTTTCATTATACGGTATCTTCTGTAACTTTAAATTACAATAAACTTCATAACTGTAACTTTGATAGCAAGCAGATAAGATTCGCTTACCTCACAAACACAACAAACAGATTCAAAAAGAGGAAGAAATGAAAGAGAAGAGAAAGAGAGTGGATAGGAATGGGAAGGGGGCAGGGGTGGAGGAAGGAGGGCAAATAAAACCGGGATTACTCACATTCCCAATCTATTACAGCTTCAGACTAGTTGAGCCGTCTAGAGGTCTCTGTAGGACTTATATATATCCGACTGTTGAAATGTCATCCAGCTAAACCAGGTATTTCTAAACTGCACATATGTATCATGAAGTGAGGAGGTTAAGTCTTCCAGGTGCATGAGGTCATTTACCTTTTCTAACCATAAAGCAACTGAAGGGCAAGTCTCCTTCTTCCAGAGAATTGGGATACAAGATCTCGCCGCCATCACGAGAAATCTCACTAGGGATCGCTTGTATTTATGTGTAGGAATCCCACAATGGTGCAGCATAAAGAGACTCGGGCCAAGCTCACCGGGATAGTCCATAACCATTCTAATAATCTTCACTACCTCAGACCAGAATGGCCGAAGTCTTGCGCACTCCCAGAATATATGGAGCAATGTACTATCCGCCTCACCACACCTCCAGCAGTTTGCATCAATTGTGGGGAAAATTTCGTGCAATCGCGAGGGGACTCTGTACCATCCAGTTAACAACTTATAGTTAGCTTCCTGTAATTGGGAGCCTATTGAGGTAGAATGCGCTAATTCGTAGATGTTCGATCTCTGATCTAATGATAATTCCAGCCCCAAGTCAGCCTCCCAATTCAGCATAAACTGTGGGGTCGACAGGTCTAGAGGGGAGATCAAGAAAGCATATGATCTTGATAGGGCATGTCTACATTCCCCTTCGTTTTGACATAGGTGTCTCCAAAATCCCAAAGCTATCGGGCGTGTGATCGCAGTAAGCTGTTCTAGAGAGGGCAGTACATCTCCTTCACCCCAGGTCCCCACTCTGTCCATCCCATCTGAAATCCACCTTTGGAATAAAGGATCACCTATGCCCGGTTTGAAATCAGGATTACTCAAAATCGGGAACATAGTCGAAGCACGTGGTATTATGGAACATCTAACCAATTTATGGTTACAGATCTTAAGAGTAGGTCCGATCGTTGGATGCCCAGTGACTGTCTCATCTCTCCATAATATAACCCACGGCAATGATTGAAGTCTAAGAGGGGTGAAGTCCTGTTCTATCTGAACCCACAATTTGTTCTCGCTGTGTCTACACCAATCTATAATACTGTTTAAACGCCTCTGCTATATCTGAGGGAAATTTTGTATATCGCGAAGTACTCGGATTGAGTATCTCAGGTACATAAGTGGCAGCTTTCTGCAATCGAGAGGCTCTAGCCAGGGATCTGCCCGTCTTGTTCCCATGTTCGTAGAAGTGGCGATGGCAACGTGAAAGCACACCCTTCGCCTTTTGCAGTAATTTAGAATGTAATGTTTCTCTGACATCTAAGAGGTCTTTCTTTACAGAGGGGAGTTCCTGTCGGTTGTGTCAGGTTTCCAAATCTTTCAATTTGAACATGAGTTCTCGGATCTCAGTATCTCTTTTTTTCTTTAGTCTAGCCCCATGCTGAATTAATTGCCTCTTAGTACGCATTTATGAGCATGCTAAGTTGTCACTGGCGACACAGCCGAAGAGATATTTAGAACAAAATAGTCTTTCACATTCTGAATCACATCAGCTAGTATAACTGGGTCTTCTAATAAGGACGCATTAAGCCTCCATTGCCATTGTCTCGGAATTGGGGAGGCAAGTGCAAGGGAGATCGTAACCATAGCGTGATCTGAAAAGGTGATCGGTTCGATTGTAGCGTCTTGTAGGTGTGTCAAGTCCGTATGTCTCAATTCTAGAGTATGTGTCATGTGTAGGGGAGTAATACGTATAATCCTTACAGCTCGGGAACAGCAACCGCCAAGCATCTAAGAGCTGGTGATCATGTAGTGCGATTCGCAGCCTTCTCCGTGCCATCTTAGAGATACTAGTTTTACCCTTGGAAGTATCAAGATCAGGATCCAGCGCAATATTAAAATCCCCTCCCAATATCAGAGTCCCCTCTGCAAACACATCAATCCTCTCCAGAAACCGCAAAATGGCAGATATCTGGCCAGTAATAGGGAGGTAGAGCGAGGCGAAGGTATACATTTGAGAGGCAATCTTACCTTTGACCATAAGCAGTCTCCCATCCTCACCATTGCAGGAATCCAAGAGCTCCCAAGGCAACGATCTCAACATCACAATGCTGGTACCGGATGAATGTGGGTCCGAAGAGTAGCTATGGTATGTCGAAGGGAACCAATGGTTAGAGAGTTTGTATGGTTTAGTTGCACTCATGTGGGTCTCCTGAAGAAAGGCAATGTGTATTTTGTTAGCTCTCAGATAATTAAACAATATAGAGCGTATTCCCATTTCTTGCAAACCCTGTACATTTAATGATCCTATCTTCAAAGACGTCAGCTCATTGTTTGACATGTCAATAGCTTTAAATTATGCGTAAGCTTATCAGTAAGATAGAATAAGGTAACTTAAAGGGAACGTGAAGGGAAGGAAGGAGGGGAAGAAGGACAGAAAGATTAACGGTAGAATATAGAGAGAGCAAAATAGAAAGAAGAAAGTTGGTAGCGGGCGAAGTAAAAAAGAAACTCCGCTCACCACCAAGACCCCTCGTGTCCAGGGGTATCAAAAGAGACTGTACAAGTCAATATCAGTTTTCACCGATAAACACAATCCCCACAGAAAGAAAAGAACAAAAGGGGGATCGGTGAGGTTGTGACTGACCTATAGGCGGTTATCCGCTGACCCGGAACTCTAAAGTAACATATCAAAATTTTAAATCTCAGTAATATCAACAAAAGTAACCTAATAGGGGCGATAGTCTTGCATTTATTCCTGTGTGGTTCAAAAAGGAAAAAACACTACACAAGAAGACAATGTCTGTTTCCCCTTTCCCGCTTCCTTCTCAGGAAGAACCAACCCCCACAGTGGAAAAATAAATCAACAACTATAAAAGCCGAGGTTCAGGTCGGGTGATCCGTCAACAATTCTCCCCTCTCTCCCCTCCCGCCACCGGACGATGATGGAGACAAACGTGGGGTGCCCCCACCTCGACCTCTTCGCTTGCATGTGTCATCTTTTGAATAGTTGCGTTGTCGACCCAGCGCAGCAAATCTTTTGAAGCCCTCCAGAGAGAGCCAATCTGGGACCGGGAAGGATGGAATGTCCAAAAAAGAGAATAAATCTTCAAGCTCATCCTTATGCCAGAGATAAAACAGTCTGCTGCCCTTTTTCACAATCAGATGAAAAGGATGCCCCCAGCGGTATGTAGCTCCCGTCTCCTTTATCTTCAAAAGCAATGGGCGCAACTGGAGCCGCATATACAAGGTGCGGTTAGAGACATCAGGGAAAAGGCGTATGTTTGCCTCCTCAAATACAATATCTCCAAATGCCCAGGCAGCCTGTATCAAATTGTCTTTGTCTGTAAAGTTATGTAACCTACACAAGACATCTCTAGGGTTTTCCGGGTCTATAGGGCCAGGACAGGAGACTCTGTGTATCCTATCCACCTTATAGGTTGATCCCGACTGTCTCCGAGCCACCATGTTAAATATGTCTAAAGTCTTATCCAAGAGCATGTTAGTTGTGACGGATTCAGGGATTCCTTTCAGGCGAACATTATTTCTCCTCTCCCTATTCTCCTGGTCATCTGTGTGCAGAATCAAGGCCACAGTGAATGCAAAGTGCAGCATCCCTTTCCAGGGTGGTGATTCTCTTCTCCATAGCACTCATTGCCTCTGATGTCATGGCTGCCTGGGACTTAATAGTCTCCATATCCTCCCTTACTGCACTGAGGGCCTTTTCCTGAGAGGCTTCCATGCGGGCCACTATATTATCAATATCTTGTTTAGAAGGGAGGGCGGCTATCATGTCCCTGATGGCTCTCAACTCTGCACAGGAATCATCAGGCTGAGTATGAGACCCCATCCCTGAATGCAGTATAATGGGAGCTGCGCTCCATGACTCACCATCTCCCTCAGCATTGGCGCCATCTGGTGGCACTACAGATTCTTCTGGTCTCATCATGTATTCGTCCGTTGCAGTTTCCTTCTGCTGTTCCCGTCTCTCCTCGAGTGATCTCTGAGATGTGGGTAGTTGCTCTCCTCCATCCCTGCTGCGGGGTGTTCTCTGTTGTAGTGGTGGTGAAGACCGCTGCGCCTGCTTCCCTGCAGATGCCCCGGTCGGCGCCATTACAGGCAAGCGCGCGGTCTTTCCCCCCGCCGCGCTGAACAGCTTGGCAATGTGCGCCTCTCTCCCCGGCTTCACCGGTGGCAGGGCTGAGCCACCCGCTTCCTCCTGCTTCCTCCTTCTTGACATCTGGGCGGCAGAGGAGCGGTTAGATAAGGATTAAGAGTCCCGGGTCCGCAGAGCTCTCAGATGAAGTGTCTTCACACCGCCATGCTCAGGCCACGCCCCCACCACTGGCTTTTTTATAGTGTTCTTCCCGAAGGCTGAGGAGTGGCATGATAAAATGGACAGTCAGAAACAAAGTTACCTCCTTCACCCTTGGGATCCTGAGGCACATCTAGAACATTTCCCACTTCGGACTTTATCAGGCTGAAAACGTTTTAAAAGTAATACCGATAGTAGTTCTTAGGCCCAATATTTGATTCTCCAGTGTTTCTATGACAACTTTTTCTGACAACCAGAGCACCAATTGTCATCGCTGTTCTCTTGCAAGCCAACAAGCAGATCCCAAACCCTGACTGGGCCAGATGTCCATTTGATTCTTTGCCAAAAACATTATTCCATACAAAACAACCATACACCAAGGCCTGGTGATAACTTAATACATCCCTATCATGTTCTGCTCTCTATGACAAGGAAGTAAGGACTGGGCTATGGTATGTTTACCAGCAATGTGTCACACAACTGACATCGGCACCAGGTCTGCAGCAGTCCTATGTAAGGCCAGAATTTATGAGCGGTGCACCCACTTCCTGAGAATATACATGGCATCCAAACAAGAAAAGCAGCATATCGTTTTGCAAATAGATACCGTAATAGTAAATAATAGTTAATAGTAACTTGTATCTGACAACACTTGGTTCTGCAGCCCATTAGTGCCTAGTACACGCTGAGCTCATGGCTTCTCCCTGTGGGCATTGCCCCCATGTAGCTGCTCTTTGTGACCTTCATCTTCTTCACAGTTTAGGCTACAGATGGCAGAGTAGACAACAGCAGATCTCCAGCCCTGACCACAGGCAGCAAAGTAACCAAACAAACTGCCCAGTACTGGGCAATCAGATCTTCTCACTCTCACAGAGTCTCTGCTAGACATATCCTCCCCAGATCATTAAGGCTCAGCTGGACACATCTTGTCCAGATCACAGAGGCCCTGCTGGACACATCCTCCCCCTCACAGAGGCCCTGCTGGACACATCCTTCCCCTCACAGAGGCCCTGCTGGACATCCTCCCCCTCACAGAGGCCCTGCTGGACACATCCTCCCCCTCACAGAGGCCCTACTGGACACATCCTGTCCAGATCACAGATCCTCTGCTGGGTATTTTTGCTCTATGTGATCTCTCTACGGACCACACTGATGCACACGCAGGGGGGAGGGGATGTTTGGAAACACTCATCACAAGCTACAGTTTAGATCTCACATAGGAGGTGCACTGCTAAGCACTCACCGTTAGATGCAATCGGGCAGAGCTTGTTCTGTCACTTCTAGTTCTTGCAGTCCGGATTCAGGACTGAATCCATCGTGACAGACAGGGTGAGAAGGAGAGCAGCTCTGAGCAGGCCAGGATGGCTGACTGAGCAGCTCCTCTGTGGCAGAGTGGTAGGCGGGCCGTGTGTCCCCTCCAGCATTAGCGGTCTTTTTGAATGTCCTCCTGCATGTCATGATGTGCAGGAGGAAGAAGGGTGGCATGGCAGCAGCATTGGCGGCAGTGGTGGACTCAGAGCAAATTTAACAGCAGAGGTGCCTGCGGACAGTGGCAGATCATAATGGGGGTAATTTACCCTGGGCGGTTGGCCCCCCTGAACATTGGGCCCCAGAATACCACCCAGATTGACCTCATTATAATCTGCCACTGGGTGTGAGCTGAAGCAGTTTGGTGTGAGAGGGGGAGTGCAGTTTGAGTGGGGCAGTGGATGGTGAGTGGGGACATTGGAGGTGAGGGGGCAGTGCGGTGTGAGCAGGAGCAGTGGGAGGTGAGAGGGGGCAGTGGAGGGTGAGCAGGGGCAGTGGAGGGTGAGCAGGGGCAGTGGAGGGGGAGTGGGGGCAGTGAAGTGTGAGCAGGGGCAGTTGAAGGTGATTGGGGACTGTGGGGGTGAGCGGGAGCAGTGGAGGGTAAGCGGGGTAGTGGGGGTAAGCGGGGGCAGTGGGTGGTGAGTGGGGCAGTGGAGGGTGGGTGAGGACATTGGGAGGTGAGGGGGGGCAGTGGTGGGTGAGCGGGGCAGTGGGGAGTGATAGGGGCTTTGGGGAGTGAACGGGATGATGTGGCTCCAGTCCACGCTCCCGCCCACAAAGCCCAGTATAAGTTTGCACAAAATAAAAAATATTATCTTTGCTTTTGGCATTGATCTATTTTGAAGCTTTTCAGCACAGAAAAGCATACGTTTTGCTAAATCTGCACCAAAATAACTGGTGTAAATAAAATACTCAAGGGAAGACTGAAATATATTTGAGACAAATTTTGGAACTTTTTGAAGTCGCATTTGTTGAGAAAGTAAACAAAAACGGCAGCCCCAAAGTTCACCCAAAATGACAAATATAAGAAAAAGCAGGTGATGTAAAAGAGACTTTAAAGAAGGCTAAAAACAAAAGAATTAGCAATAAATGAAAATCAAGTGAAAAACACCAAAAAGGAGACAAAAATTAGTAGACAAAAAAAGGCAAATGTTTTAATGTATCAGGCCCAGTGTCTTTATGCTCTAGACCTATAAATGTTGTATATAGAAGTATTCTATTCTCTAGAATGAAAAAAACACCTTCCTGAGAATAGCTACGAAAACACATTCCAGCCAAAACACTGGATATACCTCAAAGATATAACCCCAAAATTTGTATAAAATGGAGTATAGTATACTGCCGCATAGGTGGATAATTAATATAGGACAATGTCAATAAATAATAAATTGCAAATTACATCTGGCACAGTATCTCTGCAAATACATGGAACTATGAGATATTATGATTGCACTAGTCATAGATGATATTAAAGGGAACTATCACAAGTATTTTATATCTGATCAAAGACAAGCACCTTCAGCAGTGCCTGTGGCTCATTTCATAAAGACGTACAGAGGGTACGGAAAGTATTCAGAGCCCTTTAAATTTTTCACTCTTTGTTTCATCGCAGCCATTTGATAAATCCAAAATAGTTCATTTTTAATTCTCATTACTGTACACGCTGCATCCCATCTTGACTGGATAAAAACAGAAATGTAGATATTTTTGCAAATTTATTAAAAAAGAAAAACTTAAATATGACATGGTTATAAGTTTTCATACCCTTTGCTCAGACACTCAAGTCACATGCTGTCCATTTCGTTGTGATCCTCCTTGAGATGATTCTACTCCTTCATTGGAGTCCAGATATGTTTAATTAAACTGATAAGACTTGATTTGGAAAGGCACACACCTGTCTATATACGACCTCACAGCTCACAGTGCATGTCAGACCAAATAAGAATCATGAGGTCAAAGGAACAGCCCAAGGAGCTCAGAGACAAATTGTGGCAAGTCACAGATGTGGCCAATGTTACAAAATAATTTCTGCAGTACCAAAGAGCACAGTGGCCTACATAATCCTTAATTGGAGGAAGTTTGGGACCACCAGAAGTCTTCCTAGACCTGAGCAATTGTGGGAGAAGAGCGTTGGTGAGAGAAGTAAAGAAGAACCCCATGATCACTGTGGCTGAGCTCCAGAGATGCAGTAGGGAGATGAGAAAAAGATTCACAAGGTTACTATCATGGCAGCCCTCCACCAGTCGGGCCTTTTTGGCAGAGTGGACAGACAGAAGCCTCTCCTCAGTGCCAGTCATATGAAAACCTGCATAAAGTTTTCAAAAAACACATGAAGGACTACCAGACTATAAGAGATAAGATTCTCTGGTCTGATGAGACGAAGATAGAACTTTTTAGTGATAATTCTAAGCGTATGTGTGGAGAAAGCCAGGCACTGTTCATCAACTGCCCAATACAATCCCAACAGTGAAACATGGTGGTGGCAGCATCATGCAATGGTGGTGTTTTTCAGCTGCAGGGACAGGATGACTGGTTGCAATCGAAGGAAACATAAATGTGGCTAAGTACAGGGATATCCTGGATGAAAACCTCTCCCAGAGTGCTCTGGATCTCAGACTTGGCCAAAGGTTCACCTTCCAACAGACAATGACCGTGGAGCCTCGTTTAGGAGTCTCAACACAGGACTAGCCATCTATCCCTCCAGAGAAGGACCTAGCCATGGGGTGGCTCTTTGTGGAGATCACCATAGCCATCAATAACTTTGAGTCTCAAAGGGCCACTTAATATGGTGGTTAGGTGGTTTCCTCAAACAGCCACCCCATGGCTAGGTCCTTCTCTGTAGGGATATCTGTTTAGTCCTGTGTTGAGACTCCTAATCAAGGCTTCACAGACTTTATTTACATATTCATAATTCCCAGAGGGCAATGTGCCTAGGAATTCACTGTATTGAGCCTTTAGCCAGCTGCCCGCAGTGTTTTCTTGGACTGGACTTCCTGAGATCAGTGATTGCTTCGTGTTGAGCAGACAATGACCCTCAGCACACAGGTAAAATAACAAAGGAGTGGCTTCAGAACAACTCTGCGACCATTCTTGGCTGACCCAGCCAGAGCCCTGACCTAAACCCAATTGAGCATCTATGGAGAGACCTAAAAATGGCTGTCTGCCAAGATTCACCATCCAACGTGAGAGAACTGGGGAGGATCTGCAAGGGAGAATGGCAGAGGATTCCCAAATCCAGGTCTGAAGACCTTGTTGCATCATTTCCAAGAAGACTCATGGCTATACTAGCTCGAAAGGGTGCTTCTACTCAATACTGAGCAAAGGGTCTGAATACCTATGACCATGTGACATTTCAGTTTTTCTTTATTAATAAATTTGCACAAATTTATAAATTTCTGTTTTTGTCAGTCAAAATTGGGTGCAGAGTGTACATTAATGAGAAAAAAAACATACTTTTTTGAATTTACCAAATAGCTGCAATGAAACAATGAGTGAAAAATTTAAAGGGGTCTGAATACTTTCCGTGCCCCCTGTATATTATCTTCTGACTATCCCTGTATATACCCTAAAACATTTTTAAATTGTTCTGCGTGCTTGAGCTAACAATGTCTCTGCGCAGGAGCTAGATTTTCTCCCGATGATGTGGATGAGGCATACACACTTATGTTTAAGACTCTGCACACAGTAGGGAAGAGCAAAGTGCACTGTTTATGATAGGAACTGGATCAGGGCAGTAAATGCTATGTCACCAGACCGTAATTTACTATGCCATGAGCGTAGGACGGACCAGTGTTTCTGAAAAATGGAGTGCATAGTGCCCAACTCGTGATTGAATGTGCCTACAATTCTTATCTTTGGGCTATCCTTTAACTTTTTTGGGGGTACAGCCCAGGAGTCAGGTTCTCAGGGTGCTCCGTGCCTTCCTGTACCCACGCTTAATCATTCTGATTGAATAGCAATGATCTTTAAATCGTTGCTTCAAGTCATCCGACTGACGTTCGAATCCCTCATCCGTTGAACAGATCCGTATAATTCTCAGAAACTGGCCGGTGGGGATGGCGCAGATGGTGGCGGTATCATGTCCAGAGGTTGCATGTAGTAACGTGTTCACGGAGGTCGACTTCCTATGGACATCAGTCTGGAGCAGGCAGCAAGTGTTCACCTCCATCGTGATGTCTAAGAAATTGCACCTTAGCAAACTGTACTTATAGATCAGCTTAATATTATACTGATTCTGGTTCAGGGTACACATGAATTTATCAAGCTGCTCCGCTGAGCCCCTCCACAAGAATAGGATGTCATCAATATACCGCATCCAGCACTGCACATGGGCATAGCCCTCCACACCCCTGTGACCAAAAATCTTTCTCTCCCAGAATCCCAGGAAGAGATTGGCTTACTTTGGTGCACAGGCCACGCCCATTGCAGTGCCACGTTCTTGCAGATAGATGATGTCCTTAAAGATGAAAAAATTATGGGTCAGGGCAAAGTGGAGTGGTTCCAGAACCAGAGCACAAACCTCACCATCCATACCACCAGCCCCCAGGAAGAAGCAGACCGCCTCTAAACCATGTTTGTGATCAATACACTTTTAGAGGGACTCAACATCAGCGGTGACTATCAGCATATCTAGTTCCATAGAGATGCCATCCACCCAATTCAAGATGTCCATCGTGTCCCTTAGAAATGAGGGCAGTGTTTTAACAAGTGGTTTTAGGTGGAAGTCAATGAACTTACAAATTGGTTCATTGAGTCCCCCAATTCTTGACACGATCGGACGTCCTGGAGGGTTAATGGCATCTTTGTGGACTTTGGGCAACAGATAAAATGAGGGCACAGCACCAGGAGGCCGTCTCACATCTTTTTGGAAATTACCGCACCCCCAATGCTTTAACCAGTATGCCCACAAGTTCAATTATATATCTTGGGAGTGGATTCTGAGGAAGTCTTTTGTAGGTGGTTTTGTCACTCAATTGTTTAAGAGTGTATTGTACTGATGGCCGGATCACAACTTTACCTCCCTTGTCCGCCGGTTCTATAACAACGTCCCTGAGTTCCTTTAACTCCCTCAGGGTATCACTCTGTTTGTGTGTCAAGTTATCAAACATACAATGACACAAGACGAGACTGCCTTGAGGCCCTCCGTCATTAGACGTGTAAACACGTCCACAGAGGACAGATGGAAAAAGGGGAAATCGGCCCTGATGAAGCTGCTAATCACCAAAGAGGAAATGTTGGGGTTGGATCCAGGGGATCTCTCCACTGCAGGGACTTGTGCAGTCTCAACTTTGGTAAATGGGTAAGAATCACCCTAAACCAAGGGAGCTTCATGCTGGTATTTACACCAGTAGTTTACACTGGGAACTTACCTAGTATAGCCTTGGCACTAGTTTTATACCCTGATTGTGCGGACCTTTCTGGGGCTTGACTCATGCATGTACTTTTGAGACTTCTGCACTAGCACTTTATTATGTAATATGGTATTTTTGTATGAGCCCTTTGTATCCAGAATTGTGTCCATTAATTATGGTTTTGTATTAATTGTCCACTGTGATGTGATTTCTCAGTGTAACTTGCATGTAACCTTACTGTGAATTACCATTGTTGTGATGCATTCGTCTTAAACATCATCTGTCCATCTTCTATACTACAATAAGCCAGTTTCTTATTCAGAGTTAATAAATCTATATGTGCACACTTCCCTCTCCATTTTATCTTCATTTAAAAATTGTTATTTGGAGTGTTCATGGGTGAGTGGTGACTTATTATCTCACCACCCATTATTTACGGTTCGTATGGAACTTATATTAAAATTCATTATGAAGCTGCCTAAGTCATCGGGATGCTGTGTTATCTGGGTCATGGTGAACAGATTCTCTAAGAGAAAAGGAATGGCTGTCTTCCAGGCAAATCAATCTCAAGATTCCTTTCCTCAAACTGGGTCCTCAGTATATATGTCCTTTTGAAGTTCTTTATGGATCTATAACTCCTTCTATGTCTCCCTCCAGAAGCGGGTTGTTCTCAGCCTTTATTTTCAATATCCAGGTTCTCAATCCACTTCAGTTAGCGCCAAAGACATCTTCAAGGTAAAGGACATCTTGGCCGTGAAAAAGAGGGGTGCCAGGACTCTTTTCTTGGTCAACTGAAGGGGATTTGCTCCTGAGGAGTGATCTTTGGAGCATAAAGAATATCAATGCTGCTAACTTCCTGGTAAAGTCCTTGTGAGATTTGAGAAACAGAAAGCGTAGATAGGCGGGTTGACTGCAGGACCGGTCTCCATGGGGCAGGAAGACCGGCACTAACAAGTAGCCCTGTGCAGCCTGCCTGGTCCACTATGGCTGCGGGAACGGTCTCCATGAGGCAGGGAGACCTGGACCCATGACACAGTCCCAAACAGCCTGCATGCTGCATCATGGCTGTGCCTTCACAGAGTACTCACCCTGGCCATGGTCCAGTGTCGCCCATCTGCTCTGCTTCTACATCCTCCAGCTCCCAAGGCTTGCACTCTCTGCACAGGTTTTTCGATACCATGCTTAGGCGGTTGCTCACCGCACATTTAAAATATTATAAGGGCCAGTGCGCCCTCACTTAGAACTATCTTTCAGCCTACGGCCTTCCAGCTTTGGGAGGTGCCTGGACAATATTCTTCCTTCCTTAGAATGTTGGTAGTTATCAGGGCCCCTGTCCATGTATTTGGTGATTGTAACTGTGCTATTGCAGCTGCATCTTCACCATACTATCATTCATCTCTTCTCAGATTCTGCTTCGGCCTTCACCTTCTGGCTACAGTCTGTACCCGCTCGTTTCAGTCAGCATTTCACTTGTTTGCTACCCTCTTCACCTGACTGTCTATATCCACGCCCATCTGCTATGGTGCTCTCCTGGCTGTATACCCAAGTGCTGGCTTCCGTCATCCCAATAATTGACTTACACATACCTATCAACACTGAGTCCTTCACCAGACCAGCTACCACCATCCTGCTGATCCACGTACTCCTAAGGACTCTTAAACCATATGAGCCGCCCCTCTGGTTGTGGCAGTCGTGGCATTTAGGCCCCTGGAGTTGCCTCTGATGATCATTTATAACCATCCCCTCTGGTCAGCTCTCTTCAGGAAGTTTGGTGTCACAGCCCAGATGGTCCACATCTGGATGCTTGCCATCAGCGAGCAAAGCAATAGCGATACAAGGTACTGAACAAAGAGATGCCAATAAAAGCATGACTGTGCTGGCACTTGCCAAGGAAGCTCTTCTAACTATATCACTTCAGATTCATGCTACTGGCTGGAGAGTGAGTTTAGCAAAGTGTTCAACTTTGACCTGCTATTGCTGGGGACCATACAGTTTCCCAAACTCGTAAACTATTATAAAATTACATTACTTTTCAGCTACCATCAGGATTCAATGCTAAATATCTTCTAGGAGTAATGTAATCTCTCTTATATTATCTTGCAAATTGTCACTTCAGTGAGGAAGTGGACGAACTCTAGTGTCACCCAATGATGAGGAGCAGTCACCCCGAAACGCAGCATCTGCAATTTGGGGTTCTGATCTGGTACAAATGCCAAGTCATATTAAAAAGCTTGTTAAAGAGTCAATTATGACTTTGAGGATTGCTACCTTTATTGGGTGTCATTAGAGTTTGTCCACTTCCTCGCTGAAGTGACAATTTGCATATTTCCCAGAGGAGCATTGCGGCTATAAGTCTTCTTATCAGTCTCCTTATGCCGGCAGGCAGTTTCCTCTCTATAAGGAGAGTAGCTAGTCCCCCAGACCTTATATCATCTTGGTGACTCTTTCAAATTCGGGGCAGCTGAAGAGTTAAATTTGAATTCTAATTTTATTATTCATTGACTTTATATTTTACTACTTATACACCAATACTGCAGTATATTTGATATTCTATATTGTACTATTGTTGTGGCTATCACATTGAGAGTTTCAGTTATCTAGGTGCATTGATTATGAAAGCTATTCTTACAGTGAAGGAAATAATTATTTGATCCCTTGCTGATTTTGTAAGTTTGCCCACTGACAAAGACATGAACAGTCTATAATTTTAAGGGTTGGTTAATTTTAACGGTGAGGGATAGAACTTCAAAAATAAAATCAGGAAAATCACATTTACTAAATTATTTAAATGTATTTGCATTTCGAAGAAAGAAATAAGTATTTGATCCCCTACCAATTAGGAGTTTGACTATGTGATTTTCTAGATTTTATTATTGACATTCTATCTCTCACTGTTAAAATGAACCTCCCTTCAAAATGCATGTCTTTGGCTGGCTTCACATTTGCGTATGGAGTGCAGCGTACCAAACGCAGCCAAACGCTTGCGCACATGCGTTCCTATGTTTAACATGGGAACGCATGTGCCTGCATATGGCTGCGTTTGGCCGCATTTGAGTTCGGATGCGCATAATTTATGCGCCCTCCGACCGCACTCCAGACGCAGCTTGCAGCACTTTTTTGTGCGTTCGCGGCGCTTGTTCTATCCGCAAGTGCCCGCAAGTGCACAAAAAATGCATTGATCTCAATGGATCCGCAGTGTCCTCTGCATGACACCGCAGGAGAACGCTGCGGATCACATTGAAATCTCTCCCTGCTGGCCGCCGGTGATGTCACAGTAGATCACTGACGGCCACCGGGAGATCAGCTGGAGCCTCTGATGATCTCCTCCTCCCCACCACCGGTAATCTCTTAGCGGTGTCGGCGGGGAGAAACAGCTGATGTGACAGCTGTTTAAATCTTCCCGTGTCGGTGTTCGGCGCGGGAGATTCAAACAGCTGTCAGATCAGCTGTTTAACCCTGCTGACACGTCCCGGAGCTTACCGGCGGCTGGGAGGAGGAGATCTCCGCCGCTGATCTCCACCTCCAGCCCGCCCCCGGACACCGCCGATTGGCTGCCCGGGCTCCATAGTGATGTGTCCACAGGCGGACATTCTCTGTTGCAGACACATCAAAAATGACCCTGCTATCACTGCGTTTGTGTCTGCATGCCATCAGCATGCAGACACAAACGCAAATGTGAAGCCAGCCTTTGTCAGTGGGTAAACTTACAATATCAGCAAGGGATCAAATGATTATTTCCTTCACTGTACTGTACTGTATGCGCTTCAGAAATATATTATATATACTTTTGCTTTTTTTGAATGAAGAAACAGATAATCAATTTATATATTGTAAAATGAACACGGAATTAGTGATGAGCGAGTACCGTAATACTCACACTCGCTATATTCGTAACGAGTAGTTTTTAATACTCGCGTACTCATCCAAATAGTGAGTACAATATAAGTCAATAAGTGATAGGCTCCGCCCACACAGATCCGGCTATTAAACGAGTCTTTCAGGGGCAAGGCGGGAGGGCGGGCCTTTTCAAATTTTCACAGCATAAAAGTCCTTGCCATGCCCCCCAGGGAGAGCCTAACATTCAATCTGCTCTCCCTGAGTGCCAGCTCCCATTATTTACTGAAAGGAGCTGGCAATTTATGTCAGATCGATAAGGATCGATAAATCACTTGTGAGCACCAGCGATACTCGCTGAGTAACGAGTATTGCAAATACCATACTATTCGTGAAGTAGTGAATAGTAACAAATACACTCGCTTATCACTACATGTAATCCTTTCTAGAGTAGCACTAGTGTTTTCACTTAGTGACAAATAAATGATAAAAATTATTATGGAACACCTGTCGTTTCAGGTAACTTTACACATTAAGTTGTCATGTGAGAAATAACACTATTAATGGCCATGTATGACTGGGATCCTGCATTTTCCGTCTTTTCGTTGTCTGTTGAACACTGACAGAAAAATGGCTACTTTCTTACAAAATCATCAGTAGCAGGTTACAAATGGTATTGGAGTTCATCGTATTTAATTTGAGAGATGTTGAGTTACAATATCACACAACACAAGAACAGCGGTTGCCCTCTTCAGGAAGAAAGAAGATATATTTTAGTAATATTGTACAGCCTGTTTTACACACTGTTGGATTAGTTCATACTAGAATATAATGATTCTATCTTTTATATAAATGAAATCATCCCATAATTCAAAGACATGCTGTAGTCTAAACCATTGATGATCCTGAGACATGAGAAGCATTTCAGGCTCATCTCATAACTCCCTAGGCGGATGAGGTTTCCATGCAACCATGGTGCAGTCATTGATAATAGCTGAGCTCTAATGGAACACAGCTAAAAAGCAGCTAACACTGTGGAAAAGCAGTAGCAGGTAACAACTGCCCTTGGGTAATGGCATAAATATAATTTTTTAGACCTCAATTCGAATTCCGCTGTAATTTAATGATCATTTTATGATCATCTTTAGCTCGGTACAATATTGGATCTCGGTGCTTACCTAAGCTACATTTCAACACTTAGGTCATTACTTTAATTACCTCATCTTCTACATAAGGTTTATGTTGTCGCATTAGTTTACTCCAGACACACTTTCCTTCACAAATAAAAAATAAAAACAACACTGGCATGCTAATTGATTTCCAAGAAAACTGCTATTAGTTTGTTAATGTAAGTATGAGTTTGGATTCCCAGTAGCAGTATAAATGCGATTATGGACCATTGTTTAAAGGGATTTTCCAAATAAATGCATTCATCACATCTCAATCGAATATGTGATACATTTACATTTATGTCCTAACTACTGCGACCTGCATTGATCCCTATTTTGAGGATTCCAAAGTCCCTCTTGTGAATGGTCAACCACAACTCCATTTACTTTTTATAGGACTTAGGCTGGCTTCAGACTGCGTGTCTGATCCGATCCGTAGCTGTCCGCTTGAGGCAGACAGCCGCGGACCGGATCAGCACACAGGACTGGGGGCTATTATGCCCTCCGATCCTGTGTGCAGCCGCACGCAGTTCCTGCTGCTAATAGGTGAGGACCGCGGGCGCCGCGGTCCTGACCTGTCAGCTGGTTCAGCTGCGTGCGGCTGCACACAGGATCGGAGGGCAAAATAGCCCCCAGTCCTGTGTGCTGATCCGGTCCGCGGCTGTCTGCCTCAAGCGGACAGCTACGGATCGGATCAGACACGCAGTCTGAAGCCAGCCTTACCGAGTCCCATAAAAGTGAAAAAAGTAATGGTTGAACTGTGATCAACTTTCATACCTCCATTTTTTGGGAGATGGAAAACTTTACTTGTAGACATTGTCTTATGAAGATTAGATTATAAATTGCTCTATTAAGTCTTTAGTACCGGTAATTGTATTGTTATGTTGTTGTCAATATGAGTAAAGTTGGTCTGAATTAATTTACAGGACCTGGTCTAATAGTCACGTTGGCAATCTGTAGTCACCGGACAGAAGCTTTGAGAATGACGACGAGTTACCAGGCCGGCTAATCAAAAAAAGAGCCATAGGCTAGGGTCACACATGCCAATCAGTTTTTTTCCACTGGTTTCAATAACAAATCCATTTTTTTTACTGTTTTTTGAGCCTTCTGTGCAGCTATGCATTTTTTGGACTTTGCCATTTGTTCCCAAAAAATGCTAGCAAAAACTGATCATTTTTTTTACTGCACCCAAAAAATTGATCCATTTTCCTATAGGACCCCATATTAAAAAACGGATTCGTTTTTTTACTGCACCCAAAAACATTGCTTGCAGTGTTTTTTGGGTCCAGTAAAAAACCAATAGCTTTTGTTAAAAATGCAGTCACACCTGATCCCAGGATCCGTTTTTAGCATCAGTTTTTGGACTTAGAAAAATAAAGTTAAAAACTGATGCCAATAACGGATCCTATGACCCTACCCATAGACACTTGGTGAAAGTAAGAAGTTATCAGGGTTCATGTCTTGGGGTCACAAATAAGTGACGCGGTCAATGGACCAGGCCCTATGAATCAATTGGAACCTTCTCTACTATAAAGTGTGTCCAATACTGGCGGTCACATATTATCAATAACTCAGTCCAACTATCCAGATCTTTTTGAACATAGTGGCAGTGATTTTAGCTATTGTACAGCCAGTCAAAAAGAATCAGTGCAGAAGAGTATGCTTCTCTTGCAAGCAATGGACATATATTATTATTATTATTATTATTATTATTATTATTTATAATTATAGCGTAATTTATTCCATGGCACTTGACATGTGAAAAAGGGGCATACTTAGGCAGGTACAACACACATGAGCAATACAAGGCACACATAAGTACAGAAGGAGAGAGAACCCTGCCCGCAAGGGCCTATAGTCTAGAAGGGATGGGTGAGGATACAATATGAGGGGAAAGAGCTGGTTGTGCTGCACTTTGGTGGACTGAGGCTCTCTTTCGGTTGTAGGCTTGTTGGAAAAGGTGGGTCTTCAGGTTCCTTTTGAAGTTTTCCACAGTGAGCAAGAGTCTGATATGTTGCAGCAGAAAGTTCCAGAGTATGGGGCAAGCTTGGGAGAAATGTTGTATGCGGTTGTTGGAAGAAGAGGGGAGGAGGAGAGAAGGAGATCTTGATAGGATCGTTGCATGTAGGTACCGAGAAACCATGTCAGAAATGTATGGAGTAGAGAGGTTGTGGATGGCTTTGTATGTCATTAGGGTTTTGAACTGGGGTCTCTGATAGGAAGCCAGTGAAGGGCTTGGCAGAGAGGAGAGGCTGGTGAATAGCAGGGAGACAGGTAGATTAGTCAGGTAGCAAAGCTTAGTGAAGCGATGGCTGGGAGGACCACCGCGTGCAGAATAATGTACGATACACAAGATGGGAGTGCAAACCACAAGGGTGAATTTATTAACAGGCGGGGAAAGATGTGAAGAAGGAAGGTTCAAGCAGGGGTAAACAGTGGCAAAAGAGATTTAACAAACTGTTCGTTTTCTCTAGCTGGTCCGCTCAATAGCACGGTTCTCCAACTATCACAAGTTAAGAGCACACAGGTAAATTCACAACAAGGTACAATGCTACTCTACGTGTAACCTTTCTGGCCTCCTACACAGGCCACACGGCTGCCGTGTTCTATCTACTGAAGCCTATTCTAAACCCTGAGAGGTGCACAATATTTAACTCACAGTGATGCTGAGATTTGGATGCAGTCCCGGGGGCCCCCAACAACAGCAGTCTTATCCGAAGGTGCACACGGCTCCTGTCTCGAGTCGATGGGCTGCAAATCTTCTCCTTGCTTCAGATTCACACTGGATCTCGGGCTTGTCTGTGTCCTACTTTCATTTCACACGAACACTGCAGTGCTTTCCAAACTACACAGAAAGTCTGTTCCTCTCTACACATAAACGGGCTGTTCCAAAAAAACACACTCTCCGAAGGGGGAAAACAGGACATACCATCATCCCACAGCTGGGGGGGTTTCTGTCTCTTAAAGTGGCAGCGTGTTTCTTACGGTCCCACACAGGCAGGGACTTCTTAAAGTGGCAACGCTTCTCTTACTGTCCATAGCAGTAGCCCCCAATATGCCTCCCTACTTAATGATGGTCGTCCTCGGCCATCACAACATCAGGTCCACAGTGTAATGACGGGCCGTTCAATGTGAACACAGCACCTGTGGAGGAAACAACAATGGCAATACAGCAGACTGAGTACATTGTTCAACATATCGGATTGGTGGAACCCCTGCAGTAGACCTCTGAGACCTTCTAAGATCTTGACTATCAGGCCAGGCCTGGCTAGCTCCCGGAGGAACACTTGCTGCAGGAGCCACAGTGGAATCTTGGCTGGGCTCTTCTTCACGTGGCGGTAGGGGCTCATCCATGGGCTCCCCGCTTCTGGAAGGCTGAGGGTCCCCCACTGTGTTGGGGACTGTCCCCCAGTCATCGTCGACTTCACACACAGGTGACGTGAGTTCAGGGAGCGAGGTAGAGAATGTAGGAGATATTGGCGTAGGAGAAGCTTCGGACCGACATGGCCGCAGCATATTTCTGTGTAGTACTCTAGGGCCGGACGCCCCATTCTCAACTTGCACCTTGTAGACTGGGCCATCAGCATATACCCGTCCAATTACTCTGTAGGGTTGTACTTCCCATCTCTCACTCAGTTTGCCCTTGGGGCGCTTCTCTCTGACTAGCACTCGATCTCCAGGTTGCAGGTCCGAAGTGAGCGCCAAACTCGTGTGCTTCTTTAGCTACCTCTTGAGCCATTTTTCCGGGGATGACCACCTGCCATCTTGCTTCTATTTCTTTTGGCTGTTGTCTCTTACGATATAACACTGATTCTCGAACTTCTAGTCTATCCCACTGGTGTAAGACGCTCTTCATCTCGGCGTCCAGGTTAGCCCTTTCTTGCTTGTCGGGCTTCTGCTTCTCAGCTACCCAGTGTTTCATCTGTTGTAGCCCTTCGTCTGCAGCTTGAGCACGTCCCCATTCTTCATTGGTTCTTCCCAGGGACCGGGGCAGTGTGCAAGCCTCCCTACTTAATTGTGACGCAACCACTGGGGCCCAAACTTGCTAAAGTCTGGCGTCTCTTCCTCCTCTAGTTGTTCATCGAGATCCCCCACTGGGATCTCCACCGTCACTCTCGACAGTCCATCCGCATTTGCGTTTTCGGTAGCGGGACGATAACAGATGGTAAAGTCGAACTTTGCAAGGCGAGCCACCCACCGTTGTTCCAAGGCTCCCAATTTAGTATTCTCAAGGTGGGCCAGAGGATTATTGTCTGTTCGGACCTGGATCTTGGTCCCTGTCAGGAAGCCAGCAAATTTCTCTGTCATGGCCCACACTAGGGCCAGGAGCTCTAGTCGAAAGGAGCTATAATTGTGGGGGTTTCTTTCATTGTCCCGCAGGGACCTACTGGCGTAGCCGATGACTCTTTCATGTCCGTTCTGTATCTGAGACAATACTGCACTGAGTCCATGAAGGCTACCATCCGTGTACAGCAGGAATGGTCGGTCGAAGTCCGCATAGGCTAGGATCGGGGCTGAAGTAAGGGCATTCTTCATAGCCTGAAAAGCCTCCTCTTGTCTCTGAGCCCAAGGGATGCCCTGGTTCTTTGACACTCCGGCGGTCCCCCTCAGCAGCTCATTTAAAGGACCCGCCACCTTTGCAAAGTCTTTGACGAACCGGCGGTAATACCCGGCGAGTCCAAGAAATGCCTTGAGTTCTCTCACCGTTTGAGGGACTGGCCACTTCAGGATGGCCGCCACCTTTTCTGCAGAGGGCAGGACTCCATCTTGTGAAACTGTGTGGCCCAGATACTCGATCTCTCTCTTGAAGAGGTGGCATTTTTTCGGCTTCACCTTAAGGTTATGAGCCTGCAGTCTTCCGAGTACCTGTCCAAGCCGGTCAAGGTGTTCTTTGAACGAGGCCGAAAACACGATGATGTCATCCAGATAGATCAGGGTAGCTTCGAAATTTAAGTCCCCCAAGCACTTTTCCATCAGCCGTTGGAACGTGCCCGGAGCATTGGAGAGTCCGAAAGGCATCCGGTTAAATTCAAACAATCCCATCGGGAGAATGAACGCGGTCTTTGCTTTGTCTTTTTCCGCCACAGGTACTTGCCAGTACCCGCTTGCTAAATCCAAGGTGGAGAAGTACTTGGCCTTCCCCAATGCCGTCAAGGATTCTTCGATTCGTGGTAATGGGTACGAGTCGCGAACGGTACAGGCGTTGAGTTTTCTGTAGTCTACACAGAACCGGATGGTCCCATCCTTTTTCTTGACGAGTACCACCGGAGCCGCCCAAGGGCTCTGACTGCCCTGTACTACTCTCGCATCCAGCATTTGCTTCAGTAAAGTCTTCACCTCTTGGTACATCTTGGGAGGGATCTGTCGGTACCGTTCTCGAATCGGACGAGCTTCCCCGGTCGGTATCTCATGCATGATAGCTTCAGTGCAGCCGAAATCTTCAGCGTGGCGAGCGAATGCAGCCTGGTTCTTCCACAACATAGCTTCTACTGCTTGCACACGCTCGGGGCCCAGCGATTTCACATCCACTTCCATCTGATCGAGGATGACCTTTCCACTCCACTCTGGGGAGGGCATCTCTTCAGCCCTTGCAGAGACTGCTAGGGTCCACCCCGTACCTTCTATCGGCGATAGGGATATATCTTTTTGGCTCACCACTTCACCTTTATGTAAGTATACCAGGGCCAGATCTGTCCCTCGGGCAAGGTGACCTCACTGGGGCCCACATTCAAGGCTCTGATAGGGACACGTCCTTGTTGGACCACAGCTACCGTACGAGCTATCATAACTTCTTGGTCCACTCTTCCGGTTGCTACAGGCTGCACAATCACTTCTACCCCATCGAGATTGCGATAGGTTCCCACTGGGAGGTGTAATATACTTTCTCGTCCGGGAGGCAGGATTATGGGCACCTTCCCAGGAGCCCTGATGACCCCTACCGTCTGGTGAGATGGCACACTCTTCTGCGTCCCACAGACACGAATCAGTCGCTGAAGTGCTTCTTGCGTAGGCTTATGTGTAGTAGCCTGCTTCCAGTATCCGGGTCCCCGTTTGGTGAACATAATCTGATCTAATTCACGTAGGACATTCATCCCCAGTATTACAGGTACATCTCCTTTGACGGGCTCGGGGACTAGTAAGATCCCTTTTCTCCCCACTTCTTGCCCACAGATACGAACATTCATCCACACAACCCCTGTGACCGGATCGGTTGCTGATTAGCGGCAATCACCCGGATCAATGTCTCTTTCTCTGGCCTGGCCAGTGCCTGGAAATGTTGATTGAAGTATGCTTCTGGCATCGTCGTCACTTGTGACCCGGTATCTATCAAGCAATCCACCGGGACACCCTCGAATTCAGCACGTATGATGGGACACCCAGCGATCAGATGTTCGTCATGATACGAAGCGGCCTCCCTTCTTGCCTCCCCCGCAGAGTGCCGCACTACTGCGGGGGTTGGTAGTTTAACGGAGGCTTCTGTTGGCCTTGAGTGCTATTCCGGCACCCTCTGGCAATATGCCCCCGACCTCCACATCGCCAGCACTGGATGTCTTCTCTTCGCTGAGGAATACCTTGTGCCTCTGGTGGCTGCTGAGAGGAAGCCTGCACCCTCCAGTTTCCTATTGGTCGCGTCGGGGAATTATTGCGTGCGTACGATGGGCCAGGTTGAAAGGAGGATGGTGCAGCTGGGTAGGGGGGTGCAACAGACAGATCCCTCATTCTTTGCTCCATCTGGGTCAGCTTCTCCTGTACATTGAGAACGGATTTCTGTAAATCCTGCACCACCTGGACCAGCACCTCTTGGCGGTTTGGGTCCACGCTGGACTTGGCGGCTTGGATGCGCACCACCCCAGAAGCGTAGCTTTCTTCTTTACTTCGGGCTACTGTTTCTGCCAGGATTTGACGAAATGTAAGAGCCGGGTTCGCTCGGACCCGTTCTGACAGGGCTCGCCTCAAGGATATGCTGTGTAATCCTAGAATAAACTGCTCCCGGAGTATCCGGTCTGTGGAGCCTATGCCGCCGAGTTCAGCTGCCTCCTTTTTCTGCACCTCTGCTAACACTTCTTGTAGTGCTGTGGCATACTGAGAGATCCCTTCTTCTTCCCGCTGCAGCCTCGAAAAAAATTTGGCGCGAAGATGCCCCGCACTAGCAGTCTCGCCATAGATTTCTTCCAGGAATCCAACTAACTCTTTCAGGGTACTACGGGTGGGTTCTGGTTGTAGACAGACGTTTCTACGGGCTTCTCCCTCTAGGGCAGTCAAAGTGATGTCCACTTCAAGCTCTGGGCCGATGTTATAAACCTTCAGGGTGCTCTGCAGTCGGGACACCCAGTCACACAGTGCCATGTTATTGCCGTCAAACTTTGGGAGTACACTAAATATAGTGCCCATTGGGAGTGTCCTTGCAGGGGTTCCACCATTTCCCACATTACCCCCGTTAATATTAGCATTCCCGCCGTTGCTGTCTGCTGCCTCCATCTTGGTGACCGTACCCTGCTCGCAGCGCCACTTGAAGCGATGGCTGGGAGGACCACCGCGGTGCAGAATAATGTACGATACACAAGATGGGAGTGCAAACCACAAGGGTGAATTTATTAACAGGCGGGGAAAGATGTGAAGAAGGAAGGTTCAAGCAGGGGTAAACAGTGGCAAAAGAGATTTAACAAACTGTTCGTTTTCTCTAGCTGGTCCGCTCAATAGCACGGTTCTCCAACTATCACAAGTTAAGAGCACACAGGTAAATTCACAACAAGGTACAATGCTACTCTACGTGTAACCTTTCTGGCCTCCTACACAGGCCACACGGCTGCCGTGTTCTATCTACTGAAGCCTATTCTAAACCCTGAGAGGTGCACAATATTTAACTCACAGTGATGCTGAGATTTGGATGCAGTCCCGGGGGCCCCCAACAACAGCAGTCTTATCCGAAGGTGCACACGGCTCCTGTCTCGAGTCGATGGGCTGCAAATCTTCTCCTTGCTTCAGATTCTCACTGGATCTCGGGCTTGTCTGTGTCCTACTTTCATTTCACACGAACACTGCAGTGCTTTCCAAACTACACAGAAAGTCTGTTCCTCTCTACACATAAACGGGCTGTTCCAAAAAAACACACTCTCCGAAGGGGGGAAAACAGGACATACCATCATCCCACAGCTGGGGGGGTTTCTGTCTCTTAAAGTGGCAGCGTGTTTCTTACGGTCCCACACAGGCAGGGACTTCTTAAAGTGGCAACGCTTCTCTTACTGTCCATAGCAGTAGCCCCCCAATATTAGGATAGCTTGGAGTGGTGCAAGGGTGCTAGAGGGGGTCCGGAGAGTGGGGGTTGCAATAATCAAGGCCGTCTCTAAGAGGTCTCTAATTAATTATCGCAGTGGAAAAATAGTTTTGTCAGAGATTTTAGGTATGTGTCTGTGCATCGAAAAAGCCAGTCTCTAACTCTCAGTAGTAATTGCCCTGGTTCACAGGTCCTCAGATATGGGCTTTCTTGGGTAAATGGAAATTCAGCTTATTGTGGATTGATAAAACACCATCCATTAAAAAGTGCTTTCCTTTCCATTTGATTTCTTTGTACAATGTCTCTTTATTCACAAATGGTATTTAAAAAAACAAAAAGTAACTTTCATTTTCACTATTTTAATACATTAAAATAATAACTTGATTAGCTGTATAAAGGCTATAGAAGACCCCACTGAGCAATCTTTCTTTATTTAATCTTGTTGGAAGCTGCAGGCATTGACTTTGTTTTGAAATTGTTATTTTACCCTTTACAACTTTTAATGAGTACAGCAAAAGAACACACACATAGTAAAATGAATCAATACATCTGAGAAATCACTTTTACTGCAAATGCACATTCAGAATAAATGTGATTTATTGATCAAAACAAGCAAAGCAAATTAAAAACATCCATAACGCCTCTTTTGTGTGATACCAAAATAGCATGAAGATCTTTACTTCCCAATGTGATTACCTTACTTTTTTAATATAGAGAGTGATTGTATACGCATTACTATGTGTATTATATTTTATTTAGACATGTAGAATTAAATCATGAATAGCTGCAGCCATGAATATTTGCAAATAAATGAAAAGAATCTGCAACATCCATATAGGTTTTCCTTAAAGGCCCCATGTATAGTAGCATATTGGGGTCAATCAAGTGTGCACTTTTCATCTTCAAAGTCTCAGTAAGCTAGTGATTAAAGGGTTGTTGCACTAGTTTTATTTTGGTGACCTATTCCAGGGTAGGTCCTCAATATCAGATCAGTGAGGATCACTCACCAATCAGCAACCCATTAACACTAGAAGTCCCAGAGAGGGGTCATTTAACATTTCTACCTTTGGAACCCAGAGACGGGTCGAATTACCTGAAGGATTTTAGGCACATTTACAAATGAAAGGATGCTAATTGGAGCCATCAGAGTTGTCAGTTTGAACTAAGGGTCATTTGCGCCTCTTTCAGGACTTCAGGGGGAGCTCGAAATTTCTGGGACTTCTAGTGTTAATATGTAATCATGCAAATATGAATTTTCAAATAATTCCAAAAAAAAAACAACGAAATGTCATATTTCCCTCAAGCGTAAAATGTAAAGATTTAAAAGAATTCAGATCGAATGCATTTACACTAGAGATGAGTGAAATTGGATCCTATGAAATTTATCAAACTCAGCATTTACCAAAATGTGGAATTTTGTAATTCACTTCTGCCTCTGGACGCCATTTTTTAATTTGTAAAAGGTCATCAAAGTTTTAAGAAATCCCTATACTCACCTTTGCAGCCTGTTTGTATCACCATATGGTCTTCCCTACATCTTCAGAATGACATGGGTCACTCTGAAATCCCTGGTATATCTGGCTTTCATGGGGTCAAAAGAGGGTTCGGCTTGAAACGGTCATGATGTAACAGTGTGCGCCGCAACCTTGCAGGCCTGTTCAAGACCCTCCTGAGCTCCATTAAAGCTAGAAGTCCTGGCCTGGGAATTTCAATGCGTGTAGCTAGTATCAATCTGAAGAGGTAGTAAGGACCAAATGAGTGACAGTGAGGAACAAATTTCCTATGAATTGAAGTTCCCAGGAAAAAGCATGTGATGAAGCAAATTCAAATTTTGACTGATTCACTCAATTTTAATTGACTTTCAACTTGTTCCATGGTTTTTTCAATGATCAACCATGTGAAGGTTTAACTAGCATGATGCCCACCTATGTCAAATTCAATTAATTACTTATTAATTAGAAATTCATCCATCAGTCTGTAGACAATCCAACACTTGGCACAGCATTTCAGTGCAACAACTAAGGCTGGCTTTACACTGCAGTTTTTCACTGATCAGTGTCCATCAGTGTTTGGGTGCCAAAACCAGGAGTGTCTCCAAAACTCAGAACAGGTGTCAATCTTTCAATTTTAGTTTTTCTCTGCAAGTTTCTTTCTGGTTCCTCTCCTGGTTTTGGCACCCAAACACTGATGGACACTGATCAGTGAAAAACTGCAATGTGAAGCCAGCCTTAGTCAAGTAGTTTAATAAATAATCTGTAGGCAACTGAAATAGGATTGCTTCACTATTAAAAGTCCTAATGAAACCATTGGCATTCATCATTCATAAATAAAAAAATTATAGGACCTTTTGAACTGTTCCCAGAACTGGACACCTGGAAGGAGTTGAGCACATTTGTACTGTTCACTGCTACATTACTCTCCCTACCTTTGAAAGTTGGAAGTTACACACTTCCGTGACTTTGCCTATGCACCATGACTCAGATGGATATATTTGTAAGGGGTGAAAGTGGGGTTCAAGTGGACTGGAGCCCAATTATTTCTGTGCCCCTGATTATATCATAAGTAGTAAAAATCTAATTACAGGAGCTATAATAAAATTCTAAATATGCTTCTGTTATATACCACCCCAGAATACTAAATGAAATGTTTTTTTCACCATAATAAATCACTAGTGACAATAGATGTTAGTTTTATAACAATAAATAAATGTATTCATTTAAATATGACTTGTTTTGCACATATAACACCTATCCCAAGGGCATCCACTAGGCCAGGGATGGGGAACATCAGGCCCTAGGGCTGCATGCGCCATTCGATGACCTTTTCTGTGGCCCTCGGGCAGATTCCTGGGGACTGCAGTGCTTAGGCCCCTTTCACATCAGCGTTTTTTTCAAATCGCGGCAGATGCGGTGAAAAAAACGCATCTGCCGCGATTACCGCATACCGGCTGCACTTGCGGCACGGTTGCGGCAAGCCCCATACAATGTATAGGCGGGCTTGCGCCAGGTGCGGCAAGTGCGTTTTTGGCACTTACGGTTGGTGCGGCCATGAAAAAAAACCGCGGTCAGTTGCGTTTTTTTCACCGCATCTGCCGCGATTTGAAAAAAACGCTGATGTAAAACGGGCCTTAGGCTGGCAGACACGTTTTTCCAACTGCCTGCCTTTTAAATTTATCTTTTCAGTGATCTGTATGTCCCAGCCTCAGCCTCCTCAGTGACGTACAGTACAGAACTGTATATGCCCTCAGCTTCTCCTGTGATGTCTAAGGCTCTAGCAAACCTGGAAAAGCAGAAAAGCAATATGATCAATATCTCCTAACATCACAGCCACGCCAAAGAAAAGTAGCCCCAGCCACCACAGTAGGGGTGAGTTGATTGTTTAACCAAATAAAGTGGGGGAATTTTCAAGTTAATAATTTTGTGCGGCCCCCGAAAGATGGTAGAAATTTCAAAATGGCCCCCGGCAGAAAAAGGCTCCCCACCTCTTCTCTGGGCTATGGCAACTTTAGTTTCCATAGCAACCATTTTATGGTGAGGCTCTACTGTTAATGATGATGTTACAGAAGGGGTAAGGGCCACGTAAAACGCATCAATGTAATGAATAATTTTGTTCAGATCGCTGGTGAGCTGTCACACAGGCAGACTCACCAGCGATGAGAGGACCACTGACATCGTGGAAATGATTTAAATATCGTTTCCACAATGTCTTGCTCCCGCTGCCAGTCTAAGCGAGTACCGAATAGTAACGATTATACTTGCTCATCCCTAATCATGAGCAGTGAACTTTTTTTAGGTATTATTTATTATTACTGTGCTATTATTTCATGGTGCTTTACATGTGAAAAAGGAGCATACATAGACAAGTACAATAATTATGAACAATACAAGGCCCAGATTACGTTATAATCAGAGTAACCATCCCACTGCTCTGTCTATTGAAACACTTGCTGCACAATCTAAAAGAGGACGGTCTGATTGCACAACTGGCGGCTATGGAGCACGAATTTCCAACAAATTACATTACCCAGCCCAGTTTCAGCTGATATTGTCCGCCCACTTTGAGTGATGATGAAGAAGAAGAGGACGGGAAAAAGTAGGTGTAAAGGAGGCTTGGTGGTAAGAGGATGGTTACTGCATGTACTATTGGTTACAATGAACCTTAAGCTGTAGTTTGCCACACATGGCACAGTTCATGTCCAACTGTCTCTCCTAATAGCCTTGTGTGATAGACATTTTAGGCTGGGGTCACAGTTGCCATGCGTTTTTTTAAGTGATTTAACAAAACTCATGCTTTTTTTCATGTCAGCATGAGTTTTGTAAGGTGTGTGATGGCTCCCTGCGTTTTTGGGTGCGTTTTTGAATCTGCACCTAAAAATAGTGCTTGTAGTATTTTTTTGAGCGTTTTGAAAAACGCATGCGTTTTTGTAGAAAACGCATGCGTTTTTATAACATGGGTTCCTATGGAAAACGCATGCAAAAACGCATGTACAGTTAGTACCTTTTAGTGCCATTCAAAAACGCATGCGTTTCCCATAGGAGCCCATGTTAAAAAAACGCATGCGTTTTTTCCGGAAACGCATGCGTTTTTTTAACATGGGCTCCTATGGGAAACGCATGCGTTTTTGAATGGCACTAAAAGGTACTAACTGTACATGCGTTTTTGCATGCGTTTTCCATAGGAACCCATGTTATAAAAACGCATGCGTTTTCTACAAAAACGCATGCGTTTTCTACAAAAACGCATGCGTTTTTGGATATGCTCCAAAAATACATGGGACAGTCACACATGCTTTTTGGCTATTAGGGCATGCGTTTTTTAACATGGGGGCCTATGGGTGCGTTTTTTACATGCGTTTTTGAAAACGCAGGTCTCCAAAAATGCATGTGAAAAATGGTACTGTGACCCCAGCCTTAACCAGCAACAAATACTGTTTGGACACTTTCTCAGCTGTCAGTTGGGCAATCAGACCTTCCTCTTTTAGCTTGTTTCAATAGACAGAGCAGCGGGATGGTTACACTGATAATAGCGTCATCTGTACCTTCTCTCATTTCGGCATTAGAAAAGGGTTGCTCAATGGAAACATTTAAGAGGGCCGTTATAGATCAGTTGATGAAAAGGTCAATCTCAGACAAAGCTGGAGCAGAGGTTGCACTCTTTTCAACTCCAAGAATTACAGGGGAATGACATGCACACCAGGTGCAACCCTAGTGGGCATAAAATGTGCCAAAACTGGGCCAATTTAAATAAACTGTCACATCAGCAAAGACAACCTGTGGATGTAACTATGACAAGGAGGCGACGTGCACCAAGATGGTGAAGGAGTACTTAAGTAATGAATACCAGCATCCTTACTGATGCTTCAGTTCACTTTAACTATTGGGTGAGCAAACTGAACATTTGACCCGACATCTCTTTGTACTTCTTAGAGGTGTTGATGTACCCTGCTGCTAGTGTTATGTACAGTTAGGGCCAGAAATATTTGGACAGTGACACAATTTTGGCGAGTTGGGCTCTGCATGCCACCACATTGGATTTGAAATGAAACCTCTACAACAGAATTCAAGTGCAGATTGTAACGTTTAATTTGAAGGGTTGAACAAAAATATCTGATAGAAAATGTAGGAATTGTACACATTTCTTTACAAACACTCCACATTTTAGGAGGTCAAAAGTAATTGGACACATAAACATAACCCAAACAAAATATTTTTATTTTCAATATTTTGTTGCGAATCCTTTGGAGGCAATCACTGCCTTAAGTCTGGAACCCATGGACATCACCAAACGCTGGGTTTCCTCCTTCTTAATGCTTTGCCAGGCCTTTACAGCCGCAGCCTTCAGGTCTTGCTTGTTTGTGGGTCTTTCCGTCTTAAGTCTGGATTTGAGCAAGTGAAGTGCATGCTCAATTGGGTTAAGATCTGGTGTTTGACTTGGCCATTGCAGAATGTTCCAATTTTTTGCACTCATGAACTCCTGGGTAGCTTTGGCTGTATGCTTGGGGTCATTGTCCATCTGTACTATGAAGCGCCGTCCAATCAACTTTGCAGCATTTGGCTGAATCTGGGCTGAAAGTATATCCCGGTACACTTCAGAATTCATCCGGCTACTCTTGTCTGCTGTTATGTCATCAATAAACACAAGTGACCCAGTGCCATTGAAAGCCATGCATGCCCATGCCATCACGTTGCCTCCACCATGTTTTACAGAGGATGTGGTGTGCCTTGGATCATGTGCCGTTCCCTTTCTTCTCCAAACTTTTTTCTTCCCATCATTCTGGTACAGGTTGATCTTTGTCTCATCTGTCCATAGAATACTTTTCCAGAACTGAGCTGGCTTCTTGAGGTGTTTTTCAGCAAATTTAACTCTGGCCTGTCTATTTTTGGAATTGATGAATGGTTTGCATCTAGATGTGAACCCTTTGTATTTACTGTCATGGAGCCTTCTCTTTACTGTTGACTTAGAGACAGATACACCTACTTCACTGAGAGTGTTCTGGACTTCAGTTGATGTTGTGAACGGGTTCTTCTTCACCAAATAAAGTATGCGGCAATCATCCACCACTGTTGTCATCCATGGACGCCCAGGCCTTTTAGAGTTCCCAAGCTCACCAGTCAATTCCTTTTTTCTCAGAATGTACCCAACTGTTGATTTTGCTACTCCAAGCATGTCTGCTATCTCTCTGATGGATTTTTTCTTTTTTTTCAGCCTCAGGATGTTCTGCTTCACATCAATTGAGAGTTCCTTTGACCGCATGTTGTCTGGTCACAGCAACAGCTTCCAAATGCAAAACCACACATCTGGAATCCACCCCTGACCTTTTAACTACTTCATTGATTACAGGTTAACGAGGGAGACACCTTCAGAGTTAATTGCAGCCCTTAGAGTCCATTGTCCAATTACTTTTGGTCCCTTGAAAAAGAGGAGGCTATGCATTACAGAGCTATGATTTCTAAACCCTTTCTCCGATTTGGATGTGGAAACTCTCATATTGCAGCTGGGAGTGTGCACTTTCAGCCCATATTATATATATAATTGTATTTCTGAACATGTTTTTGTAAACAGCTAAAATAACAAAACTTGTGTCACTGTCCAAATATTTCTGGCCCTAACTGTATGTGCACACACTTCTCAATGGAAAATGCAGACACACTTACTCTCATAAAATTCAAGAAGGGCTGTATTTCTTACTTTGTAAGCCCTCAGAGTGACAGCAACCCAACCTAAGTTCACCCAAAATGTTCACGTATGCAAGTTTCCTTAACGTCCATCCCTTCGCATCCAAACTCATTTTGTTTTTAAATACTAATCCTACTCCTCCTGCTTCTGCAACATTTACTTCATGGTCAACAACATCCTATAAATTATGTAAATGTAATGTTGTAATCAGAGGCCCTTGTCACAGTCTCTTCCTGTGTCTATGACACAGCCACCGGGACTAATTTTTTGAAAGTCTATGCACATTCTGCACTAGTCCAACTATGGCAGTAGTCCCACTGTCTACCAAATTTAAAACAAAATTTAGTTCTCAAGATTTCTTTCAGCATGTATGAGAAAGCCTGATTCTGAAATTTGGGTACGCATTTGGACATTGTGGAAAAGCAACATTGCATGATGTGGCCTATGAAGTCTTTCAACCAAACTCTGTAACAGTGGCCATTAGCTCAGTGGGCTACATAGCATCCCTGGCTACAGTTGATCAGTGTATCTGCAGTTTACCTTAGTCTAAGGAACAGTGCTGAGCTCGATCATGTTGTCAGTGCACAGCTGCTCTTATCTTATCTGACTCCTCACATCGGATCTGCTCAGTACTATTAGCTGACGGCCCCCACACAACTCCTGAACTCTGATATGTCTTCTCTCGGGAGCTGTGTGGGGGCTATAAGCTGATAGCATGGAGCAGAGCAAATGTAACTGCAGAGTCAGATAAAATAAGAGAAGCTGTGCACTGATAACCTATCTGAGCTCAGCATTGTCTCTAAGCTGTAGCCAAGCCCATTATGTAGGCTCCACCCCCACCCTTGTAAGGCAGTATTCAGTGTGTGTGAAGCTGAATATGGATGTGCCTGACAACGAGCATGTGTGCTTTTGAAACAGCCTTGGGGGACATCACCTAGAAAGTTTTTGAAAGGTTTTCTTCAATATTTCATTTACAAAGTATATTTGAAAGTTTATTAAAATCACATGCTCCACATTATTATTGGATAAAAATATAAACCCTGGATACTCTTTGTGGAAACAAATTATAGAGGGCTGAATAGAAATGCATGTCACTATTTTCAGATGTTATATTTTTAAACTACTTAAAAAACCATGCATCACATCCTTTACACTTTACAAATACTTGCTACTTTGTGTTGTGATATCACATATAATTCCAATAAAATACATTTAAATTTGGAGATGTAACTTGAAAAAATGTAGAAAAGTTCACAATGTATGAAGAATTTTTCAAGGAAAAAAAAACCTACCTTCTCCCCCCTTTGGGGTGGTTATTTGTCCTTTATCATTCTTGGGTCTTCTATCAGAGCCCTGGAAATTTGAGGGTTCTGAGCAGGATCTTAGTTGTTCCCAGCAGTTTTCTGGACACAGAGTTCAGATGTTGCTCCTGGGATCTATTGTAGCCATGTTTCCAACTTAGGGGTCACTGCTCCAAGTGATCCTATTACCACTAGAATCACTTTCGCCTTCATTTTCCACATGTTCTCTAGTAGTTCTTTGAGGCCCTGGTATTTCTCCAGCTTCTCATATTCCTTATTTCTGATATTAGTGTCATTTTGCACTGCCACATGTATTATCATTGCTGTCTTCTGATCCTTATCTACTATCACAATATCTGGTTGGTCAGCCAACACTTGCTTATCTGTCTGGATCTTGAAGTCTCACAGGATTCTAGCCCTTTCATTCTCTACCAATTTTTCTGGGGTCTCCCACCTGGATCTAGGGCAGGGGTCTCAAACTCAGCTGGGTTGGTGGGCCGCACATAGAAAAACATTTATAGTGGGGGGCCGCATCTCTTGTGGGACTAAGTGATATTTTTAGTAATACCAGAATTTCTTACTCAATGTATAAAGTACAAGTCCTGATCCCTTTCTTGTAGTAATGTCTCCATCCTGTAGTAATGTCCTTTTCTACTGATGTCCCCCATCCTGATCCCCTTTTCTAGTGATGTCCCCCATCCTGATCCCTTTTTCTAGTGATGATCCCTATCCTGATCCCTTTTTCTAGTGATGTCCCCCATCCTGATCCCCTTTTATAGTGATGTCCCCCATCCTGATCTACTTTTATAGAGATGCCCCCCCATCCTGATCTACTTTTATAGTGATGCCCCCCCATCCTGTTTTACCTTCTTACACACTCAAATACACACTCTATCACACTCACACACAAACCCACACACAAACCCCCCCCACACACACACATACTCTCAAACACACTCTCACACATCCTCATACACACACTGAAACTCGCACACACTTTCTTATACACACATCCTCACTCACACACTCACCCTCTCTTACACACGCACACTTTTCTCACTTTAATGATGCATCGTTCCAGTGCAGGGGGCCGCCGCGGTCCCCACTGTACTGACGTCCGGCCTCCGCTGTGCTATGACTTCCTCCAGCCGCCGCTCAGACAAGCTCTGTTGCTCATCAAGATCAATACAATCTACCAGCCAGAGGCCTGCAGGTGACGTCATATTCTGCCGTCAGCTGCGGGCCTCTCATTGGCTGGCAGCTTGCATTGATCTTGCTGAGTGGCAGAGCTTGTTAGTGCTGCAGACAGAAGTCATCACACAGCGGGGACTGCAGCGGCCCCCTGCACTGGGGCAATGCATGATTACGTTGTCCAAGGTGCCGCGGGCCGCATAGTGAAGCCCCAGGGGCCGCATGCGGCCCTCGGGCCGCGAGTTTGAGACCCCTGATCTAGGGGAACTTAGCCCATATTCTGTACAGATGTTCCTGTATACAATTCCCACTATTTGGTTGTGGCATTTCGTGTACGGTATTCCATCTTGCATTTTGCATCCTACCAGTATGTGTTTGACTGTTTCTGAGGTTTCTTTGCATAGTCTGCACCTTGGGTCTTGTGTGATAGATCCCTGCTTCTATGGATCTAGTACTTAGCATCTGCTCTTTTATCGCTATGAATAGTGCCTCTGTGCTGTTTTGGAGTCCAGTTTTCACCAGCCACTGATAGGATTACTCCATGTCAGCCACCTCCATTATCTGTTGATGGTACATACCATGCAGCGACTTGTCATGCCATGGCACTTTATGTTCCTGTTCTTCCTACTAGGACTGTTGTTGTTGCTGCCTTAGGCTCTTCATCAGCATCTCATCTTTTGGTGCCATTTTTCTGATATATTCCTGGATACTCCTTGTTTCATCCATGATGTTGACTTGAACGCCTATCAAGCCTTGACCACCCTCCTTTCTGTTGGTTTACAATCTTTGGGGGTTAGACTTGGGTTGGAGACGTCCATACATTGTAAGGAGCTTCCAGGTCTTTGCATTTGCAGCTTTCCTTTCTTCTTTTGGCCAGCACACTATGCCAGCAGGGTATCTGATAACTGGCAGGGAGTATGCATTGATGGCGTGGATCTTATTCTTCCCATTGAGCTGGCTCCTCAGGACCTGTCTTGCCCTTTGATGGTATTTGGATGTTTTCCTTGCCTAGATAGATGGATAGATAGATAGATAGATAGATAGATAGACAGACAGATAGATAGATAGATAGATAGATAGATAGATAGATAGATAGATAGATGGATAGTTTTTTTTTGTACCTAAAAGCCATCTCCCTCCTTGTAAAAAATACAACATATGTAACATATGTAACTTCAAGATACTATGTTATAAAGTAAGGTCATGCACAGCAAATAATTTCAATCAACAACCAGCTGTATTCTTCTGGTTGTTTAATTCGACTTCGGAAATATAGTAGTTGTTACACCTTTCCTTTTTGTAAGTTATGTACCCTCCCTTGAATAAAATTGAAAAGTGAGTAATCCAAAATGTTACATTGCAAAGTAGGTACATATAGTTTCACACCTGGAAAAGAAAATACAGCATGCAATATGATTTTGAGGTGTACAGATAATTAGATTTGACTATTGAAAACAAGCATTCAAAAGATTATAATGTGTCTGATACATACATAATTTAATAAAGTTTAAAAACTGCACACCTGGTACTTTCCAAAGAAACAACTGGACAAAAAACATTTTAGATACTCTTCCCAAAAGTGAGCACCTGTGAGCGGGCACTGTGTTCAATTTAGTCAGTCTTTGCCTCTAAGTGGAATGAGCTGTGTGTTCTTACCTCCTATGACTACCCTGGTAAAAACTACTTTGGTCCACCCACATCTTTAATACTGGCCATGAAAGCCCCCCCCCCCCCCATTGGCTGTACTAGGCCATCTGATGGGGGCATTTTTTTTGGATGATGTTCATGAATTGAAAATAATGACAGACCAAGACTTTAATCATGGTGCAATTTTTTAAAGTTAAACCCTTTAGTATGTAGCAAACAGATGATATGACTTATATTAGAATCCCCAATATAAAAGCTGGATGCTGCAAGTACCCCCAAATATACCTCTAATTAAGCTGGACATACATAAAAACAGTGATATGCGGCATTACTGAGGTATAGACCTTTGCTGCTATAAGGTCAAAATTTCTTGCATTTAAGGAAAACACTACTCACATTTTAAAATTAGATATTATTTAATTTTTTCAGTATCATTTAATCCAACTTTAAAGAAGTATCATTTCTGGCTATGGTCCCTGGTCATGTCTTATTTCAGTTAGGTAAGCCTTTCTTAGAGTACATTAAATACAAGCTATATGTAAATCAGAAAGTAGGCAAACGCTTTACAGAAACTGAGAACACACCAAGACTTAAAGGGGAACTCCGGGGAGGTAAAACATTCTTGTAGTGTCCTTTCTACATGATGAAGCTGAGCTCATGCTGCAGTTCTAGGATCTATAGATCACCTACAAATCAATAAAATCATATATGCTCCTCAGGACTCACCCCTCCCTCCCAGAGAAATTCAGTCATGCATAGTGCTAAAGTTTCAGGGGACAGGAAGGTACCAAGTTGATATTTGGGGAGGGGAGACCATGGCAGTGCTGAATCAACCAATGTAGTGCTTTGCCTCTGCTCCTATTCTGATACATGACAGTACACATTATGGACTATCATATCATTGTACAGCAGAAGATCAAAGCATGCATTTATATCTATAGCTTGGTGACAGGATTGCTATTTGAAAGGAGAACAGCTCTATTTTTTACAGTACATAAGAGGGTATATCAAGGGCTAGACTGTAATGTGACCATGGGACTGGCGGCCACACCCCCTGTTCATTCAGAAATGTGAGGGGGCGGGAATGTAAGATAATCTATGCCCCCGGCACACCTCCTGTCACTGTTGCAGCATGAGACTGAATTTTTCTGAAAGGAGGGTTGAGAGCTGAGGAGCAGATATAATTTTATTGATTTATAAGTGATCTATAGATCTTAGAACTGTAGCAGATAGCTCTGCTTCATCATGTAGGAGGGCAGGAACAGTACAAACTATTATATCTCCCCGGAGTTCCCCTTTAAGTTCCATCATGGTGCAAATTATATATATGTTATATAGTAAACAATCCAAAAAAGGAAAAAGCAGCACCAAATTGATGTCAAGTGAACCTTTATTGCCAATGGTGTGGCGATGTTTCGGACCGGAGGTCCTTCTCAAGCTTGAGAAAGGACATCGGGTCTGAAACATCACCACGCCATTGGCAATAAAGGTTCACTTGACATCTATTTGGTGCTGCTTTTTCCTTTTTTGGATTGTTTATATGGACACTTGACCGGTTGTGAGAAAGCGCTGCACAAGTCTGGTAATATCTGGTGCTGTTCCGTTTTCTTCATATGTTATACAGCATGTACGTATGGAGAGTATTACAAAAACACACATCTCCTGGAAATTAAACTATTCCACAGAAATACCCTTGTAGGTGAAAAATTATCCAATAAAACACAAAAGAAACTCACCAAATATGTGTGCAAATATATGTATACATACCATATTTATATTCAACTAGCTGTGAGCCCGATGCAAATGCATCGGGATTCTAGAACATGCATTAATTTGATTATAGTAGATAGCTATTTTTTATTTTATTATTTATTTTGTTTTGTTTTTTACTATTTTTATTATTATTAAATTTATTTATTATTTGTTATTTTAAGTGAATTTATTTGTATTAAAATTATTTTATTTTATTTAAAAACCGCATCTGCGGCGTGGTTGCGGTAATCCCCATACAAAGTATAGGGGGACTTGCGGCAGGTGCGGCAAAACCGCACTTGCCGCACCTGCCGCAAGTCCCCCTATACTTTCTATGGGATTACCGCAACCGCGCCGCAACTTGCACTTGCGGCGCGGTTGCGGTAATCCTTATGGGGATTACCGCTACCGCGCCGCAAGTGCTCGCACTCAGCCAGCGACTCGCAATGCTGCGCGGTTGCGGTAATCCTTATGGGGATTACCGCAACCGCGCCGCAAGTGCTCGCACTCAGCCAGCGACTCGCTGCCGCACCTGCCGCAAGTCCCCCTATACTTTGTATGGGGATTACCGCAAGCGCGCCGGGCTCAGGCAGCGACTCGCAATGGCCTCGCGGCCATTGCTCGCGCTACCTGACCGGTAAATCGTTAACTTTGAGGCCGAGCCTCTGGTTCGATTTTCGGGCAGCGACTCGCAATGGCCGCTTCGCGGCCATTGCTCGTACTCAGCCTGCGCGAGCAATGGCCTCGCGGCCATTGCTCGCGCAGGCCAGCGACTCGCATTGGCCGCTACGCGGCCAATGCTTCGCCGTGGTGACGTCACAGTGTGACATAACCACGGTCTACTCGGGGTCCGACACGGAAGTGCCTACGGCAATTATAGAGTAGATGAGAGAATTGCTATCACCTAATATATTTCATCTATGTGTAGTCTGCCTGGTATTATAATCTATGATGCCGGCCTGACATCCCCAATTCTAATGCACAGCTATCAGGAACACAGCTGATCTCACAGCGATCAGCATTGTTGCGCTGTGTGCGTTAGGCCTCAATAACAGAGAAGTCATTCATATCTGCTCATACTTTTGCTTTCATGATTACATGCTAGATTTCTGTACATTTACCTTTTACATGTAAATTATTAAGATTTAGAGATAGATAAATGATATCAGACAAATACAGTAAATTCTACCTTTTACAATGCCAGATCCTGTATCAGTTGCATATACTCAGTCTTACAGTTTGCAGTTGTTAGTAGATGATTTATTTTAGGTGTATTGATAAAATAACATTTATGGAGGTTTGCAAGACATTTTAATAAATAAACTGGTGAACAGAGCGAGATGCGCAATCTATTTCCATTTTAGATAAGCTAACAGGATTCTATGCAAACATCAATATATCTGCTGTGCTTGCTGTGGACATCCATAGATGGTGTGCCTGTATATAAATGACTTCCACTCCTATTCTCTATGCTTAGGGTGCAGCCTAGTGGTGAAAATCAGTTTGTGAAAGAAGAACACAAATCTTCCCTTCACTGTAAATGTCAGCAATGCTGTGGTATATGCTAACAATACATCTCATCTACAGCAATGCATTTCCATCTAAACTACATTCTGTGTATCCAGTGATGTTGATGCATAGTGTTAATCATAAAAAAATTACTTTTCATAAATAACAAAGAAACATATGATGTATGAGAAGATAATGTGGATTTCCGTAATAGGTTTTTGACTTTACTGTATATTATGTAAGGCCGAAGAGAAGTAAAATGTCAGGTTCTGCTATGATGTGACATTTCACACTGTACACACACAGGGAAGATTTACTGATAAAAATCCACCCAAATTACTGTATGTTTCAACTTGCTACAGAATTATGATATTCATGCCAAGTGCTGCATTAAAGGGAAGGTGCCATCAAAAAGAATATTCAACAATTGCAGAAATGTAAAGTATTAATGTTTTATTTGCTTTTCCAATATTATCATTTTTTTTAATGGAGCAAAAAGTACAAATTAATTTAAAAAGTATGATATATTCCACTTTAAAGCACTAGGGGGAGCAAATTTGCTAGTGTACTGCTTGCATGCATTACAACTGCTGAAAATGTGGTCTGGATCTGCTCCATGTATGGTGTCTCCTCCCCTTTTCCTTTCTGGGTGTTTCCAAAGTACAAAGACCACGTCACACGTAACGATATCATTGCCGACATCGTTCAAAAGTCACGTGTTCTGTGACGCTTGAACGATGTCGAAACGACATGTGACACTACAAACGATGACAGATTAGTCGGCTGATTTGACAGGACCTCAAATCTATCGTTGGTCGTCCGGTGAACACGCAGCATCGCTGCGTGGGACACTGGGAGACGACCGATAAGCCAGCTCCCAGCGCCTCTCTGCAAATGCTGGGAGTTGGTATCCAAGGTAAACTGCGGGTAAATAGGCAGCGCGCTGCCTAGATACCCGATGTATACCTTGGTTACCAGCCTTCTCTGCTCACCGGCTGGTATCCAAGGTATACAGCGGGTAACTAGAGACCCTAGTTACCCACTGTGTACCTTGGATACCAGCCGGTGAACGGAGAAGGCTGGTAACCAAGGTACACATTGGGTATCTAGGCAGCGCCCGCTGCCTAGTTACCCGCAGTTTACCTTGGACACCAGCCTGCTCCCGCTTACCGCAGCCTGGCAGCCGGAGCAAGACATCGTGGAAACGATGTTTAAATCGTTTCCACGATGTCTCTGGTCCATTGATCGCTGGTGAGTCTGCCTGTGTGACAGCTCACCAGCGATCTGAACGATATTGTTAGCAATCGCGCGTGCATGTGATCGCTAACAATATTGTTCTTCAAATTGATGCGTGTGACGGCACCTTTAGAGACAATGAAGTTTAGGATCACAGTGCAGAGCCATTTTGTTGGAGACAAAGTGATACTGACACAAAACTGCATGTAAATCCTTATTCCAACAAACTCAATGAGAATCCTGAAGTTTTGTGCACATTTTGCTTTTTTTTCCCTTGCAGATTTGGTGCAGAAATAAATTTGCAGCATGACAATTCTTGGAGCATTTTTCCACCCCAAATGCATGGGAAAAAAAAACACTATAAAAACGCATTGAATTCTTCTTGCAGGAGATGCAGATTTAGTGCAGACATTTCTGCATCCAAAGGATATTTTCACACGGAGCATTTTTTTTTATGCAAAACCTGTTCTCTTGGCAGTAAAAAGCCAGTTTTTGTTGCGTTTTTGCTGCAGAAACTGTTGCGTTTTTCACTCTCCATTGCTTTCAATGGTTAAAAAAGCAGCAAAAATGCCGAAAGAATTGATATGTTGCGTCTTTAAAAAACACACTATTTAAAACCAAGCTGTTTTCCGTTTAAGGCTGGGGTCACAGTAGCATTTTTGGAGACCTGCGTTTTCAAAAACGCATGTAAAAAACGCACCCATAGGCCCCATGTTAAAAAACGCATGCCCTAATAGCCAAAAAGCATGTGTGACAGTCCCATGCGTTTTTGGAGCTTTTCCAAAAACGCATGCGTTTTTTAATATGGGGCCTTATGGAAAACGCATGCAAAAACGCATGGTACATTAGTACCTTTTAGTGCCATTCAAAAACGCATGCGTTTCCCATAGGAACCCATGTTATAAAAATGCATGCGTTTTTCAAAACGCTCAAAAAAATACTACAAGCACTATTTTTAGGTGCAGATTCAAAAACGCAGCCAAAAACGCAGGGAGCCATCACACACCTTACAAAACTCATGCTGACATGAAAAAACGCATGAGTTTTGTTAAATCACTAAAAAAAACACATGGCAACTGTGACCACAGCCTAAGTCAGGAAAAAAAGTAAAAAAAGTAGGTATCTCAGTGTGTTCATGAGATTTCTGGAATCTTATAGATTTTGCTAGTACTATAAAAAGCAGTTTTTTTATTATCATATGTATCCAGTATGTGTAGTATGTGTTTTCATACGTCCTGGAGACACGTTCACACATACTAATAATACAGTCTAGGACTATTCATAACTCCGTGTTTTGCCAAGAATTTTGTGCCCATGTGCCTGGTAAATCATGTCTGTGTGACTCACATGAGACCAGTCTGTTTTTTACAGGCAGCACGGATGCCACATGGACCACACACGGATGTAATCCATGTGACGTCTGTGTGTCACGTACCAAATAAAATGCATGTCACTTACAAAAATTTTTTTTTTTGTGTAAGTGTATGGACACACATCAGAGTGTAAAACCTGTCCGATTCTCGGATCCGAGAGTCGGACTAGTGTGATCCTAGTTTTGCTCAGTGTGGCTTGTGAGTGCTTTCCGAGTGCAATCCGTTTTTTTCCTCAGCAGCTATTTACTGTATAATCATTTACAGGTGCATTTCCTACAGTTGTCTGAGCTACAGAATGGTAATGTAGCAATTAAAACTCGCATCAGACTCGGATGGTGCGAGTGATTCCGAGTACAATCCGAGTTTTTTGTCGGACCCATAGACTTGCATTGGTGAGTCTCGTCCGTGACTCGCATAGAATCGCAACATGTTGCGATTGACTCGCAATCCGAGAATCAGATGCGGAAAAAGCGTACGAGACTCGGAAATGTGCTCTCGGACATTAGTTAACATTGGTCCGAGAGCAACTCGATTTTTCCGCACAGTAAACTCGGACGAGCTTCACTGATGTGTGTCCGAGCCCTAAAGATAGATACCGTAAATGATAGAGAGATTGTATTGAGACAGAAAAAGAACAGATAGATGATAGACTAGAGGTGCAATTGTATAATGTCTCACCCCACTATATATTGTAAGCTTGCACACTATAGTGCCTTTCATGTGGCACTAAAGGATGTTTAGCCTTTTATTTACTCCCCCCAATTAAAAAAAACGTGGGATTCCGAGTGGATTACGAGCTTACATGTTCTGGCCATAACATCTACCAAAAACCCATAAATAGTCTTTGCATCCAAAAAATATTTCTACATTTTTTTATCTTATTGCGTGATGCAGCTGGGCCCCTGGGTTCGTCATTAATTTATTGGTGCAGAGGCATAGTACCGGTTTGCCCACCTGGTCCAGTGGCCTCTTCTGGATGATTGGGTAGCATACAGACACTCTGCACCATATGTATCAGCGTGAATGATGCCCTACATATGCAACCATTATCTGTGTGCATAGTCATTGCTGTCTGTCACCTCCCCAATGTATTAGCTGGTTGAGTGATTATATCAGTATCTAGCACCTTTGTTTGCCTCTATAAAATGGAGCCTAGCTGCATCCTGCCAAGTGCTTTAGTTGATGCATTCTTGTGGCTATACATGGGATGTGGGTTTCCCCCTATATTTGATAGCCAGCTAGGGTAAAGTAGCCTGCAGGTCAAAGCCAGAAGCTTTTTCTTGGCAGGTAATCCAAAATAGAAGTCACCCCACACTATTTTTTTTAATTATTTATAGATGAATAATTTAAACTAAAAACATGGGGTCATCCCCAATTTTGATCCTCAGCCAAGCTGAAGCTGACAGCTAGGGTCTGGTGTTCTCAGGGTGGGAAGGGCCATTACTATTTTGGTGTCTTTATTTGTCTCAATTTTTAACTAGTTTAGTGATGGATGGGCGAATACCTTACTATTCGGAATCGCTATACCCGCAACGAGTAGGTAGCGGTACTTGCTACTAGTTGCGAGTATAGCGATTCTGAATACTTTTGCAGTGTATCAATAGATACACTGCAAAAGTCCTGTAAAAGAGAGAAAAAGTGGTTAAAAAATAAAAAAATCGGATACTCACCTTAACTGACGGCTGTACCGGGACTGGCCGATGCACATCTATTCATGGAAAAGGACGTTTGACTCTCTCAGCCAATCAGATGGCTGGGAGAGATCTGGCCAATCAGATGCCGCCACGTCACAATGACGTAATCGCTAGCGGCCATCTGATTGGCCAGATGGAAAAGTCCTCGGTGTACCTGAGAGGACCTTTCCATCTGGCCAATCAGGTGGCTGCTAGAGATCACGTGATTGTGTCGTGGCGGCATCTGATTGGCCAGATCTCTCCCAGCCATCTGATTGGCTAAGAGAGTGAAAGGTCCTTTCCATGAATAGACGTGCATCGGCCGGTCCCGGTACAGCCGTCGGTTAAGGTGAGTATCCAATTTTTTTATTTTTTTAACCACTTTTTCTCTCTTTTACAGGACTTTTGCAGTGTATCTATTGATACACTGCAAAAGTATTCGATACTTGCTACTCCCGAGTAATCCTAATTTACTCGGCGAGTAGCGAGTACACGAATACCGCTACTATTCGGCGAGTGCCGAATAGTAGCGAGTATACTCGCCCATCCCTAGATGTCAGGTATCCGATTGATGCCTCATCATTACTAAACCCTGGGCTTGATGTCAGCTGACATTACACAGCTGCCATCAACACGAAATACCATTACCCCAATAGGTATGAGCCGGGGCGAAGCACCAGTATTGATGTATTAGTTCTGGGGCAGCTGCGATCTGGTATTTTTTATAGATGAAGAAGCAAATTTGGCTGATGAGATATATTACAAAGTCACTTATTTTCATGGGTACTATTGAATTATGAAATGAAAATTAAACTAATGGATACACTTTAATTATTTTCAGACACTGAAATATCTCTTTAACACAAAAAATTGTAATTTTCTTTTTATACCTCATTTTTAGCTTCAGTTTAGGTCAAATGTATTATGGTTGGCAACTCAAAATGTGTTCCTTATCACCTTGACATAATTTGTACTGTATGTTTCTTTCAGCTTCTTGTCTAGTGAAAAACAGCAAGTAACGTGTATTTTCCTTGTTCAGATTTCAATGAATGTAAACATATTCAGGTGATGTAAATATATTTGTGTCCAGGGGCGTATCTAGGGGGGTGCAGCTGGACCTTTTGCCCCGGGCGCAACTCAGCGGGGGGCGCCGGCGGCACCCCCCCCCCCTCCACCTTTGTGGCTGGACGCGCTGTGCCCTGAAAATCACAACATACTCCCGGAAGTGGTGTTGTGCAGACAGCGGCCGCCGGAACTCGTTGCTATGGTTACGGATGGGCCCTCTGGAGTCTCCGTAGGTGGAGGAGCACCGGGTCGCTTAGGGCCCTTTCACATCAGCGGTTTTTTCAAATCGCGGCAGATCCGGTGAAAAAAACGCATCTGCCGTGATTACCGCATACCGGCTGCACTTGCGGCACGGTTGCGGCGTGGTTGCGGTAAATGCCATACAAGGTATAGGCGGACTTGCGGTAGGTGCGGCAAGTGCGGTTTTGGCACTTGCGGCAGGTGCGGCCGTGAAAAAAAACGTGGCTGACAGCATTTTTTTTCGTGGCCGCACCTTCCGCAAGTGCCAAAACCGCACTTGCCGCACCTGCCGCAAGTCCGCCTATACCTTCCTTATATGGCGTTTACGGCAACCGTGCCGCAAGTGCAGCCGGTATGCGGTAATCGCGGCAGATGCGGTTTTTTCACCGCATCTGCCGCGATTTGAAAAAAACGCTGATGTGAAAGGGCCCTTAGTATGAGAGCCGGTGAGTTTGTGACTATTAATAGTCCCGGAGCCGACGAGGGACAAACTGCTGCTTGGTGGGAAGCCGAGGTAGGAGACTCGAGTGTGACTGTGTCCAGGGCTTTGTCAGTGACTGCTGTGCCTGGCTGACACATGGGGTAATGCTCTGCTGCCCGGGCGGTTGTGACACAAGTATATAACGTGGACACGAGCTGACTGCACCATCCCCCCCGGTCCTCAACCAAGGCTGCAATAGGGACGGCGGGGGCTGAAACCTGACAGCACCTTCCCCCCCTGGTCCTCACCTACTTTGGGGGGGCGCCAACATAGATCCTTGCCCCGGGCGCCATCACACCTAGTTACACCGCTGTTTGTGTCCTTCTATTTCTATAAACTGAACATCAAACTATTTAAACTAAGAAAACATCAACAAGTTGTTTGACTTTAAAAGGTTCCTGTATGTCAGGGAAGGAGAGTGTGACCTGTTATACAATGGACTTGGCAATGTTACGTGAATTAATCAAGACTCGCTAATGCTGTATTGTTTGAACACAATTTATTAAAGAAAATGCTGATGGCCTTCAATGCAGACATTCTGTTTCTTCTTTGCTCATTATTGTGTATTGTTACATTGTTTGTTAAGATCAGCTGAAATATATGTGACCCTTAAAGCCACGTTTTATCCTTGTTTTCTTCCCAGCATTTGATAATATGGTTTTGAAACCTGTTTGAAATTGCTCAAACTTTCATCTCGTTTGTTCTTGATTTACAACATATTTGGCAATTAATAATGTGCTCTCAACCGGCACCAGCTCCAAGAAAAACACTGTTTATATATTTATTTTAATGTATTTTACATATTGCAATATGCTGATTTTTTTATCAGTTGAAAATTCATTCTTTCTTTACTTGATCATTTATTTTTGTTGCTTATATTTAAAAATGTCCGAGAGCACATCATACTGTATTTCACATTGATATTGCCAACATTTAGAATACAGTATTTTGGCTCTATATAAGGAACTTATTCCGCATCACTGTACAGATATATAAACTGTTTATGTACATTTAAAGAAACTATTGTAATGTCAATACATTTTCGATATGAAATGGACTATAAAAATTAGATTTTGAGCATATATGACCTTTAGGTTATGTGCCCACGGTGCTTCTATTTTGTTCTGCGTTTGTATGTGCACAAATGCAGCCATAGCAGCACAAACCAAGTGCATTTGTGCTGCATTTTTGCACATACAAATGCAGCACAAAAATGCAGCACAATTAAGGGGACAAACAAACACAGACAGACTGACACACAAAGACAGACACAGGCAGACAAACAGACAATTTCTCACTCTCCCCTGGCAACCTCCGGTGATTCTTCCTCTGTATATAGGCAGGAGATGTTTTCATTGTCCTGCCAGGACCTTACACCATGTGATTGTCATATGGTGTGCAGGCTCTGGCTCTGATAGGCTGATACCTGAAAGGTTCTTCAGCCGGTGTGCAAGGAGCAAGAACCAACAGAGATCACCGGGGGATCACTGGGAAGGATGAGTATTGGTGTGTTTATGCTACAGACACATAAAAAAAGCAATTGATATCTGCACTAAAAATGCAGCACCTAAAAGCGCAAATGTGGGCACAGCTTTTTTACAAACACATAGGCTAGGGTCATACTTTAAACCTGAATTTTGTTCACCGCATCTAGATCCGGATGCAGTGAACGCAATTGTCTTCGGACATTCAGCAATCCGGTAGCCGGATTGCTGAAGCCGCAATCCGGTAACCGGATTGCTCAGGATGTGTAATCCTGAGCAATCCGATTACCGGATAGTTTGCTTATCCCTGCTGCCACAGGGATGAGCAAACTGCTTTGTTGTTAGTAAAACTATTTATTTTATTAATAAATGCTTGTACAATGTCTCTAGGGGGTGCCCAGTCCCCCTAGAGACCTTACACCCACTCAGGTGGGCTTATACTGCTATAATGTGTTATGTACAACAGCTGACTCCTGTCAGCTGTTGTACAGTTTTATGAATGAAAGCGCCGGGCTCCTCAGAGCGGCGCTCATACTATAGCTTATGGTACAGTATGTGCGCCGCTGTCTGAGGTCCTGAAGCCACTTACAGTAAGATCTATGGGCAGCGATGCACTCTAGAACCTGTAGAAGCGGGCAAAGCGCGAAACAGGACCTGTCGTCTGTACCTTCATGCACCCCCACCCGCACCTCTGCAATAAAGAAAGCACCTGTGAACAAACGGTGAGTGCCGCCTTGTTGTTTTCTATACCTGGACTGTATATGCTTGACCGGCTTATGTAGGCGCTGCACCACCAGGTGGCTGGGGGAAAGACAGCGGTCTGTCTCTATGGAGCAATAGGAAGGACCATTAGCCCTGTTGGTGCCCGGTGCCCCTACTTTTCTTTACACGTGTTTATATATATGTAATTGTTTGTGCTTAATTGTGATTGGCTATTGATAATGAGAGGGTGGATTTGATTATATATAAGGAGGGTTTCTTACATGGTGTAATGTGCTTGATAAAGATCATGTTTGATCGAAACGTCGCATGGTGGACAGAATAAACTAAAGATTTGAAATATCACCGACTTGTGAGGTGCTGTCCTTTTGTGATTTGATGGCTGTATATTATCCAAGAAAGATTCCTTGGGCTGATGTGCTCCCCAACTGAGGGTAACTACATTAACCCTATTTAACCATAAGGTGCTGTGAACCGTATGTATAATTGCAGTGCCTCTGTGCTAGGATGGAGTCCAGCTTTCTCCAGCCATTTGTAGGATTTCTCTGTATCAGCCACCTCCATTATCTGTTGATGGTACATACAATGCAGCGGCCTGTCTTGCCATGGCACATTATGTTCCTCTTCTTCCATCTAGGACTGTTGTTGTTGCTGCCTTAGGCTCTCCATCAGCATCTCATCTTTTGGTGCCATTTTTCTGATATATTCCCCAATACTCCTTGCTTCATCTATGATGATGGCTTGGATGCCCATCAAGCCTTGACCATCCTCCTTTCTGTTGGTATTCAATCTCTGGGTGCAAGAATTGAGGTGGAGATGTCCATGCATTGTAAGGAGCTTCTGGTTCTTCATATCTGCAGCTACCATCTGTTCTTTGGCCAGCACACTATGCCAGCAGGGTATCTGATAACTGGCAGGGTGTATGTATTGATGGCGTCAAACGTATTCTTCCCATTGAGCTGGCTCTTCAGAACCTGTGTTACCCTTTGATTTGATGGTATTTGGATGTTGCTTCTTTCCTTCCCTCCTCATCATGGTTACCACATTCTTGTGGGATGCCGAGGTACTTGTAGCAGGTCTGTACATCTGCTATATGCCCTGCTGGGCACTACCTTATCTCTTTATTACCAACCAGCCGCACTTCTCCAGTCCAAAGGACATCCACATGTCTTCACTGAAGTCAGGTGGATAAGTGAATTTATGTCTCATTCATTTTTTGCATACAGCTTGATGTCAGCCATGTAGAACAGGTGACAGATGGTGCTTTCATTGCACCCGGGGACTGGGGTACTCGGAATCGGGCCCTGTCATCTCCAAGGGCTGCGAGGTTGTCACGGTGACGTAACTCAGCTCCGAGGTCCCAGGTGGGGCAATAAAAAGGGGAATAATAAAAGGGAATAAAATTTGTAAAAGTAGTAATAGTTCATGACGCCACCCATGATTTGTGGCCAATATGGACTACCGCTGCCTCTCACAGCCATGGGGATGATGGTACTGGGCAGCAGAGGTGATAAGCCCTCCACGGGCAGGACTGGTGTTTCCCTGCAGCCGGTATATGAGTTGAGAGCAGCCGACCCTCTTCCTCTCCCAGCGGAGTTCATTGTCTTCTCCTCAGGCAGGCTGTCCACGCCTGCACAGCCAGTCAGTCGGCGGCTCCGCAGGTATAGGTATGCTCTCACGGCCCGCTCAAAGGACAAATGTCAGTCTCACACCAGAACTCAGTTTGACCAGCTTTTACTGTTACGGGTATAAAGTCACAGTTCACAAAAGCCTCTCAGTTCCTTCCCGCGTACGTACTCCGGGCCAGCTGTCGCAGATTTTTAGTGGATGTTCCCGACCAGGAATCCTAGTCCTATATGATGGCCTTTCCTTCGTGTGCCGGGGGTTAGGTTCTGGGCATGAAGTCCCTTCAACTTGCTGGTTAATTCGTGGTCAGGGCTTGAAGCTGCCAGCCACATCTACAGGGCCAGTACCCTAGCTATCGACCCAGTCCCTCTGTGTACTTGTTCGCCCAGACACACCTTTGACCCCATCAGTCCTGCTCCGGTCTACTGTCTTGGACCCGGGCTGGCCATGCTGGCATTGGCTGCCGGGTCCGAGTGGCTCCAGCCTGGTGTTGCTCTGCTTTTGTGTGTTATTTTTCCACCCCTCTCCTGTCTCTTACTTCTCACTTCCTGTTATTATTGTCTTGTGTGCTCTGCTTTTGTGTATTAGTCTCCACCCCCTCAGCCTGGTGTTGCTCACTGGTTTCAGGTCTGCTCTCTTCTCTCCTGTCTCTTACTTCTCACTTCCTATTGTTGTCTTGTGTGCTCTGCTTTTGTGTGTTAGTCTCCACCCCCTCACTGGGTTCTCCTCTCTCTAACTTTCCACTCACCACCTAGCTCCCTCCTCTATCCCTTGCCTGACATGGAGTACTAGGTCTAGGGATTGGGGGATGTTGGGTGTTGGTGTGGGGTGGCCGACTTACCAGTCCAAGCAGCAGTGCCTTTCTGTTGCCACCGGTTCGCAGGGGTACAAAACTTTCACTCTTAAACTTGTTTCCATAGCCAGGCTCGGTAATTATCTGACTGAGAGGGTTCAATCATGGAAAGACATGTTCAAAATGTTATTACAAATAGGTATACAGACAATGATAACAGATTAAAAACCATTAAAAAAACACATGAAAGTTTGCAATACATAGTGCTCCAGATAAGGCTAACAATAAAGCCAATACATACAGTGCCTACAAGTAGTATTCAACCCCCTGCAGATTTAGGTGGTTTGATAAGATGCAAATAAGTTAGAGCCTTCAAACTGCAAACGAGAGTAGGATTTATTAACAGAAGCATAAATCTTACAAACCAAAAAGTTATGTTGCTCAGTTGAATTTTAATAAATTTTAAACATAAAAGTGTGGGTCAATTATTATTCAACCCCTAGGTTTAACATTTTGTGGAATAACCCTTGTTTGCAATTACAGCTAATAATCGTCTTTTATAAGACCTGATCAGGCCGGCACAGGTCTCTGGAGTTATCTTGGCCCACTCCTCCATGCAAATCTTCTCCAAGTTATTTAGGTTCTTTGGGTGTCTCATGTGGACTTTAATCTTGAGCTCCATCCACAAGTTTTCAAATGGGTTAAGGTCAGGAGACTGACTAGGCCACTCCATCACCGTGATTTTTTCCCTCTTGAACCAGGCCTTGGTTTTCTTGGCTGTGTGCTTTGGGTCGTTGTCTTGTTGGAAGATGAAATTACGACCCATCTTAAGATCCTTGATGGAGGAGCGGAGGTTCTTGGCCAAAATCTCCAGGTAGGCCGTGCTATCCATCTTCCCATGGATGTGGACCAGATGGCCAGGCCCCTTGGCTGAGAAACAGCTCCACAGCATGATGCTGCCACCACCATGCTTGACTGTAGGGATGGTATTCTTGGGGTCGTATGCAGTGCCATCCAGTCTCCAAACGTCACGTGTGTGGTTGGCACCAAAGATCTCGATCTTGGTCTCATCAGACCATAGAACCTTGAACCAGTCTGTCTCAGAGTCCTCCAAGTGATCATGAGCAAACTGTAGACGAGCCTTGACATGACGCTTTGAAAGTAAAGGTACCTTAAGGGCTCGTCTGGAACGGAGACCATTGCGGTGGAGTACGTTACTTATGGTATTGACTGAAACCAATGTCCCCACTGCCATGAGATCTTCCCGGAGCACCTTCCTTGTTGTCCTTGGGTTAGCCTTGACTCTTCGGACAAGCCTGGCCTCGGCACGGGAAGAAACTTTCAAAGGCTGTCCAGGCCGTGGAAGGCTAACAGTAGTTCCATAAGCCTTCCACTTCCGGATGATGCTCCCAACAGTGGAGACAGGTAGGCCCAACTCCTTGGAAAGGGTTTTGTACCCCTTGCCAGCCTTGTGACCCTCCACGATCTTGTCTCTGATGGCCTTGGAATGCTCCTTTGTCTTTCCCATGTTGACCATGTATGAGTGCTGTTCACAAGTTTGGGGAGGGTCTTAAATAGTCAGAAAAGGCTGGCAAAAGAGATAATTAATCCACACATGTGAAGCTCATTGTTATTTGTGCCTGAACTACTTCCTAATACTTTAGGGGGACCAAACAGAATACTGGTGGTTTGAGGGGTTGAATAATAAATGACCCTCTGAATTAACTTTTAACGCATTAAAAAAAAATGAAAAAATCTTTTTAGCTGCAGTGCATTTCCCACTTCCAGGCTGATCTACAGTCCAAATGTCACAATGCCAAGTTAATTCCGCATGTGTCAACCACCTAAATCTGCAGGGGGTTGAATACTATTTGTAGGCACTGTAGCTACAAGGTAAGCCATATATTGTAGAATTGTGGTATGGACCTAGGAGGACACAGAAGTTTTAAGACTTATGGCAATACAAAAGTGTACAATCAAATAAGTAGAGAATTTATAGTATGAGAGCTGCACCAAGAAGGTAATTGGTGCAGTCACAGGTAATACAAGGATTAAATGAACATACCCATGTAGTTGTAAATACCAATTGCATTAAAATGAAGGAACTTCAAGTGAATGAAGCATATACAAAAGTGACCTTAGCCCTTAACCACATATGGCGTTAGAATGGTAGACATGTTAAACCTGCCATAATCAAAGTAGGGATAAACCTGGACAAAAATAATGGTTAGGAGTACACAGAAATCACCGAATTTGGACATAATATAGAAAAGAGCGATTGTCCGTTGTCAGGGTTGTAGGGGATGGAGCATCGGTGTTGAGAGATATGGGTTGACTCTGAGGTGGCTGATAGTATCCTGCTAAATGCAATGATATTTGTAAGAGGCCATTTGGTGAGTTTTTTTTTCTCTTTTCTATATTATGTACCAATTCGGTGATTTTTATGTAAAACTAAATTATACGTGTGATATACATGTGGCTAGGTACTCGTAGGTGTGAGGGCCCGTGACGGGGGCTACGAGCTTACGCTATTTTGGTCCAAAATATCAAACTAACTCCTCACTGTCATCTATAGTGTTATATTGCATTCTTTTATCTATCTGCAGTCTACAGCTGTGTCCTCTAGGGGGCGACAGTCACTTGTGTTGTATGTTTTGTTGCAGAGCGGCCCGCCTTGTCTAACAGCTGGGCGTCATTAATAGGCTGCTTTCTGACACTATGTTTCACTTTTTGAGTGGCTGCCTCCCTGTGGTGATCTCATGTCCAGTGACACCACCTGTCTCCTCCTTGTGGCACGGCTGGTCGCAGATGCCACAATCGCCTCCGTTGTCAGGGTTGTAGGGGATGGAGCATCGGTGTTGAGAGATATGGGTTGCCTCTGAGGTGGCTGATAGTATCCTGCTAAATGCAATGATATTTGTAAGAGGCAATTTGGTGAGTTTTTTTTTTTCTCTTTTCTATATTATGTACCAATTCGGTGATTTTTATGTAAAACTAAAGACCCTACGTGTTACGCCAGACAAGTGGCTTCGTCAGGGGTAAATCTGACTATAAAGTCTGCACATATATAGTATTAAGTAAGAGACAGCACTTGTGGCGGAGATCAGCAAATTAGGATGAATTTTAACCCCCTTGTGTCTTACCCTGTCGTAACACAGTCTGCGTTCCATGAGGCACTTCCTCACTGTGAACACTTTATGTTCAATGGCGGCGGTCACCGTCGCATGGAGCACCTTCAGCATCAGTATTCCCAGTACCATCTAGCTTTATCATCATGGTACCTAACTCACGAATCACTCAATAAGTGAACGTGGCCAAATTCAGGCATTATTTTTAAATTTTACTATTTTTTTTTTTACAGAGTTCACTGTGCAATATAATTAACATGCACTTAATTCTGCTTGTCAATATGATTACTATTAATTTATACCTTTTTTGTGTTTTAACTGCTCTTTCACAAGCGAAATTACTTATACATTTATAATTTTAAAGTGCATTTTATTCACTTTTTATTGAACCTTGATTAAAAAAAATGGAAATTACAGCATTGGTTTTCATATTTTTCTTAACGACTTTCATTGTATAGATAAAAAATGAAACAGTTTGATAGTATAGGCCATTATAAGTGTAGCGGTACCAAATATGTGTCATTTTAGTGGAAATGGTTGTTTTTCACAAATGAATATCTTTTTATTAAAATGGTGATTATTTGGGGGGTTTACATTTTTTTTACAGTACCTAGTTCTACATGGGGAATTTAACGTGTCATCCTTTCAATAGATTGCTTAAACATTGTCAACCTATGTTGTAGGGTGCATTGCCTAACTTGACAGTGTTTTACTGACTTCCTAGCAGACCCATACCCCAGCAGGATATGATTGGTTGTTGGCTATGGTAGACACTAAAGGTACCGTCACACGCGGCAATATTGCTAGGTAATTTCACTGGCAATTTGCTGGTTGCAGTGAAATAATGGACACATTGTTCTATTTTGTTGCCGTGTACAAATGGAACAATGTGTCCATGATTTCACTGCAACCAGCAAATTGCCAGTGAAATTGCCTAGCAATATTGTCGCGTGTGACGGTACCTTAAAAGTCTCCAAAAAACATGGCAACCTGTCGGCGCCCATTTGCAGAGCTGGCAGTGGTTTGACAAGGGTAACGATCTCCGTCTAACAAATTTCTTACATGCTGCTGTCATTATTTTCAGTGGCATCTGAGGGGTTAAAATGCTAGGATCTGTTCTCCTCCAAACATACAGCAGTTGCTTGATAGTGTATAAAGTCTTCTGATGTGAATAGCATGGGCACAACTCCTGTGCTAGTGCCATCCATAAGACATAAATATTTACCTAGTAACAGTAAATGATAATTTACTATTTTAATAATTATTTCAATTTGGACTTTCAGGTATGACCATTTGTAGGAAGGTCTTAAAGGGAACCATGCACCAGGATTTAATCAACTGTAAATAAGTGCAGCAGGTGATTGACCTGTGCAGCATGACATCACTAATTGTGTTTTTTTTTATTCAACTCCTGTGATCTTGTCTTTCTGCTGTAAGCCACCCTACCCTGGATGAGTCTGGATGAGTCTGGATGAGAGTGAAGGGGAGGGGGGTTCAGCTTACAGCAGAAAGAGAAGCCCACCGGGGAGGAATAAAAAAACATGCAAATAGTGATGTCACGCTGCACATGTCAATGACCTGCTGCACTGATTTACAGGGAGTAAAATCCTGGTGGTTGGTTCCCTTTAAAGTGTGACAGTCATTTCAATTTTTAAATAATTAAATCGATAGTACACATAAAACTGAGCAACTTGATAATGTATCTTAGCAAATAAATCACCCTTTTCACTTCCTTGGATTGATCACTCACTCTTAACTTTTGGGTAAAATCTTAATTCCGTTAGGACAGAGTTTCACATGACTAAGGTAGGAGGTGATAGTTTCATAGTGTCAAAACTTTTTAGGTTTAATGTAGACATAGGTCTATCAAGTTCATCATGTAATTGGTGCTTTAAAATTCTATGAAGGGGAGGAGGAAGAGGAGGGAAGAGCTAGAGGCAGACATAGACATTCTGCTTACAGGAGCTACTCCAGCGACAGTTACATTTTGCTTTCTGAGCACCAATTGTTTTAGTGTATGTGCCCACAGGACGTTTTTCCAGCAGTCCTGAACGCAGCAAAATCGGTACTGGTTTCAAGCATCTCTAGAGTCCTTACCAAGGGATTTGCTATGTTCAGGTTCTGCGTTTTTATCCAGTTTTTTGCATGTTTTTACTGCGTTTTTGCTGCATTTTTGATGCTGTGTTTTCCCAGCGTCTTTGCCATTGACGGCAGCAAAAACACAGGAATAATAGGACATGATCATTCTTTCCCATCCACAGCAAAACCGGAGGGGTTTGACCAGGGGTGCACCGAGCCCCACTGCCGCCTGAGCCGCACTGACTACGGGGGGGGGGGGGTGCTGTTGGAGCCTGGAGCCCTTCTACAATGACCGGCTCGCCACCGCCGCCTGACCCGCGGCAGTGATTGCCGGCCGCGGCCGTGAGTCCCAGGGGGGGGGGGGTGCTAGTGATGCCTGGGGCCCCTGCCGCCCCTTCTGTGCCTCTCCCCCGGCGGTCGCCGCTTACCTCCGGTGCACGGGGTGAGCGGCCGGCGCCATGACAGGGGGAGGCTGCTTGCATTGAGGCGCCGCCCCCTTCTGCACTGCCGCTCCCCCTGCCGGCTGCCGCCTGAATGACAGGGCTCACCTTGTCCAATGGACGGTGCGGCCCTGGGTTTGACAGTTCTTGACACTTGCAAAACCAATGTGTGTCCACAGCGTTTCTGTGAAATACATTGGTTTTGCAGGGAAGCCCAACCACAGGAACAAAGTAACATCATATATATAAATCCCGGAGGGATTTGTGACGTCACATCCGTCACTTTGTCCCAACGTCCGGTCACTGGGCAGAGCTACACCCGCTCAGGGTGAGCCAAGATGGCGGCCGTAAGCGGGAGCGGGACTCATAGAGCCCGCTACGCTTACGGCCGCCCCTAACACACACACACACAACACACACACCACACACACAACACACACACACATACACAGTCGCCTATACTTACCACCTCTCCTCCGTCTTCTCCGCCGCCGACATGTCACCGCCCCTGGCAGAACTGGATCTAATATGGCGTCCGGGAAGTCTCGCGAGACTTCCAGGATGCCATTTTGGATCCAGAGCTCCAGGGGCGGCGACATGTCGCCAGAACAGAGGACTCAGGAAGACGCAGGCGGCAGGGAAGAAGCAGGGACGGTGGTAAGTATATCGGAGTGTGTGTGTGTGTGTGTGTGTGTGTGTGTGTCCGTCCGCCCCACTCTGCTCACCACTGACCACTCTGCCCACCGCTGACCACTCTGCCCACCGCTGACCACTCTGCCCACACAGCGCCGCTGCGCTGACCACCCTGCCCACTCAGCGCCGCTGCGCTGACCACTCTGCCCACACATCGCCGCTGCGCTGACCACCCTGCCCACACAGCGCAGCTGCACTGACCACCCTGCCCACACAGCGCCACTGCGCTGACCACCCTGCCCACACAGCGCCGCTGCGCTGCCCACCCTGCCCACACAGCGCCGCTGCGCTGCCCACCCTGCCCACACAGCGCCGCTGCGCTGCCCACCCTGCCCACCACACTGCTGTGCTGATCACCCTGCCCACCACTCTGCTGTGCTGACCACCCTGCCCACCGCACTCGCTGCTAACCACTGAGCCACCGCGCAGTGCTAACCACTGAGCCACCGCGCAGTGCTAACCACTAAGCCACCGCGCAGTGCTAACCACTGAGCCACCGCCCAGTGCTAACCACTGAGCCACCGTGCAGTGCTAACCACTGAGCCACAGCGCAGTGCTAACCACTGAGCCACCGCGCAGTGCTAACCACTGAGCTACGGCGCAGTGCTAACCACTGTGCCACCACGCAGTGCTAACCACTGAGCCACCACGCAGTGCTAACTACTGAGCCACTGTATACTCTGCTAACCACTGAGCTGCCTTACAGTACTCCATCCTACCTCACCCTGCCACTTTATCCTCCATCCTCCTCCTCCCACCGCTCTGTGCTCCGTCCTCCTCCTGCCTGTACCGTTCCATCCTCCTCCACCGCTTCCTCCTCCTTCCTTTGTTCGACCTCCTCTCCGCCACTCTATCCTCCCCCACCCCATCGCTTCGTCCTCTGTCCTCCTCCCCCCGCCGCTCTGTGCTCCGTCCTCTCCCTGCTGCTCTGTCCTCCCCCTTCCTGTGCCGCTCTATCCTCCCCCACCCCACTGCTTCCTCCTCCTTCCTTTATTCTCCTCCCCCCCGCCACTCCATCCTCCGTCCTCCCCCTGCCTGTGCTGCTCTGGCCTCCCCCACCCCTGCCGCTCTGTCCTCCCGCTGCCGCTCTGTCCTCCCCTGCCGCTCTGTTCTCCCCATGCCGCTCTGTCCTCTCCCTGCTGCTCTGTCCTCCCCCTGCCGCTCTGTCCTCCCACTGCCGCTCTGTCCTCCCCCTGCCTGTGCTGCTCCATCCTCCCCCACCGCTTCATCCTCTGTCCTCCTCCCCCCGCCGCTCGGTGCTCCGTCCTCCCCCTGCCGCTCTGTCCTCCCCCTGCCGCTCTCTTCTCCCCCTGCTGCTTCGTCCTCCCCCACCCCACCACTTCCTCCTCCTTCCTTTATCCTCCTTCTCCCCCGCCACTCCATCCTCCGTCCTCCCCCTGCCTGTGCTGCTCTGGCCTCCCCCACCCCTGCCGCTCTGTCCTCTCCCTGCCGCTCTGTCCTCCCCCTGCTGCTCCGTCCTCCCCCACCCCACCGCTTCCTCCTCCTTCCTTTATCCTCCTTCCCCCCCGCCATTCCATCCTCCGTCCTCCCCCTGCCTGTGCTGCTCTGGCCTTCCCCACCCCTGCCTCTCTGTCTTCTCCCTGCCGCTCTGTCCTCCCCCTGCCTGTGCTGCTCCATCCTCCCCCACCACTTCATCCTCCATCCTCCTCCCACTCTGTGCTCTGTCCTCCCCCTGCTGCTCTGTCCTCCCCCTTCCTGTGCCGCTCCATCCTCCCCCACCACACCGCTTCCTCCTCCTTCCTTTATCCTCCTCCCCACCCGCCACTCCATCCTCCGTCCTCCCCCTGCCTGTGCTGCTCTGGCCTCCCCCACCCCTGCCACTCTGTCCTCCCCCTGCCGCTCTGTCCTCCCCCTGCCGCTCTGTCCTCCCCCTGCTGCTCTGTCCTCCCCCTGCCGCTCTGTCCTTCCCCTGCCGCTCCATTCTCCCCCTGCCTGTGCCGCTCCATCCTCCCCCACCGCTTCCTCCTCCTTCCTTTGTCCTCTTCACCTCCACCACTCCATCCTCCGTCCTCCCCCTGCCCGTGCTGCTCCGTCCTCCCCCACCCCGCCGCTTCATCCTACATCCTCCTCCCTCCCGCCGCTCTGTGTTTCGTCCTCCCCCTGCCGCTCTGTCCTCCCCCTGCCTGTGCCACTCCATCCTCCCCACCCTACCGCTTCCTCCTCCTTCCTTTGTCCTCCTCCCCTCTGCCACTCCATTCTCTGTCCTCCCCCTGCCTGTGCTGCTCCATCCTCCCCCACCCCGCCGCTTCATCCTCCGTCCTCCCCCCTGCCGCTCTGTGCTCCATCCTCCCCCTGCCGTTCCTTCCTCCCCTGCCTGTGCTGCTACATCCTCCCACACCTCGCCTCTACCTCCTCTGTCCTCCATCCTCCTCGCCCCTGCTGTTCTGTCCTCCTCCTCCCCCCTGCCACGCCGTTCTTCCCCCGCAGCTCCTTCTTCAAAGTTCCTCCCAATTCAGCCCTCACCGCCTTCCCCATGCAATCTCTATTTCTATATTCTAGAATACCCGATGTGTTAGAATCAGGCCACCGAGAGTTCCCGGACGCCATATTGGATCCAGTCCTGGGTGTGGCGACATGTCGGCAGAACAGAGGACTCAGGAAGACGCAGGCGGCAAAGAAGAAGCAGGGACGGTAAGTATATCGGAGTGTGTGTGTGTGTGTCCTTCCGCCCCACCGCTGCCCACCCTGCCCACGGCGCTGCGCTGACCACCCTGCCCACGGCGCTGCGCTGACCACTCTGCCCACGGCGCTGCGCTGACCACTCTGCCCACGGCGCTGCGCTGACCACTCTGCCCACAGCGCTGCGCTGACCAATCTCACCGCACTCACTGCTAACCACTGAGCCACCGCACTCACTGCTAACCACTGAGCCACCGCACTCACTGCTAACCACTGAGCCACCGTGCAGTGCTAACCACTGAGCCACCGTGCAGTGCTAACCACTGAGCCACCGCGCAGTGCTAACCACTGAGCCACCACGCAGTGCTAACCACTGAGCCACCGCCCAGTGCTAACCACTGAGCCACTGCCCAGTGCTAACCACTGAGCCACCGCGCAGTGCTAACCACTGAGCCACCGCCCAGTGCTAACCACTGAGCCACCGCCCAGTGCTAACCACTGAACCACCGCGCAGTCCTAACCACTGAGCCACCGCGCAGTGCTAACCACTCAGCCACCGTATACTCTGCTACCCACTGAGCCACCTGTATACACACAATTCATTTCGCCACATTCCCCTAACTATTAGTAAATAAACTATATATGGATTCTAGACTACCCGATTCTTTAGAATCGGGCCGCCATCTAGTAAATTAATATAAAACCAAGGGTAAACTGCAGGCGGAAACCACAGCAAAAATGCTGGAAAAACGTCCTGTGGGCATATACCCTGTATATACAATCTCAGTGATGGGAAAATCTATATACAGTCATGAAAGATTGAGAATAAATGATCATTCCTTTAGGACAGGGGTGGAGAACTCCAGTCCTCGAGGGCCGCAAACAGTGCATGTTTTCAGGATTTCCTTAGTATTGCACAGGTGATAACATAATCACTTGCACTGGTGATGATTCCAATCCCTGTGCAATACTAAAGAAATCGTGAAAACCTGAACTGTTTGCGGCCCTCGAGGACTGGATTTTCCCACCCCTGCTTTAGGAGAAAGAAGCAGATTTCTCTCATAGGATACATAACATACAGTTGTTGCCAAAAGTATTGACACCCCTGCAATTCTGTCAGATAATACTCAGTTTCTTCCTGAAAATGATTGCAATCACAAATTCTTTGGTATTATTTTCTTCATTTAATTTTGTTTTCAATGAAAAAACACAAAAGAGAATGAAGCAAAAAGCAAAATATTGATCATTTCACACAAAACTCCAAAAATGGGCCAGACAAAAGTATTGGCACCCTCCGCCTAATACTTGGTTGCACAACCTTTAGCCAAAATAACTGCGATCAACCGCTTCCGGTAACCATCAATGAGTTTCTTACAATGCTCTGCTGGAATTTTAGACCATTCTTCTTTGGCAAACTGATCCAGGTCCCTGATATTTGAAAGGTGCCTTCTCCAAACTGCCATTTTTAGATCTTTAGATCAGGTGTTCTATGAGATTCAGGTCTGGACTCATTGCTGGCCACCTTAGAAGTCTCCAGTGCTTTCTCCAAACTATTTTCTAGTGCTTTTTGAAGTGTGTTTTGGGTCATTGTCCTGCTGGAAGACCCATGACCTCTGAGGGAGACCCAGCTTTCTCACACTAGGCCCAAATTATGCTGCAAAATTTGTTGGTAGTCTTCAGACTTCATAATGCCATGCACACAGTCAAGCAGTCCAGTGCCAGAGGCAGCAAAGCAACCCCAAAACATCAGGGAACCTCCGCCATGTTTGACTATAGGGACCATGTTCTTTTCTTTGAATGCCTCTTTTTTTCTCCTGTGAACTCTATGTTGATGCCTTTGCCCAAAAAGCTCTACTTTTGTCTCATCTGACCAGAGAACATTCTTCCAAAACATTGTAGGCTTTCTCTGGTAAGTTTTGGCAAACACCAGCCTGGCTTTTTTATGTCTCGGGGTAAGAAGTGGGGTCTTCCTGGGTATCCTACCATACAGTCCCTTTTCATTCAGACGCCGACGGATAGTACGGGTTGACACTGTTGTACCCTCGGACTGCAGGGCAGCTTGAACTTGTTTGGATGTTAGTCGAGGTTCTTTATCCACCATCTGCACAATCTTGCGTTGAAATCTCTCATCAATTTTTCTTTTCCGTCCACATCTAGGGAGGTTAGCCACAGTGCCATGGGCTTTAAACTTCTTGATGACACTGCGCACGGTAGACACAGGAACATTCAGGCCTTTGGAGATGGACTTGTAGCCTTGAGATTGCTCATTCTTCCTCACAACTTGGTTTTTCAAGTCCTCAGACAGTTCTTTGGTCTTCTTTCTTTTCTCCATGCTCAATGTGGTACACACAAGGACACAGGACAGAGGTTGAGTCAACTTTAATCCATGTCAACTGGCTGCAAGTGAGATTTAGTTATTGCCAACACCTGTTAGGTGCCACAGGTAAGTTACAGGTGCTGTTAGTTACACAAATTAGAGAAGCATCACATTATTTTTCTAACAGTGACAATACTTTTGTCCACCCCCTTTTTTATGTTTTTGTGTGGAATTAGATCCAATTTGGCTTTAGGACAATTCTTTTTGTGTTTTTCATTGAAGACAAATTAAATGAAGATAATAATACCAAAGAATTTGTGATTGCAATCATTTTCAGGAAGAAACTGAGTGTAATCTGACAGAATTACAGGGGTGTCAATACTTTTGGCCACAACTGTAGCTACCTTTTAGAAGTGTATTATTGATTCATGAAGGTGAACCATGGCTAGTGTGCTGTGAATATTGCACAGAAACAAGGGCATTATGACTTGATGAGTTAGGTCCTATACCAGTACACTATCAAAATTAACCGATGTGTAATAAACTGAAAAAGACAAATATCTCTTCATTCTAGGACCAAGAGCATAAGTAGAAAGGCTGAAAATAATAGCCATAAAATGTAGTAAACGTAATAGTTTTAAAGTTCCAAGACAGCATTATTTTTCATCTCTGGAGTGGTACTTTAAAGGGAACCACCCACCAGGATTTAACCACCTGTAAATCAGTGCAGTAGGTGATTGATGTTTGCTGCATGAGATCATTATTTTGGTTTTTTCTCCCATGTGAGCTTGTCTTTCTACCATAAGCAGAACCCTCCATCCCCCTGGATAAGTCTAGATGAGAGGGAGGTGGTTCAGCATACAGCAGAAAGACAAGCCCACAGGGGAGGAATAAAAAAACAAACAAAACCATATAGTGATGTCATGCTGCTCACATCAATCACCTGCTGCACTGATCTACACAGGTGGTTAAACCCTGGTGGTTGGCTCCCTTTAAATGTAAATACTCACCTTCCGGTGTCTTCTCCTTTTACCGATAGTCCAGTGGCGCCACCTTGTGTTTGTCACTTCTGATTGGCCAAAAGTCAGAAGTTACGTTACTACGTTACAAGCACACAGTGCATCTCTATGAGGGCCAGAACAAAGCTGTAAATGTATTGAAAGTGAACTCCAGTGACTTAACGGAGCATTGGTGATACCGGGTGATGCTGCCAGGAGGTGAGTATAATACAGAGGACATGTATTTAAAGCACCTCCCCGGCAGTGCATTAAATAAAGATGCTGCAGTGGGGATTTAAAATGTAGCAATGTAATAAGGATAATGTATCATTTAAAGGTGCATTTGACACTGTACTTTATCTGCCAAATATGGTGAGTGTCGCTTAATATAATAAAAACAACTATAGTTTTTGTTGTTTTTGCCGATAAATGTCTTCTTTTATGTTATAGAAAAAAAGTACTAAATGTTTTATAGGGTTAGTGATATTTTTATGACATTTTTAGTTGATAACACATTGTCTGTCAATGTACTTATATTTAGTGCTGATTGTCACAAAAACAGACAATTAGGAAAAGGTTGATAAATTTTAGCATTGCCAATCATCTTGACATTTTCAACTCGCCAAGTATGAAGCAAACATATTCTAAACTTCCCTCACTTTTAATTATAGCGCTACTACTTATGAGTGAATTGTCACAATTGTGTTGTTATGGCCACAAGGGGGCAACAATCAGTCATGAAAGTTCAGCTGAATTGATTTCCAACATTTAAGTATGGTATATTGATTGTGTATGTTAGTTACCGTACATAAATTCTATTACATTGCTATTAAATAATCCTATATAATTGAATCAAAAATATTTAATAATATTAAATAATCTGAAGTTTTATTAAATTGAATTTATTTACCATAATTTTTTTTTAAGGATCTACGGTGATTATTTATTCAGAAGTAGTTTTTCTAGATAGGAAACACTGCCTAGAGTTTTCCTCTATCCTTGTTATTTCTACTCTATAAAACAAATGCTGATATTCTTTATTGTGGTTATTATAAAATGTTATTTTTTTTAACATGCAAAAGTAAGAAAAAGTAACCTAATATTATTCATGTAAAATTGTGATTACCTTTCAATATCCATAAAATGTGTAAAGTGGAATATACTACAAATATTCTTTAAAAAAGTATCTACCGTATATACTCGTGTATAAGCCGACCCGTGTATAAGCCGACCCCCCTACTTTTGCCCCAAAAATCTGGAAAAACCTATTGACTCGTGTATAAGCCGAGGGTGGACCCCAGCACAGGTATACAGCCCCCAGCAGTGTGGTATACAGCAGCCCCAGAGGTATATACAGCAGCCCCAGTGGTAGTATACAGCAGCCCCAGAGGTATATACAGCCCCAGTGGTAGTATACAGCAGCCCCAGAGGTATATACAGCCCCAGTGGTAGTATACAGCAGCCCCAGAGGTATATACAGCCCCAGTGTAGTATACAGCAGCCCCAGAGGTATATACAGCCCCAGTGGTAGTATACAGCAGCCCCACAGGTATATAGAGCCCCAGTGGTAGTATACAGCAGCCCCACAGGTATATAGAGCCCCAGTGGTAGTATACAGCAGCCCCACAGGTATATACAGCCCCAGTGGTAGTATACAGCAGCTCACAGGTAAATATAGCCCCAGTGGTAGTATATAGCAGCCCCACAGGTAAATATAGCCCCAGTGGTAGTATACAGCAGCCCCACAGGTAAATATAGCCCCAGTGGTAGTATACAGCAGCCCCACAGGTAAATATAGCCCCAGTGGTAGTATACAGCAGCCCCACAGGTATATACAGCCCCAGTGGTAGTATACAGCAGCCCCACAGGTAAATATAGCCCCAGTGGTAGTATACAGCAGCCCCACAGGTAAATATAGCCCCAGTGGTAGTATACAGCAGCCCCACAGGTAAATATAGCCCCAGTGGTAGTATACAGCAGCCCCACAGGTATATACAGCCAAAGTGGTAGTATACAGCAGCCCCACAGGTAAATATAGCCCCAGTGGTAGTATACAGCAGCCCCAGTGGTAGTATACAGCAGCCCCAGAGGTATATACAGCCCCAGTGGTAGTATCCAGCAGCCCCAGGGGCTGTATACAGCAGCAGCCCCAGGGGCTGTATACAGCAGCAGCCCCAGGGGCTGTATACAGCAGCAGCCCCAGGGGCTGTATACAGCAGCAGCCCCAGGGGCTGTATACAGCAGCAGCCCCAGGGGCTCTATACAGCAGCAGCCCCAGGGGCTCTATACAGCAGCAGCCCCAGGTGCTCTATACAGCAGCAGCCCCGGAGGTATACAGGCCCCCCCATCAAGCTCCACGGACCCCCCCCCCCCTTGCGCGGCAGCCTGTAAGGGAAAATTATACTTATCAGTGTCCCGCGCTGTCCCGCTGCTTGCCGACACATGATCCCGGGCTTCAATCCGCGACTTCCGGCGGTCGCGGGCAATGACGTCATTCCTGCGACCACAGGAAGTGCGGAAGACGCGGAATGAAGCCCGGAATCGTGATGTCGGCAGCGGCGGGACAGCGCGGGACACTGATAAGTATAATTTTCCCTTACAGGCTGCCGCGCAAAGGGGGGGGGGGGGTCCGTGGAGCTTGATGGGGGGGGCCTGTATACCTCCGGCGGCTGCTGCTGCACATACGGTAGATTACCGTATATACTCGCATATAAGCCGAGGGGGGACTTTTCAGCCCAAAATTTGGGCTGAAAAACTCGGCTTATACGCGAGTATATACGGTAAATAGAATATCAATTAATTTACTATCTATTATATAATCACGAATGGGATTTTTGCCCCTTTTGAGTCCGCTCACGCTGCGAGTCAATGTCGTCATGTGGATACGACCGAAGCATTGGCCGCGAAGCGGCCATTGCGAGTCAGAGACTCGCTCTGCTAGAATCCCGATGCATCTGCATCGGGCACCCAGCTAGTTGGTTATAAATAAATACCTGACTGCAGCATTTATAACATTTACAATAAAATAACCTTAACCCCTGCACCCCTCAGTGATTTTCCATTTTTCGCTATAATGTTTCCTCCTCTTCTTCCAAAAGCTATAACCTTTCTATTTTTCTATCAATAACATATGAGGACCTTTTTTTTTTGCGGGACGTGTTGTACTTATGAATGACATCATTTATTTGACCATGTAATGTACTGAATTATGGGAAAACATTATTCCAAATGCAGTGAAATTGCAAAAAAAAGTAGAGCACCCCAGTGGTCCGGTTGCAACAGTGACATTGCCTCCCTCACAGGGGGTGATGTCATGCCTGGAAGCAGGAGGAGGTCCCCACACTAGGTAATACACAGCATCCAACACCAGACCTGACTCTGGGCCAGAAGGAGGAGCTCTGCACCTGAGTTCAGGGGAGCTGTTCTGGTTCTGGCAAGGAGAAGGGGTTAGAGTTAGACAGTCATTAAGCCTGAGGAAAGGGAAAGGAGAGGATGTGGAGAGTTGTGCGAGTGGAGTTGTGAATTAGCTCACTCCAGAGTGGCGCGAGAGAGGATGCCAGAGTCCTTGGGTGCCCAGGTACTTTACATCCTGGCACCCGTATCTGGATGGCAGGAGGCTGCAAGTCTCCTGGCCTCACCGAAGATTCGGCGGCACCACAGCAAATTAAGAGCCCGGAGCTGCCATCAGTAAGGCGGTGCCCATAAAAGGCTCATGCTGTTTGCCATTCAGGTTAGGAAAAAAACATGCAGGAAGAGGCCCGCAGCATAGCTTCAAGCAGTAGGGACCCAAAGGGAAAGGAAGGCCTCCGAACCCACCTGGCGAGGTGGATCCCCGAATGCTTCCAGGCTGACTGGATCTTTCCAAAACCTGTTGACCAGTGCCCCGGATTGCACCATCATCTGCCAGTAAAGGTAATGGAAACTGCATCCTTTGTGTCTTCCAATTATTTCCCATGCTCTCTGACCAGCACCCCAACGACTATTACCATCGTCCCCATAGACTACGACACCATCCCTGGGGCTCCGCTCCAACTGTGAGGAGTGATACCATCCCGGCTGCCACACCATCTGCCCCAGGGGCCCATAACACCAGCATTGGCCATTACTAGCCTAATTCCACAGGTGGCATCACGAAAAGACAACCCTGCTGTCCTGTTCGGGTCATAGTGACCTGTAGGCAATTTTTTGTGGCCCTACAGATATTTTTCTATAAGTTTCTAAAACTTGAGGTTGCTTGAATTTTCCTCATTTGGGGAGACCTATCTATGAGTATTTTTTTTTTGTGTTTACTTTTAGCTACACGCCGATTTGTACACTTGTCGTGTTCGGGTCATAGTGACCCAGCATCATTTTTTACAGCTGTGAGGCCATATTTTCAGTGAAATAAAGGAGTTATAACCTCAGTTGGGTCTATTTATTGCATCTACTATTGTATATCAATTTATTTATTTTCTAAATTATTTCAAAGGGGTCGTACACACGATCTGCCGGGTGTATGCATTGAGATCTGTGCACCATAAAAATGGCTTTATATTGATTATTTTTGGTGCACAGTCTATACTAAAATGTAGAGCACATCCAGGGAGATCACTAGCTGTGTACTACACGTGTATATTCTGCACAGAACGGACTGCGCAGAACGTGCTGTGTAAGAGGGCCTTATTTTGTAAAGCTGAGTTCTAAAGGCCTCCAAATGGTTGTTTTCAAAAACTTGGAAACTTGGAAAAGCACTGGTTAGGCCACATATTGAGGAAAGAAAGGTAACACCCAGAATGGAAGGAGCAGCAGGCCTTGTACAGAGCATCCAGCAACATGCTCAGGAAAGTGAAAACATGGCCTCCACAACCACTTCTACCCTCATGGGCTGTACCGGCGATGCTTCAAGAGTAAAAAGAAAAAGGTGCAGCTATTGCCCTTATTCTTGTGATAATAAAACAAGTATTAGGATACGTTCACACATTTGCGTATTTTGCTGCGCTTTTTTGCGCGCGCTTTTTGCCACGTTTTTCGGCCGCGCAAAAAAGCGCAGCAAAATACGCAGGGGCTTTCACACACTGCGCTTTCTTTCCCCCAGAAAGCGCAGTGATGTCACAGAGGGGAGGAAAAATCCTGCTTCCTCCTCCCCTCTGTGACATGTGTGACCGCCCCATTAGACTTCACAGTGTATTAATATACACTGTGAAATCTAAATTAAACAAAAGCAAGTTAATGAAAAATAAAAAAGAATCAATACTTCACCTGTCCGACACCTTCTGCCGCTGTGCGATCTCCGATTCCAAGTGAGATCTCTTCTGACAGGACCTGTGATGACGTCAGAGGGGGGCGTTCCCGGGGAGGTCTCATTGCTGATTGGCTGCTCGCGGTCATGTGATATCACATGACCGCGAGTGCCCGGGAACGCCCCCCCCTCTGACGTCACCACAGGTCTTGTCAGAAGAGATCTGACTTAAAACCGGGGATCGCACAGCGGCAGAAGGCGTCGGAGGGTAAGTATTGATTCTTTTTTATTTTTCACACACTTGCTTTTGTTTAATTTAGATTTCGCAGTGTAGATTAATACACTGTGAAGTCTAATGGGCGGCCACAGCTGTCACAGAGGGGAGGAGGAAGCAGGATTCTTCCTCCCCTCTGGGAGAATACGCAGAAGTAGCTGCGTAAACAATTGACATATCAATTGTTTACGTAGCTGCGTTTTCTCCCGGAAAACGCACTGCGTATTTTTACGCAATGTCTGCACTGCAAAGTGAATTTCCCATTCACTTTGCAGGCAGACAAAAGGCACATTGCGTATTTTGAAAAGCGCGCGTAAAAAAACGCGGCAAAATACGCAATGTGTGAACGCAGCCTTACATGTTCTGGATACCAAAAATTCTTATGCAAAGCCCATGTTTATTGTTCTTCATGCAAGAATACATAAAGTAATATTACCATGTGAATATGTTCAAATTGAAGTGTTTATTATCTTTAATTTTTTTTCAGAAAAGGTTTGATTTGCTTGTTTTGGTTTTATTTTTTTTACCACATATGTGTAGTTTGTTATTTTTCATTTTGCTTATTACTAAGTTTTTTCTGAATAAAAAAAATATAAAAAAAGATTTCAATTTAATTTTTCTTTTTTTTTTTATTTCCATACATGTTCCCATACAGTCTAGTAAGCAAAAGGTATATAAGAATAATTGAGTTAGAGTATCTAAAATCAAGATTTAATAAACCGGGTCATAGTGACCCAGGAGCAATACAAGTGTATAGTACATGGGGACAGAACAGCAGGGTTAAGCTACCTTGTAAATAACCCCTTCACTACACAGCCAGGGCCACGGAGCCAGGTCACAGCCACCGTGATCTCCCAAAGAACCAGTTTTTGTGTTCACCGTGTTCATTATATGGTAAAACTGACGTGTTGGTATGATGCCTCGGGCAAGTATGAGTTTGTAGATACCAAACATGTATCCTTTGTCTGTTTTCTAAGTGGTGAAAAAATTCTGAAGTTTTTAGAAAAAAAGAAATGTGTTTTTGGCATCATTTTCCGAGACCCATGGAGTTCTAATGGGGCTGTGTGACATGGAGCTGCTGATGCTGGATGTGAATAACATAATCTGTACCACCTTAGATCAGGGGTCCCCAACTCCAGGCCTCAAGGCCCACCAACAGTGCAGGTTTTCAGGATCTCCTTAGTATTGCACAGGGCTTGGAATCATTACCTGTGCAGATGATCACATTAGCACCTGTGCAATACTAAGGAGATCCTGAAAACCTGCATTGTTGGCGGCCATCGAGGCCTGGAGTTGGGGACCTCTGCCTTAGATCACTCAGTCAGTGATTGATAGTGCAATTTAAGGGGTTAATGGCGGTGAGTGGATCACTGATCTACCTAGATCTGTTAGCTGCAAACCTAGCAGCATGTGCAGGGAATGATGCGAGCTCAGTCTGTGACCTTGCATCAAAGGGAGGAAGGTGACCAAGGACATATCTATATGTCCTTTGTCATGAAGGGGTTAAAATACATAGACCGCAATTATGTTGACCCACTGCTAAATCTCAAGTAAGTACCTAATGTAATGGAACTTAGTAAACATCTACACTTCAACCCTAAAACTTTATTGTATGTGAGAGGAGGAAAGGTTTAGCCAAGAGATGTCATCTTTATACACACTCAGCACCTCATTTTAATGCTTTTATTAACATTACAAATATATTTACTGTAATGCAAGTTTCTTTAGGCTATCTTCCCGCAATGAGTATTGAATGATTTTTGATGCTGTAGATTTCCTGTGACATTTCTGTACCTATTATGTATATTAGGTTACTTCTATTTTTTATCATGTTTTTGAATGTCTTTCTATATAACCCTGTTTATGGCATTTTTGTGCTTTTTTTGTCTTTTTGGTATCTTAAATTTTTTATAAAACGACTTCGTTTTGGACACTTTTTCTTATTTAGCCTTGATAGAATTTTATTGATACAGTTATGCACAGATTACTTGCACTTTTAGTGCCTTACCATATAGGTGGTTTTTCTGAGGATTTTCCTTATGTCATTGAAGTCTATCGGGAAAATCAAATAGAAAAAAAAACATATTTACAGCAGGAGAAATTTGTTGTAAATTTCAAAAATGCAGTCAAAATCAGCTTACATAGTAAACTAAATATTCTATATATTCCACCCACTTTTCAAGAACTCTAAGGAGCTGCCTTTTTGTGCAAGCAAAATATACAGCATCAAAAATGCAAGAAATTCTCAAAATGGGTGTGAAGACATGTGGATTAGTGGGTGATCTCGTTTGCTGGTCTGACTGTGCTTAGTAAGACCACCCAGGACAGCGCTCATCCCACTGACCTCCCACACTCCTTTTTCTCAGGCAGAACACTGCTCAGGCAACACAGTTTGAGGGTACTATGCTCTAGTAATAATTTATTGGGTTACTAACAGTCAACAGCATATAGTACATTCCAAGCAATGACACAAAATAGTACAGGTAACAGATTTTTAACCTTCCTCTGGCTCACCAAAGACAAAACCTTCATGGAATCCAGGAACAACTGTCTTAGGGCCCTTTCACATCAGCGGTATTTTCAAATTGCGGCAGATGCGGTGAAAAAACCCTGTCTTAGAACCCTTTCACATTAGCGTGTTTGTCAAATTGTGGCAGATGCAGCAGATTTACCACATCTGCCGCATCTGCTGCCTAACGGCCACACTTGTGGCGCACTTGCGGAAAGCCCCATGCATTGTCTATGGGGCTTGTGGCAGGTGCGGCAAGTGCGGTATACCCGCTGTTCCGGCACTTGCGGCCATTGCGGCCGTGAAAAAAAAACGCTGCTGACCGCAACTGCAACCGCATTTACAAAAACATCTACAGTAATAGTATTTTTATTTCTGCACTAAATGTACTTTATGTATGTATGTGGTTTGTGCTGATTGCTTCTTATTCTACAAGTGTTGTTTCTTCCATAGTTGTTTCTTGTATTCCATATACTAAAGGAATTGCTCACACCTCATACTTTGACCAATGTGCCAAATTTCAGTCTGTGACATCATAACACTGCTCTGGCTAAACAGCCATCTCTATTAAATATTCAAACCATAAATATACCCTTCCTCCGTAGATCTTCAGCAAAGTCTAGGACCATATTATACAACCCAAATAAACCCTGCTGACTACTGTATGTCAATGCCACAAATAGTGGTCAGGAGAAGTGATAAAGACTGTGTTATACGGACCCGCGCTGCTTCACAAAGGAGACGTTCAAGAGATGTACATCATTAGTGGCTTCTTTATTTCCAACGCGTTTTGGAGTCAGACTCAACTCCTTCTTCAGGGAAGCAACACTTCTCCTGACCACGTTTCACCACTGATGTGTGGACCTGCAACAGCCATCTTTTTACACGTATGCTGGTTGTGTGCTACACAACTCTCCCAGGTGAGCAACTGATAATTTGAAGCCCTATATAATATTAAGACAAGACCCTATTTGCGCTCTCTTTCTTTTATAGTTTTGCGTGTTGCCAATGCCACAAATAGGACTCAAGGCTGGGGCCGGTGTTAGGGGGGGCAGACTGGGCAGTTGCCCAGGACCCCCAATCTCTTAGGGGCCCCGAAAGTAGCTGAACTGAAAATTGCAATGAAACAGAAAAAGAAATTAAAAATATACATATCTGGTATCGCTGCATTCGTAAGAATCTAAGCTATCAATATATGAAGTAAATTAATCCAATTGGTAGATGGCGTAACGGGAAAAAAATAAAAACGCAAGAATTACGATTTTTGGGCCACCACGTTGTTACAATACAATGCAATAAAAGATGATGAAAATGTTGTATCTGACTCAAAATTATATCAGTAAAAATGTCAGCTCAGGGCACATAAAGTAAGCCCTCACCTAGCCCTGTATCTTCAAAAATTAAAACATCATGGGTCTCGGAAAGTGGCGAATAAAGCAAATTTTTATTTTTATTATTTTTTATTTACAAATTTCTGGGGGGGGGTTTTATGATTGAAATAAAAAAAATGTTCAGTATGTTCTTATTCTGACCCAGATAATCAACTTATGAAGTCACTTTTACCATATAGTTAACATGATAAATAAAAAACTGAAAAAAAAGTGGAATTGCTCCTTTTTTTGCAATTTCAAAGCACTTGGAATTTTTTTCTCATTCTCCAGTACATTTTGTGGTAGAATGAATAATGTAATTTATAAGTACAACTCATCCCGCAAAAAATAAGCCCTCGTACGGCTATGTGGAAGGAAAAATAAAAAAAATTATGGCTCTTGGAAGAGGTGAGGAAAAACAAAAACGAAAAATCGCTCAGTGGTGAAAGTTATAAAATCCTTGTAATAGCCATATAATATCAGCAGGAGCGCCCCCCACAGGCTTCAATCTTCACATGTTCATGATGGGAGTAATTAGAGTTAGGGGACCTCCTTAATTCCTAAATTTGTAGACAGTTCTTACAAGGCTTTAAAGGGGATGTCCAGGATTAATTAAACTTTACTACATTCTTTCATAAACAGCGCCCCCCCCCCCCCCCGAGTTACGTGTGGCATGTGGTATTACAGCATAGGCCCATTCCCTTCAATTAAGCTGAGCTGCCATATCACATACAACCTGTATACAGGGATGGCGCTGTTTTTGAAGGAAATCAGTCATGTGTATAGAATTCTGGACAACTCCTTTAAGGTCAATATTTCCTGTTGTGACCCCAGAACAACACAAGACCACCAGGATGGGGCTCAATTCAAATGTATTTTTTTTATAATATGAAGAATATAGCAGATTAAAGATGACATTTAAGTAGATGATCCTATGAAAACATTCCTCTTACTGAATCTCCAGTTTGTAAATCTTATTTCATTAAACACTTGTAGGTAATTTTTAATCAATATAAGGAGTCCTGTGCTCACAATCCCCATCTCTTGGTCAGAGTATAAGTGGTTAGAAGGAGCGACTCTCCCTGGAGTAGCCGTCCTGTATGACACAGACAATCATGGGAATGGATGTGTGTGTGTCTATGTGTGTGTGCTCGGTGTATACGTGTAATATAGTGTTTTCGTAACATACCGTGTGTTGTGTGTATGTAGCATCCACATTTATAAACCTTAGCAGCACATAAGAGAGTTCCTAGGTGTAAACAGGTCGGTAATCGCCCAACAAATGGGCGAAATGCGGCTCATCCTCTGGTAATTGGATGTTTATGGAGGAACAAAAATCCTTGCTCTCGACAGAAGATCGCCAGCTGACAACTGCAAAAGTTCTACTGATCACATGATCCTGTAGAGGACAGATTGCTGTACCGGTGATTGTTCTGCAGCCATCATTCTTCATCATCCTGTATAAAAAGTCCGGAAACAAGCACTGAATGATTGGAATATTATAGATCGCGCTCATTTACCAGTCTGAAATCGGAGCTTTTACATGTAACCCAAGTGTCTGAGTGTGATGGTGCAATATGTGAGCATTTAGGGCCCACTTTAATCTTTTGCCCAGGGCCCCACTTTGCCTAAAACCGGCCCTGCTCATGGCATGGACTAATGACAAAATTACTGTAGACTTTAAAGAGGACCAGGCACCAAGTCAAATGTAACCAGTTTTGGTTTTTATCTCACTAATATCTTCTGAGGTCTGGGGAACTAGCTTTTTACCTCTATGGAGAGGAGTCTGCCTGCTGCCATAAAGAGAGTGATAAGCTGATAAGGAGACTTATAGCCGCAAAGCTCCTCTGGGAAATATGCAAATTGTCACTTCAGTGAGGAATTGGAAAACTCTAATGCCACCCAATTAGGGTAGCAATCCTTAAAGTCAAAATCGACTCTTTAACAAGCCTTTTAATATGACTTAGGATTTCATATTAAAAGGCTTGTTAAAGAGTTGATTATGACTTTAAGGATTGCTACCCTATTTGGGTGGCATTAGAGATTTCCACTTCACTGAAGTGACAATTTTAATATTTTCTGAATAATTCTGCCTTTTTTTAGTTATTCATCTTTTATTAAATCCATCATGCAGCTCCACTGATTTAAAGGGAACCAACCACCCCAAATGACCCCCCCGGACTGTTAATATGTGTCCCTACACCCAGCACACACATTTGGGGCAATCGTTTTTGCTAAAAAAACTGTTTATTAGAAGCTAAGATATATGTTTATAAAGTTTAATAAATCACGACGGATAGGTGTTACCTAGCTTTGTCCACGTGCAGTGTTCGTGCTTGTGATCCTCCTCTCCCCCCTCCCCTCTCACTTTCTAAGAGCCTGGCCGCGTCATGAAAGGGGCGTGGCTAAACTGCGTCATGAAAGGGGGCGGGGCTCACCACGATTTAGCCCCGCCCATTTCATGATGCGGCCAGGCTCTTAGAAATTGAGAGGGGAGGGGGGAGAGGAGGATCACAGACACGAGCACTGCACGTGGACAAAGCTAGGTAACACCCATCCGTCTCCATTTATTAACCTTTATAAACATGTATCTTAGCTTCTACTAAACAGATTTTTTAGCAAAAACGATTGCCCCAAATGTGTGTGCTGGGTGTAGGGACACATATTAACAGTCCGGGGGGGTCATTTGGGGTGGTTGGTTCCCTTTAAGCCTTTTTATTGAATGTGCAAAGATTACAAGTTATTATGGTCTTTATCAAGTAGCACTGCTTAGGTGGTTCTCTCTGGCAGGTCTCTATGTTGCTCTGCATAATTGTACTGTGAATAACGCCTTCTTGGCAAAGGCAAAAAAAATAACAGATAGGGTGTACGAAATAATATTGTCCATATCCCTAGAAAAGTATTACAAAGGTCAAAAAGCAGAATACATAATAAATATATCAAAAACTGACATCTACTAAAACGTCCTATCTAATGTCAATCCAGTAAAAAACACAATTTCAGCCTAATACTACTAAGGTCATTACTACTGCTACCATTTTTACTAGAACTCTCTACAGCTCTCAATACAGTTGGGTGCAGCTGCCCCCTGGTGGCAAAGGCTATAGTTACCATACCATTTCTAATATTGATTGGGTAGTTCTGATCAAATATTAGAATCTATTCTGCTTAAATAAATGCTTATGTATTAGAACATTTAAAAATAAACCCCCCAAGCATGAGCCGTGACTGATATACTGAACACCTGTTAAAATTCTTCCACAGACGTAATGATTTACTGTGAATAGTTTGCATTAAAAACCCATGTTGTACTATAAATAACATGTTACCTGGCATCTAGATAGACCCGAAGAGTTTGCCAAATGACTTTACTAACAGGATTGAACTACCCATAGGAGGCATAGAGAGGTAAGCTGAGTATTCCAATGGGAATATTACAGCGAGGCTTCTCTGCTTGTGCCAAAAGCAGAACCTTTCATTTACATTCCAACTCTTGTCCTAGAGCCTGATGGGGGTCAATAAGTTCCTTTTTGATACATTAGGAGACCAATAATACAAATTTTGTATTACAGTTAAATCTTAAGTGTTCATTTCTAGGGACCTCTGTACTAATGTATGCAAATTACTCTTACAAAAAAATCATCCCAAAATGACTATATTTACAGTTGCTAAAGTAAAATTATCAACTGTTCAAGTCAAAGTAAACGAGGAAGAATTAGTTTGTACTCTGTATGTTGCCAAGTGAACATAGTTGAAGCGGTGCCCTGATCTCCCTCTGTTCGGTGCCAGGAAGAGATCTCTTCACACTGTTTATAACACTTCTGTCTGATTCAAGCAGCACTTTACGTAATAATGCAATTCCAATGATACAATGGGAATAATATTGTTTATGATCACAACTATATAAGCTATGGTGTTGTAATAGTTTGCAGAACATGCTGAGTAAATATTACTTCCATTTCGCAGTAAACTGGAAGTGACTCTACACGTGAAGTCCCTTAGCTCACATATTTGTCGGTGTTTAGTTATACATTGTTTAGCTATTTTCATTTTTCTATTTTACATTGCTTCTGAGGTTCAGACTGAAGGAATCAAAATGAATATTGAATAATCTAGCAAATAATATTTTTAGCCGACTGAAAGATGAACAGAGGTTGTAGACCCAATATCACATCGAGATCCATATAATAAGATAACTTGGTACTTGGTAATGGAGGCATTTTTGAGTCCTTGTAAACTTTTGCACAGATTCTTGTAAACCAAAATTATAATCTTTATGGCTATATCCACACAATTTAGAAACCCAGTGTCTCCTTTCCTGCGGGGAAGCTGGTGATCTCTATGGGTAAGCACAGACGCTCGTGCTTATCGGTCAGTGTTTGGGGCGCGTAGGCTTTTCCCTGCATTCACTAGTTGAGATCGCCTCCGATACCGCAGCAATAAATTGACATGCTTGTGGCCGGGAAGCCACTCTGCATGTCAGTTTATGCTGTGGAGAAAACAAGCTCAGTGGACACAGGATTTCTCTAATTGACATTCACTGTACTTGTATTATACAACGCAGTGTTTTGGACATAGCAACAACACTGTGTCCAAAACACTGCAAATTGATCATTGGAATGTGCCCTGAAGGTAATGTGTAGGGATGAGCGAGTATACTCGCTACTATTCGGTATTCGCCGAATAGTATGGGTATTCGGGCTACTCGTTACTCCCCGAGTACTTATGAGTACTCGGGAGTAGCGAGTAATCCTAATACTTTCGCAGTGTATCTATAGATACACTGCGAAAGTAGCCTAAAAGTTAATAAAAGTTGTCAAAAAATAATAAACTTACATACTCACCTTCCGATGCTGCACCAGGACTGCCAGAGAAGCCATCTGATACCTGGAAAAGGACCTGTCACTACCAGGCAATCAGAAGGACGGTAGCGATCTGGCCAATCAGATGGCGCCACGTCACAACCACGTGATCGCTAGCGGCCACGTGATTGGCCAATTTGCAAAGTCCTAGATGTACTATCAGGACTTTGCAAATTGGCCAATCAGGTGGCCGCTAGCGATGACGTAGTTGTGACGTGGTGCCATCTGATTGGCCAGATCGCTACCAGCCATCTGATTGGCTGGTAGTGAAAGGTCCTTTTCCAGCAATCGGAAGGCTTCTCTGGCGGTCCCAGTGCAGGCGTCGGAAGGTGAGTATGTAAGTTTATAATTTTTTAACAACTTTTATTAACTTTTAGGCTACTTTCGCAGTGTATCTATAGATACACTGCAAAAGTATTTGTACTCGCTATACTTGCAATGAGTAGCGAGTACCGCTGCCTACTCGTTGCGAGTATAGCGAGCATGAATAATGCGGTACTCTCTCATCCCTAGTAATGTGCCATCTCAAAATTATATTTTCTTTAGCCCCTTAATGATGCATGATGGATACAAATCTGGTTGGTTTTCCTTTTCAGATCAAATTATTCATTACTCATTGGATTCATTCATAAAATCTGTTCTCAATGTTATAGGGAGAATTATCAAAAATATATAGGAGTTTGGGTAAATAAAACATTTTATCTAATGCCACTGTTAAGGAGGAGGAAAAGGATAACCACTTACAGATATTCACATATCACCTTATTTTTTGTAACAACATATCTAGCATTTCATGATATATTAATAAATATATTTAATACCTTCGCGACCTATGAGGCACATGTACATTATAGGCTGCCTCCCACCCTTTAGTGCGATCTCATGCTGTGAGCATGCATCATCCCCTGCACTTCTCAGCTGATCAGATCGGCGATGTTAACACTTTGGATCGCAATGTAATTCACTGACAGCTCAATCAAAAGCCTCGTGGCAGGGATTGTGCTGTTCCCGCTGTGATCAGAGGTCCCGTGAAGCGATTGCGAGACCATGATTTGATACCTGGACAGTCAGGGGTCCTGTGATAACCCCAAAAGCTGTCCTGATTCACTTTCTGCTGTCGATGACCCAGTGACATCACCAGCAGTAAGTGATCACTTTCCCTATGTACTGAAGTGCTGCAGCTCATCAGTACATAGGACAAGCGATCGCAGTGTGCAGCAATTAGACCCTCTAGGGGTCAGTGTAAAGTAAGGAAAAAATAAAAAAATGTTTTTGATAATATGAAAAGAAAAAAAACACAAAAGTTCTAATCACCCCCTTTAACTCCATTGAAAACAAAACCATTAAAAAAATGAGAAAATACACATATTTCATATAGCTACATTTAGAAATGTCCTATCTATAAAAACATAAAATCAATCAGATTGATACACTGCGTAAAGGAAAAAAAAAGTGCACCGCAACATTGCTATAAAATGCAATAATAGGCGATCAACACAATGTATCTTCCCAAATATTGTATCATTAGAAACGCAAGGTGCAAAAAAGTCATCACACAGCCCCAGATGCTGAAAAATGAGGATGCTGTGGGTCACGGAAATGGCGCAAGGGTGCAATTCTTTTTCTTCTTATTTTTTTTGCACCAATTAGATAACAATAAAAGCTTACATGTTTGGCATTTATGAACTCGTACAGACCTGAGGCATCATATATTTTAAGTGGTGAACAAATAACTTCAAAATTCCTACAGAATCACTTACAACCTGTTTTAAGTGGTGTAAAACTAATAGCAGTAGACCACACAGCCACTATGGGAAAAGTGTAAGACAAAAGCAGGGGGTGCAATCAGGGGTACCCGGTGGTCCAGTGGGGACAAGTTAGGCGGTGGGGGTATTCTAGCCTTTCACCTGTTGTTGTTGTGCTCACCTAGCACAACAACGGTAATAGACCAAGCTTGTTGTTAATACAAGGTTGCCGCACAGATCACCTCCATCTCCACTTCCACCTTGCGGTCACGTGATTCCGGAGGAGCATTCAGCTGACACCGCATCAGCGGAAATACGTCACGGCAGGTCATTGACGAGTATTCACCGACTCCCTGCACGCTAAGCAGTCCACACAATCCCCAAGAGTGGAGGAACATCCGGAAATGATAAAAATTGTTATCAACGGAGCGCTGGATGAAGGGAAGCCACTGAGAGGGGGATAATTTTCTTAGCTTATTTATTTAATTCCACAAAACGCATTTCGATGGCGGATTGCCGTCTACCTCGCGTGGGGCGATCAGCACCTGAGGAAGATGGCAATCTGTCGTCAAAACATGTTTTGTGGAATTAAATAAATAAGCTAAGTAAATTATCCCCCTCTCAGTGGCTTCCCTTCATCCAGCGCTCCGTTGATAACAATTTTTATCATTTCTTCACGATGGGACAAGTAAGTCAGTGGACCTGATGCCAGCTCTGGGTTCCCCCCACCTGACATTGCACTTTCAACTGTTTCTGCATCCTGATATGCAGATTCAGTTGAAACCAATGGTGGGACAATGAGCCGTCTGCTTCCTCCTCCATTATTCTGCCTGTGCATCTGAGCTCTGCCATCTCAGCGCAGCAGGTGTAATGAAGTTACCATATCGCTCTATGGAGCTGTTAAGAGATTCAGAACACACACTGCAGAGATCAGGGCATTGGGGGAATGAGGAGAGGTAAGTATTTTTTTTTTTTTTTTAAATCAGTGAGTTCATTGTGAGGGCTGCTATACTGTTTGGAGGACTATGTAGGAGGAGTATTGTATTGTTTAGAGGTTTATGTGGGTGCCATTACACTGTTTGCAGTGTTATGTAAGTTCCATTATACTGTTGGAAGGGCTATGCAGGAGCCAATATACATTACTTTGTGGAGGGCTATGCGGCACCCTTATACTGTTTTGAGGACAATGTGGGTCTTTCTAACAATTTGCAGAGCTATGTGGGGGTCAATATACTGTTTTGAGGGCTATGTGGGGCTCATTAAACTATTTTGGGGGCTATGTGAGAGCCATTAAACTATTTGGAAAGCTTAGTGTGGGCCATTATACTGTTTGGCGGGCTATGTAGGGACCATTTTTCTGCTTGCAAAGCTAAGTATGGATTATTACACTGTTTGCAGGGTTATGAGTGGCCCATTATACTGTTTGCAGTGCTATGTAGGGGCCATTATACTATTTTCAGGGTTATGAGGGGAACCATTATACTATTTGTGGTTGGTTATTATACTGTTTAGAGGCCCATTTGGGAGCCATTACACTGTTTGCAGAGCTATGTGGGGGGCATTTGTGGAGCCCACTGGGATGGGGTACTCGGTACCGTACCGGGGTACTGCTGGGGATATCACGAAGGTCTTGGTTCAGACTGTGTCCCGGGTTTCCATAAGTAAATGGGGGGATATTTACAAGGGAGTTTGTCGTGATGCCACCCATGGGTTGTGGTCAGTGAGGGGACCACTGCTGCTGCAGAACATCCAGGGATGATATTTGGCAGCTGGAGATGTAAAAGCTCTCTGCGGGTAGAGCTTGGTTCTCCGGGGCATCGGTAGTAATAGTCTATGATTGAGGCTATGGATGTTGTAGGATAGGGGTAGTAGTAGAGATGATGATAGTTTGTGAGGGCATGCAGGTTTTGAACACAAGGATCACATACACTCACAGTTTTGAAGTTTTCCAAGGCTTTACTGCAGATTTTGTAGCAGAGTACTATCCACAGAGTCTGTGCTGGGGCCGGGATGCTCCCACCCTGTCCGGGTCCTCAGCTTTCCACTGTGTGTGTGGCCCTGCTGCTGCTTTAGCTAGGCTGCTGGCCATGTCTCTCCTCACAGGTACCTACTTGCTAGGAAACTTGAGTCTTTTCTCTGTGTCTCTGACCCGCCGTGTTGCTTCGCTGAGGTACAGTGTAGATCTACAATCTCCACTATCCCGGTGTTTTCTGTGCTGCGTGTTTCAGTCACAGATTTGGATCCGGCATCCAGTCTGTGCACTCTTCTGGGGCGAGTTATGAGGTAACTCAGTCTCCCAGATATGTCCCTCTGTTTCTTGTACTCCTCTCCTCAGACTCTGGCTTCAGGCCTGAAAGTATTCAGTGGTCTCTGTCAGGAGCTCAGCACTGCTCCCATTTACAGGTCCTCCTCCTAGTGCTCTCTGCACTAAACTGGACTCTCAACTGTCAACTCTCAACTAACTACTTCCTCCTCAGACCACAGTATATAAGGGAGCTGCTTTAGCTCCCCCTTCTGGCCTAGAGGTGCTAGTGCAGTGTCAGGTGTTGTCGGGGGAGTTAACCCTTGTGATGTTACTGTGGCACTTAACCCCTGCGGTGCCACATTATACTGTTTAAAAAATATTTTGTTGGCCATGATACTATTTGGAGGCCTATATGGGACTATTATACAGTACTGTATGTGTTCAATTATACAGTGGAAGGTTGTGTGTGGTCCATCATTCTGTTCGGAGGGCTATAGAAGAGGACGTGATACTGTTTGCAGTTATGTTTGAATCATTATATTATGAGGATGGGAAAGTAGTGGGCCATTATATTCTATGAGGGCAATTATAAAGTGTGAAAGGTTGTGTGGTTTACATCATAGTGCGTAAAGGCCTATTTTGGAGCCATTATTCTGTTTGGATGGCGAGTGGGGGCCATTTACTATGCGCGGGCCATTATACAGTGTGGCAGCTTGTGTGAGGTCCATCATACTTTGTGGAAAGCTGTGTCGGGGCCCCAATACTGTGTTTGGGTAACTGTGGGGGAGTCACACCTTGAGGGGTGGAACTGTATGGTCATCATACTGTGCATGTGGAGGGTAGAGGAATTCAATTTGGGGATATCATACTATGTTTGGGGGACACTTTTCTTGGCATAATACGTTATGGGATCATGAAAGGAGTATCCTAATTTGTGGAAACACAAAGGAACTTCAATATGAATAAGATTACTTTGTAAGAAAATTCCATAGTAAAAAGACGGCACTCACCAGATTTGTGTAGCGGTGGTTCTTTATCCCAAGATTAGCGGTGGTACATAGTGCAGGGAGGGAGTGGCAGGATGGACGACGGCACCGTTTCGCGCTGGTATGCGCTTCTACGGGTCCAAGCTTGAAAAAAAATTCAAAAATTGCCAAAACAAATTGCGCTTTTGTTGCCATCTTCCGAGATGAGTAAAGTTTTCATTTTTCAGGATATGGGGCTGTGTGAGGCTTATTTTCTGTATCCCTAACTGATGTTTTTAATTATACCATTTTGTTTTAGCTATGATGTTTTGATCCCCTGTTATTGTATTTTATTGCACAGCTGATGGGACCAAAAAAATTTAACATTCTTGTTTTACATTTTTTTTCCGTTACTCAGTTTACTGATCAGACTAATTTTGATAGATTGGGCATTTCTGAAAGTGGTGATACCTAATATGTTTTTTAAATTGTTATATGTTCAATAGGGCAAAAGGGCGGTTGGTTTGAACTTTTGTGTATTTTTTCATTTTTCACAAACTTTTTTCCATATTTTATTGATACCTCTGTCTGATTGCTTGAGCTGAACAGAGACATGCTGATACATGGCTCTGAACAACACAAATGATCATCTCTTGTGTATGCTGGTGCTCATCTAATGTTCACAGGAAGCGAGTCATGACAGTTTTGGGGGCCATCAATTATCTGACCTCTCATTGTCATTACAACCCAGCCCTGCGATCACAAAATGGGTCGTCGATGGGAGCATGAAATGGTGCACTCCCCAGCACCTGTTAGATTGCGCTGTCAGAGATCCATCCACGCATGTTAGCTGAGCATGTCAGCTGATCAGATCTGCCGACATATGTAGGGAAAGAAGCAGGCTCTCATCAAAAGGAGTGAGGTGACCAAGGAGATACCAATATGTCTTTGGTTATGAAGTGGTTAAAGGGGTACACCACAAAGATAAAAAATTCTTCCACTGATATAACAATGCGTATTGGAGACCCTCTTTACGTAGACTTTTCTTCACTTCTATGAATCAAATTTTTGAGTAGCAATTGGATAATAAAAAGCATACTTTTCTTCCCATTATAAAGCCTATTTGATGGATCTATGGATTTTGTCAAAATGGGCACTTTTGATAGGAGAAAAACTTCAAAGGAACCCTAAAGATGCATCCAAGAGATGAAGACCTTGCTGGTAGTTGATGGGTTCATTGGATAGAGAAAAAATTAGAAGTCTTCACAAACGTTCTCTTTAATAAAAATAGTAATAATTTGCAAATAATTTCACTTTTCATCTCACTCAGGAAAGCTCAAAATTGTATATTAATTGTTCTAGTAAAATCCTCTAAGTCCGTACCCTTTGTAATAAGTTGTCTATTCTAGTTTTTCAGTTAAGACATATCTCTAAACAAAGTCATTAATTTGTCTTCCATTTTTGATAACTTATACCCGCTATCTGAACTTAGCCAACTCCACACTTCACTAATGGAAACTCTAACCTCTAATCCTGTAATTTGATCAGGCCCTTTTTAAATATCTGCAATAAAACCTTTTATAGCAAAAATAATATTTCTTAAAGTTAGCCCTCCATCTACCATCCTGTCATCTCGACAATCATCTGCCATATCTGACACTTTTTCTTCCATTTATTGTGGGATCAGCATATTTCAATGAGTCCTGCTACCCTTTTCACATAGCGGATAATTCATATAACAATACATTTTATTACTTTTAGCCTTTTACTTTTAACTCCTTTATTTTTATGTGTGTTAAAAATAGAGACAAATTACTTTCTGAGCATATCCTTTTATTTGCGACAAGCACTTATTTTTCCTTTTCTTTTTCTGGTAATTTTTTTGCACATTAGTCTGGAAAAATAACATTAGTAGGAACAAACAGGAAAAAAAATTAAAAGAAAAAAGGAACAAAGTATATTTAGCTTAGCCGAATAGCAACAGCAGCAGTCACTCGATAGCAATTGATATCAAAACTGCCACTTGTCTCACAAAAAAACAAGCCATTGAATGTCTACAGAAAAATAAGAAAGAGGCAAGGAAAACCAAAAGTACAACAACAAAATTGACCTGGTCATGAATGGGTTAAAGACCAAAACATGAGTGTTAATAGGGATTAAACACTCGTCACTAGTGGTTGTGGTGCACATATGGCAGTCTCTACAGAAGACAATCTGACTAATAGACTCACAAGCTATCGCATTCTGAGACATTTAACCCATTAATGATCACTAATACACCTCTTAATGGCGGTAATTGAGGTACCTTATTCCTCAACACAGCTTTATAATGGGCTATGTAATAATGGAATAGTGCCACCCCATGGTTGAAATTCCCACAGATGACAGCTGTATATGGCAGCTGACACCCGTGCACATCAACCTTGGCTGTTTTGAAACCAATCAAAGCCAGTTAATTGCTTGATTACTACTGTCCAAAATTAAATTGGTATCTAAGAGGTTAAAGGAGGGTTCAATGACTCCCTGTGCAGGATCAGCCCCTCTGTTAATAATCACAGGTGCCTATCATCGCCTTGGTAACCAGGAGTCCTGTGATGACCCCAGGGTATAATGGCCTGTAAGATCTTCCAATAAGCAGGGTCCTACAGGCTGCGCCAGTGAGACACTAAGGCTGGCTTCACACTGCAGTTTTTTCACTGATCAGTGTCCATCCAGTTTGTGTGCCAAAACCAGGAGAGGAATGCTGCCCGCACTGCCACCAGGAATCACCAGGAAACGAAGAGTTAAGTGGGCAGATTTTTCTTTATTCAATCCTACGCGTTTCGGAGCCACTAACCGAGCTCCTTCCTGAGGAAGCAGCTTGGTTAGTGGCTCCGAAACACGCAGGATTGAATAAAGAAAAATCTGCCCAGTTCACTCTTCATTTCCGGGTGATTCCTGGTGGCAGCGCGGGCATTCCGACATTTGGTCCCATTACAGCATTCCTGTCTCCACGGTTATCGTGAAGGTGTGGCCCTGCAGCAGCCATCTTATAAGCTATCTTACAGGTGACTATACCGGTTGTTGGTGACACAACTGAACCAGGTGAGCAGTTCTTAATTTACACCGATATAACCTTTTAAAAAAAGGATAAGACCCTAGGTGGATTTATCTCACATTTGCAGGTTAAAACCAGGAGAGGAACCAGGAGAGGAACTTGCAGAGAAAAACTATAATTGAAAGATTGACACCTGTTCTGAGTTTTGGAGACACTCTTGGTTTTGGCACAAAAACCTGACCGAACCTGATCAGTGAAAAAACTGCAGTGTGAAGCCAGCCTAAGGCTTGGCAACAAAACAATGCTGCCCCCTTTATCAGCTTTACGAAAAATGACGTCGGGCCACTGTCTCATTTCTTTTAGAGCATTTTCTTCACCTACTGTCAGATTCTTAGAAGAGAGGGGGTATACTAGAGCTCTGATATCTCTATCAACCAATTCAGTGAAGAGCTCAAGGTTATCGTTCTGGGCAACAGGTGGCACTTCTAAATCTAAATCCAGGCCCTTTTACTTTAACTTTAAGCACGGTCCAATGTTCAGCAACATCATGGCTGCTATTAAGCGGCATTGGCATGTTGTGGAGACTGACAGGACTTTGTCTAAGTTGGCTCCGGTATCTGTCGTCACGTACAGAAGATGTAAAAACTTAGGGGACCTGTTGGTTCAAAACAGACTCAGAGTAATGGACAATAGTAAGAATTGGTTAGGAAAGAAACGGCCGCAAGGGAATTTTAAATGCGGACATTGTCATTGGTGTCCTCAGTTTTCTACAGGGAATTATCTTGAACTGGGTGGCCATTTGTTTCAACCAGAGCTGGGGTGCATGAGGTACTCGGTCACCGGGCTTCTGTGTGGGATGTCACGGATGGTCGGTATCCCCGGTGCCGTGCCCTGGCGAACAACTATACCAGGTGTTGATGGTAAACGGTGGGGGTTAAAGGGGTTATTTACAGGGGAACGTGACGCCACCTGTAGAGTCCGGTAAGATGGTACCGGCGCTGCCAGCCGGCCACTGAGGTGATGGTGAAGGCAGCTATGTGTGGTACAGCTCCCCACAGGTGGAGCTTTACCTCAGGGCAGCTGTGGTGAGATGGTGAGGGAGGACAGTGATGGAAATGTGGTGCAATTCTTACCCCTCTGCTGTTGATGTTGATTATGTTATGTCCTTTTAGCTGCCGCAGGAAGAATAACAGAAACCATTTCCAGTTTAACTTTGCTTTACTCGGTACCGGCTGATGGCATAACAATACACGGTACAGTCTGGTTTAGGGTGTTGTTACCAACTCAGGATTTCTCTTAAGGAGTCTATAGATGTTCTCTCTCTGTCTTTCAGGGTTTCTACTTTCTCTAGTTCTCTCAGTCTTTCCCACCTTTGAAGAGCTCACCCGCCAGTCCTGCAGTCTGTGTCTAGTAGGCTTAGCTTGACTTATACCGGTCCAAATGGGAACAGCAGGAACGCACAAGTTTCCCACCTGACACCGGGTTTCAGTCTTCCCTCACTAGTGTAGGACCGTCTTTTGGGCATGAGGAGTGAGGTACCTTATGTGGGGCTGTCAGCAACCCGGTTCTGTTGGGCCTGCAGCTCGTCGGCTTTGCAGTCAGGGTTGAACTCCTGGCTGCCTCGGTAGTCCGTGTCACCGGTGTCCCCTCAACATGACCAGCTGGCTCCTACCAGTCCTGGTCCGTTGCCATCTCTCCTGGGCCCCCACATAAAGATGGGGTACCCTCCACTCAGCTGGGCTGCCAGGCCTGACCACTCTGTCTGCCTTCCCAGCGCCGTCTGAGGTAAATCTCAACTGTCACTCTAACTCTATCCTAAGCTCCGCCCCCACCTGTGGAACTTACTATATTACAGATCCCCCTACTCTAAGTGGTGCGGTCCTAAGTGAGTGCTAAAAATAGACTCCATAAGGTTTAAATCCTAACCTAGCAACTTACAATAATATTACATATAGATATTAAATGCAATACCACTCTGTGGCGCATACCGGCAGGGGCGCCACACAAAGGATTAGGATTAATTCCTTTATCAATTGTCGCAGCAAATGGGTGGTCTATGCCATCTGGTGCCCTTGCAAAAGATTTTATGTGGGTAAGACCATCAGGCCTATGTTCGTCAGAGCAAGAGAACATTTTAGTTCTATACTTAAAAACAAAGGGTCCCCAAGATTAATTCAACATGTTAATGATATATTTAGAAACAGCGCCCAACTGGACTTATACAAGTAAGGCAGAACCCCCCACATACCAGTGTTAGTGGGGGGAGTGCCTGTAAGCATAAAGGTACTCAAAAAACAATTTCAAAACAAAGAGAACAAAGAGTACTATGCAATCTTCATATTTTATTGGAAAACGTTAGTATAAAAAATGGTAAGGTGGCAAGAACAGTGCATGAACATCAAGTCCACCAAGTTGATGTAAGGGCAAGAATATATCAAATAACATCAAAGGAACAGGGTAAACATGTTCACATACATGGATAAGGTCCAACACGTACAAAAGTAAGGAACTAAAGTTCATTACATAAAGAGTGAATGAAGAACACGTTAATAACATAAACATGATTATACATATAAAGTGCAAGTGCAAAAACATCCAAGGACTGAGTAATAAATCCTTAGAGACCTCATGTTTTTAACGCCTCTTTCAAGGTCTAAGTACATGGAGGAATCACACTAAGTGACAGCCAATGCATACCCATGTTGAGTCACAATAAACAATGCCCTCCACAAGAACCTGCTGGGCTAGAACCCCAAATGTTAATGATATATATGACGGAGATGCCGGGGTACTTCGGTTTGCAGGGATCGCTAGTCTACCCCGTCTAATAGAGGAGGTGATCAACATAAACGCCTACTACAACTAGAGGCCAAGTGGATTCTGGAGCTTAATGCCCAGGGTGCCCTTGGTATAAATGACAAACTGGACATGGCCGTGTTTTTGTAGGGTAAATAAGGAGTGATCTTTAAACTAAAGGTACCTTTACATGCCGCTACAACAGGATGGATACAACCCGCTACTTCACGTGCACGAGCATGCCCAAACGGTTACAAACGGGAAATGCACCACCTTTCCACGCCGCCACAAGGTGCGCTACGCTACGTCACATCTACAGCTAGATACATCGCCGGGTGTCTCAAGTAGCCATCTGTAGCTTACCTTACCTCATTTACACACCGCTACAACCAGCTAATATGGGCGGACCTGGTGCAGCAGGGACAGCACATAGGCGTGCCACAATTGTGGAGTACGAGACGTCCGTACGCTGATAGGACAAAGCAAGAACATCATGATTGGGCAGGCATCGCAGGAGGCTGTTTAATACATGACGCTCGAGCAATTGTGTAGTGTGACTGGTCAGCTCCTTAAATATGCCTCCCTATTCAGCGACTACCAATCGTAACACAGGAGCTTCCTCCAATGATCGCTGAAGAGGGGCGCGGTATCCCGGAGGCTGTGTCACGCCCCAGCTACATAGCATGGTGTAGGAACAACCCTTCTGTTCCTTCTTTACACGCCGATACAGCTCGCTGCAATCGGCTTTGTAGCCACCTGTTTCAGAGCAGTGCTCGGAAACAGATGTATCTGTTGCCGGCTGCCTCCTACCGTCCTCACACGCCGCCACTATGGGCTATATTGACGACGCAAGCTACAATCGTAGCCTGTAGCGGGTTGTATCCATCCTGTTGTAGCGGCGTGTAAAGGTACCTTAACAGTCTATATGGAATTATGTTTCCTAGAGACTTAGTTGTGCGATACAAAAGTATAATCAACATGAGGGTTAATTAGCAACTGTGTTTTTCTTTGTAAATATGGATTTACTGGTCCACTTCTATAATCCTCTTCTTTCTCTTCTGCCTGATAAGTTTTCTGGTGATGTCCGAGTGCATCGCGTCCGGGTTATTGTTGGAGCGCCTTGCTGTGTAAGGCTGTGGTCACAGTTGCCATGCGTTTTTTTTAGTGATTTAACAAAACTCATGCTTTTTTTCATGTCAGCATGAGTTTTGTAAGGTGTGTGATGGCTCCCTGCGTTTTTGGCTGCGTTTTTGAATCTGCACCTAAAAATAGTGCTTGTAGTATTTTTTTGTGCGTTTTGAAAAACGCATGCGTTTTTGTAGAAAACGCATGCGTTTTTATAACATGGGTTCCTATGGGAAACGCATGCAAAAACGCATGTACAATTAGTACCTTTTAGTGCCATTCAAAAACGCATGCGTTTCCCATAGGAGCCCATGTTAAAAAAACGCATGCGTTTCCGGAAACGCATGCGTTTTTTTAACATGGCCCCCTATGGGAAACGCATGCGTTTTTGAATGGCACTAATTGTACATGCGTTTTTGCATGCGTTTCCATAAAGCCCCTTATTAAAAAACACATGCGTTTTTGGATATGCTCCAAAAACGCATGGGACAGTCACACATGCTTTTTGGCTATTAGGGCATGCGTTTTTTTAACATGGGGGCCTATGGGTGCGTTTTTTACATGCGTTTTTGAAAACGCAGGTCTCCAAAAACGCATGGGAAAAATGCAACTGTGACCACAGCTTAACATAAGTGCAAAAACTCATGCCAAAAACGCATGGCACTTTAGACATGCGTTTTTGCTATTAAGACATGCGATTTTGCTATTAGGGCTTGTGTTTTTTTAACATGGGGGCCTATGGGTGTGTTTTTACATGCTTTTTTAAAAACGCAGGTCTCCAAAAAAGCATGAAAAAATGCAAGTGTGACCCTAGCCTTAGATGAACAACTGGGTACATTAATGGTGTCGTCAGCAAGGATTTGGATCCCTGGATCAAATATACGATTAACTATTTGCCATAGATTGGTTGCACCTTTCCAAGACTGGAAAACACATATTTGGAAGTTGCCTAGCTGCACTATTCAGTAGATCTTTAAACTGGAAGAATAGGGGAAGTGAAACAAAAGGCCAGGGAAAGCCATACAGCCGTCAAATACTATTGAGAACTCTGCTATTAGAAGTGGAAAGGAAGAAAAAAGACAACAAAATCTGAATAATAAAAATATTGGAGAAACCAATCACAAACTAAAATGCTGTTTCTATGCAAAGGCACAAAGCATAGGCAACAAACAAGGAGTATTGAAGTACTAACACAGGAAAAGAAACATGATGTAATTGAAATGACTGAAACTTTGTGGGACGAAACACATGATTGAAATCCAAGGCTAGACGGACACAACTTAGGCTGTGGTCACAGTTGCCATGCGTTTTTTTTAGTGATTTAACAAAACTCATGCTTTTTTTCATGTCAGCATGAGTTTTGTAAGGTGTGTGATAGCTCCCTGCGTTTTTGGGTGCGTTTTTGAATCTGCACCTAAAAATAGTGCTTGTAGTATTTTTTTGTGCGTTTTGAAAAACGCATGCGTTTTTGTAGAAATCGCATGCGTTTTTATAACATGGGTTCCTATGGGAAACGCATGCAAAAACGCATGTACAATTAGTACCTTTTAGTGCCATTCAAAAACGCATGCGTTTCCCATAGGAGCCCATGTTAAAAAAACGCATGCGTTTCCGGAAACGCATGCGTTTTTTTAACATGGGCTCCTATGGGAAACGCATGCGTTTTTGAATGGCACTAATTGTACATGCGTTTTTGCATGCGTTTCCCATAAGGCCCCTTATTAAAAAACGCATGCGTTTTTGGATATGCTCCAAAAACGCATGGGACAGTCACACATGCTTTTTGGCTATTAGGGCATGCGTTTTTTAACATGGGGGCCTATGGGTGCGTTTTTTACATGCGTTTTTGAAAACGCAGGTCTCCAAAAACGCATGTGAAAAATGGTACTGTGACCACAGCCTTATTTGCTACGGTAGAAACAGACTTAATAAACCGGGAGGAGGTGTCACATTATTTGTTAAGCATGCATATACTGTATCTCCACAGAAATTGGAGCTTCAGAGACTGGGAGTTCTGTGGAAACTGGATAAAAATACAAAGACAGAACAATGGAAAGGATTCCATTGTAGATGTATAATAGAGGCTACCTGGACAAGCTGAAGATTTGGATGAACTCTTTATTCATCAGATGGCCACGTTCTCCAAAAAATGCGACATAGTGATGACTGGAGATTTCAAGTATCCAAACATTTGTTGGGAATCTATCTCAGCCAAAACTAACAGACCAGCAAATTCTTAGGGTACCTTTACACGTCGCAACATTGCATGCAATTTCATTTGCAACTCACTGGTTGCAGTGAAATCATGGACACATTGTTACATTTGTACACGGCAACAAAATAGAACAATGTATCCATGATATCACTACAACCAGTAAGTTGCAAGTAGCAATGTTGCGACATGTAAAGGTACCCTTATTCTTTCTTGCTGACAACTTCATCTTCCAAAAGGTAGAGGAGAAAACAAGGAGATCTGTTACCGTGGATAGAATCCTTATAAACAGAGAGCAAATGGTTGAGGACCCTAGGAGGCAGTGATCATGCTATCATAGAACTTTGGATATCTAAAGGAGCAAGACCTGTGAAGACTCAGACTTCATGGTTGGATTTCAGAAAGACATATTTTAAGGGACTCAGAAACAGGATAGGAGGGATCAAATGGCTGGATGTCCTTAAGGACAGAAATGTCCAGGAAGGATGGGAAATTTTGAAAAATATTATTTTCAAAGCACTATCGTTAACAACGCCTAAAAGAGGGAAGAATAGGAAGCATTTAGGAAAACCAGGATGGATGAACAAAGAACTTAACACATATGCTAAATAGGAAGAAAGAAGTGTTTATCAAATGGAAAGAGGGAGGCACAAGGCATATATACTGCAGTCTACAGAAGCTGCAGGGCATGGGTTTGCAACTAATATGTCATATCAGACTAACTTGATTTCCTTCTATGATTTCCTTCACTGACTGGGTGGATAAGGAAAATGCAGTAGAAATAGTGTATCTTGACTTCAGCAAAGCATTAGACAAAGTATTTTATACTATCCTTATTGAAAAAATGACCGAGTATGGAATAGGCAAGGCAACAAAAACAGGCACAGTGATTGGACGCAAAGAGTGCTCATAAATAGCTGCGCATCCTGATTGAAGAATGTCTCAAGTGTTAAACATCTTTATAAATGTTTTAGATGAAGAAATTGAGGGTAAACTGATTAACTTTGCTGATGTCACAAAGCTAGGAGGGATAGCTAATACTAGAGAAACTAGAGAAGAGAGAGAGAGAGGATGCAAAAAGATTTAAACAAACTGGAACAGTGGGCAGCAACTAGCAGAAAGGTTTTTAACAGAGAAAAATGCCAATTCCTACATCTGGGCAAGAAAAATGAAAAAAGCATAACCAGAATGGGAAGAATAGTGGTAAGCAAGGACACACGTGAAAAACACTTGTGCATACTAATAGAGCATAGACTGAATATGAGTTAACCCTGTGATGCAGCAGCAAAAAAGGTAAACACAATTTTAGGATGTATTAATAGAAATATACATTCACATGAAGTAATTATTGACCTCCACGCCTCTTTGGTCAGACCTCATTTGGAATACTATGTCCAGTCCTGGGCATCACATTTTATAAAAGACATCAACAAACTGGAGCAAGTTCAGAGAAGAGAAACCAGAATGGTGACCGGTCTACAAACCAAGTCCCATGAGGAAAGGTTATGGATTTGGGAATGTTTAGCTTGCAAAAAAAAAAAAAGACTAAAGGAGACTTAATAACTGTCTACAAATATCACAAGGGCTGTCACTGCGTAGATTGATCAGCTTTATTCCCATTTGCACACGGAAAATTTCAAGCAATGGGAGAAAACTGAATGGCAGGAGACACAGGTTAGATTAGATATTAGAAAAAAAAATTTGACAGCGAGAGTGATTAAACAGGCTGCCATGAGAAGTGGTGAGTTCCACTTCAATAGAAGTCTTCAAACAGAGGCTGGACAGACATTTGTCTGGGATGATTTAGTGAATGCTGCTTTAAGCAGTGGGCTGAAGCAGATGACCCAGGAGGTCCCTTCGAACTCGACTTTCAATGATTCTTTGATTCCTGTGACTGTAACTGATGGGTTAATAAACTGCTTCATTCTAGTTTTGATCAGTTTGAGGGGAGCAATTTTTAGCATGGGGTCACTTTTGGGTATTTTGTTAGATATTCCTCTCAAAGTCACTTCAAATTTAGAGTGGTCCTTAAAAAAATTGGTTTTGCAAATTTTTTTGTAAAAATTATAAATTGCTGAATGAACCCTTTTAACTTCCTAAGAAAAAAATTGTTTCAAAATTGTGCAGATGTAAAGTAGACATGTGGGAAATGTTATTTAATAACTATTTTGTGTGATATAACTCTGATTAAAGGCATAAAAATTCAGAGTTTGACAATTGCAAAATTTTCCCCAAATTTCTGATTTTTTCACAATTACATGGAAAAAAATATAATTCTAAAATTACCACTAACATTAAGCACAATATATCACGAAAAGAAATCTCAGAATTACTGCGATCCGTTTAAGCGTTCCAGAGTTATGACACCATATATTGACACTGGTCAGAATTCTGGGCAGCACAGTGCCTCAGTGGTTAGTGCTGTACAGTGTTGGATTCAAATCCCCCAAGGACAGGATCTGCAAGGCGTTTGTATGTTCTCCCTGTGTTTGTGTGGGTTATCTCCAACAACATGCTCATAGGGAATTTAGATTGTGAGCTCCAATGGGGACAGTGATGCTGATGTATGAAAAGCACTGTGGAAGTAATGGCATTATATAAAAGAATAAATATTATTATTATTTCTAAAATTTGGCCTGATCATCAAGGTCAAAATTTGTTCCATCACAAAGGGTTTAAAGGGAATCAAATATCAACACCTCAAACTGCATACATGGGCATGCATTTTTTTTAAATTAGCACCCATTATATCTGAGAAATTGATGGTTTAAATTATGTGCCATAAGAGTTAAGTTCTCTATTCAGGAGAGAGAATTTAAAGGAACCAACCACCAGGATTTAACCATCTGTAAATCAGTGCAGCAGGTGGCGGACGTGTGCAGCATGACATCACTATTTGGGTTTTTTTGTATATTCCTCCCATGTAGGCTTGCCTTTCTGCTGTACGCCAACCAACACTCCCTCTCCCCCCTCCTTCCCCCCGGATGAGTCTGGATGAGAGGGAGGAGGAGAAAGGGGTTCAGTTTACAGCAAAAAGATGAACCCACAGGGAAAGAATTAAACCACAGAAAACAAATAGTGATGTCACGCTGCACACGTCAAACACCTGCTGCACTGATTTACAGGTGGTTAAATCCTGGTGGTTGGTTCCCTATAGGAAATCACTGGCACTCCGCTAGATTGGAACCTTATTGTTGATGTGATATCAGTTGCCACGTGAAAGGAAATCAGACTGTAAAATGTCAATCAAGCTGGTGATGGGACATGAAACCAGCTTAGAAGGCAACATTTTATTAAGTGCTCTTTCACGCCCAGAGCCCTTAATGTGTCATTTTCATATGGATTAAAACATCAGTCTCTTGGTTGCTCAGCAACAGATAAAATATTTGTCAATGGATTGATTCAAAAGACCTACATGACCATGTATTGTGGGGAGAGGAGGTTAATTTTACTGACAGATTCCATGTAATGTGTTTAATCTTACTGTTCCAGTATGAATAAGGGCTAACATATCACATTACAAGGTAATCAGACAGCAAGTAATCTGTACAACCTTTATAGATCACTAGATGGTGGCCCGATTCTAACGCTTTGGATATTCTGGAATATGTATGTAGTTTATTTATGAAGATTTAAGAATAATGAAATGAGCGATCAGTAAGATACTGTCACACTTGGCGATGCTCCAGTGACCCCGACAATGTTTCGACATGGTAGGGATTGCTGGAGCGTCACTACGTGATCGCTGGTGAGATGTCAAACAGTCAGATCTCACCAGCGATGCAGCAATGATATGGCGGTCGTTGGGACCCTGTCACTCTAGGGCGTAGTATTGAGGTCATTGGTCGTTGTCCCCGTGAAACACACTGATGCATGCTGCCCAGCGGGATCCCAACGATAAAGAAAATGGTCCAGGCCATTCTGACACGATCAGGAATCTCACAGCGGGGGACTGGTCGCTACTGCGTGTCCCACTGAGCGAGCGAGCTATCGACGATCAGGGTACTTTCGCTGCGAGCTAGTGCCGGCCATCTCCCGGCTGCGTTGCCGCTGACCTCCGTGCGGCAGGAGATGACCCGTGGCTATCGTCGGGAGATCTCCCGACAGTAGCGGTGGCCAGCGTGGTTCAAATCCCGCGACAATTCGCGCCTGTCACTGATTGGTCGTGGCCGGCTGGGATTTCCAGTACAGACAGACAGAATTAGACTATTATATAGTAGACTTTCTTTCCATGGTTTACTTAACGTAGTTGGCAACATTTTCTTTTAAAACTGGTGATAACATTTTGACTCTGGAATATTATCTGGTGATATTAAAATTGTAAGATATACAGTACATTGATGTTTTTTTTCATCTTTATCTCTAAACTTTGGGTGTTGTCAAGATTTTATAAACTCTAGACTGAGATAAGAAACATGATTACAACTTTACATCAGTCTTGATTTTACTGTACCATGCAAGTGCTTTGCTTCAAATATAATAGGGTTAATCCTTGCTGATGAGACTTGCAGACCTACAAAGTAATATCTTGCAAAACTTAATAGTCAACCAAAGCATTAACTGCAGACAGAGGCATGCTGTGTTCTAATAGATGGCCACCAGCTTAAAGCCTGCAGATGTAATAACCAAGATTACATTCTTATAGTAGTGGATGGCTTAGAACTGAGGTATCTGATCCAATGTAATCTGTAAAATAGTGTAATAATGTGTTATTTTTTATTTCTTTTACCAGACTTAAGCATCTCTAAACATTCTATCTTCTCATTTTTACTGCAGTTACATGATTTACATGTAATTATGCACACCAATAAGGTACAGAAATTATATTTTTAAGCACTATCTACCCTCTTACTAATTGGACCATCAGTAAGTAAATCATTTACATATTTAACAAGTGCAACCTGGAGTTCATATATTCTGCCTCCAAGTATGTATTTTTCAGACTATAAGGCGCACCGTGCGGACCATAAGACGAACCTAGGATATAGAAGAGGAGAATAGAAAAAAAAATAAATAAAAAGTTTAGTCATGATGCACTGTTAAAGGGGGATCTGCTACTGACACTGGTATGAGTGTAATGTCCCCCAACTGGGCTCCTTCCAGGTATTTATGATCCCCATGCTTGTACATATGGCCCTCATGGTATATGGCCTATCCTGGTATATATGGCCTCATCCTGGTATATATGACCTCATCCTGGGCCCAATCTGGTATATATGACCTCATTCTGGTATATATGAACCCCCATCATGGACCCATCCCATCATGCTGCAGACATTAAAAAACAGTGATTCGACTCACATTTCTTCCATTCCCCAATACGTTGTGTCCTCTTCTGATACCAGCAAATGACATTGACATCATATGATTTGTCCTGAGGAAGGAGCCCGTGGTGGCTCTGAAATACATTGACATAATAAATCATCTGTGATCTGCATGGAATGATCTGAAAGTGTATTTATGCATAATACAGAAGCGTGGGTTAAACCCAATTTTGTTACCCTGTACCGATATCTTTCCACGCGGGTCTGTAGCAGCTGTCATATGCATGTATAGTGGTTGAGTCTCTCACAACCACTAAGGCTGCCTTCACACTTGCAGATGCATCTGCAGCGTTTTGCAGATGCATCTGCAAGTATCAGCATGCAGACCGCGGTCCCTATGTTTATAATAGGGCGCACCGCGGTCTGAATGCTCTCATTGATTCCTATATGTGAGCCGTAAGCAGGCGTATGCCTGCTGACAGATCACACACTCCCGCCCCGCACCTTGGACGCAACATCTCGCGTCCATAGTGCGGGCGGGAGAGTGTGATCTGTAAGCAGGCATACGCCTGCTTACGGATCACATATAGGAATCAATGAGAGCATTCACACCACGGCCGTGGTCTGCATGCTGATACTTGCAGATGCATCTGCAAAACGCTGCAGATGCATCTGCAAGTGTGAAGCCAGCCTAAAAGTGAGCCTCTCCTGCACTAACACAGCATTTCTGTATAAAAGATAAGAACCCTTTTACACTTTTTCTCTCTCCAAATGTATATGCTGACATCAGCTGCAGAGATATTCACTACTTCCTGCACAAGATTATAGGAGTGGGAGCAGTCAATATACCTTTTTTTCTGTGGTGTGATTGTCTTTGATAAAATGGGTGGCACATATGCAGACTATGATATCTGGTGCCAATATTTTGAAGACAGCCTGCAAACTCTTCAAATGTTGTCAGTGTCAGCGCATGTGCGATTGCTTCGAAAGGCTAAAGGTACGGTCACACACGGCAATATTGCATGCAATTTCACTGGCAATTTGCTGGTTGCAGTGAAATCATGCACACATTGTTCTATTTTGTTGCTGTGTACAAATGGAACAAGGTGTCCCTGATTTCACTTCAACCAGCAAATTGCCAGTGAAATTGCCCAGCAATATTGCCGTGTGTGACGGTACCTTAAGACTAGACTTTAAGACGCAATCACACATGCGCTGCCACCTGCGCCATTTTGGATCTGACCTTAGAATTCTACAGACTGTCTTCAATAAAATGGAGCAGGAAATCACGGTCGGTGCTTGCGCCGCCCTACCATCACTTTATTGAAGACAGAGCGCAGAAGCACAATGCAGAGAGGTAAGTTGGTGATTATAGGCAAGTGGAATAGTGTATATTCATATGCGTAAACTGCAGGCACATGTGTTGCCTCAGCATCGGCTCCTTCCTCCTGCAACCCTGCTCCTGCCTCATGTAACCCAGCACTACTGCCGCCCCTCCCACAGTCACAGCCAGGTACATCAGGACTATAAGACTCACCCCCTACATTCTCCAAAACTTTGATGGAAAAAAAGTGCATCCTATAGTCAGAAAAATACGGTACATAACATAAATTCTTAAAGGGTAACTGTTAGTGATTAGCGGATCAAGCAAAATTCAAATTTGCCTGTTGATGAATATTTTACCAGGAAATTCAATTTGCAGATAATTTATTGTCTGTGAATTTATTGTCCATTATTACGCTAAGAGTTTGGTCCATATGAGCGTAATAAATGTAGTGTGTAAAAAAATAAATGAAAACCCTTATACTCACTTCACAGCTTATACTCACCACCACCCATCTGGTCCTCATCACATCTTTGAATGGCTGTTGACCATGCTGAAATTCCTATGCCTCAATTCCTAGGCTATGACTTCCAGGTTTTATAAGCTCAGAACAGTTCTGTGCATCTGATCGCAAAGGTTGCAGTGCATGCCATGACATTATACATGGGTTGCAATTTTGTGGATGCATGTGCAGAATCAACCTGGGCCTAGCAAATCTGAAAGCATCCACTTGGCAATCGAAGTCCAGTGAATTCAGTGTGATCAATGGTGATCTGAAGACGCAATGAGGAATGGAAAGGTGATGGGGAGGTATGGAGTGGTCAGAGAGGTGAGTATAAGAATTTGTTTTAATCATTTAATGGCCTTTTATGAGTCAGAATATTAGTGCCCATTAGCATCTGTTTTGCTAATTTCATATGAAAGTGAATTACAAAAAATACCAAAAATTGTTTATTGTATAATTTATATAGCATTCAATTCATCCCAATTTATTTACTGATCTCTAGTATTTATAATTCAAAAATCTTTTCATAATAAGCTGTCATCTGTGTGTACATGAGCAATGATACTATCTATAGCCATCATTTGCCTTGTATTTTGCCTCTGGGCTAGTTTTTACCTCTGCAGCATATATTTCTAATGTGAGATCTACTCTCTGTGCTGGTGCTTTACTACGGTAGCTGTTTTGATGTCTCCCATACACAGCAGAGCACACTCTTCATTGCATTCTTTACCAAATAGACTGAAGCAGCAGCATTCAGGATATTATAAAGAAGTAATAAGCAGTGAAGATATGAATCATGCTTTAGGGTGAGGTAAAAGACTTGTTAGAACACTTAGCATGATGATACAGTGTCACCATAGAGTGTAATAGGAGGTGTAACCTGACACCTCACTGAGCTGGCAGTCCATCTTGCTTTGACCAAAATGGAGTTGAGCTGTTTTTTTCAGGGGGAAAGATGATACAAGAAATTAGGAGCAATGTGCAGAGGAAGTGGATAATAAGTGGATAAAGAAGCAGTATTCTGTGATCAAATATATTACAAAGTTTCTTACATTTGCCTGTAATTTTGATGCATCCAAAGTTTGTTGAATGTACAATTCCCATATAAAATGCATTTACTATTAATTTTTTCTGACCATCTTCAATACTTTTAAATTGTGCACTGTCAATTTCAGCACTCATTGAATGGATTTATTTTCAAATCAGGACGTGTAGAGACTGGAGGAGGGGGCTTCTCCTGTTTGTGATGATCACAAGAAGAGAGATGGAGGGAGGGCAAGAGGGAGGGAGGAGGGTTTGGTTTAGAGAAAACAGGGCAGTAATACAAAGAAGCCCAGGCCCTCTTATGCCAATTGCTGCACACTCCATCCCCCTGCTTGAACATTTTCTAAGGACCTCTACAACGGTTATCTCAGCAATCATACATGTAATCATTGAAGTCAAGGTATGATTGCACTCCGTATCCCTGTGCTTGTAAGGCACTTCCTTCACTTTATAGACCTAAAACCTGCTGGTTGGTCCGCTTTAAAACGGATAGACACGGATCCCAAATCATGCAGTGTGAAGGCAGCCTAAAACTCTGCATTCCAGTGAAGAATTTTAACGATAGCAACACAAAAGTATTAATACCATTGTTAAATTTATGAGCAAAGAGGTTAGGCCCCTTTCATATCATGATTTTTTTCCTGTCTGTGGGGATCCTGTTTTTTGCAGGACCCCATGGACAGGAACGGACAGGCCCGGATGTGCACCTCCGGATGCCATTACTGTGTCTGGATCTGTGATTTTGATGGATCCGGACACAGAAAGAGCTGAGAGGAGCTAAGCCTGTTATGTCACACGAGTGGAAGAATCCTGTGTTCCTCCCCCCATGTGACATATTGGAGCTGAAGTTTTGCTTTCCCAGTGTATCTACATACACTGAGAAAGGAAAATAAAAGAAAACACGTATTAAAAATTAAAAAAAATAAATCCTCACCTCTCCGACGGCTGTCCGGGAACCAAGAAAACATCCAGATGCTTGTAGGACCTAGACCTAAAATGTGATTGGCCGGTAGCGATCATGTAAGATGTGACATCATATACCACCTGATCACTACCAGTCCATCACATTTTAAGGTCCTGGCAGGCAGTGATCGGACATCTTCTCAGGTCCCGGACAGCCGGCAGAGAGGTGAGGATTTACTTTTTGATTTTTAACACATTCCTTTATTTAATTTCACTTTAGCAGTGTATGTAGATAGTGTATGTAGATGCACTGCTAAAGTGAAATTACACTGAGCGGAGCAGTTTTAGTGTACTGAGAATGCTCAGTACACTAAAATCGGACCGGGAAATGATCCTGTTTTTTCCCGGATCTCAGCTCCATAGACCCCTATGTTATTTAAATTGTTCAGCAATAGATGCAATGCTGTCCGATTCTGTCCACTGCACCCAAAATCGGAGCAGTCTCCGATTTTGGGGACGTGAAAACAGGGGACACAATTGGATCCCTGCAGACACGGATGTCTATTAAGCACCAATCCAAGCCCATAGGGATACATGGGGGCCAAATCAGATCCGTGGCTGTCCATTTTACAACGGATAGCCACAGATGCACAAAAGTCATGATGTAAAAGGGGCCTTATAAATAGTCCATTAATTATTTTATCAGCTTAGAGAAATGTAGACTTTTTAACTTAGTACTTCTTTTAATACTATAATTGTATTGCCATTACAGTAATCACTTAAGTAAACAGTGTTACAATAAACAGTGTATTTTACAAGTCATGCCAGTTCATCAAACCTTGCCAAATACACGAAGTCTGAAGCCAGGCCTGAAAGGCAGAGAAATTAAACAGGAGCAAGTATAAACTTGCCATGTTGATTTACATTTCAGTATTAAACAATTAATCCTAATGATGATATTCAAAAATATTACAACGCACGTAAGTATTATTGACATTCCTTCTTAGTCTGCATCTAGTTAACATGTACGGTAATTAAAAAAAAACACAATATTATATTTTTTAATTTTTTTAATTTTAAAATTGTTTGATTGTAATTTTTATACATAAAGTCTGTATCGTGGATTTACACCTATATTCACTATATATTTCTAATTATAAAAACACAAGATGTTTTAGATCAGCTTTAAAAGCTAATGTGTCAGATAACACCTCTGCCATCAGCAGTTATGTGCTAATTAGAAGACATTTATTTTCCGTCTCTAGCAATATTCTACTAAATATAGTATATTTTTGTAATTGAGGGGCATTACATGTTCAAACTATTACACTATTGTATAAAGGTTGGTTCTTGCTATTTGTTATGTTTTTCTATCAGCATTATTTATATTAGGGTGCAGGCACACTAGCATGCGTGCAAATTGGAGCGTTTTTGATGCGTTACAGTCACTCGAGTGCTTTCCTTATGGTCGTGCGAGTGTGGTTCGAGTGTGGTGCGAGTGTGGTTCAAGTGTGGTGCGAGTGTGGTGCAAGTGTGGTCTATGTGCAATGCGTTTTTAATATGCTTTTTCCTGTGTTGTATAAAGTCAGAAAAGAGTAGATAGATAAATATAATGATAGAATAGCTAGATTGGGCTTACCAGTCTCCCGCTGCTATTTCCAGGACCACCTATTAAGCTACTTGCATATTCACTGCACTGTCAGACAAACAGCCAATTACAGATGCTTACATTCTGTGAGAGCCTCTGTAATTGGCTGTTGTAGTCAGACTGGATTTCCTCAATCTGGACAGTGATTGTGCTTGGTTGCCATACACATTGATGTATGACAATTAACCTGCCGTCATAGGGTGTTAAATAAATAAATAATTTTAAAAAAATGTGTGGGGCTTTGAAGTGTTTTTAAGTTTAGCCCAATGAAAGTGACAGTTGCGAGCTGCCACCTTCAGCTGCCTAATTTTACCTTGACTGAAAAGAAATGCATGGGCTTTGCCCTATTTTTAATTGCCAGCCAAGGTAAAACTATCCGAACAATGGGTAAGATCCCTTGATAGCACTGTAATTTCGATGTCTTATTCGATGTTTTATTATGAAGGCTATTTGTATTGATTGGTTTAATTTCACTCAGCCGGTGGACTGCAGGAGATCCTCCTATAAAATGGAGGCTCCAGCAGCCACTCGGTTAGCCTGTGGAAGAGGAGTACCTCGAAACGGTCCGTTGCACCTTCAGCACCCCCCCTCCCTGCACCATCTGTAGCTTGATGCACCAATAAAAGCCGGATATTTTTGGATCCAATCCGTGTGCCGCTACTTTCTACAAATATCAAGGTAAAACTAGGCAGCTGAGGGTTGGTATTTCCAAAGGGGTAAGGGCCCATTGTTTTAGGGCCCACCCATGCTAAAGAATAGGAGCCTGCAGCTGCTCCAGGAAATGGCACATTTATAAGAATCACAATTTCCAGGCACTCCATCAGGCTCTTCCAGCGACCCTGGTAGTGGGTGCCACGCTGGGTAATAAGGGGTTAACACCAGCTTTGTTTTACCAGCTGGTATTATGACCTAAAATTCCTAATGTCAGGCCGAATTAGACCCGCCCATTAAGAATCTCTAATAAAGGGTTAAAAAAGACAACAAAGAGAAAAATTAATTTATTTGAAATAAAAAAACACAAAGACAATTAGGTACTCTATCTTTATTACTCCCTCCCCACCCTAATACCATGAACAATCCTCATCTTCTCTGTATTCTGTCTTCTTCAACAGATGCAGCTCTGCTATATCAGAGAGCGCGGGAAAGAAGATTTCCACTTCCCATGCACTCTGATCACTGAATGAGCAGAGACTGCGGCGTGATAAGTGGTGATGTCATCGCTGACACTGTTGCCATAGTAACCAAATGAGCAATTACTATAGCAATGGTGATCTGGGATCACCGCAGTTACCTCCCTGCTTACCGACGCCGCTATCACCATGGCTCCTGAATGAGCCGTGTGAATAGCAGCGCAGTAAGAAGGGAGTTAACTCCTCCGGCTCCTGAATGAGCTGGATCATTCAGGAGCCACGTTGATAGCAGTGCCGGTAAGCAGGAAGGTAACTGCAGTGATCTCAGATCACAGTTGCTATAGTAACTGTTCATTTGGTTACTATGGCAACAGTGTCAGCGATGACATCACCACTTTTCAAGACGCAGTCTCTGCTCACTCATTCAGTGATCAGCATGCTCAGGGAGCGGATGTGTTCTTCCTCCCCATGCTCTCTGATATAGCAGAGCTGCATCTGTTGAAGAAAACAGAAGATGAGTATTATGGATGGTATGAGGGTGGGGAGGGAGTAATAAAGATGGAGTCCTTAAAGGTCTCTGTGTCCAAGGAGTCCTGTATTTGAGACCATACAGGGACTTTAAGAACCATCCCCGATCAACAGTGCAACAAGCACAATGATGGCCTACTGGACCCACATTCTGGCTTTCATCCTTGATTCTAGCTTGATCCATGGGTGGTTCTGGATTCTGATAGTGACAATATGCCTGACCCACAGATAACAGCCACGGGCACCTGCATCACCTGGACCACAACAGACCCCCGAGCAACTGAAAGCACACTCCTAGATTGCCTCCTGCACTACAGCTGCATCTCCACTACCTCTCAATTGTTACATTCCAGTTATCACTGTCTTCCGTCCCTGGCTCTCTTTTAGTAGTGGGGATTGCCTTAGGAGTCAGTGGGCAATCCACTGGCATCTGGGCATGTAGGACTTCCAACCACTTGGTCTTGTAGCTCTCTTCCTGCCATCAGGTTACAGAGCAGGGGGATGTAATTCCTTCTTTTCCCAGTGGAGGAACGGACTCACCCTACACTGTATGACCAGCTCCATGTCCTCTTAATCCATCTTGATGGAAAGGACTGGACAGCTGCATACTTTGGTAGCTGCCACTCCTCTATTTTGGTGCTCCACTTTATATCTGACTTTCTTCCACAAAATGACACCATCTCACTTACCCCTTGGTGGACAGTTTCAGAACTCCACTTTGGATAAGGTGGGATCCCTCCTGTTTAGCTATCTCATTTTCTTCAGGTCTCCGGCCATTCCTGGCTTTCACTCATCAATAGGTGGACCCTCTATTTCCACTTTGCGCTATAGGGTCAGACACTATGAAACATGAGCCGGGTTTTCCAGGCATGGCTCACTCTACTAAAGGCACAGCCTCTCGATGGCTGGACAGATCTTTGCGACCTTTTCCAGTGCCTGATATGGGTGGGGTTTCTCTTTTGGAGCTGCACATTGTCTTCCGTCTTAGAGCCTGTGATCAGCACTGTCTTCGACCACACAATGGTTGCCATCCTTAACACAAAAACATGTTCCTGCTGACAATGCCAAGTCATGGGTGAGCGATTGACTTTGGTCGCCAAAGATGATACATGAAAGTCACAGTCCTGGCTGGGTGTGTGGGCTTGTGTCATGGATGCTTTGTGCCCGTGCAGGCCGCATGTTGCCATTTGCTTCAGCGGGCTAGGACCAACAAGTAGACCTTTAGTTCACTTTAACTATTACCAGTTTACTTAAAAGTCCTTCAGTTACAACTTTATACATAAGTAAGCATATTCAGACAGTTTATGCTCCCACTGTTTTCAATCTTTCTGGTCCTGTGTGTCCCAGCAAAACCCAGCTCTGCTCAACAGTCAAACCCGTAACAGTCCCTATCCCGTTCTGTGGCTTCACATTTATTCTTCTCATAAAGAAGGGAGTACAAGAATTCTGAGTGCTATGGTGAGAGTGGAGCCTCATGCTCCCAGACATTTCCAATTTCCTTCCGTTCTCCTCATAGAGGAGGGGGTTGAGTTGTTTTCCAGTATTGACAGGGAAGAGCATTGTGCTCACAGATACTTTAAGAAACTCCTCCCTGGAAAGCTGACTTCATGGAACAGTCATCCTGATGCATTACATTTTAGGCTCACGAGCCTGTCACTAAATTACCATCCTCCGAACTATTTTACTTGGGGTTGCTTTGTTAGGAGGTCAGCATTGTCTCACCTTCTGTGTCTAGGTCAACAATTCAGGATTACACCATTCCATTCTGTCTCCTCTATTGCCACTGGTAGACCACTGCATGCAGCCCTGACGAGCTCTCTAGTCATACTTGGGCTCTGTTTGAAGTCCCACATTTATTTTTCACACTACTAATCCCTTCCACTGGGGACTTTATCCCAACACTTAACTATCTCTATACGTTTGTAAACCACAGAGAAACATTTCTATACATTACATATTACATCACATTTCACATTATACATTACTTACAATGACACAGGACACTATTCACATTACAACTGCGTGATTGGTGTCTTCAGGGAGCATTGTGGGAGCAATCAGTCAACCTCCTTACACATGGAACTTACGGAACGCTCATCTAGAGCTTCAAAAATAACTACACTGCTCAACCTCCTTTAATCTTACATTAAATTATGGGCCGAGGAATGGTATTACCTGTGAATTCACAGCAAGTAGCTTCACAAGTGTTATGTGGTCTCCTGAACAGATGAGTACAATACTCAGCCTTCTCTTTATGTGAAATGATGTGCTGAGGAATGTTTTAACCTGTGAATTCACAGCAAGTAGCTTCATGAGTATTATTTGGTCTCCTGAACAGATTAATATGATACTCAGCCTCCTCCTACCTTACGTGAAATTATGTTCTGAAGAAGGGTATGATCTGTGAATTCATAGCAAGGGTTTTGATTACTTCTTTGACAGGATCTCTGTTGAATGTTCATTCTCTTTGCATGGATTGTGAATGAAAAAGTGGGGATTCATTATTTCTTCACCTTACCCTTGATGTCACTTCTCACTGTTCCAGTCTCTGTTATTTGTGTGATTTTGCTGCTTTGGGGATATCACAATGCTATTGTGCATCAATTACTGATATCATTGGCTCTGTCAATTTATATAGCCCGACCCCTTTAACTCAGTGATTTGCTGTAGTAGTGATGTGCACTGTCAACTAGCTGTTTCCATTGTGCCAAAACAAAGAGACCAGAGCAGAAGCGGGGATAGAGCACTGGAGTAAAGGCAGAATACTATTACCGTATTTAATTGTGTATTTTACATGCCTATTAATGCTTTTGGGGTCCACATTGCTGAAAGTTGAAAATCTCTTTAATGCATTTTGGTTGTCTACTAAATTAAAGGAAAAAATAATGATGTTTTTGTTTTCGCTTGCAGTTGTTTTTTCTTTAATGCATCTTTAGTTATTGCAGACAGGCAAATACTGCAAAATACCTTATTATTATTGCACACTTTAAAATATCATATTTATATCAATATGTATTAGTGCAAGTGATAAACATGTTCAGTCAGTGAGATTACTAAAGTGAATCTCTCGTTTGAAAAAATTCGGAGGTTGTATTAACAAGAAATCGTGGGTAGAGTGATACTTGGGTTTTCATCGATAATCTGTCTGAACGATATCGACGAAAACCGAGGCAACGATTTCCATAGGAAACAATGTAAAATCAATGAATTTGTTTGAGACACTGCAAAATACACACAAAAAACACATTTTATTGCGGTTATTACTGGAAAACTCAGAAAATGACTGAAATATGAATATTATAGACTAATGTAAAGAATAAATAAACATTTAATATGGTACTTTATTTTTATAAATGCTCTTTTTGGCACATGGAAGGGGAGAGAGGGGTGCACATGTTATTTTTTTGGAAGGGGAATGACGTGGGTCACCATTTTTTATTGCACAATGAGCAGCGATGTACCAACGAATACCGACGATAACTATTTTCATTGAATAAAATCGTCGAAAACCAAAACCAATGTTAATGAAAACCAAGGTATCACTGTACTAATTTCTAGTTCTAATGCCTTTTATCTATCTTCAGGAATATAAAAACGTGTTAACTCATTACTATCGAAAAACTTTTTGAATTTTAACTTGTACATATATTTATATGGAAAATACATGATGTAAAAAGTGGTATAACAGGGGGGAGATCTGGATCCTCCATGTTATTTAGTGCACCGTTGTTTTCCTCCCTTACCCATGTACGGTGAATATTGTCGTCAGCTCCTCTAGGATTAGCAGAGCCAATATGCTTTGACTTTTTATTCCTGATACATCTTGAAGTGAACACCGTATACCCCTAATATAAAAAAAGTCCTTCACCTAATCCGCAGGGATAGCTAGATTATGTATAACTTTCCAGCTATCCTACCCTGCAAGCTCTCACATATTGCTTACATTCTGTTTCAACACTTTAGAAACTTTTCAACTTATTTTCAAACTTCTACAGACAAAATGTGCAAAGCATCTCTACAGGAAAGGTTAGTATTGGAATAACTGTGTGGATCCATTTGTATTTGCCAGATCCTTTTAAGTTATGTAGAAATTTTCTCCTGTATGCATAATTAATGACTTTATACAAACTATAAGAGGGATATTGTGCTAGTCTGACTTCATTTATAATACTATGTATTGTTGTCTTTATAATACGCTACGACAGATATATTTATACACAGAGGTCACTGCAATAATTGCAGGATAAAAGCAGAAATACTTTTGTTGATGAAACAATATGTACAAATAGATTTTGCATTTAGTATTGATATATGTAATTGCACTTCAGCATCAATTAAGGACTGCTCTCATCCACTTAGCGCACTCAGCTGTGTTGCTCATTTCATAGTTACTATGGCTACTGATGAAGTACACTGATTTTGATAAAAGTTTGAATTGTGAATAATTGAGAAAATGACAAGCATATAAAGAAACCATTTCCTAGCATACATATTGTTTGTCCGGTAAACTTCAAAACTAATCATAAAATGGACAACAAAATTGTCTTTTGTCAGTTTTCCGTAACTTACACCTTCAGTCAAGTGCTTTAGGCCAAGGACATTTATGTCAATTAGAAATACCAGCTTTGTGACAACCGATTATAAGCCATATTCTCTATACACTCGGTGACACTTCATTATGCAACTATAGAAAAACCTTTGTATGTGTCTCCTCCCCCTCTTGGCAGCAAGTCAGAAATAACATACTGTAAATGGCTTTGGTTGCTACACTTCATGTACTAACCAGCATCATTTTGTCTGAAAAATAATATAATCTAAAGAGCAAAAATGTAAACATAAACCTTGGATTACGAGTATAAATCATTCAGGCAATGTGCTTATAAGCCAAATTGCTTGTATTTCAAAGCAAATTTTCCCATAAGAAATAATTGAATTGCAGATGATTCTTTCCACATCCCAAAAATATTTACTTTATTCATATAAAGCTATTACAGTTCTGAAATTAATTGCAGTTCTATGGTATATACAGTATACATATTTGCAGAAAGTTAATCAATTACAGTACATAAAGTCGGTTTAGTAGTGACGTCACACATGTACAGTAGCAAGTATGGAGTCTCCATGTTCAGAGCGCGGTGAACACACAAAAGCCAGAACCCGGAAGTGAGGAAAAGGCTGGGATTGATTGCTTATACCCAGAACTGTATCTACGCAGGGAGGGAGGTGCAGTACTGTAGAGTGGTGGGGAGACTTAACATGATGCTCTTTTTAAAATTTTTGCTCTTATACCAAGTTACAATTTTTTCAAAATAATATCTTGTCTTGCAAAACGCTCTCAAACCAAGTCACTTGTAATCTAAGGTTCCTCTGTATTTGATATTATTTACCACAGTTCCCTGAAAAATTCCCACAGTAAAATTGCCAACAGGAAAAATGCCAACAGGAATATTGCCCACACGGAAAACTGCCAATTGTGGCATCACAAAGTCACAAAGTTCCAGATCTCTGATATTTGAGGTACAGGTGAGGATGTTCACATAATATGTGATTAACTTGTGATTTACAGTTGACCTAGTGCAGAAATGTTGAAGATCTGTGATTTGTAGCAGTCTGTGATTATCAGCAATAGATAGATCCAGTCTGCTCTTATCCTTCACTGAGGCTAGTGTCACATTTGGAAGGCTCATTGCGATTACCACATCCAGATCCAGATGCAGTATTCGCATGAGCCTTCAGACACATTTTGTGTTCACAATGTGTCTTTAAACCCGGATCCGGTAACCGGATTGCTCAGAATGTGCAATCCGGTTGCCGTATTCTTTGTTCATCCCTGTGTCTACGGGGATGAACAAAGGGTTAATGTTAATAATTGATGTGGCCAACATGTCTTTAGGGAGTGCCCACCCTCCCTACAGACACGGTGACCATATGGGGCAGCATATGAAGGGTAAATATGGTGTATTACAGTATTGCCGGTTATTGTCGGCTTTCACTATTTTATGAATTCAAGCTGGCGGCTCCTCGCTGTGGAGGAGATACAGCACGTAATCTGTGTACTGTATATGCTGCTATCCAAGGTCCTGAAAGCTTTAACATTAGTTCTATGGGCAGTGCACCGCCATAGAACTAATGTTAAAGCTTTCAGGATCCTGGATAGCGGCAGATACAGTACGCACATTATGTACTGTATCTCCTCCACATCAAGGAGCCGCCAGCTTCAATTCATAAAATAGTAAAAGCTGACAATAACCGGCATTACTGTAATACACATTATTAACCCTTCATATTCTGCCCCATGTGGTCACCATGTCTGTAGGAAGGGTGGGCACTCCCTACAGAAATGGTGCCCACATCTATTATTAACATTAACCCTTTGTTCATCCCTGTGGCAGCAGGGTTGAACAAAGCATCCGGCTACCGCAGGCATTCACATGTGCCTTGCGGTAGCCGGATTGGCTCCCATTGGAGCCCATTATAGCAAACCTGCTGCATTTTGCAAACCGCTCCAAAAACTGCAGCCTGAATGATTTTCATCGCAGGCTGTAAATCCGGAAGCGGTAACCAGATTGCATGTAGTGCAATCTGGTTTTATAATGGGATCCTACAGGCTGCGGATCCTGATCCGGTTTTGAGCATTTTGCACATCATTATTACAGTCTTTTGAAATTGGAAGATATTCAGCAGTGTCATCAGCTCAGAACTGTCAACAACCAGAGAGACGAAGCTCCAACTGCCTACTGCAAGCCCCACTGAGAAGCAACACAGATGTCTGATACTGATGCACAATCTCCTGCAACCAGCCAAAAGCATGGGGGCGGTGACATCACTTACGGCCAGCCAAGTCATGGGGGAGGTGATTGGTGGTATTTATAGGCAAAAGGTAACCATAGGGCATCAGTCACACAGGTACGTGTGATACAAAGTGTATACAACCTATTGATCACAACCATACGATTAGATCAGGCGGGCTGCCCAGCACTATGTATATGCATCATACAAAGGACAGACACCTCCCAGAGGTCTCAGCCACATCCTGCAATAGTGCAAAAAAAGTGTAAAAAAAGATGATAGATAATGGAGGAATCTGATCTGAAATGTTCTTTATGGAAGGATTGGGGCAAAAAAGCCATAATTTGGACATAGAAACAAGATCAAGTGGCTCAACTATTTATGAGAAAATAGAAACTGGGTAGATGAAAAATGATAAATAAAAAAGCTAAAAAGCCAGCGCTGCCTGTGGTTAGCACGCAATACAAAAAGCGTATATGCACATATTAATTTCTAACTGTACTTTAAACTGAGAAATTTAGCAAACAATTGATCAATTCTTTGAGCTACCCTGCCAAGTCACGGCATTCTCTGATGGGGCAGTCCTACTCTATGTTTTTTATATATGCTGTGCCATTACGGCCTCCTGAATGCATTAAAAGCAGAACCATATTAAATACGGTATACATTATATTATATATTTTGACATGGAAACAAGATCAAGTGGCTCAACTATTTATGAAAAAATAGAAACTGAGCAGATGAAAAATGATAGCAAGTGCCCTGGACTGGAGGGCTAAAATCGCTTAATGGCTGAAATAAAATACAGTTTGTTTGCTAAAGTTCTAAAGACCATATGATAATAATTATCTAAAGGCAACAATGAATAATGAAAGAATTTCCTCGCAAATTTTGGAAACTACTGTTTGTACACAGGGCTCAAAAGGCAAGAATTACTAAATGGAGCAAATTTGGAAGTAATAGTTTGTGAGCGTCTCTCGTAGAGCCCCTGGGGTACCTCCAAATCTATCCTGTTTAGGAAGTTGCACATCTCTGCGAATTCCCCTAGGGGTGTAATGAGGATTTTTACTCTACAGGTGTTTCACAGATTTCTTTACTATACGTATGTATGAAAATAAAAAATTCCACTTGTAGGTTTAGCCTAAAATGTTTCACTTTTACTATGCTTTTAAAAAAAAAAGCACCCTGTAAAATATTAGGACTCGCTCACACCCCGATATATATCAGATGACTGCGATCCAAACTAAATTGCACACACCCATTCAAGTCTATGGGTGAGTGGTGTGACATAACAGAATCCATTTTGTGTCTGTGGTGTCCAACTTGTCCTTTAATTTCTAATGTCATGGTGCTGAAGTAAGGCTGGCTTCACATTTGCGTATGTGAACGCAGCATATGCTGCGTTCCCATACGCAGTCAAACGCATGCGCACGGCGTTCCTATGTTTAACATAGGAACGCATGGTGCCTGCATTTGCTGCGTTTGGGTGCGGATGCGGACGATATCTGCTCCTTCCGGTGTCCAGCATCCGCACCCGGGACGCAGCCAGTTGCATTTTTTTGTGCGCTCGGGGAGCTTGGAAAATCAGCAAGCGTCCCCAAGCGCACAAAAAATGCATTGTCTTCAATGGGTCCGCAGTGTTCAGCGCTTGACAGCGCAGGAGAACGCTGCGGACCCATTGAAAAATCTCCCGGTGGCCGCCGGTGATGTCACAGGAGCTCACCGACGGCCACCGGGAGATCAGCTGAACCACTGCTGTCCTCTTCCTCCTCGCCGCCGGTAATCTGCTAGCGATGTCGGCGGGGAGAACAGCTGATCTGACAGCTGTTTGAATCTTCCCGCGCCGACATCTCCTCTCGGTGTCGGCGCGGGAAGATTCAAACAGCTGTCACATCAGCTGTTCTCCCCGCCGACATGTCTCGGAGCTTACCGGCGGCCGGGAGGCGGAGATCTCCGGTGCTGATCTCCGCCCCCGGACACCGCTGATTGGCTGCTGGGCTCCACAGTGATGTGTCCGCAGGCGGACATTCTCCGCTGCGGACACATCTTTAGGCCCTGCTTTGCACTGCGTTTGTGTCTGCATGCCATCAGCATGCAGACACAAACGCAAATGTGAAGCCAGCCTAACACTGATGGGAGGGTAAGTTTCACATTTCTATTCATGCCCCTACTCTTCTTATAGGTTCTAAGGTCAAAGAGAACCTCATTTAAAGTAGCTACATGTGCTAATAAAACAAATGTCCTAAGTACAACATACATGGCTGTACTGTATTAATTTCTTAAAACAAATCTTATTGAATTAGGCTAGGGTCACATTAGCGGTAATGCTCAAAACCGAATCCGGATCCGCAGCCCATTGGCACCCAATATAAAATTTAAGTTGCCTAAGTGGCTCTGCGTTTACTGGCTCCGGATTTGCAGCCTGCGGGAAAAATCCTGCAGGCTGCAGTTTTCGGAGCGGTTTTCCAGCACCCTTTTTTTTATAGAATGGGCTCCTATGGGAACCCATGTGGCTGCCGCAAGGCATATGTGAATGCCTGCGGCAGCCATATGCTTAGTTCATCCCTGCTGCCGCAGGGATGAACACAGGGTTAAATGTTCATGATATGTGGGCAACATGTCTCTAGGGGATGCCCACCCTTCCTAAAGACATGCTGTCCACACAGGACGGCATGTGAGGGGTTAATTGTACTGTTAACTCTCTCGCCGGCAATTGCCAGCATTTAACTATATTTCTGTATTAAAGCCACCGGCTCCTGCATCAGAACCACTATCCTACGTAATGTGCATAAGCACATTACAGAACAGCATCCTTAATAAGGAGCTGTCTGTGTTGCTTATGCCATTTGCGTAGTGTAGTGGCCTCTGTCCAGGGTCATGAAATCATTTACAGTAGTTCTATGGGCACCACACAGCCATAGAACTACTGTAAATGATATCAGGACTCTGGACAGCAGCCACTACACTACGCAAATAGAGTAATCAACACAGACAGCTCCTTATTAAGGATGCTGTTTTGTAATGTGCTTGTGCACATTACGTAGGATAGTGGTCCTGATGCAGGAGCCGGTGGCTTTAATACAGAAATATAGTTAAATGCTGGCAATTGCCGGCGACAGAGTTAACAGTACAATTAACCCCTCACATGCCGTCCTGTGTAGACAGCATGTCTCTGGGGAGGGTGGGAACGCCCTAGAGACATGTTGCCCACATGTATCCTGGACATTAACCCTTTGTTCATCCCTGCAGCAGCAGGGATGAACAAAGTATCCGGCAACTGGATTGCACATTCTGAGCAATCTGGTTGCCGAATTCCGGGTTAGAGACACATTTTGTGTCCAAAATGTGTGTGAAGGCAATTGCGGTTACCACATCCAAATCTCTGTGACCCTAGCCTTAGTGTTGGAAAGACATAGATGAGAGTGTATTTGCTCACAGTGGAAAACATCAAATTGCATTCAGATGTCATCCGTATGCAGTCTGATTCCCATGGACTCACTTGATCGCAGTGTCATAAGCATAATTGACACATTTCTCTCAGATAAGAGAATTAATGCTTGTGTGACCCTGCCCTAACTCTAATTTACCCAAGTATGGCAATACCTTTATATTAAATAAAGGAATTTTCTCTCTGCTCGTAGAACCCTAAACATAACCAGTCCAGGGCTTGATGACAGCTGTCAATACTCAGCTGTCATTGGTCCTACTATTACCCCAATTGCCACTGCACCAGGACAATCGGGAAGAGCCAGGTTTTGATCCTTCTAATGAATGTGTCAAATTCTGGGGTGGCTGTGGGTTGCGACTCTTACCTGGGGGGGCAATAACTATGTGCCTTCCCAGGGTGAGAATACCAACCCTCAGTTGTGCGCTTTTTCTTAGATGAGTATAAAATTGGGTGAGATCACACACATTTTTTTAAAATTATTTATTTAAATAACTTTAAAAAATATGTGGTTCCCCGTATTTGATGCTTAGCCAATATAAAGCACACGGCTGAGGGGTGCAGGTTCGCCCATCTCTATTTTTAATCACTTTTTATTCTGATTTTTGGAAATGAAAATGAACAAATAAACAATTCAAGAAAATTATTTTTTCTCTTATGCCAGTTTACTCTGTTCACCAATTTTTTTCGAGTATGATTACATTGATTACACGGTTATATCTAGATTTTTTTTAAATGTATGTTCATGCATCACTATATTTTGAGACATAAAACTATTATTTTTCCACCAAATGAGCTGGGTAGGGGCTTTTGTGAGATAAGGTGAAGCTTTTATTTGTATCATTAAGGACTACATATGTTTTTCTTATAGGAAACCTGCCATCTGATTCATGCTGCCCAAACAACAGAAAAAAACAGAAGAGAATATATGTGGCTAATCCAGTCTATAATAAGTAGAGTACTAAAATTCAAACTCTCTGTTACATAATTAAAGTTAACCACTTGTTGTAAGAAAACATAATTAAGGCCCCTTTCACATCAGCGTCTATCGCTGACGTGCGGCCGATGCGACAGGTGATGCTGCATCTGCCGGATCGGCCGCCTAATGGCCAACTTGCAGCCCGGATCCGGCAAGCCGCATGCATTGTCTATGGGGCTTGCGGTCCGGTGCAGCAAGTGCGGTTCTGCTGGATGTGTCAGATCCGGCACTTGCGGCCGTGAAAAAACCCCGCTGCTTGCAGCTTTTTTTTTCGCGGCCGCAAGTGCCGGATCTGGTGTAACAGCACTTGCTGCACCGGACTGCAAGCCCCATAGACAATGAAGACAATGCATGGGGCTTGCCAAATTGGAGCAGAACGTGCTGCCATTAGGTGGCAGACCTGGCAGATGCGGTAAATCTGCCGGATCTGCCGCATATCAGCGAAAAACGCTGATGTGAAAGGGGCCTAAATTCTTTTCTGATGCATTTCTGGCACCTCTCATGCCCTTAATCATAGTTTACTACATGCACTATTGCAAGCGAGCACTCCAGATATACACTATAGCTACCAGGACAAGAATCAGTGAGTCCTATTTCTTTGTACTTACCCAACCAATAAGTTTATACATATCAGAGCCTGGTTACATGTTTACAGCAAGGTATTTTTTCTTTGAAATGCTCTGACATTTCAGAGATGATATAGTTTATAGATTTGACCACGGCCCACACCAAAATATGAAACAAGTCTGGCTCCACCCCTTCTGAACTTTCCCAGCACATTAGATCTTAGAGATACCGCATTTATATGTTTTTTATATTATATGATTTGCTATCATGGCTGCCATCAGGGCCTCACGACTCTGACAGTTGTGAGGGGCCCGGCGGTGATGGAAGGAGAGGGAGGCCCGGACGAGAGGTGAGGGGGAGGGCTAGAATCTTCAGGCCCCACCCCCTCACATCTTCTACGGGCCTCCCTCTCTTCAGGGGCCTGGACGCTGTATACTTGGGGGCCCCTGACCGCTGCTCCCCACACCATCCCTGGGGCCCCCTTAGCGCTGCCTCCCCCCCTCTCCATTGTCACTTTACCCGCACCGCACTGCAGTCACTGATCTCCGCCTCCGCCTGTCATGTGTAATGTGATGCTACAGCTGGCGCCGCACACACAGGAAATAGACCGCGGCACCGGCTGCAACGTCACACTACACATGACAGACGGAGGTGGAGATCAGTGACTGCAGTGCGGTTCGGTGCGGGTAAAGTGACAATGGAAAGGGGGAGAGGCAGCGCTAAGGGGGCCCCGAGGATGGCGTGTGGGGGCAGCGGTCAGGGGCCCCCTAGGATGACATGTGGGGGCAGGCAGCTCTTAGGGGCCCCTGAGCCCTGAGGCTGAGATGTGGGGCTTGCATTCAAGGGCCCCGAGGCTGAAGTGTGTGGGGGCAGCTTTCGGGCCCCTGAGCCCCAAGGCTGAGGTGTGGGGGCCACTCTCAGGGACCCCTGAGCCCCTGAGGCTGAAGTGTGGGGGCAGCTCTCAGGTGCCCCCTAGGATGACATGTGGGGGCAGGCAGTGCTCAGGGGCCCCAGAGGGTGAGGTGGAGGGCAGCGCTCAGGGTCCCATGGGGGTGAGGTGAGGTGGGTAGGCAGCGCTCAGGGGGCTCCCGGGGGTGGAGACAGGTGCAGGAGGGAGACAGGTGCAGGTGAGAGACAGTGTGCAGGGGGAAGACAGGTGCAGGAGAGAGACAGCGTGCAGAGGGTAGACAGCGTGCAGGCAAGAGACAAGTGCAGGAAAGAGACAGCGTGCAGAGGGGAGACAGCGTGCATGGAGAGACAGCGTGCAGGGGAGAGACAGCGTGCAGGGGAGAGACAGCGTGCAGGGGAGAACAGCGTGCAGGGAAGAGACAACGTGCACAGGGATGGGAACAAGCACAGGTAAAAGACAGGCTCAAGGGAGAGGCAGAAACAGCACACAGGGGAGAGAGACCACACAGAGAGAGGACAGACCGCACAAGGGGAGAGACATGCACAGAGAGGGGAGAGAACGCACAAGGGGTGACAGGCACAGAAAGGGGAAAGACTGCGCACAGGATGGGAGAGACAGACAATAGGGGGGGGAGAGACAGCATGGTGGGGATTAAACTTGCGAGGGATGGATATATTATTGTCCGCAACCTTTATACATAAAAAAAATATATATATATATATACAGCAGTATGTGCTAAAGGGAGCCCACTCTGAGACTTTTTCGCCTGGGGCCCACAAAAACTTGGAGCCAGCCCTTTAAATAATGTGCCCTGGGAGCCCCCCTGTGTGCTGCTGCGGCCCCCTCTCCTCTCACTCCTAACCTGTGTGCAGCAGCTATTTGGCAGACGCGATTATGATCTCTGAGGTGCTGGAGGACTAGAGATCATAGACATCAGCTCCAGGCTCATTGCAGATGGGCATGTGAAATCACATCGGGAGCTGATGTCTATGGTCTCCAGGCCTCCAGCACCTCAGAGATCATAGAGTCCTGCTGAGTAGGGATGGGCGAATCTACTCGCTAGGACTCGTTACTCGGCGAGTAGTAAGGGACTCGCAGGACTCGGTACTCTGCGAATTTCCCAGTGATTACTCGCACAGTAAACGAGTCCAATGCAAATCAATATCAATCCTAGTTTTGTCACAGACTCTGACAAAACTAGGATTGCCTTTGACTTGCATTGGTCTGATTACTGTGCAAGTAATCGCTGGGAAACTCGCAAAGCAACTGCTGTTACTTTGCAAGCCGAGTCCAGCTGTCTTCTCTGTGCAGGCTGCCGCAGCTCCAGGGTCCTAGAGCCCGCCTGCTCACAGAGATGATGTAGCAGAGCTGAGATTGTTCTCAGCCTGCTCATTCCCTGTGCATAGACATCTATATCTATGCACAGGGTATGTAGCAGAGAGGACATCGTGTTTTGGACTACGTCGGACGGAAGAGGATTTTTTTAATTAAAGATGGAGTCCCCAATGGCTTTTTTTTTTTATTTCTAATAAAAAATTTTCTCTGTGTTGTGTTTTTTTAACCCTTTATTGGAGATTCTTAGTGGCTGGGTCAAACGTGGCCTGACATTAAGAATCTCGGGCTTAATACCAGCTTGTATAACAAAGCTGGTATTAACCCCTTTATTACCCAGCGTGCCACCGCCACCAGGGCCGCTGGAAGAGCGGGGTTCAGCGCCAGAGGATGGCGCTTCAATGAACGCGTCATCTTCTGGGGCGGCTGCAGGCTGCAATTTGCAGCGGGGGGTGCCCAGAAAGCTTGGGCATCCCTGCGCTGTGGATTCCAGAAATACGGCAAAGCCCACGTGAAATTTTTTTCTGACAAATCCATAAAACAATGTAAATAAAAGGGACTGCATCTTTATTAACCCCTGGACCATAGGCGAGGGGTTAATAAAGATGCAGTCCCTTTTTTAGGATTGTTTTATTGATTTTTCAAAAAAAAATTACATGGTCTTTCTGGAACCAGCCGGATCCAGCAGGCAGCGACGGGCTGCCCCCAACCCCCAGGTGCCTATTTGTACCTGGCCAGACACAAGAATATAGGGGAGCCCTTTTTTTTTATTATTTCATGAATTTCATGAAATAATAAAAAAAAATGCGTAGGGCTCCGCGCAATTTCTATGTCTAGCCAGGTACAGCTAAGCAGCTGGGGGCTGGAATCCGCAGCGCAGGGATGCCCAAGCTTTCTGGGCACCCCCCGCTGCAAATTGCAGCCAGCAGCCGCCCCAGAAGATGGCGCGTTCATTGAAGCGCCATCCTCTGGCGCTGAACCCCGCTCTTCCAGCGGCCCTGGTGGCGGTGGCACGCTGGGTAATAAAGAGGTTAGGGCCAGCTTTGTATTATCAGCTGGCCCTAAGCCCGAAATTTATGGCGGTCACGCCAATATTAGACATGACCGCCATGAATTTCTATTAAATTGTTTTAAAAAAAACACAACACAGAGAAATTTTTTTTATTAGAAATAAAAAAAAAAAGCCATTATGGACTCCATCTTTAATTAAAAAAATCCTCTTCCGTCTGACGCAGTCCAAAACGCGATGTCCTCTCTGCTACATCCCCTGTGCATAGATATAGATGTCTATGCACAGGGAATGAGCAGACTGAGAACAATCTCAGCTCTGCTACATCAGGCAGCAGGCGGGCTCTAGGACCCTGGAGCAGCGGCAGCCTGCACACAGAGCAGACAGCCGGACTCTTATCTGTGCGAGTTTCCCAGCGATTACTTGCACAGTAAATGAGTCCAATGCAAATCAATGGCAACACTAGGATTGCTTCAGGCTGAAGCTTCCGAGACACATCTGTGATTTGTAAATCGCACACTGCTCGCTATTACTCGCTTCCCCATTCATTAACATTGGACTCGCTAGAGTCAAGCGATTCCAAGTAATTTAGGATTCGCCCATCACTACTGCTGAGTGTAGACAGAGAGATGGGCATGATCGCTTCTGCCACACAGCTGCACACAGGTTAGGAGAGGGGAGAGAAGGGGGGCCCCCCAGTATAAAGGGGTCCGGGCCCTCCAGCCCACTGTTGTCTTTCCTCTCCGTCCCCCTCCTGTCCTCTTTCCTCTCCATCGCCCTCCTGTCCTCTTTCCTCTCCGTCCCTATCCTGTCCTCTTTCCTCTCCGTCCTCCTCCTGTTCTCTTTCCTCTCCGTCCCTCTCCTGTCCTCTTTCCTCTCCGTCCCCCTCCATCTCCCTCTGTTCTTTCTCCTTCATCTCCCTCCTGTCCTCTTTCCCCTCAGTCTCCCTCCTGTCCTCTTTCCCCTCAGTCTCTCTCCTGTCCTCTTTCCCCTCAGTCTCCCTCCTGTCCTCTTTCCCCTCAGTCTTCGTCTTGTCCTCTTTCCCCTCAGTCTTCCTCCTGTCCTCTTTCCCATCAGTCTCCCTCTGCCCTCTTTCCCCTCAGTCTTCCTCTGTCCTCTTTCTCCTCCGTCTCCCTCTGTTGTTTCTCCTCCGTCTCCCTCCTGTACTCCAGATTTCTCTATTACACATTCTGCCATCTGTTCACCTCTCATCAGGGACTTTGTGTTGTCAGCTCAGGGGCATGGCAGATGTTTGTGTGGTCCAGGTCCCTCCCCTGATGATGACATCACAGTCTGTTACCCTCCCTTGTAGTGCTTGGAGAATCTGATGAGGTCACAGGATCTGACCCCGCTCCACAGGACGCTGCCGCTTATCCTGAAGATCAGAAAGATAAGATCACTGAGGCTCCGGTGCAGGAGGAACCGCCTGAAGCTGTCAATGCTTAGGCTGAGCCTGGGAGCCAAGGACAGAGTGCATGATGAAGATGAGAGGTCAATGAATCAGCTCACAGCAATCTCAAGTGTGTGTGTGTGTGTGTATAATATATATATATATATATATCAGAAAAAAAGGCTCCACCCAGCTGCAGATTACACCCCCACTGACCCCAGGTGCTCAGGGATCAGGATGAGGTCAGAAGGACCAGGGAGTCCACGGACAAGGATCTGGCAGGGATGTCAGCATAGGACCCTCCTGACCCGGGGCCGCCGAGACGTGGCCGGAGGGCAGGCATACATTGGCCAATGAGTGTACCAAGAGCCCCGGCTTTTAATAAAAAAAAGTGATTACTGAGTTTTTTAGAAAAAACTGATGTTTTTTAATTTTTTTCTCAAACCATTATTGCTTGTCAGCACACACTTGTTGGTTAGACTGAGTGCAGCAGTGATTTTTTGTTTTTGTTGCATGTTGATCCAGCAGCACAGCTTTGCACCTTTCGCACAGTGTAACGAGTGCTTTGCAGTTTTTTTTCTGATATATACTAGACAAGGTGGAGTTGCTGGCTCCACCCAGCTGCAGATTGCACCCCCACCGACCCCAGGTGCTCAGGGATGAGGATGAGGTCAGAAGGACCAGGGAGTCCACGGACAAGGATCTGGCAGGGATGTCAGCGTAGGATTCTCCGGACCCTGGGGCCGCCGAGACGTGGCCGGAGGGCAGGCATACATTGGCCAATGAGTGTACCAAGAGCCCCCGCTTTTAATAAAAAAAGTGAGTACTGAGTTTTTTAGAAAAAACGGATGTTTTTTAATTTTTTTCTCAAACCATTATTTCTTGTCAGCACACACTTGTTGGTTAAATATAAATGAGAGAGAGAGTAAAAAAAGGAAAGGCAGCACAAAAAAATAGAAAAAAGTGGACCTTATAGCCCAATGAAGTGCCCACGCATTGGGTAATAAAGTCCACTTTTTTCTATTTTTTTGTGATGTTTTTCCTTTTATTACTCTATTGTAAGGATCCATCTGGATTGCTGGTTGGGAAAGCTTTGCACATAAATTGAGGTCATTTTTGGTGCTGTTCCAATTTTTCACTATATATATAATGTATGTTTGGGTGGAGGTGGAGCATGGGTGGAGGTGGAGCCTGGGTGGAGGCTGGGTGGAGTCTCAGGGGGTGGAGGCTGGGCGGAGTCTCAGGGGGCCCAAAAAGTTTGGCAGTCAGGGGCCCCGAAATTCCTAGTGGCAGCCCTGTTTGCAAAAACTATTTTTTACAACAAATAATTTTTCTTTTCTTCACCATGTGTTGATATTTTTTTTTACTTTTGAGCCGGTAGAGTTAAAAAGAGATAAACATCTAAATGCCATGGTCACTATTGAAAGTGGCTTCTAAGAAGTTTAATGGCAGTAATCTGAGTCATCACTGACCACAGTCGTTACAGCGGGGTGTTAGCCAAATTATACAGCAACCTGCTGATAATGAAGCTGGCTTTGCTTGACAGCCAACTTCATCTTCGTGTATCACAGTTTGCAAGAACACATTGACTGTTGTAACACACATGTATGGCGAATGTTACCAATGAGTTAAATATACTAGTTCATCTCAATGAATTAGAAAATCATCAAAAATCAATGTAATATTGCCATGTTTCAGGGTGTTTCTGGAAGCCCTGAAATGCGTTGACTAATAAATCAATGTTATATTCACCCTTTGATGTCTCATGGAATATGGCAGGCAGTTTTTAACCTTCATCCTCCCTACCTTAATTTTCTGAGATAATGACCTTCAGCTTTTCATTGCTGTAAGCCATATTCATCATCATTAACAGAAATAAACACTTGAAACAGATCACTCTGTTTGTAATGACTCTATATATGTATTTCACTTTTTTTGTATTGAATTACTGAAATAAATTAACTTTTTGATGATATTCTCATTCATTGAGATGCACTTGTATGTCTTTTGATGTAATATGTATGGATATGTGTAACATATTGGATGTAGTCTTTTCTGTCCTTTTTTATGATCCTGAACCTAGATGATTCATAGTCAGTGTAAGGGCCCTTTCACATCAGCGTTTTTCATAATTCGCGGCAGATGCGGTGAAAAAACCGCATCTGCCGCGTTTGCCGCATAACGGTTCCACTTGCGGCACAGTTGCGGTTTTTTCAATGTAAAGTATAGGCGTACTTGCGGCAGGTGCGGCAAGTGCGGTTTTGCACTTGCGGCAGGTGCGGCCGCGAAAAAAACCGCGGCTTACTGCGGTTTTTTTCGCGGCCGCACCTGCCGCAAGTGCAAAACCGCACTTGCCGCACCTGCCGCAAGTACGCCTATACTTTACATTGAAAAAACCGCAACTGTGCCGCAAGTGGAACCGTTATGCGGCAAACGCGGCAGATGCGGTTTTTTCACCGCATCTGCCGCGAATTATGAAAAACGCTGATGTGAAAGGGCCCTAAGATTGTGACATCTAGTGCTAGTAATGCCCTCAACAGATGACCGTGATTTTCCATGGGATTCTATGGTTCAGGTTTCATATGTAGTTCATACTGTTGCGTGAAAATACACTGTACCCTTCGCCTGCAATAATATCTTTCACCTCATACTCCAAACAGATGCCAATTAAAAGGTCAGCGCTACCTTGATATCCACCATAGAGATGTAGAGTTTACAATACTATCCTGTATGTGCTGTGATAGGGAGCACATTCACTACACATTATGCACAGATGTTACATAACATGGATAGAATATAAGCTCAATTAGTGAGTCTGATAATGTTATTCTGATAATGGATGAATTGAACTTTTCTAGCCATTTATTCATTTTAATTTAATTTCCCTTATCATTGCTCTTAAAATGATTACTTACAAATCAACAGTAACTTAGCATAATATGTTATTACAAGGTAATGCAGATAAGTTGGTATGTGAAACTTTACACACAATTTAATTTAATTAGTTTTTGACCATTTTAATTAATACCTGAAATATGTGGTGTAGCTTCAATGGATAGCGTACATCCCACACAAGCATGCACTTTTGTGGCTGATAAACTTCCTTCAAATATAGTACAATGCCAGTCTTTCCAGGGATAATTTTACTACAACAATAGCTAGCGGCAATACATATAACTAACTGAAAAGAATACAACAATCTAAATCTCTAATAATGTTTAATATCCAACACGTCTTAGGGCCCTTTCACATCAGCGTTTTTTTAAATTTGCGGCAGATGCGGTGAAAAAACCGCATCTGCCGCAACTGCCGCATAACGGTTCCACTTGCGGCACGGTTGCGGTTTTTTCCATAGGAAGTATAGGGGGACTTGCGGCAGATGCGGCAAGTGCGGTATTGCACTTGCGGCAGGTGCGGCAGAGAAAAAAACCGCGGCTTACTGCGGTTTTTTTCTCTGCCGCACCTGCCGCAAGTGCAATACCGCACTTGCCGCATCTGCCGCAAGTCCCCCTATACTTCCTATGGAAAAAACCGCAACCGTGCCGCAAGTGGAACCGTTATGCGGCAGTTGCGGCAGATGCGGTTTTTTCACCGCATCTGCCGCAAATTTAAAAAAACGCTGATGTGAAAGGGCCCTTAGATGTTGGTTTGACAATTACTGGGATCTATAGTAACTCATTGTCATGCCAGCTTCAGACTCTGTTCACACTGGGGAGTCTGATGTGCAGCCTTAGGCCTCCTTATTGCTCAGCTTGAGTTAGGGTGTCAGCAGTGGTTTGTTCACTGATGTTCAGCTTTGCAGTAGCTAACTTTTTGATTAGTGACTCGTAACAAGTAGGTCCCGATACTCGGTACTCGTTGCGAGTCCAGTGAGTCCAATGTTATTCAATGGAGAAGCGAGTATTGCGAGTAATTCCTCTGCTGCTGGACCCTATAAAGAGGTCTTGCAGCAGAGGAAAAACCTGCAATTCCCCATTTCATTGTTTAAAAGCCAGTGGTAAAAAGCCTCCGGCTTTTAAACAATGCTGACAGCTGCTGACAGCTTCCCTGACACCTGACAGCAGGATCCTCCTCTCCCACCACCGCCTCCCCACCCTATCCTAACTTAGGATAGGGTGGGGAGGTGGCGGGGGGAGCAGAGGATCCTGCTGTCATGCTGGCACTATTGGTATTGCAGTGTTGGGGGGTCTGCTTCACTCACCGTCCTCTGCGGCCCGCCGCCTTCTTCTCTCTGTCTTTGTGACAGCAGCAGCCGCTATCACTACTGTAGGCAGGGAGCTCAGAACTACATTAATTGAAAACCGGATTCTCCCGGATTGCCCCGGTCAGGTGCAATCCGGAACCATAGAGCCCCATGTTATGGGGCGCCGGATTGCACCTGAAGGGTACAATCTGGGAGACACCGGTTTTCAAAACCGCATTCTCCTGGATTGTACCGGACCGGTGCAATCCGGCGCCCCATAACATGGGGTTCTATGGTCCTGGATTGCACCGGAGCAATCTGGTTTTCAAACCGGTTTTCTATTTTTGATCTTCCCGCCTGGATTTTCAAATGAACAGCTGACTCAGGTCAGCTGTTCATTTGAAGTAGCAGTGCTGTGAGGTTCATGTAAGTTCATGCTTGCCTGCATGAACTCACATGAAATTTCCCATGCCAGGGTGCACAGCTCTGCTACATCTCTGGTGGAGGTTCTCTACCAGAGATGTAGCAGAGCTAAAGAAGAACCCTGGATTGGACTATGTCGGACGGAAGAGAATTTTCTTTAATAAAGATGGAGTTCCTAAGTGTGTTTGTGTTTTTTTTTCAAATAAAAATATTTGTTCTCTGTGATGTGTTTTGATTTAAATCAATTTAATAAAAATTAATAGCGGTCATGTCTAATATTGGCGTGACCCCATGAAATTCTGGCTTAGGGCCAGCTGATAACAAAAAGCTGGCCCTAACCCCTTTATTACCCAGTGAGCCACCGCACCAGGGCCCTGGAAGAGTTGGGTTCAGCGAAAGAATATGGCACTTCAATGAACGCGCCATTTTCTGGGGCGGCTGCGGGCTGCCATTCGCAGCGGGGGGTGCCCAGAAGGCTTGGGCCTCCCTGCACTGGAGATTCCAGCCCCAGCTGCCTAGCTGTACCTGGCTGGACATAGAAATCAGACAACACCACAGTTTTAGTATCCAGTACATTATGGTTATTTATACCTTATTCTCATCGGTTGTATATACCATACAACAAGTAAAACTGGAAAAAGTATAGACATATAAATATCGTGACCGATCGCTTAAATAATTAGTTTAAGACACTTCTCCACCGGGGAAAAAGAAAGGACGATCATACGGTCATTTATATAACGTGTAAATTTTATTAACTACATAGTGTGCAGAAAAAGGGGCGCATGCATGATACAGACGCTGGATATTGCCAGGTATCGAATTACTTCTATTCTAACTTGTAGCTGCGTAATGTTAGTTAGGGGATACATGCAATGGTCCCAGAGTAGTTGTGCCTATTTGGACCTGGCCGGACACAACAATATAGGGGAGCCCCCTTTTATTTATTATTTCATGATTTTCATGTCCAGCCAGGTACAGCTAGGCAGCTGGGGGCTGGAATCCGCAACCCAGGGAGTCCCAAGCTTTCGGGGCACCCCCCACTGTGAATGGCAGCCCGCAGCCACCCCAGAAAATGGCGCGTTCATTGAAGCGCCATATTCTGGCGCTGAACGAAACTCTTCCAAGGCCCTAGAATGAAATGGGGAATTGCAGGTTTTTCCCCTGCTACAAGACCTCTTTATAGGGTCCAGCAGCAGAGGAATTGCATTCCCGATTGATTTACATTGGACTCGTTACTCTGCGAGTAATCGCAAGGATACTCGCAGAGTAACGAGTAGAGCGAGTACCGTACTATTCGGCGAGTACCGAGTAGTAACGAGTAGACTCGCTCATCCCTAGTGGAGGAGTTTTAGGGAGAGGCTGGAAACCCGAACCTTCTCACCTTTAAAGATACCTTCGGGATCAGGGCCATTCAGGGTTCCTAGACTAGGATCAGGCTAGACTTCGCTGGTCACCCTGTCCGTAACTGCCATTCCCTCATCAGCATTCTCACTACACCGTGACATCTCTTTACTAAGTGGGGACCCACGAACATGAGCTTATTCTCTACTCTCTGATTTCCCTGTTTTTTAATCAATGAATGCTTTTTTTTCTGCACTTGGCCTTATCTATGATCTATGATGATCCAGATAAATTGGCTTTGGCCGTGTCCATGATTCATTCTCTTATTCAGGGGAGTTGGCTGAGCAAGGATTACTGAGCTGAGTTTCGCCACTGGTCCGTGGATACTCAGCAGAATGACCCCGTTCTTAGGAACTAGTTTCTGCAGGGGTTTCTTAGAGGATCAAGCAGGCTTTGGTAATGTATGAGACTCCCACTTCTCTGGAGGTAGCCATGGCACTTATTGACCACCGTTTCTGCCAAAGGTCTCGGAAGACTAATTCTGTATGGGAGGAGGCTGCAACATCTATATCAACCACTGTTTTTTCTCTCCTTGTTCTTTGCTTCTCATCCCAACTTTCACCTTATCCCAATTTAGAGGTTGTTTAATATTCTCCCCGTATTTCCTCTCTTCTTCCCGAAGTTCAAGTGTGATATTCCATAAGTACTGTTGTTAGAATTGTTTTTTCATTTTGTGTCATGATTGTGAATCATAACAAACCTGTCAATCCATTCCTTCTTTGTAACTGTTCAACAATTTAATAAAAATTTTATCGTTAAAAAAAAACTATATCAACCCCATAGACCTCTATAGAGCCTATAGGCAAAAAACTTACTAAGAGCCATGCACACAGTGAACGTGTCTGTAGGACAGCGTTCACACCACCAAAAGACTAAAGCACAAAAAACATAGTCAAACAAACGTGAAAAAATACTCTGTTGTAAAGAAAAACATTAAAAAGCAAGTGCTGGTAAAAAAGTAGTAAAAACAGAGTATTTAGTTGATACGTTTTTTGCAAAAAATGTATGCTAAGCTGCTCTACCTCTCCACGGTAACCCTTGTCAGAGCAGTCCCTATCTGATGTATTCAAAAAATCTGACCATGTGTATTAGTACCTACATGAGCAGGGCCCAGACAGGTCCAAGGTCTGACATGAACTGAATGCAGAAAACAGCTTTTCATGTGCAGGGTTCATGGGGGAAGGGCGGAGGCTTCCCCTATCTTGCAGAGGCAAGAAATACAATAGGCAAAAAACTAACTAATGAGCCATGCACACAGTGAACGTGTCTGTAGGACAGCGTTCACACCACCAAAAGACTAAAGCACAAAAAACATAGTCAAACAAACGTGAAAAAATACTCTGTTGTGATGAAAAACATTAAAAAGCAAGTGCTGGTAAAAAAAGTAGTAAAAACAGGGTATTTAGTTGATACGTTTTTTGCAAAAAATATATGCTAAGCTGCTCTACCTCTCCACGGTAACCCTTGTCAGAGCAGTCCCTATCTGATGTACTCAAAAAATCTGACCATGTGTATTAGTACCTACATGAGCAGGGTAAAGACAGGTCCAAGGTCCGACATGGACTGAGTTCAGAAAACAGTTTTTCATGTGCTAGGCTCATGGGGGAAGGGAGGAGGCTTCCCTTATCTTGCAGAGGCAAGAAACACAATAGGCAAGAAACTAACTAATGAGCTATGCACACAGTGAGCGTGTCTGTAGAACAAATTCACACCCTGGAGAGGTAGAGCAGCTTAGCATTCATTTTTTGCAAAAAACATATCAACTAAATACCCTGTTTTTACTACTTTTTTACCAGCACTTGCTTTTTAATGTTTTTCTTTACAACAGAGTATTTTTTCATGTTTGTTTGACTATGTTTTTTGTGCTTTACTCTACAGAGCCTATGCAGCTCATGGGAAAATACACAGCCCTTTATCCCTAAAAAAGGAGCGGTCTGTTTTTTCTGCGGAAAAGGGACATTATATTAATGCTTGCCCGTGGTACTGAAAAAGGTGTGCCTGCGGAAAACTGGTAGGCTCAGGAGGTTTGGAGGATCCCAGCCTGACCCTATGTATATCCTCCATGATGGCATCTCAGTGTATTTTCCCCGCAAGGTTAATAATTGGGGGTCAGGAAGTTTATATTAAGGTTTTCTTAGATAGCGGTTCTGCGGCGAATATTATTGAAGAACAACTTGCCCGCATGTCCCGGTTAAGAGTTGACATGCTTCCTAGTCTTATACGGATTGTTGCCAATGATGCATCTCCACTTTCTCAAGGGGTTTTTATGGAGTGTGTACCAGATTTGGAACTCCGCATCGGGGTTCTCCATTCGAAACGTGTTTTTTGCAGTGTTCTAAAAAATCTACCTGCACAGGTGGTTTTGGGGTTTCCTTGGTTGTCGGTTCACAATCCAGTAATAGACTGGAAAACTAAGGGCATCGTCCAGTGGAGCGCATACTGCAAAGAGAACTGTCTAGGTGCATGTATTTCAGCTGTGACTCCTAGTATCCCTGAACCTTTACTGTAGTATTCCGATGTATTATCTGAAAAGAGGTGTCAGGAGCTGCCACCACACCAGCCCTATGATTGCACTATAAGGCTGAAACTGGGGGCCAAACTTCCTAAGTGCAGAATGTATAATCTCTCTGGTCTGGAGAGACAAGCTCTTAAGGAGTATATTACTGAGAGTTTGATCAAGGATCACATTAGACCATCGTCGTCTCCTGTGGCTGCCAGTTTCTTCTTTGTCAAGAAGAAAGATGGCGGATTACGTCCATGTCTGGATTTTAGGGATCTCAACCAGAATACGGTTTGTGATCCGTATCCTATGCCACTTATCCCGGATGTGTTTAATCAGTTGTCGGGTGTCCCCTGCATGGAGATCGAGCTGCAGAAAGTGATCTGACAGCCTGGGCACAGTGAACCACTATGTGATCACTGTTCCAGGGCACAGTGATCACATAACCTCAGGGGGCGTACAACCTCATAAGAGTCCACCAGGGGAATGAGTGGAAAGCTGCTTTTAATACTCCTGAGGGTCACGTTGAAAATTTAGTAATGCCTTTTGGTTTAACCAATGCGCTGGCAGTATTTCAGCATTTTATAAATTATGTATTCCCTCACCTCCTAGGTAAATTTGTGATTATTTGGATGATATACTCATTTATTTACTTGACCGCGATTCACACATGGTGCATGTTAAACAGGTGTTGCAATTGCTCAGGGAGAACAAGCTATTCGCCAAGCTTGAAAAGTGTGTTTTTGCCATTCAAGCATTCCCTGTTTCTAGACTACATAATTTCCTCCTTGGGGTTTAGTATAGATCCTGCTAAATTGCAGGCTGAGTTAAATTGAGACTGTCGTGATAACCTCAAAGCGCTACAGCGGTTCTTGGGTTTTTTCGACTTATTACAGAAAGTTTATTAAAAACTTTTCCGTGGTTGCTAAACCTTTAACTGACATGACTAAAAAGGGTACTGACTTTACTAACTGGTCTAAGAATGCTGTGTGCGCATTGGAAAGTTTGAAAAGAAGCTTTGCTTTGGCACACATCCTGACTCAGCCGGATGTGTCCTTCCCTTCACTGTGGAGGTTGATGCTGCTGAGGTAGGGGCGGTGTTGTCTCAAGACCCATATCTTGGTAAATTGTGTCCTTGTGCCATTTTCTCAAAGAAGTTGTCACCAGCAGAATGCAATTATGACATAGGTAACAGTGAATTGCTAGTCATCAAGTTGGCTTTTGAGGAATGGCGACACTTCTTGGAGGGGGCCGCTCATCCTGTTATGGTGATTACTGACCATAAGAATTTCTACTTTCTGAAGTCAGCCAAGCGTCTTTCTCCTAGGCAGGCTTGCTGGTCGTTATTCTTTACCAGGTTCAATTTCTTTGTTACTTACCTGCCAGGCTCTAAATTCACTAAGGCTGATGCATTGTCCAAAAGTTTTCCTGGTGGAGAACCACATGAGGAGTCAGTTCCCAATCTCCAGAAAGGTGTTGTAGTTTCAGCTCTCAGTATTGAGTTGGAAGCTGAGATAGCTGGGGCTCAGAAGGAGGTACCGCTGGATCTTTTGGTTAACAGGTTTTTGTTCCTCTGCACCTGCATCTTAAGGTGTTAGGGAAGCATCATGATTCAGTCCTGGCTGGCCACCCAGGGTTCAAGGGCATGTTGAAGCTTCTGTTGCATTGATTTTGGTGGCCCAAAATCCATAGGGATGTGGCCTCCTATATATTAGCCTATTCCACTTGTGAACATGCTAAGTCTTCACACTCTCATCCTTATGATACTCTGTTTCCACTTAGTTTGCCTAGCAAACCATCAACAAATATTTCTATGGACTTTATTACGGATTTACCTTACTCTGCTGATAACACTGTTATTTTAGTTGTGCTTGACCGGTTTTCTAAAATATGCAAATAGAGCATGGACGTACCCAGGATCAAAACTAGGGGGGTGCAAGCCATGGTCATTCGGAATGTCATATCCAGCCTGGTGCATTATGGGGGTTGATCACGTGTTCGGCCGGGCTCCGGCACATGCGCAGTGTGCTTAAAGAAGCCGGGCCGAACACGTGATCAGCCCCCATAATGTGCCAGGCCGGATATGAAGTTCCGGCCGGCGCACCAGAGCTCCACAGAAGTCTGGAATTTCAAAAAGAGCTGACAGGTTTCCTTTAACCTCTTCCCGACCCATGACACAGCATATGCACCATGGAAACAAGTGCGTTCCCGACCTATGATGCATATGCTGTGTCATGGTGTTATCGCGGTCCTGCAGCTCGAGTGAGAGGTGTCACTGACCTCTCACTGGAGCTGCAGGTACAAGAGGACTTGTACTAAAGCCCAGTGGGGGTGGCTTTGAACCCTGTGGCTAGGACCGCTCTGATTGTCAGTTTCACTTTCACTAAAAGTGAAAGTGAAAATCGGAATGATTGTAATGTCTCACCAATGAAACTTGGTGAGGCATTACAATTCAGCAGCCTGATGCTGCCCCTGTTCTCATCCTCCAGCCCTGTGCTCTCCCCCAGCCCCTGATCTCACCCCCCTGCCCCCCGATCTCACCCCCTGCCCCCCAATCTCATGCCCCTGCTCTCTCTCCCTGCCCCTGCTCTCTCCTCCTGCTCCCCGATCTCATCCCCGTGCCTCTGCTTTCTCCCCCTGCCCCCCTGATCTCATCCCAATGCCCCTGCTCTCTCCTCCTGCCCCCGGATCTCCTACCCGTGCCCCTGATTTCTCCCCCTGCCCCCCGATCTCATCCCCGTGCCCCTGCTCTCTCCTCCTGCCCCCGATCTCATCCCCCTGCTCCTGCTCTGCCTCCCTATGTCATCCCCTCTGCTCTCTCTCCCTGCCCTCCGCCTCTGCCTGCCACTCACCGCCGCTGCCTCGCACTCAACGCCGGTCCTCCTTGGCTCCTCCGGTCCGGTTCCTCCTGTGGCGGTGCGGGCTCCTCCGGTCCGTCTCCTTCCATCCTGGTGCGTCTCCTCCGGTCCTCCTGCTTTCCTGGTGCAGCTCCTCCGGTCCTCTCGCTGTCTTCTGTGCCCCGCCACTGGTTCCTCCTCCTCTGCAGCCTCATCTTGGCTGCATGAAGATGAGGCTGCAGAGGATCGGTGGGAAACAGAGCCAGGGTACAGGGCCTGGCACAGTGATCTGTTATGTGATCACTGTGCCCTGGAACAGTGATCACATAGTGGTTCACTGTGCCCAGACTGTCAGATCACTTTCTGCAGCTCGATCCCCATGCAGGGGGGTCGGGCGGCAGAGTAGCGATCTGACAGCTCGGGCGCCGTGACCCACTATGTGGATCACGGCGCCCGGGCTGTCAGACCACTTTCTGCAGCTTGATCCCCATGCAGGGATATCGGGCGGCAGACTAGCGATCGGACAGCCCGGGCGCCGTGAGCTACTATATGGATCACGGCCCCCGGGCTGTCAGACCGCTCTCTGAAACTCGATCCCCATGCAGGGTGATCGGGCGGCAGAGCAGCGATCTGACAGCCCAGGCGCCGTGACCCACATAGTGGATCACGGCGTCCGGGCCGTCAGACCGCTTTCTGCAGCTCGATCCTCATGCAGGGGGATCGGACGGCAGACTAGCAATCTGACAGCCCAGGCGCCATGACCCACTATGTGGATTACGGCGCCTGGGCTTTCAGACCGCTTTCTGCAGCTCAATCACCATGCAGGGGGATCAGGCGGCAGACTAGCGATCTGACAGCCCAGGCGCCGTGACCCACTATGTGGATCACGGCGCCCGGGCTGTCAGACCGCTTTCTGCAGCTCGATCCCCATGCAGGGGATCGGGCGGAAGACTATTGATCTGACAGCCCGGGCGCCGTGACCCACTATGTGGATCATGGCGCCCGGGCTGTCAGACCGCTTTCTGTAGCTCGATCACCATGCAGGGGGATCGGGTGGCAGAGTAGCGATCTGACAGCCCGGGTGCCGTGACCCACTATGTGGATCACGGCGCCCGGGCTATCAGACCGCTTTCTGTAGCGCGATCCTCATGCAGGGGGATCGGGTGGCAGAGTAGCGATCTGACAGCCTGGGCGCCGTGACCCACTATGTGAATCCCTGCGCCCGGGTTGTCAGATCACTTCACTGCAATGTCAGGTCACCTAACCCAAGCCTCAGAGATCATGTGATCTCTGAGACTTGGGTTTGTACTGTGACGCTGCACTGTATGGCAATTATCTGCCATACAGTACATCATTACTATGACACCAGAGACTGCAACAAGAGGACACTTTATCCCTTGCTGCAGTCTCTGGATGTAGCAGAAGTGATCAAGCGTCATGGGACCTTCATTGTGGACTACGTCGGAGGTGATCGAGCGTCGTGGGACCTTCGTTGTGGACTACGTCGGATCTTTTTATAATAAAGATGGAGTCCGAATTTTGTTTGTGGTTTTTTTCAAATAAAAGATTTTTCTCTGTGTGGTGTATTTTTTCACTATTTACTAGAGATTCCTAATGGCCGGGTCTAACATTGGCCTGACATTATGAATCTCGGCTTATTGCCAGCTGCCAATAAAAAAGCTGGCATTAACCCCTTTATTACCCAGTTTGCCACCGGCACCAGGGCATCTGGAAGAGCCTGAGTACAGCGCCAGAAAATGGCACTTCTGTTGAATGCGCCATTTTCTGGGGCGGCTGCGGGCTGCAATTCGCAGCATTGGGGGCCCAGAACGCTTGGGCCTCTCCATGCTGAGGATTACAGCCCCCAGCTGCCTAGTTGTACCTGGCTGGACCAAAAATATGGCGGAGCCCCACATTCTTTTTTTTTTCTAGAATTAGTTCTAGAAATAAAAGAAAATGGGCTTCGCTGTATTTTTGGTTGACAGCCAGGTACACTGAGGCAGCTAGGGGTTGTTGGCAGTCCATAGCTGCCAAGTTGTACCTGGCTGGACCAAAAATATGGCGGAGCCCCGTGTCATTTTTTTTCTAGAATTAGTTCTAGAAATAAAAAAAAAAAATGGGCTTCGCTGTATTTTTGGTTGCCAGCCAGGTACAATTTGGCAGCTGGGGGGCTGGAATCTTCAGCGTGGAGAGACCCAAACGTGAGCCCCCACGCTGCAAATTGCAACCCACAGCCACCTCAGAAAATAGCGCATTCATTAGAGTCCATTTTCTGGTGCTGTACCCCAACTCTACCAGTTGCCATTGTGCTGGTGGCGCACGGGTTCTGCATACCCAACATGGTGTCCGCTAACAATTTCAATGGAAAATTAGTTCCAATTGTTAGCGGAAACCATGTCGCGTATGGAGATCCCCTCCCTGTGTGCCTGAACATTGGAGCTCCCCCACATGTGACCCCATTTTGGAAACTAGACCCCCAAGGAAACTTATCTAGATGGGTGGTGAGCATTTTGAACCCCCATGTGCTTCACAAATTAATTCATAAAAATGTAAAAAGAAAATTTTTGTGGAAAAAAAAGTACTTTTTCATTTTTACAGATCAATTTGTGAAGCACCTGGGGGTTCAAATTGCTCACTATGCCTCTATATAGGTTCCTTGGGGGGTCTAGTTCCCAAAACGGGGTCAATTGTGGGGGAGATCCAATGTTTAGGCACACAGGGACTCTCCAAACGCGACATGGTGTCCACTAATAATTTGAATGGAAAATTAGCTCAAATTGTTAGTGGACACCATGTCACGTTTGGAGAGCCCCTGTGTGCCGAAACATTGGAGCTCCGCCACAAGTGACCCCATTTTGGAAACTAGACCCCCCATGGAACTTATCCAGATGGATGGGGAGCACTTTCATCCCCCAGATGTTTCCCAAATTGATCCATAATAATGAAAAGTACTTTTTTTCACAAAAATTTTCATTTAGCCTAAATTTTTTCTTTTTCACATGGGCAGCAGGATAAAATGCATCCTAAAATTGGTTGGGCAATTTCTCCTGAGTACACCGATACCTTATTTGTGGTCATAAACCACTGTTTGGGCGCACGGCAGGGCTCAGAAGTGAAGGAGCGCCACTTCACTTTTTGAATGGAAAATTAGCTCCAAAAGTCAAATTGCGCTCCTTCCCTTCTAAGCCGTGCCGTGCGCCCAAACAGTGGTTTATGACCACATATGAGGTATCGATGTACTCTGGAGAAATTGCCCAACAAACTTTAGAAGGCATTTTATCCTGTTGCCCATGTGAAAATGAAACAATTGAGGCTAAAAGAACATTTTTGATAAAATTAAAAGGTCCATTTTTTCCTTCCACGTTGCTTTAGTTCCTGTGAAGCACCTGAAGGGTTAATAATCTTCTTGAATGTAGTTTTGAGTAGCTTGAGGGGTGCAGTTTTTGGAATGGTGTCACTTTTGGTGTTTTCTGTCATGTACACCCCTCAAAGGGGCTTCAAATATGATGTGGTCACTAAAAAAAATTGTTTTGTAAATTTTGCTGGAAAAATAAAAAATTGCTGATGAATTTTGAACACTTATAACTTCCTACCCGGAATTTTTTTTTTCCCCAAAAATTGTGCTGATGTGAAGTAGACATGTGGGGAATGTTATTTATTAAGTATTGTGTGTCACATAACTCTCTGATTTAGCAGAATAAAAATTAAAAACTGACAAATTTTTGATTTTTTCACAAATAAAAGCAAAAATGATTGACCTAAATTTAATACTAACATGAAGCCCAATATGTCACGAAAAAACAATCTCAGAATCGCTAGGATTCATTGAAGTGTTCCAGAGTTATTACCTCATAAAGGGACACTGGTCAGAATTGACAAAAATGCTAAGGTCTTTAGGGTCAAAATAGGCTGGGTCCTGAAGGGGTTAAAGGGAACCTGTCACCCCCTTTGATCATTCTAACCCCTGCCCACCACCTTATACATGATGTATTTGGGGCTCCTGTGACCACTCTATGTGCCCAGCAGGCCCCCTGCATACCTCAAAAATGAACTTTTAATATCTCCTGAGCGGTATGGAAATTAGCTGAAAATGGTCCAGGAGGATCTGCTCAATCTGGTCCTCGCTGCCCTGCTGGTTAAAATGCCTGCCTCCTTCCTGTGAAAAGGCCATTCCTCCTGTGTATGTCACATTGCTCTCGCGCCTGCACAGTGGTGTGGGTCTCCTTGCTCAATGCAAGCGCACCTGTGACCAAGGTTCGCAAGCACAAAACTACAGCACAAAACTACATCACCAGACCCACCAGAGTTACAGAAATACATCCATATACCCCCCTTTAGTGCAGAAACACGATGTCAAAACTCTCAGTATGGAAATACATTACCAGAACCCTCATCAGTGCAGAAACACAGCATCAAAACCCTCCTCAGTACAGAAATACATCCATATAACCCCCATCAATACAGAAGCACTATGTCAAAACCGTCATCAATACATCACCAGACCCACCAGAAATACATAAAAAGAACCTTCATCAGTAACACAATTCATCATCAGAACCACCATCAGTACTTGGTAAAACAATTGTAATGTCAGGTCAGACCCATACACATTTATACTGCATGAACCTACAACTTCTACTACATCATTAGCAATGGTAAGGAGTTACTGGGAGTTGTTACCAGCTATCAATAAAAGTATACAGGAACCACAGTACTCATGAGAATTAGTCATTATCACAAATAATCATTTACGTCCAGGTACCTTATAGATGACCTTGTCTCTTATCAGGGTCGTCTTTTTCTTTTCTTCATCTTGTCCAGGCACCTTTATGACTTTTCACATCCGCAGTTCATCTCTGCAGATGTCCATCTTCTCCAGTCATCTGCAGCACATCCTGGCACGATACCCTTAAAAATAGCAGAATTGTTAAAATTCTCCTAAGTAAAAATATCTGTCCTACACTGTGCCCCGGAATAAATAATTGCTCCTCCTCACTGTTCCCTGCACATAATATGATTTACACACTATCCCTCTCATGGCACATTCCCTCCACACTGCCCTCTTCTCCCTCCATACTGGGCCCCCTGGTTACACTGTCCTCTACACTGTATCCCTCTATACTGCCCACTGTTTATACTGTTCTATCTCATCAAACTCCCCATCCTCAACATACTGTCCCCGCATGCCGCCCCCTCTCCATACAACCCCACACTACTCACACTCTATTCTGAGCCACAGCCATCCCCCTCACTCCACATACTGTGCCGCAGCCATCCCCCTCACTCCACATACTGTGCCTACACCGATCCCCCCCTCACTCCACATACTGTGCCACAGCCATCCCCTTCACACCTCACACTGTGTCCACACTCTCCCATAGACAACACTAATCCTATGGTAAAGCACAGCTCTGCAGTTTGAAAAGAATTGACATGCTAATTTTTTTCAAAATGCAGGAAAACCTGCGCAGGTTTCATTTTTTGCACAACAAATAGCGCCCGGCGGTGCTGTGACTCCGGACAACAGAGGAGCACCCGGCGGTGTTGCGGCACAAGGAGCAGCACCCATCATGCCGTTCCTGATGCCATACACTCCGGGATTAATGTGGCTACCACAACACTCAGGTGAGCCCAATTCCCTCAATGACTTTGTTATGAAAATCAAAGCGTACTACGTTATGCACCCTCTAACCGAAGCCCAGCGTGTCGGTATGATTATTGGACAGTTAACCAACAATGCACAGCAGGAAGTTACGTCCTGGCCAGACACAGACAAAGATACTGTAGAGCATTGTGTGGCTGGACTGAAAGCAGCATTTGAGTCCAGTGCTGACACACGGGCTAAAATGAGGTTCTTTGGATGCCACCAAAAGCCTAAAGAGAGTGCAAGAGACTATGCCTTAAACTTGCAGGAAGCGCTCAAAGCACTTAAACTAGCAGAACCCGCCTAAGCCCCGGGAGCTGACAAAATGCTGATCGATCAGTTCATAGAAGGCCTCCTATCCCCTACTCACAGAGGACAGTTGAGTATGATGATCATCCAGAATCCTGGAATGACTTTTGCCGAGTTAAAAGATAGAGCCATCCGTCTTCAGCAGATAGAGGAGCCCCGGGATATAAACTTTACTCAAGACCCTACAGCAGCACCTCAGTGGCCAGGAGCATCAGCGACATCTGCCATGTCAGAGACTGTTGCTGAACACAGAGAGCCTATCTCTAATGAGGCCCTCAACCAAAAGCTAGATGCCCTGACAGACACTGTTGTTTCCATGGCTAAAGTCATCAAGGAGCTGTGTGGATCCAAGCCTGCACCCAAGATCGAGTTGGTGACCAGAAAGGAGGATGTCCCATGGATGAGGCCCAGGAAGTACCAAGCGACGAGAGGACGACCCAGTGACCGCTACCAGCCAGATGGACAGCCCATCTGCTGCCGTTGCAAGGAGCCAGGTCACTTTGCCCGGGAATATGCTTTAAACGAGGATCCCCTGGGAAGGCGGGTCGCTCTTCAGGTATGAAATCCCAAGGTCCTTCAGCTTGGTATGACAAGTTCGTGGGAGGACGTTCAGTCATCCCTATCGTGTTGGATGGCATTCCTTTCAGCGCCTTGTTGGATACCGGGTCCCAGATAACATCAATTGCATATGTTCTCTACAAAAGGTACTGGGCTGATTCAGATATTAGTAGTGGTCCATCTAACCTTGCATTGAACTTATGGGCTAGCAATGGTGAACTAATACCACAAGTTAGGTTCAGAGAAATGACCATTCAGATTGGGAAAGTAGAATTGAAGAATAAGGGTATTATTATTGTAGATGTTGACCGGCGAGAACGTGAACCAGTAATGTTGCTAGGAATGAATGCAATTGAAAATTGTTTTCCGAGGTAATTACTGTTTTACAGTGTTAGAAATAATCTTCTCAGTTTAATCTTCCTCCGTTCGATAAACTCCATAGACTGCGTCTTCAGAACCAAAAGTGGGTTTTATTCGGGTAGGAAAAATACAGAGTTATATAGCAAGGCAGTAATACTGGCTGGTTACCAGAATGGCAGGCGCGGGAGCCACACAGGTGTCACACTCAAGATGGATTCAAAATAATGGCTCCCCGTCTCATGGACAGACGTTGTCTTTATACCAATTTTCTCCATAGAGAATCATTGGTTACAATAACTCTCTATGGAAGAAGGATTACATCACCTGTCATAAGTAATCCCTTCATATTTCTTACAACATATATTGACATGAAAGAGCACATTAATTTCATTACTAACTACATACAAATTATCTCATAATAGACTTTTTGGGACCAAGCACAAATCACAACTTATTGACATTAATCAGCTCTGTTCTTGATCATGAGAAACGTCATATTAGCCTAGAGGGATAGAATACACTGTAAAATATCAAGAAATACTTGTAAAAAACTTGAGAGAAAGAATTGGTTAACTATTATCATGATAAACTTTTGGTATATGCTCGGACCAAACCTAATTAGCTCCATGCCTGTTTTATTTCTGGAGCCTGATCTGTTATTACCTGTGACCTACTGCAAAAGTTCTTAAACTGAAACGCTTACACAAGACAAGATGGCTGACAGAGGCCTTGGTACCCATGGCCTCCGTCTAACATACAGCAGATCACCGAGACTGCCAGAACTGGGCAACAGAGACTCCTGAAAAAGGAAATAAAAGCCCTGATGCTGAAACAACAGGTAGAATTATCAGGAGGTGAAATTGGCAGTGTAAGGTTAAGTGACCAGATACCCATTGTAATACCTCTCAAAACTGAAATGTTGGTCTGGTGTAGAGCCGCAATAGGCATTAAAGGGCGAGACTATTAAGCCCTGGTAGAACCCGTGTACTCAGACAGTAGGCTACTATGCTGACGGCCAGAGGAGTAGTTGTGGTACACCGGGGAAGAGTGCCATTACGCCTTCTAAATTGCGGGGAAGATGAGGTCACCGTACCAAAGTATGCTACCATGGCTAAATTATATATGGTTGATAACAATGCCATCACAGCCGTCGAGCCCTGGAACCTGTCATGTCAGGCAGATGACAATGGCTCAGGGGAAAAGCTGGAGGATTGGTGCCAAAAACTACACGTGGGTACCAGTTCTGCACCTCCCCTTCAAAACCATGGAGTATACCGGGTAATAAAAGAATATGAGCAGATATTCCGCAAACACCCATTAGACTTGAGGCAAATTAAAGGGGTAGACAAAGAGATGAAAACTGCAGGTGTAATAAGAGACAGTTGTAGCCCCTGGGCAGCGCCTTTAGTGTTAGTTAAAAAGAAGGACAGGACCATGAGAATGTGCGTAGACTATCGGCAGATCAACCGCATTACACACAAGGATGCATTCCCGTTACCTAGGATTGAGGAGTCATTAGCCGTATTAAAATCTGCTAACTACTTTTCCACCCTAGATCTGACTAGTGGGTATTGGCAAGTTCCTGTGGCAGAGGCTGACAAGGAGAAGACAGCGTTTACTATGCTGATGGGCCTCTGTGAGTTCAATTGTATGCCGTTTGGACTCTGCAATGCACCCGGTACCTTCCAACGCCTGATGGAAAGCTGCCTAGGACATAAGAACTTTGAAACTGTCCTCCTGTACCTGGATGACATCATAGTCTACTCCAAGACATATGAACAACATCTACAAGACCTGGCAGAAGTGCTTGAAGCCTTGTCCGGATACGGCATGAAGATCAAACCATCCAAGTGCCACCTTCTCAAGCCAAAGGTGCAGTACCTAGGACATGTCGTGAGTTCAGAGGGAATAGCACCTGATCCTGATAAAGTCACAGTAATAAGGGATTGGCCAAGACCCACCAATGTGAATGAGGTGAGGCAATTCCTTTGACTGGTGGGCTATTATAAAAGATTTATCAGAGGATTCAAAAAGTTAGCAGCTACCCTACAAGACATCCTGGTAGGACAGTCAAAAAGGTCTTCAACCCGTAATCCCCCTTTCCAGTGGAGTGACGAGAGGGAAGAGTTCTTCAAAAAGCTAAAGTGGGCGCTGACAGGAGAAGAGATCCTGGCATATCCGGATTACCATCAACCCTTCATTCTGTACATGGATGCCAGCAACGTGAGACTAGGAGAAGTACTGTCACAGAAGCAAGGAGGCAAAGAGAGAGTTATTACCTTTGCAAGCAGGAAACTCCAGCCTACGGAAAGAAACCCTGAGAATTACATTCCCTTCAAGTTAGAACTACTGTTTGCGCTGTAACCGAGCGTTTTAAGCACTACCTGGCAGCTGCAGAATTTACCATCTACACTGATAACAACCCACCTAGACTTAGCAAAATTAGGTGCATTGGAGCAGTGATGGATAGCCCGGCTGTCTAACTACAAATTTGTCATCAAATATAAGGCAGGCCGCAAGAACAGGAATGCAGATGCCTTATCCCGGATGCCACACCTGAAAGATGTGGAAGAGGAACTGGAGGAGCTGGAAGAAATTGAGCTACCGGCCTTTCACCGTTTTAAGGTAAAACAGTATCAACCCAGCATCTACCAAAAACAACAGCAGGCAAATCTGACATCCAGGATAGCGATCCAGCTGTGAAGCTAGTGAAAGAACTGCTTACACAACAAGGTGCGTACCCTAATCAGAACACTCCAGCTGAGACCCAACAACTCTGAAAAGAAAGAAGCAAGTTGTTCCTATATCAAGGAAAGCTCTGCAGAAGGCACACCAACCCTAAAACACATGAGTTGGTCTGGCAGATTATCATACCCAAGAGAGATGTCAAAATGGTCTTAGAAGCCTACTACGACGGTGCAGGTCATTTTGGATGGAAGAAGTTGGAAGTGCTCTTAAGAGAGAGATTCTACTGTGTTGGCATGAGAAAATCAATTGAAGATTGGTGTAGAAAATGTGGCCCGTGCAACCTCAGAAGAAAGGATCAACAGAGTCAGAGAGCCCCACTCCAGTCCATAGTAACCAATCAACCACTTGAGTTAGTTGCGTTAGACCACGTCAAGTTGTCAACAAGCCGGTCAGGCTATGTCTATGCCTTAACCATCGTGGACCATTACTCCCGCTTCTTACTGGTGGGACCCGTCAAGGACCTGACAGCGAAGACAGCTGCAAGAGCGTTTCAGACACAGACCACATGGCTACCTGGGACAAGTCCTTGCAGATAAAGGTCCAGCTTTCGAGTCAGAGATTTTCAAGAAATTCTGCAACATGTACGGCTGTAAGAAGATCCGCACGACAGCCTATCATCCCCAAACCAATGGCTTATGTGAAAAGATGAACCATATTGTGATTGACCTGTTGAAAACCTTACCAGAGTCAGAGAGAAATCAATGACCAGAGAAATTACCCGACTTGGTAGACTTGTACAACCATGTCCCGGTGAGTTCTACAAACTGCTCCCCAGCCTACCTTAGGCGAGCAAGGGCCGGTAAGCTGCCAATTGATTTAGATATGGGAATTCTGAAACCAGATGCAGAAGTTGAATAATCCAATTGGGATACCCTACGTCAACAGCAGTGTCGCCAAGTACAAAAGTGCGTAGAGAAAAGTCTCCACCAAGCTAGAGAAAGACAAGAGAGAACCTTTAACCAACATGCTCTAGCAACCCCATTACAACCTGGTGAGCAAGTCCTCAATAGAAAGAGACAAACCAACAAATTGGATAATCAATGGGAAACCACCCCATATACAGTCTTACCATCAAATCTAGACAATGCCAAAGTGTGTCTAATCAGCAAAGACGAAGGAAGGACGTCAGCAGTTATGTCAAGAGACCATCTCAAACCGTGTTCTGAAACCCTGAAGACACCAGAAGTAACTTTACCCGTACAGGTCCAACCTGTCAGGAAAGAAGAGGATGTATTCCATACCGTCTTAGGAGATTTCCCCAAAACATGGCCAAATTACTATGGAGCATTTGTAGTTCCCATGATTGCTTTTCCTCCAATGGTAGAACCAAAGCCAGAACCCATACCACAAGAAGTCCCAAGACATGAAGAACTGGAAGTTGAGCCAGTAGAGGAAGAACCAATTCCTGGTCCCAGTGAGCTTGCCAGTCCTACTGTCAGATCTCCATCCTCAATAGTAACAGATACTCCAAATAGGTAGACGTCCCTCCACACCATTATGCTAAGTACACCCAGTAGACCAGCATTACGCAGATCACAGCGTAATACCCAGGGTCAGTTACCAGCAAGGTACAGGGATTAAAGTGTGAAATCAAGTGTGAATTGTATACAATTGTGGCCAAAAGTATTGACACCCCTGCAATTCTGTCAGATAATACTCAGTTTCTTCCTGAAAATTATTGCAATCACAAATTATTTGGTATTATTATCTTCATTTAATTTGTCTTCAATGAAAAAACACAAAAGAGAATGAAGCAAAAAGCAAAACATTGATCATTTCACACAAAAATCCAAAAGTGGGCCAGACAAAAGTATTGGGACCTTCAGCCTAATACTTGGTTGCACAACCTTTAGCCAAAATAACTGCGATCAACCGCTTTCGGTAACCATCAATGAGTTTCTTACAATGCTCTGCTGGAATTGTAGACCATTCTTCTTTGGCAAACTGCTCCAGGTCCCTGATATTTGAAGGGCGCCTTCTCCAAACTGCCATTTTTAGATCTCTCCACAGGTGTTCTATGGGATTTAGGTCTGGACTCATTGCTGGCCACCTTAGAAGTCTCCAGTGCTTTCTCTCAAACCATTTTCTAGTGCTTTTTGAAGTGTGTTTTGGGTCATTGTCCTGCTGGAAGACCCATGTACTCTGAGGGAGACCCAGCTTTTCTCACACTGGGCCCTACATTATGCTGCAAAATTTGTTGGTAGTCTTCAGACCTCATAATGGCATGCACACAGTCAAGCAGTCCAGTGCCAGAGGCAGCAAAGCAACCCCAAAACATAAGGGAACCTCCGCCATGTTTGACTGTAGGGACCGTGTTGTTTTCTTTGAATGCCTCTTTTTTTCCCCTGTAAACTCTATGTTGATGCATTTGCCCAAAAAGCTCTACTTTTGTCTCATCTGACCAGAGAACATTCTTCCAAAACGTGTTAGGCTTTCTCAGGTAAGTTTTGGCAAACTCCAGCCTGGCTTTTTTATGTGTCGGGGTAAGAAGTGGGGTCTTCCTGACGCCGACGGATAGTACGAGTTGACACTGTTGTACCCTCGGATTGCAGGGCAGCTTGAACTTGTTTGGATGTTAGTCGAGGTTCTTTATCCACCATCCGCACAATCTTGCGTTGAAATCTCTCGTCAATTTTTCTTTTCCGTCCACATCTAGGGAGGTTAGCCACAGTGCCATGGGCTTTAAACTTCTTGATGACACTGCGCACGGTAGACACAGGAACATTCAGGTCTTTGAAGATGGACTTGTAGCCTTGAGATTGCTCATGCTTCAACACAATTTGGTTTCTCAAGTCCTCAGACAGTTCTTTGGTCTTCTTTCTTTTCTCCATGCTCAATGTGGTACACACAAGGACACAGGACAGAGGTTGAGTCAACTTTAATGCATGTCAACTGGCTGCAAGTGGGATTTAGTTATTGCCAACACCTGTTAGCTGCCACAGGTAAGTTACAGGTGCTGTTAATTACACAAATTAGAGAAGCATCACATGATTTTTCTAACAGTGCCAATACTTTTGTCCAACCCCTTTATTATGTTTTGGTGGGAATTATATCCAATTTGGCTTTAGGGCAATTCTTTTTGTGTTTTTTCATTGAAGACAAATTAAATAAAGATAATAATACCAAAGAATTTGTGATTGCAATCATTTTCAGGAAAAAACAGAGTATTATCTGACAGAATTGCAGGGGTGTCAATACTTTAGGCCACAACTGCATATGTTAAAGTAGTATATAGTTAAATAGAACCTGGAAAATAAAGTGTACAAAAAGGGTGAGAGTAGCATGATGTTAGGTGGCAGCCATGGAGAGTAAGAACTTGGCCTAATATGCGGTGACCCGAGGGCTTAGGAGCCTACTGCACTTAAACCAGAGACACCCGTAGAAACTTGTTAATATTTGTTTGCAACGTTAAAAGTCTATTATCTACAGAGACTATCCTGTATGAACTCTTTACATATTCTTGAACTTTTTCCTTTTATTGACTACGGACCATACCTACCACGGAACTGGTTGTGGTAAAAACTAAGTGTATATAGTTACCAGTCCCGGAGGCAATAGACTAAACATCCGGAAAGACTGCTTTTGAACTTTTTGGACTCTTTTTGCATTGCAGTGGTTTTTGTATATTTTTATTTTTAAGACTCTGTATATATTAATTGTTTGTTATATTTGTTTGTTTTCTACAGTCCTGGAGTACTGTTCTTTACTAAGAGGGAATGTGACACCCCAGGGTTCATGTGCCGCAAAGGGTTAACTCCCCACACAACCCACAACACTACACTAGCGCCTCCAGGCCAGAAGGGGATCTAAAGCTGCTTCCCTATATATTCTGGTGTGGACAGGAAGTGTTAGTTAGTGCAGTGCGGGGCAGCACGGAGGGAAGAAAGGACCTGGGTGTAAAAGAGCTATGTTAGGCTCACCCCACAGTCCACTGTCCAGTTCCAGGCCGAGCCAGGGTCTGAGGAAAAGGAGATGCAGAGGAACACACCCGGGACACCGACCTACCCTAAACTCACCCTGGAGGAGGGCACAGAACGGATACTGGATCCAATGCTGTGCCTGACACAAACATCACAGTGAACACCGGATGAGTGAAGATCCCACATCTTAACTGTACCACAGCAAAGCAACACGGCGGGGTCAGGAGCATAAAGATAAGACTCAAGTTGCCTAGCAATTTGGTATCCGTGAGGGGAGACAGAGGCTGGCAGCCTAGCTAAAGCAGCAGCAGGGCCACACACACACAGCGCAGGAGTAGGAAGCCAAGGACCTGGACAGGGTGGGAAGCAACCCGGCCCTGGTACAGACTCCGTGGACAGTACTCTACTGAATGTCATCTACAGTAAAGACTTGGAACACTACAAAACCGTGAGTCTGTGTAATCCTTGTGAACCCTGTTCTCCCTCACAACTACCTCACAAACTGTTTTCATCACTACTGTCCCGGGGACCAGGCTCTGCCCGTGGAAAGCCATTACATCACAGGCTGCTATCTATCATCCCCGGAGGTTCTGCAGCAGCGGTGGTCACCTTGACCACATACCACGGATGGCGTCACTACTTTCTCCCCTGTAAATAACACCCAACTTTTACTTGTGGGCTCGGGACACAGTCAGGACCAAGGACCGCCGTGATAACCTCCATGATGCCCCGGTACAGTACCAAGTACCCCGTCCCAGTGGGCTCCACAGAAGCAAGCGTATATAGGTTTTTTTTCTGTATGCAATCAAGGGGTCCAAATGCGGTACCACTCACCTTGTGTAGTTGTATGCGACACAACCACTAGTACAGCCTAGAAATGGAAGCCGAGGCTACAGCGAATCACCATGGAAAATTTGTAGCCACGTACGGAGGAATATTGACTGGTGAACCCAGAAACTCGATATCTCCTACAAACCCAAGGGAAGGACAATCTAAGGAATGTTAGATCATCCATGGATTTTATTTCAAACTCGACGTGTTTCATGTGCTGCAGCACACTTCATCAGGAGTTAAAATGATGTTACCATGATGGCACCTTATTTTAACTCCTGGTGAAGTGTGTGCCCAATGGGTACAGTGTTGCTGATGTATATAAAGTGCTGTGGAACTAATGGAGGTAGATAAGTGAATAAATATATATTATAATCCTTTTCCCAGTGTACTACCCATAACACACAATTTATCAATACATTCCATATCAGATAAGAAAATATTAGATCAAATATTAAACTTAGAAAAACATTAATCCTTCTATAGCAGTGCAGAAATCTACAGAAAATGCGCAGAAAAAACTACATGTGAACAAGGCCATATGAACACACAAAAAAAGCAAGATCCCATATAGAGAAGCTTAAAGGGAACTAACCAGCAGGATTTAGGAACTAACCTCCCTCCCGCCTGTGCCTCCAGCGTCTCAGGCTTCTCACTGCTTCTTTTTTGGCTGTATGTGAGAGGAGACATCTGGAGATGCGCAGAGAATGGAAAGGGGCAGGGTCTTGTCCTGTGACTGGGCGATCACAGCCAGCCAGAGTAAAAGCAGTGAGAAGCCTGAGAAGCCGTAGACACGGGCTGAAGGGAGAGCGTGATGAGCACATAGGATGCCTGACATTGTGCTAGCACCTTGCACAATGTCAGACGTATTGTACCTGATACATAGTGACAGGTAGGTAGTGAGAGGGGGAGCATTTGGCTTAAAGCTCACAGGGGAGTAATACAAAGAAACTCACCCCTCCTGTGCTGCACATATGCTAATGTGCTGCACTCTTTTCCCGATGTTTGATATTACTTTTCTCTGCAATCATGCATGTAATCATTGAAGTAAAGGTATGAATGCACTCAGTACCCCAGAGCCTATAAGGCACTGGCTTCACTTTATAGCCCTAAATCCTGCTGGTTGGTTCCCTTTAGATAATGATTAAAAGTTATAGCCACTGCAACTATAAGTAAGTAAGCAAAAAATAAATTCATATGTCCCAACTGTTCCGGATACAGCCGGACGGCCCTGGATTTGGGTCTATGCCCTAGTGTACTGGGCGGCCTGCCCACACTGTCCCATACTGCTAACATGCCTCCAGTGACATCTCCCACCAGGGTAGAAATAAATGGTACATGGGTGTGGCTTGATGGGTGGCAAGGACAAGGAGGTGTAAATTTGCTGTCCTTCTTTCTGTTTTGTAATAGCTGGGAAGTGTGAACTCATGTAAGTGATTTTGATCCATGACAAAGATCAAACATTGATATTTCTCTGTGTGTTTTTTCTTTTTGCAAAGGCATAGTTTACAAAAAAAACACAAACATTTCAACAGCACCATGAACCATAATGGGTATGTGCTATATCCATGAAAATCACTGATCGTAAACATATATAAAGAAAACGTGTCTGAATGAAGCCTAAGATAAAGTAAACTTTGAAATAAACATTATTTTCCTCATATCCATTTTAGTACACTAGTGCATCTCAATGAATTAGAATATCATCAAAAAGTTAATTTATTTTAGTAATTCAATACAAAAACTGAAATGCATATATTGTATAGAGTCATTACAATAACGCTGATGATTATGGCTTACAGCCAATGAAAACTCAAAGGTCATTATCTCAGAAAATTAAAGCAGGAAGGATGAAGGGTTAAAAACCATGCTGACGTATTCCACAAGACATTGAAGGGTAAATATAATATTGATTTATTAGTCAACGTGTGTCAGGGCTCCCCAAAATGCCCTGAAAGATGTCAATATTACATTGTTTTTTGATGATATTCTAACTTGTTGAGATGCACTAGTAGGACTTGCCTTTGAAGAAGTCATCCTGAAAAATTTATGTTCTCCTTAAACATCTCCAGTGTTTCTTTTACATGATGCTTTCAGTCATTCTCTTGTTAAAAGGTGAACCTCCATCCCAATCTCAAATCACTGATAGACTAAAACTGATTTTGCTCAACAATATTCATCTTCCACCATTCATCTTCCCCTCAACTTGGACCATTTCCCCTGTCCCCGCTAACTAAAAACGTCCCCACAGCATGATGCTGCCACCACATTTCACTGAGGGGATGGTGTTAATAATGATTTGAATCATACAGTCTCGGATCTGATGCTGTCTGATTGTGTCTGCTTTTTTGAAGGCAGCCCAACATCAGAGCAGTCTCCGATTTTGAGGACGTGAAAAAAGAGGACACAGTCGTATCCCTGAAAAAATAGGCACACTCAGATGGCCATTAAAGACCAACCCGTGTGCATAGGAAACATGGGGAGCCAAATCAGATCCATGGCTATCAGTTTTATAACGGATAGCCAAGGATCCCTAAAAAACGTGATGTGAAGGAGGCCTTAATTGTGTTGCAGTCTCCGTGGCCTTTCAGAAAGGGTGTGTATATACTGATTGACCATGTGACACTGAGATTGCACACAAGTGAACTTCCTTTAACTATGCATGTGACTTATAAAGGTAATTGCTTGTACCTGAAATTTTTAAGAGCTTCATAGCAAATGGAGAACACATGTGCATATGGCAATAGTTATATATTTTATCCCATTAAAATTGTATTTAAATGATATTTTTCTCATTTTACTTCCTCAATTTAGACTATTGAGCGCATCACACACAAATCAGATTACAAAAATATCTTAAGAAAGGTTGTAATGTAACAAAATAGGTAAAAAGCTGAGGGTGGTGCATATTTCCACAAGTCGCTGTGTATCTTTATGTAAGATTACATAGATGAGAAGGTGAAAACCAGGGCACAGGCTCCAACCAGGCAACTCAGCACCTCTGTGAGGACTACAGCAGGTACACTCCGGTGTTACTTCGGTGTTGGTCAGCCTAAGTATAAGACTTTGAAGCGTGCATAAAAGAATTCAGGCGGCACTCACCGGTTTCTTTGAAGTGTTGTTTTAATCCTTTACGGGGTTACATGTGCAGGTAGGGAAGGGAGGTGCAGAGTCGGTCGACAGTCGGTTGTTTCACGCAGGTCCAATGCAAAGTACAATTTAATATACAATCAAAGTTGATGCTGGAGGGACACAGTAGTGCCTATCTTTAGACCACAGGTGATGAAGCTTTGCAGGTGATGACTTTGAAAGGAATCAGAAAGTGATGTTTTGATTTGCCATGGTTTATCTTGATAAATATTTATATTCACAGATTTTTGTAGATGTAAAAACCGCATCTTTACACTTTTTTTATGAAGTTTTTATTAACTTAATCATATAATGGATGGTTGCATCAACTTTGATTGTATATTAAATTGTACTTTTTTGTTCTAATACACCGGCAGTGACGTTGGTTGCCACCCTTATTAGAGGCGGGGCATCACGTCATGGCTGCATTGGACCTGTTGAAGCGCATACAGGGTGAAACAGTCGACTGTCGTCCGACTCTGCACCTCCCTTTCCTCCCTGCACATGTAAGCCTGTAAAGGATTAAAACAACACTTCAAAGAAACCGGTGAGTGCCGCCTGAATTATTTTATGCACGCTTTATATAAGATTGCTTTTATTATTTATGACAACTAGCTTTATGTTCTCATGTACATATTACACAAAATTGCACAATCACATAGCGCTTCCATGACATATGGTGTAATATACTATATATATACTATACTATGCTATATATATATATATATATATATATTATACTATATTTGTATAGTCAGAGAAAATATACAGATCAGGTCTACATTTTACAAGAGGTAGCAGAAAAAAATATTTAAGATTTGAAAAGTTGAAAACGAAAAAATGCAAAAGACATGGAGGACTGATGAAGTTAAATAGGAAAATAAAACAGATTATATTGGAAGTGATATAAGCTATTTTTATGGTTGAGTCTTCCTGTCTGCACATGAACTTTTAATCCTCCTACAACACAAATTAATCTGTAATCTTTTGTTCCTTCCGAAAACATGTCCATAGGGATTAACTTTCCACTTTAGCTTCATGTACAGTTTATAGCTTGAAGACATTGATTGGAATCCTGCCTGACAATTATTACTATAGCAAATAAGGCCCCAATATAGTCCATGTTTAAAGCCTTTGGTTCATATATACTAAACAGTTTTATGCTAATTTGATGTGAATTGTTGCAAAAATTTCTTTGCAAACGATGACTAGCAATAAACATGCTTTAAAATGTTAGCAGGGGAAAGGTAGAAGGAAAGTTCAGCTCACCCAGTTGAAATAGTAGTACTCCAGTACTAGGATATGGTGCACGGATACAGTCCTGGTCTCTGGACCAGCAATCACCAATAATAATGTAGAAAAATCCAGCACTCATAAACTTGCAATGATGAGGATTTATTGAAACATTCAACGCCATCCATCTAATACAGGCAGTATGTGCTAACACCGACGCGTTTCGACAGAGAGCTGTCATAGTCGTGGTTCAAAGATGTCTGGAGGGAAAACCCATATATACCTCCTTAATCCTAGCACACATGTGACATAATTAATCATTGATACCTGATTAAAGATAACACAGCAGAGCAACAAATATGTACAAAAAACTAACTTTTACAATAAATCAATAAAACATATTAAAATAGAATAAACAGTGATTCAAAAGCAAATCATAAGTACAATAAAGAACAACTGGTCAAGGGATAATAGTAACAGATCAGGTATGAAAGTAAAGGAGAGACACATATATTGTACTAGTATTGTAAAATCAGATCTTGTCTTTTGTTTAAGCCCATGGCACTCTAGTCCCCAGCTTGAATATTCAGTAGATTCGCGGTTTAAAAGTCTGAGTTTTTCTGTCTCCATTTCTTGGAGAGTTTGAAACGCTTTCAATACCAGAAAACCGCAATATCTCGTATCTCCACCATGTTTTTGACAGCAATGTCGAAAGACTGCAGACTGATTAACCGCAGCGGTATTGTCAGAATCTTAGATGTGTTTTGCATATACGTCGTTTCAATTCCCCAGTAGTGCAGCCTACATACTGGACTTTGCACAGAGTGCACTCAATTAAATACACTACATAGCTGTTAGTGCAGTTCATGTAGTTCTCAATGGGAAATTTTCTGCATTAACACCGGATTCAAAAGATTCAGTTCTATGTACATAATTGCAGGCCCCGACTTTAAGCACCATTCTTTCCCCTGGTTTTTTCACACTTCCAACAACACACTCAGGGAATACTTGGATTGAATTAAGGGGCTTTTATAAGTACGGACATCTGAGATGTAAAGCCTGCAATTATGTACATATACAGTTGCGAATGTCCCAGCACGGGTGTCTGGGTTTCTGCTACCCGCACAGGAGGCTGTGCACACCTCCAGGGGTGGGTTCACTGGCTGCGACTGCCTCGGGACACACCCGCCGTACACGAAGGGCATAGGGCCCTCGCTCTCCCTCCTGCCAAACAAAACTGACTCAGTCCCTGGGGTGTAGATCTCTGCCCGGGTGACCCTCGAGCAGGTACTCCTCCACGTCCCAGTGGGAGACAAAGAGCTCCTGGCTTGCCCCTGTACCTAGAGGAAGCCCCAGCCTCTGCCGAGATGGAAAGTGGTCACAGTCTCTTCCTGGCTTGGGCCCTTACCGGTGGACTGGGCCTTGGGGGCTTCAGCCTTTGCCCGCATATTGTGTTCTTCCAGCGCTCGCTCTTGGGCCCTTCTGTTCTGACTTCTCTGCCTCCCATTGGGCAATTTCCGCTCAGGTGTTTGGCCCAGGTTAGGGTCTGCACCTCCTCCTGGCCCGCTTCGAAGGCTCCGGGGACCCCATCAGCTCCCCCTGGGATTGCTCCATTAGAAGATGACCAGGTCTCCTCTAACCTTCTGGGCTGGTGGTTCTGGGGTAAGCGGTGCTATGAGTCCCTCCCCGTCAACTGGGGTCTGCTCCCAGTCCAGGTTGGTCGGCGCTGGGCCAGGATGGGTGCGCTAGGGGGTTCAGCAGGCCCAACTAGGGTCTCAGTCCCTTCTGGGATGGCGTCTCACCTACCTTCTTCTGGGTCTGCACTGGCACTGGGTTCCTCTTGTCTGCTCTCACGTTGACGGTCGGGGATGCTGGACAGGAAGTGATCTGCTGAGCAGTTGCCTGTGCTAGTAAGGTCTTCCACCATCAGCCCAAGGTAGTGATCTGGGCCTTCACTAGCTGGCAGCTCAACTCCCGTACTTCCTCTTGCAGGAAGGCGGGGTCTAGCTCAGGTACTTGGCTCAGACTCTTCTCAGTAAGCTGGGGAGATCCTCCTCTGCCACCCCATGCTCCGGGTTTTCTTGGCCTTGCTCCGCCATGTTGCCAACCAGGTCGCAGATGCTGGAGTTCCTGTCCACACCTTGCCCAGTTCACGCAAGAATGCTCGTCTGCCCCCTCCTCTCGTGGGCATGTCTCTGCTCCCTTGCTGTCGGTCACACCCCTGGGCAGAGTAACACAGACTTTTGGCCTGCCCTCCGGCTCTTGGAGGGTGAAGGGGGTGTAGGCCATTTTTCCCCTGTGTGCTGGCCCGGCCCATGACGGGGGACTGCGGTCCAGCCCCCAGCCAGCACATGGTCTCAGTCTATCATGGCCACCATTACTCTGGCCTAAAAAGCACAGTTTCTTTGTTGCAGTTCGGAAGGCGCACAAGACCTGGCAACATGGCTTGGTACATCCTGTTCGTGATGCCAAGTTTGACGTGCCCCGTGGTTTCACGCCTGACATTGCTGGATGCTGCTTTGTATGTGTTTGTCTTTAAGAGCTGCATGGTTGATAGTTGTGAAGGTCCTGGCCTCCTGTGTTGGGCTCCAGAACTGCATTCACTATTAGGTGCAACTGCTGGTTGAGGGGTTAATGTGTGAATCACCTTTTCTTTTCAAAAGTTCTTTCTATTGATTAACAAATAAAGGCAATAATACTAATCAAGTATAGAGGCATTCAGCATCTATTAATTTCAAGGAAAGGTCTATGAACAAATGACCTCTAAAGACTATACTGAAAATATAATATCTAACAATAAACATCAAAGTTTAAGAGAAAGATTTAGAAAGAAACAGTAAGACTGGTAAAGTGAGATGAGAATAAAAAAAGAGTAAGGTAGGACAGGAAAGTGGGGGGAGGGAGGGGGACAAGGGTGTGTAGATTCAATCGAGGAGCAATGGTATGTTAATTACGATTAGGTTTGCATCGGCAAGAGATTATTTCTGAAAAGCAACCAGGATAGCCAATGGTCCCTAAAAGATGATTGAGTGTGGTTCACTACAGAAGTTAGTTCTGCCATACTATAAAGTTGGTTAATTTTATTCACAAGTAGTTGAAGAGTGGGTATTTGAGTTGATCTCCAAAGGTTGGAATAAGTAATTTTGCTGCAGCAAGGACATTATAGATTAATAATGAGACCTTATTATGATTAGGACCTATAGGAAGGTTTAGAAGCACAATTTCTGGCGTAAGTGTAAGTTTGTAACCCGTTATATCATAGATCAGTCTCTCTGTTGTTTTCCAAAAAGGGCTGGAATCGGGCACCACCACCAAAGGTGGAGGTAGTCTCCAATGTCACTCCCACATCTCCAACAATCACTTGCGTGTTCACTGACAAATAAGTGCTTGTTGTGGAGTGGTATACCAGCGTGAAATTATCTTAAAGGAGTTTTCTTGGGTCTTTATACATTCTAGGCGGTAACGGGCATAGATATGGAGTACTTGTGCCTTTGTGAACTGATAACCCAGGTCACGTTCCCAGTTGGCGATGTATGCACTTTTTAGACACAGGTCACCATCTAGTAAGGTCTGATAGATGGTGGAAAGGACCTTTGTGGGTCTGCATGCTTTAGCGCACAGCACTTCAAATGGTGTAGGTTGACGTGATAATGCAATGCCATACTGCAATTTGTGGAGTACTGTCCGTAATGTCATGTATTGAAGAAAATTGAAAGTCTCTAGTTTTTGTAGATCTGAAAACGGGAGCAGAGCCCCATCAACAAACATCTGATCTATAGCAATGTTTGCGAAACAGTGGGTGAGTGTTCCTCTAGGGTTTTGCAATTGTTCTGCTTTTGTCATAACATCCAGTAATGTGAGGAGGGGGATGATAAATGCGTTAAGTATTTGTATGTTTTCGACCATAATGAAGCATCGTCCAGGTAAGTGGGTTATGTTGAGTTGGATATGAGCTGTTGTTAGTGTGTGTAAGTAACAACGATCTAAGAAGATGGGGCGATAGCCTAATTTCAATGTCAACCCATAGTTTATGACGAGAGTTCCGCATGATGTCAACTGTATGGAAAAGAACAGCTGAGTAGTAATAAGTTTTGATGTCAGAGCACCCATTCCTCCCTTTGCTCTTGAAAGTGACAAAATGCGGAAATTTATGCAATGTTTTGTATTTTTCCATATATAATCAAAGATGAAAGAATTGATCTTACCTAGATAGGTAATGGGCACCTGAATAGGAAGCATGGAGAAAAGGTATATAAATTTAGGCAAAATCAAGCTTTTAATGAGGTTTTTTCGACCCATCTAAGATAAGAAAAGATTGCGCCAGGTTTTTATAGTAGCTCTTACTTTGTCCAATAAGGGGAAATAATTAAGTGGTAAAAGGTCTCTGTGGGACCTGCCTATTTTTACACCCAAATATGCTATGTAAGATTTTGACCATGAAAACGCGTATAATGATTTCAGTTTGGACAAGGTTAGTGGTGGTATATTTAGATCAAGAGCCTGAGATTTTGACGCATTTATTTTCAAGTTGGAAAGTGCGCTGTACTCGTTGAAAATCTGTATCAAAGTAGGGAAACTTTGAACGGGATTAGACATAAGTATGAGCAGATCATCTGCAAAGGCAGCTGTTTTGTGGTGTGTCTCTCCCAGTGTAATGCCATGTACGCCGTTATTAAGTTGAATATATCAGTCATATGGGCTCCATCGCTAAAATGAATAATAATGGAGACAATAAACAACCTTGTCTTGTGCCATTATGTTTTGGTGAACGTGTCTGCCAAGGAGCCATTTATGCCGATACGCGTGGTCAGGTTGGCGTACATTTTTAAGATGGCGTCGACTAATTAAATTGGGATGCCAAAACTAATGAGGTTTCCTCTAAATAGATCCAGTCCTCCCTGTCGAAGGCTTTTTCCGCATCAGTTCCCAAAAGGACCAATGGGAGTTTCTGCCAGTTAGCATACTGTATAAGGTGGAGTACTTTTAGAGCATTGTCCTTCCCCTCTCTTCCACCAACAAACCCGCTTGGCACAAGGAGATACTCTCTGGGAGAAAAGCAGCAAAACGTCGAGCAACCATACTGGCAAAAAATGTCAAATCTACATTTAATAAGGAGATCGGTCTATAGCTGCTACAGAGTTCTTTGTCTTTCCCCTCCTTATATATCAAAGAAATTTTTGCCTCTAGGGTTTGAAGTGGGAACCGGTTACCATTTAATACAGAATTGTACATGGTCAGCATATGTCGTAGAATCGAGGGAAAGGATTTATAATATGCACAAGGTAATCCATCTGGACCCGGCGCCTTACCAGTGGGACACTTCGACAGGGCAGACTGGAGTTCGTCTAATCAAAAGGGTTTGTTAGGAAGTAGTGATGAGCGAGCATGCTCGCCACTACTCGGTACTCGCACGAGTATCACTGTACTTGGGCTACTCGCCGAGCACCGAGTAATCTCGCGATACTCGTGCTGTGCTCGTGGTCGTCATCTCTGCATGTTGGCGCTCTTTTGAGAGCCAGCCCACGTGCAGGGATTGGCTGTCAGACCACTGCAATGCCACAGCCCTGTTAGTTGTGGCATAGCAGTGATTGGCCGGCCTGCACAGCGTCACCGAGCCTTTATAACTCCCGGCGCGCTGTGCTCGGCACACAGCCATCCAGACAGTGAGTGTAGGGAGAGTGTCTGCTGCTGCTTAGGGACAGATTTGCGGCCCTTAGAGGTAGATCCGAGCAGGGCTGCAAACTGCTGCTGACCACAACAGTCCTTCTCAGGACTAATCTAGGAGGATATAGGCAGGGTGATCCAGATCGGAGTCCAAGCTTTCCAGTGACCAGAACAGTCCTTCTCAGGACTAATCTAGGAGGATATAGGCAGGGTGATACAGATCGGAATCCAAGCTTTTCTGTGACCATTAGAGTCACCACACTCTTGAACTTACTACCTTAATACAGGTTAGGGACTAAAATCCTCTCCTGACACCATTACAGTCACCAGACAGGTGTACGTACTACCTTAATACAGGTTAGGGACTAAAATTCTCTCCTGAAACCATTAAAGTCACCAGACAGGTGTACGTACTACCTTAATACAGGTTAGGGACTAAAATCCTCTCCTGAAACCATTACAGTCACCAGACAGGTGTACGTACTACCTTAATACAGGTTAGGGACTAAAATTCTCTCCTGAAACCATTAAAGTCACCAGACAGGTGTACGTACTACCTTAATACAGGTTAGGGACTAAAATCCTCTCCTGAAACCATTACAGTCACCAGACAGGTGTACGTACTACCTTAATACAGGTTAGGGACTAAAATCCTCTCCTGACACCATTACAGTCACCAGACAGGTGTACGTACTACCTTAATACAGGTTAGGGACTAAAATCCTCTCCTGAAACCATTGAAGTCACCAGACAGGTGTACGTACTACCTTAATACAGGTTAGGGACTAAAATCCTCTCATGACACCATTAAAGTCACCAGACAGGTGTACGTACTACCTTAATAAAGTTAGGGACTAAAATCCTCGCCTGAAACCATTAAAGTCACCAGACAGGTGTACGTACTACCTTAATACAGGTTAGGGACTAAAATCCTCTCCTGAAACCATTAAAGTCAACAGACAGGTGTACGTACTACCTTAATACAGGTTAGGGACTAAAATCCTCGCCTGAAACAATTAAAGTCACCAGACAGGTGTACGTACTACCTTAATACAGGTTAGGGACTAAAATCCTCTCCTGAAACCATTAAAGTCACCAGACAGGTGTACGTACTACCTTAATACAGGTTAGGGACTAAAATCCTCTCCTGAAACCATTAAAGTCACCAGACAGGTGTACGTACTACCTTAATACAGGTTAGGGACTAAAATCCTCTCCTGAAACCATTAAAGTCACCGACAGGTGTACGTACTACCTTAATACAGGTTAGGGACTAAAATCCTCTCCTGAAACCATTAAAGTCACCAGACAGGTGTACGTACTACCTTAATACAGGTTAGGGACTAAAATCCTCTCCTGAAACCATTAAAGTCACCAGACAGGTGTACGTACTACCTTAATACAGGTTAGGGACTAAAATCCTCTCCTGAAACCATTACAGTCACCAGACTGGTGTACGTCATACCTTGATACAGGTTAGGGACTAAAATCCTCTCCTGAAACCATTACAGTCACCAGACTGGTGTACGTCATACCTTGATACAGGTTAGGGAACTAAAATCCTAATCTCTTGTGATCTCAACAGTCACCAGACTGGTGTACGTCATACCTTGATACAGGTTAGGGAACTAAAATCCTAATCTCTTGTGATCTCAACAGTCACCAGACTGGTGTACGTCATACCTTGATACAGGTTAGGGAACTAAAATCCTAATCTCTTGTGATCTCAACAGTCACCAGACTGGTGTACGTCATACCTTGATACAGGTTAGGGAACTAAAATCCTAATCTCTTGTGATCTCAACAGTCACCAGACTGGTGTACGTCATACCTTGATACAGGTTAGGGAACTAAAATCCTAATCTCTTGTGATCTCAACAGTCACCAGACTGGTGTACGTCATACCTTGATACAGGTTAGGGAACTAAAATCCTAATCTCTTGTGATCTCAACAGTCACCAGACTGGTGTACGTCATACCTTGATACAGGTTAGGGAACTAAAATCCTAATCTCTTGTGATCTCAACAGTCACCAGACTGGTGTACGTCATACCTTGATACAGGTTAGGGAACTAAAATCCTAATCTCTTGTGATCTCAACAGTCAGCAGACTGGTGTACGTCATACCTTGATACAGGTTAGGGACTAAAATCCTCTTTCCTGACACCATTACAGTCACCAGACTGGTGTACGTCATACCTTGATACAGGTTAGGGACTAAAATCCTCTCCTGAAACCATTACAGTCACCAGACTGGTGTACGTCTTACCTTGATACAGGTTAGGGAACTAAAATCCTAATCTCTTGTGATCTCAACAGTCACCAGACTGGTGTACGTCATACCTTGATACAGGTTAGGGAACTAAAATCCTAATCTCTTGTGATCTCAAGAGTCACCAGACCGGTGTACGTCATACCTTGATACAGGTTAGGGAACTAAAATCCTAATCTCTTGTGATCTCAACAGTCACCAGACTGGTGTACGTCATACCTTGATACAGGTTAGGGAACTAAAATCCTAATCTCTTGTGATCTCAACAGTCACCAGACTGGTGTACGTCATACCTTGATACAGGTTAGGGAACTAAAATCCTAATCTCTTGTGATCTCAACAGTCACCAGACTGGTGTACGTCATACCTTGATACAGGTTAGGGAACTAAAATCATAATCTCCTGTGACCTCTACAGTCACCAGACAGTTGTCGCTCTATACAGGCAAAATGCGCAAAGGCGTTGTCAAGGGCGTTGGCAAGGAACAAGGAAGTGGACGTGATGGTGGTGCAGGCAGAGGCCGAGGTCGTGTGCAAGCACTAATTTCGCAACAACAAAGGGCCACATCTCCTCGCTCGCACGTCCTGTCCCAAATTCTTGGGGCCCGCAGCAGTACACCGCTGTTGAACCAAGACCAGTGTCAACAGGTTGTTACTTGGATAGCGGATAATGCTTCAAGTCAGATGGGCACCTCCACAAACACCCTGTCTTCCACACGGTCAACTGTCAGTAGCCGTGATACTGCACCGCACATTTCGCAACCTGATCCTCCTTCCTACCACCTGGCCGAGTACACGTCCACGGACATTACTGATCCCACACTAGGACACTCGGAAGAGCTGTTCACGTATCCATTCGCAGAATCTGGCCTGTCGCCACCTCCTCTTGAAGTGGGTCATGAGGAGATGGTATGTACAGATGCCCAAATATTTGAGCAGCCACGTTATGACGAATGGAACGTTGTCAAAGTGTCTCAACAAGGGGTGGACGATGATGAGACAATATTGCCAGGAAGTCAGGAGGAGGATCAGGGTGCTGAAGAGGAAGACGACGTGGTGGATGATCCAGTAGCTGACCCAACATGGCAGGAGGATATGCAGAGCGAGGACAGCAGTGCACAGGGGGAGGGAGGCGTAGCATCCAAACAGGCAGTACGAAGCAGGGTTGCGTCCGCAGGCAGAAGGCAGGCAACCGTTCCCCGGAACAACAACACGACTCAAGGTGCCTGTGCAAATGTTTGGTCTTCCCGAGTCTGGGAGTTTTTTAAGTTGGCTCCAGAAGACTCTAAAAAGCCCATTTGCCACACCTGCCATGCCAGTATCAGCAGGGGTACGAAAACTAGCAGCCTGACCACCACCAGCATGATCAGGCACATGTCAGCCAAGCACCCGACTTTGTGGGAAGTACAACAGAGTCGAGGAGCGGTGCTTGCTGATGTCACTGCTACGTCTTCGCCTGTTGTGCGCGCGAGCCAATCCCCTGTCCATGCTGGCCGCGAACAAGCCTCCGGCCCTGCACCTGAAGTTGCCCACGCACAAATTACACCACCATCAAGCACGTCCTTGTCCCAGCGCAGCGTTCAATTATCCATTCAGCAAACATTTGAAACAGGCGCAAATACGCTGCCAACGCCCCACATGCCACAGTCCTGAATGATCACATTTCGCGACTCATAGCGCTAGAAATGTTGCCTTTCCGGCTGGTGAGACGGACGCATTCCGTGACCTGATGGCGGCTGCTGTCCCACGTTACTCGGTCCAGAGCCACTATTTCTCCAGATGTGCCGTCCCCGCATTGCATAACCACGTGTCCAACAGCATCACACGTGCCCTGAACAACGCTGTTTCAGCCAAAGTCCACCTAACCACAGACACGTGGACAAGTGCTTGTGGGCAAGGCCGCTACATCTCCTTGATGGCACACTGGATTAATATTGTGGAGGCTGGGACCAAGTCTGAGCGAGGGACGGAACACGTCCTTCCCACACCAAGGATAGCAGACCCTACCTCTGTCAGGGTTTCACCGACACTCTACAGCTCCGGAATGTCATGCTCTTCAGCCTCCTCCTCCTGCGCATACTAATCCACTGTACCCTCCACACCAGTCCCAAGCTGGAAGCGGCAGCACTGCCTCTGCAAAGCGGCAACAGGCTGTGCTGAAGCTAGTCTGCATAGGTGACAAACCCCACAATGCAGAAGAGGTGTGGACAGCTCTGAAACAGCAGGCTGATCACTGGCTCACACCTCTGAACCTAAAGCCAGGAAAGGTCGTGTGTGACAATGGCCGGAACCTGGTGGCAGCTTTGAGGCGAGGGCAGCTGACGCATGTTCCATGCGTGGCCCATGTGCTCAACCTGGTGGTTCAGAGGTTTGTGAAGTCATACCCAGAGGTGTCTGACCTGCTGGTAAAAGTTCGGCGTCTGTCTGCACATTTTCGCAAGTCACCTGCTGCTTCAGCCGGCCTTGCCGGCTTTCAGCGCCGTTTGTGTCTTCCGGCCCACAGACTGGTGTGTGATGTCCCCACGCGTTGGAATTCAACTCTGCACATGTTGGTCAGGATATGTGAGCAGAAGAGGGCAGTTGTGGACTACCTGCATCACCTAAGCAGTCGGGAAATGGGTCAAACTCCACACATAACACCTGAGGAGTGGAGATGGATGTCGGACCTATGCACCGTCCTCCAAAACTTTGAGGACTCCACCAAGATTGTGAGCGGCGATGATGCCATTATTAGCGTCACCATACCACTACTCTGCCTTCTAAAACGGTCTCTGCTGAAAATCAAAGAGGATGCATTGCAGGCCGAGCGCGATGACTTTGAGCAAGAAACAGTAGTGGGTGTGGGTGAAAACACTCAGCCCAGCCTCATCTCATCACAACGTGCAGTGGAGGACTATGATGAGGAGGAGGAGGATGAAGACATGGAGCAACTCTCTGGCCAAATTGAGGATATGACATGCACACCAGTCATACCCTCGATTCAGCGTGGCTGGCCAAAGGACAGGGGAGATGAGGAGGAGGAGGAGGAGGAGCACAACATGTTCAGTCATCGTGTTGGTCTGGATACTGAAGTGATGGCTGTTAAGAGTCTGGCGCACATGGCTGACTTTATGGTAAGCTGCCTGTCTCGTGACCCTCGCGTTCAGAACATCTTGGCCGACAATCAGTACTGGTTGGCAACACTGTTAGACCCACGCTACAAGGAGAACTTTATGTCTCTCATTCCTGAGGCGGAGAGGTCAGCCAAAATGCAGCAGTTCCACAGGGCCATAGTCACAGAAGTAGTGAAATCATTCCCCTCACAAAACGCTAGCGGCATAGGTCAGGATTCGGTGGACAACCAAGGCGTACGGCCGAGAGGGGCACAAGTCCAATCCGCCAGAGGTAGGGGAACAGTCTTTATGATGTGGGACAGTTTTCTCAGCCCCTCACGTACCACAGCCCCTGAGGTGCGGGGTAGTGCCACCAGAAATGCTAAGTTTGGGCAGATGCTGAAAGAGTACCTTGCAGATCGAACAACTGTACTGCGAGATTCCTCTGTGCCTTTCAATTATTGGGTCTCCAAGCTGGACACGTGGCATGAATTGGCTCTCTACGCCTTGGAAGTCCTGGCCTGCCCTGCCGCTAGCGTTTTATCAGAGCGTGTTTTCAGTGCTGCAGGTGGAATCATCACTGATAAATGCACCCGCCTGTCAACTGAAAATGCTGACAGGCTGACTCTGATCAAGATGAACAAGGGTTGGATTGGGCCAGACTTCACCACACCACCAGCAAATGACAACTGAATTAAAATTTTGTTATGTGAATTTGCCATGTACCTCCACTCACCCATGGGTACACACTTCAGTACTTTGGCTAATCGCTGGACTGCTCCTCCTTCTCCTCATGTGACACCATGATGACCGTTACAATAGTTAGGCTGTTGTTTGAGGTATACCCGCAGTGGTAAATTTTTTCGCCCATTCTTTTAGAATGGGCATTACAACGACAGGAGACCCGCTCCTTTTCAATGGGAAAAATGTTTTGAGGCCCTCCTGCACGTCTCTATCCAGGGACGAAGAGGAGCCTCCCAATTTTTGGCTGTCCTGGCCAAAGGGCAATACTACAATACACCCACTTGAGGGTTACAGGCCCTACTACATGTCTGAATGCATGGGTCATTGTAGAACCTCCCAATTTTTGGCTGCCCTGGCCAAAGGCCTAGGCTAAAATGCACCCACTTGAGGGTTACAGGCCCTACTACATGTCTGTATGCATGGGTCATTGTTGAACCTCCCAATTTTGGGCTGCCCTGACCAAAGGGCTATACTACAATACACCCAGTTCTTGTTTACAGGCCCTCCTGCACGTCTCTATGCAGGGACAAAGAGGAGCCTACCAATTTTTGGCTGCCCTGACCAAAGGGCTATACTACAATACACCCACTTGAGGGTTACAGGCCCTACTACATGTCTGAATGCATGGGTCATTGTAGAACCTCCCAATTTTTGGCTGCCCTGCCCAAAGTCCTAGGCTAAAATGCACCCACTTGAGGGTTACAGGCCCTACTACATGTCTGTATGCATGGGTCATTGTTGAACCTCCCAATTTTTGGCTGCCCTGACCAAAGGGCTATACTACAATACACCCAGTTCTTGTTTACAGGCCCTCCTGCACATCTCTATGCAGGGACAAAGAGGAGCCTCCCAATTTTTGGCTGCCCTGGCCAAAGGCCTAAGCTAAAATGCACCCACTTGAGGGTTACAGGCCCTACTACATGTCTGTATGCATGGGTCATTGTTGAACCTCCCAATTTTTGGCTGCCCTGACCAAAGGGCTATACTACAATACACCCACTTGAGGGTTACAGGCCCTACTACATGTCTGAATGCATGGGTCATTGTTGAACCTCCCAATTTTTGGCTGCCCTGACCAAAGGGCTATACTACAATACACCCACTTGAGGGTTACAGGCCCTACTACATGTCTGAATGCATGGGTCATTGTAGAACCTCCCAATTTTTGGCTGCCCTGGCCAAAGGCCTAGGCTAAATTGCACCCACTTGAGGGTTACAGGCCCTACTACATGTCTGAATGCATGGGTCATTGTTGAACCTCCCAATTTTTGGCTGCCCTGACCAAAGGGCTATACTACAATACACCCACTTGAGGGTTACAGGCCCTACTACATGTCTGAATGCATGTGTCATTGTAGAACCTCCCAATTTTTGGCTGCCCTGGCCAAAGGCCTAGGCTAAAATGCACCCACGTGAGGGTTACAGGCCCTACTACATGTCTGTATGCATGGGTCACTGCTGAACCTCCCAATTTTTGGCTACCCTCACCAAAGGGCTATACTACAATACACCCACTTGAGGGTTACAGGCCCTCCTGCACGTCTCTATCCATGGACATATATACTAGAAAAAAAACTGCAAAGCACTCGCTACACTGTGCGAGAGGTGCAAGCTGTGTCGCTGGATCAACAAGAAACAAAAGATTCACTGCTGCACTCAATCTAACCAAAAAGTGTATGCTAACAAGCAAATGGTTTGAGAAAAAAATTAAAACATCCGTTTCTTTCTAAAAAACTCAATACTCACTTTTTATTAAAAACCGGGGCTCTTGGTACACCCATTGGCCAATGTATGCCTGCCCTCCGGCCACTTCTCGGCGGCCCCGGGGTCCGGAGGGTCCTGCGCTGACATCCCTGCCAGATCCTTGTCCGTGGACTCCCTGGTCCTTCTGACCTCATCCTGATCCCTGAGCACCTGGGCTCGGTGGGGGTGCAATCTGCAGCTGGGTGGAGCCAGCCACTCCACCTTGTCTGATATATATACTAGAAAAAAACTGCAAAGCACTCGCTACACTGTGCGAGAGGTGCAAGCTGTGTCGCTGGATCAACAAGAAACAAAAGATTCACTGCTGCACTCAATCTAACCAAAAAGTGTATGCTAACAAGCAAATGGTTTGAGAAAAAAATTAAAACATCCGTTTCTTTCTAAAAAACTCAATACTCACTTTTTTATTAAAAACCGGGGCTCTTGGTACACCCATTGGCCAATGTATGCCTGCCCTCCGGCCACTTCTCGGGGGCCCCGGGGTCCGGAGGGTCCTGCGCTGACATCCCTGCCAGATCCTTGTCCGTGGACTCCCTGGTCCTTCTGACCTCATCCTGATCCCTGAGCACCTGGGCTCGGTGGGGGTGCAATCTGCAGCTGGGTGGAGCCAGCCACTCCACCTTGTCTGATATATATACTAGAAAAAAACTGCAAAGCACTCGCTACACTGTGCGAGAGGTGCAAGCTGTGTCGCTGGATCAACAAGAAACAAAAGATTCACTGCTGCACTCAATCTAACCAAAAAGTGTATGCTAACAAGCAAATGGTTTGAGAAAAAAATTAAAACATCCGTTTCTTTCTAAAAAACTCAATACTCACTTTTTTATTAAAAACCGGGGCTCTTGGTACACCCATTGGCCAATGTATGCCTGCCCTCCGGCCACTTCTCGGCGGCCCCGGGGTCCGGAGGGTCCTGCGCTGACATCCCTGCCAGATCCTTGTCCGTGGACTCCCTGGTCCTTCTGACCTCATCCTGATCCCTGAGCACCTGGGCTCGGTGGGGGTGCAATCTGCAGCTGGGTGGAGCCAGCCACTCCACCTTGTCTGATATATATACTAGAAAAAAAACTGCAAAGCACTCGCTACACTGTGCGAGAGATGCAAGCTGTGTCGCTGGATCAACAAGAAACAAAAGATTCACTGCTGCACTCAATCTAACCAAAAAGTGTATGCTAACAAGCAAATGGTTTGAGAAAAAAATTAAAACATCCGTTTCTTTCTAAAAAGAGAAGTGGCCGGAGGGCAGGCATACATTGGCCAATGGGTGTACCAAGAGCCCCGGTTTTTAATAAAAAAGTGAGTATTGAGTTTTTTAGAAAGAAACGGATGTTTTAATTTTTTTCTCAAACCATTTGCTTGTTAGCATACACTTTTTGGTTAGATTGAGTGCAGCAGTGAATCTTTTGTTTCTTGTCTATCCATGGACAAAGAGGAGCCTCCCAATTTTTGGCTGCCCTGACCAAAGGGCTATACTACAATACACCCACTTGAGGGTTACAGGCCCTCCTGCATGTCTGTGTCCAGGGGCATTGGTGAATCTCCCAATTTTGGACTGCCCTGGCAAAGGAAGATACTACAATACACCCAGTTCCTCAAAATGGGCACATTATTTCAAGACAGGGCTTCATGTTCGTCTCTTCTCAGGGTCATCGTAATGCCGCACAATGTTTTCACGTAAAATCTTTCATGTAATCACAAAAAGTAACATACACCAGCTGTATCTCACTATTGGGTATGTGCCCTTAACATTTCCACCCTAAATATTCATTTTGGTGTCATTTTGGAAGGTTTTCTGGTGACTCCGTAAAATTGGCGTGAAACTCGGACAACATTGTTCACAGCTGTGACTTTTGAGTGATAAATGCTTCCAGGGGTCTTCCCCATGGTGTTGCCATGTCATTTCAGCACTCTTCTGAGACTTTTGTGACATTTTTAGGGTTTTTCCATGCTGCCAGCAGTCATTTCATAAAAATACTCGTGTCTTCCATAGGATAACATTGGGCTCGTTACTCGGGCCGAGTACACGAGTATCTCGGGATGCTCGGCCCGAGCTTCGAGCACCCGAGCATTTTAGTACTCGCTCATCACTATTAAGAAGTAATTGTTGTTGGGGAGTGAAGCTAGGGAGATTTAGTTGGGATAGAAAAGATTTAATTTTTTGTCTCCTGATCTTTTTCTCTTGATTATTTTCATCTGGGCGTATCTACTCTATAATTGCCGTAGGCATTTTCGTGTCGGCCCCCGAAAACGCCGTGGCTATGTCACTATGTGACGTCACCACGCGCAAGCAATGGCCGCGAAGCGGCCATTGCGAGTCGCTGGCCGAAAATAGAACCAGAGGCCCGGCTACAGAGTTAGCGATTTACCGCTGAGGTAGCGCGAGCAATGGCCGCGAGGCCATTGCGAGTCGCTACGTCAGCCGCCGCAAGTCCCCTTATACTTTGCATGGGGATCCATGCGAGTCGCTGTGTAGTGCATTGCGAGTCGCTATCACAGCACGTCTCCCTATACTTTGTATGGGGACTACTACTACTACTACTACTACTACTACTACTACTACGCCCCCCCCCCTCAATGGCCGCACAGCCCCCCCCTCAATGGCCGCACAGCCCCCCCCCCTCAATGGCCGCACAGCCCCCCCCCCTCAATGGCCGCACAGCCCCCCCCCCCACCCCCCCCTCAATGGCCGCACAGCCCCCCCCCCTCAATGTCCCAAAGTCAGCTGTGACCGCCTGGCCCTTGGACACTGGCTGCCATGCACACATCAGCTGGTAGGCTCCCATCACTTACCCACTGAGGACGGATCACTTCCAGCACCTCTTCACATGGCAGTGCTCTGAACTTCTGAATCATCCTCTCCTCACTCAGACACCTGGCAGGTTCCTATCCAGCCTACTCACTCCCAGCTGCAACCCAGTGAGTCAATCAGCACATCTTCACTCACACACAGACCTGACATGTGATTAACCCCCTGTGCACCATTCAGGTTTAGCCCAGCAAGGCACTAATCCCCACAGGTTCAGCCGCTCATTAGGCTCATGAATGTATCGGATCTTCAGCACTCACACTCAGCTGTTTTACTCAGCGAGTCGCTGGCCGAAAATAGAACCATAGGCTCGGCCACAAACTTAGCGATTTACCGCTGAGGTAGCGCGAGCAATGGCCGTGAGGCCATTGCGAGTCGCTACCTCAGCCGCCGCACCTGCCGCAAGTACCCCTATACTTTCTATGGGGATTACCGCAACCGCGCCGCAAGTGTAACGGTTGCGGCGCGGTTGCGGTAATCCCCATAGAAAGTATAGGGGGACTTGCGGCAGGTGCAGCAAGTGCGGTTTTTTAACTTTAATAATAATAAAAATACTAAAAAAAAAAAAAAAAAATAATATAAATAATACACAATAAAATAAAACATAATAATAAAAAACAACAAAAAAATAATATATAAAATTAATATATTAATTACATTAACTAATTAAATTTAAAAAATTAATCTAATACCCCCCCAAACAGTATTCAACACCCCCCAAAAAGTATTGAACACCCCCCAAAAAGTATTCAACAACCCCCAAAAAGTATTCAACACCCCCCCAAAAAGTCCTCACACCCCCCCAAAAAGTACTCAGACCAGCTATAACTATTATAAGCAAATTTATGCACGTTCTAGAATCCCGATGCATTTGCATCGGGCTCACAGCTAGTATTATATAATTGCTTATAATAGTTTAGAAATTCTTCTTCTATTTGATTTTAATTAGTTGTAGAGTGACCCGTTGGATTTTTAATTGATTGAATATATGTCCGAGTTTGGTGTTGTTTAATTCTGGATATCATTAATATGTCACGAGTCAAAATAAGTTGCGCTTCGTGTACTAAAAGTTACCAACTCTGGTTCATTTGACTAGTCCCCCCTAGTCCTCCTTTCTCCTCCGCTTCACATCACCCTCCTGTCCCTATCATCCCCCTTTCTATCCTTTCTCCATTTCATCCTATTCACAGCCTCCCCCCTCTTAACGCACATCTGATTATATAAATAGTTACCCTGTTGGATGTACGATACCGCATCCGGTCTCCCATCCCCTCTTCCCCCCTCCCCTCCATCCTTCCTTTACCTCATTGAGTTAGCAGGTATTATTTGCCTACTGTAGTTCAAAATTGTTTAATTCCCCTAATATTCTGCGGTATTGTGTGCTAATTGATGGACATGTTGTACAATGTTGAGTTATGTTTGTTATTAATGTTTTTCTCATTCTTTTCATTCTGTTAACCTTACACCCCCCCCCGTCTTGTCTTCTATTTCTTTCCCTATCTTTGCTCTTTGCTTCCTGTCCCGGATGAGGGTGTGCAACTGAGAATTCATCAAGCTATAAACCCATCTCATCAGTAAATCTTCACACCGATGGACCCACGACATAAGGTATACACCTTTGCACCACTTAACGCCAATGGATGGCGGTATACGGTAGACCTCCTAAAAAAGCATAAGGCAGACATTCGATTAATACAAGAAACTCACTTTATATCCGCAAAACTACCCATCTTTGAAGAGCTCATTATGATACTTGGTTTCACGCCACCTCCCCACGAACTAAATCTAGAGGAGTCTCGATAGCGTTAGCAAAGGGAATCCCCTTCCAAATCAGGGACACATTAATAGACACTAATGGTCGCTACATTTTCATCAAAGGCCTTTTGGCAGGTAACTTGGTTACGATTTGCTGTTTATATGCTCCTAACAAAAAACTACTAAAGTGGCTTTTGTCAACCCTGAGGAAGATTGGGGATTTTCCAGAAGGCACTCTCATAGTGGGAGGTGACCTTAATGTCACACTTAATCCTTTTGATAGACACCACGAAAAAGAAAAGTGTATTTTCACAGGCAGATCTTAATAAGATTAAGGCTCAACTCCGAGTCCTTCAATTACTAGACGTCTGGAGGTACTTATTCCCCACAGATCGTGATTTCCCACACTTTTGTTTCCCATCCACACAAATCTTACCATAGACTCGACTACCTACTCATTCCAATTAATTTACTCCCTACAGTGAGATCAACAACAATATTGCCCAACATATTCTCTGACCACTCTTTTGTGGTATTAGAGATGACATTACAAAAATCTTTTCCTTCCTGCAGATCATGGCAACTTGACGGGTCGATATTGAACGACCCCACCACACGTTTGCGCAAAGCCATGGTGCTGGATTAGTACTTTGATCAAAATAATGACTGGGGTCTCGGCATCAACTCTATGGGAAGTCCATAAATCGGTAGTTAGGGGAGAATTTATCTCGATCGCAGCATATTTTTATAAACAAAACCAACTACAGATTAATTTGCTTTATGAAGAAATATTTGACTTAGAAACAAAACACAAGAAATTGATCACCCCTCAAATTCTAGCCCAGTTGACCCATAAAAGACAGCAACTTAGAGAGATCTTGCAGGTGAGAACTGCGAAATGGTATGCCTCTAAGTGGTATGCGCACTAGAATGTATGTGCACGGTGACAAAGCCTCAAAATTAATGTGTGACTCACCTGAACTCCCCTCCCCCTAGCCTTTAAGTAGCCTCTCCTTCCACCAGGTGGGGCTGCTGATAGAGTTTCATTCTATGCCTGGAAGCCATGCTGTGCTGACCTGTGTCTTTGTGTGGCTGATGTCCTTTCTGTTGGCGTTGCTGTATCCCAGTTCTGTGGAGGGAGGTGAGGGGGAAATAGCGCAGGGCTGGTGGAGGAGTTTTAGGGAGAGGCTGGAGATCTGAACCTTCTCACCATCATGTGATGGTGTTCATCGCCTGATGCAGACTATCTCTGAAGAGCTAACTGGTCTGCGGACTCAGCTAGTGCAACAGCTGCAGCAAGTCGTGGGTTACCTGGCGTCGGCTCATGCTCAGGCCATGCCAGAACCCAAGGTCTCTCTTTCAGATAGGTTTTCTGGGGGAAGAGACAGATTTTTTGTTTTCGGTGAAGTCTGTAAGCTTTATTTCAGGCTTCGGCCCCGTTCATCGGGAAGTGAGGAACAGCGGGTGGGGATTGTAGTCTCCCTCCATAAAGGTGATCCCCAGAACTGGGCTTTTTTCCTCCATCGTTGCGGTCGGTGGATGGGTTTTTTGCTGCACTGACTCAGGTGTATGGTGAACCTGATAGGGTAACCTTTGCGGAGTCTAATCTCTGTAAACTCAAGCAGGGCACATGAGCAGTGAAGGAGTAGTGCTCGGAGTTTCGGACATGGGCAACTGACACCCAGTGGAACGACCCAGCCCTCTGGAGTCAGTTCTGCTTGGGTTTATCAGCTAGACTGCAAAACACCCTGGTTCAGTACGCCACACCTGAGTCATTGGAGGCTGCAATGTCCCTAGACATACGGATTGACAGATGCCTGAGGGAGAGACCAAAACCTACTATGTCTCCTGTACCTATCCCTGCTGAGGAGACTATACCCAATGAACCATGCAGTTGGGGGCAGTAGGTTCTTGTGTTAAACCTCCTGTGGCTACTGTTCCCCAGTGGGCGGAGCATGTTTTTTCTGTGGAAAAAATGACCATTTTATTACGGTTTGTCCACTTCGCTTCAAGACCACGCAGTCTCAGAAGCAGCCTACCTTGGGTCGTTCAGAAGGAGACGACCAGAGAGTTTATCTTTCCTTCCTCGCTAAATCGTTGTTCACACTGTCTGCCAAGGTGGTGGTGGATGGTAAAACCGAGACTGTGCCAGTTATGGTCGATAGCGGAGCGAAGGTCAATTTGATGGATTCTCGTTTTGCTTGGGCTCATGGTCTCACCAGCAGTGCTTTAGTGAGACCCATTCCCATCACCTCGATCAACTCAGTTCCACTCAGCCAGAAGGTCCTCTCCCAAGTCGTGCGTAATGTGAACCATAGCATAGGAACTCTCCACCAGGAGGTTCTGTCTTGTAGTATTGGGCCTTCCCTGTCTGGAGAAACTCAACCCAGTAATTGACTGGCGGGCCAGAAAGGATGAAACTTGGGGGGCTTTCTGTGTGAGTAATTGCCTCGCTACAACTATTTGAGATGGTCATTTTATGTGTATACCTTGGATGGGAGACTAATGGGTTAAAAAGAGGGTGTAGTGTATACTAATGTTATCCTGGCCCAATGGGATTCTGGGCCGTCCTATATAAAGTTTTAATTGTTACTTAACCTCCATTCCACTTGAGAAAGAGGGCACTACACCGTCGACACATGTCGTGGTGACGGAGGTTTTTCTTAATAAAGGACTTTTCACCTGATCAGGATTCCTTGCCCTGTTCTGAGCGCCCAGCAGGAGATCGTGCTATTTGATCCACTGGTATTTCTCTCTCCCTGAGGGCACGGCAGGAGCTGCTCGTTCTTAGCCGCAAGGACCTATATCGCCGTGGCTACGGCTTAACACTGGAGACATAGGACCTGTCTGACGGCAGCGCGCCCGGTCACATGGGATGTGAGGAGGCGGAGCCTGTGTAATACAAGGAAACAGCCTGGCTTAATGGGGAGACCCCCATAATCGCTAACACTTACACCAGTGTTGTGCATGGACCGCACAACACTAGGAGGTTAGTAGACATAGAACCATAAGTTAACAGAGACTAAGGCGATATTGTACCATTGCGCCCCCTTTCTCTCCTTTTGTCTTTACCAGCCTATCAAAAGACAGCTGCAGCTGATGACATCGCAGAAAAGGAATGACATCACTGCATCGTGCCACCTTCACAATGTGATGGACAGGTAAGTGGAACCCTGTTTGTTGTTTTTTTATTTCTATAATGGATGCCATAGAGGAGGCCTCTACAGTACATTGGGGCCGTAAAGAGGGACATTCTAGTTAATAGGCGCCCAACAGGTGGGATATTATGCTCAATTGAGGCCAAAGAAGAGGACATTGATCGTGATGAGTATGGTGGTATTATCTGGTCTCTTTGTGTTGGTAATAAGTGATCTGATCATAGCATGCCGCTGTATGTCTCTTGTATAAATAAAATTCTTTATTTCTAATAGAAATTAAACACTTGAAAGTTTAGCCCATCCCAGTTTTGGCACATAGTGGCAGAGATACATTTTAAAGGAATTATTTGGTGGAAACTGGTAACCATTCACGCACAGGATAATTGATACCTTATTGATTGGTGGAAGTCAGCACCAATTGACATAATGGAGAAATTTTATATCTATTAGAATGGAGCACCATACTCCATTCATCGCCTATATGGCTGCAAAGCACTGCACTCGGGACAAAAGTGTCCCATTGTTGATAAACATTTTCTGTTCTTCCGATCAATGTGGGTCCCTGCGGTCAAACCCTTAAGGTACCTTTACACGCCGCTACGGAAGGTTAGAAACCACCGGGTGTCTCACGTGCACGAGAACGTTTCAACGGTTCCTAACGGTACCTGATATCGCATTTACACGCCGCTGCAAGGTGCTTCACAGTAGGTTGTTTCTATCCCTGGAGGCACCGACGGGTGCCGCAGGTTACCTTCTGTAGAGCACCTTCCCTCATTTACACGCCGCTACCACAAGGCAATATGGGAGGACCTGGGGCAGCAGGGACAACACATAGGCGTGCCAGAGTTATGGATTACGAGACACTCGTACGGTAATTGGACAAAGCAATAACATCATGATTGGCCAGCCAGCGCAGGAAGGCTGGCTAATACATGATGCTATTGCAATTGTGTAGTGTGACTGGTCAGCTCCTTAAATATGCCGCCCTATGCAGGGACAACCAATCGTAACACAGGAGCTTCCACCAATGATCGCTGATGGGGCGCGGTATCCCGGAGGCTGTGTCATGCCCCAGGGAGTTCACTAGGTGACGAAAATACCTTCATGTTCCTCGATTACATGCTGCTACCATAGGGTTTAAACCTACCTGTTTTTGAGCATGGCTGGGAAACAGGTTTCCACAGTGACCGGTGGCAACAACCTGAATTACACGCCGCTACCTCGCGGTGTTTTGAAGGTACAAGATACAATTGTCTCCGACACCTGGTGGTTTCTAACCTTCCGTAGCGGCGTGTAAAGGTTCCTTTACCGATAAATAAGCTGTCACTTAACCTGTGGATAGTTAATAACTTTCTTTCATTAAAGAATCCTTTTAATACCATCCACCAGCATTTCATATCACATACTACAATGTGAGAACTGTGGATGTGCAGAGATCCACCTGTATTTTACTATTGACACTCCACTCTACTGGAGATTACAGTTACTGTATTTTTAACAAAAAAACTCCAGCTAAAATTTGAGTACCTCTTATAGTCTGGAAGCAGCTTTGTCATGTGTTGATTGCTTGGCAGTCCATGAGTTCTGCTGCTTTGATTAAACTGAGCTTTATGCCCTTAGCCTGCTCAGTACAGCTCTGCAGGTGGAGGGATGAGTCATAGCATTTGGGTGGAGGGGTGTGTCTTAGTATTCAGATCTCTACTCCCCCAACCTTGAAATAGCTCCACTTCCCTTCACTTGGTGTCACAGATAGAGTTTATGTCTATGTGGACTCTGTGCTATGAAGACGTGCTGTGCTGAGCTGTGTTTTTGCTGCCGTTGAATGCCATTGAAGCTGCTGGATTTTCCCGCTCTGTGGGTGGAGGGAGAGGCCCTTAGCCTAGGGCATATCAGGAGCGAAGGGCTATGGTGTTGGCCCGAACCTCCACACCATCAGAGGAACCTTAGGGCACAGGGCTAGTCTGGGACCCCAAATCCAGGGCCAGACTAGCTGCCCTGATCGTCCTTGCCATGTTGCCTATTGATTCCCTATCCATTATGCCACCCCATGACAAGCTTCTTGTGATGGAGAAAAATATTGATACTGTGTCCTCACTGATCACAGAGAGCTGCCCTCTCTTTACCTTCTCTGCATCTATGTGATTGGGGCACAGCAAGAGAGGAAGCTTACTGGGACCTAAACGGATAAAGTCTGTAGGAGTAGAGCAGCTGAAGGATCTTTTGCATAAGTAACTTTAGGACCTTTCAGGTCATGTGACTGATCACATGATCTTAAAGGTCTTTCATTTAATTTTTATATTATATATATTTTTTATTATATATATTTTTTAATATATATATTTTATATATATTTTTTATATACACTAATAAAGAGATCAAACCTTTGTATGTGCTTTTGGCTTTTATTTGCCTCATTTTAGAAAAATTTCTTCTAGGTTAATTTAATCAATAATGGATGGAAATGTTGGTCATTTTTTTAATGATTTTGAGCTGTATTTTGTGTGTTATGTTAAAATTGCGCCAAAATGGGTGGATCCACCCACTTGTGATGATGAGGATGACATCACTGGTAAATAGATGACACCTCTTTTTTTGTGGATCTAGGGGCTATAAAAACCCCCTCTGTGATTATGCTTGTAATATCCCTGAGGAAGGCGCCGGGTGTGGCGTTGAAACGCGTAGGAGGAATAAAGAGGATGAAAAGTTGTTGGACTCTTTGGTGAGTTATTTGAACCCAGAAGCAGCGCGGACCGTGACACACCATCACTCCCATCATTTTCTCTTGGAACATACCACTATCCAGTGGTAGGTGGAGGTCCTGCAGCAGCTTGGAACATTGATTCCTAAACGCCTTCAAACCAGTTGTGGGGACCACAACTGGACCAGGTGAGCGGCCACACAGCACCACCGTTTGCACACTAGTGTCACTAGTGATAGGGCACTATTGCGCCTCTTGTCCCCCCCTTTTATATTTTGCATTTAAATCGAGTAGGATGACTTTCACATGTTCAACTTTGTGACCCGTGGAAGCGCAAGTAGCACCTCAGCCATCTCCCTCCCTGCACTATGTAACTTGCAAACCTGATTAAAAGCATAGCAGCACAACGGTGAGTGCTGCCTCTTCTCTGTTCTATTATTGGATCAACTCCTGCTGCCTCCATTCAGGTCCCATTCAGGAACAACAAGATGTGATAATATATAGAGTGTGTGTATGTAAGTGTAACTGTGCATGTAGCAGAGCTGTGTATGTGAGTATAATTGTGCATGTTGAAGAGCTGTATATGTAAGTGTAACTGTGCATTTAACACAGCTGTGTATGTAAATGCAAATGTGCATGTAGCAGAGCTTTGTATCTATAATGCACAAACTGCAGAGAAACATTAATTATAGATTTATTACTTTCATATTCTAGCCCATTACATAAAAATTAGTGCTAATGACAACTCCACTATACACCACCCAAGAAGTTTAAAAAAAAAAATAAATATTTTTCCTACTTTCTGCTGTCTAAATTTGGGATGCATTTTATAGTAAGAAGCATCTGAAAAAATATGGTATTTGCACATAGTTGTAGTGTCGGCCCCTAACGAGAATTTTGCCTATTGGCCCATGGTGCCAATACTATTTTGTCAGGTATTATGATCATATGTAAATGTATGTCAAGGTAGGTTTCCCTGCTATTTATAACATTTTAAATGAACTCTATTTTACAATGAGCATCAGTCTAATTCTCACAGTTTCAAATGAATTGCTGTATGATCTAAACTTGATCTAAGGTACTGAAACAAATTAAACTTAAAAGAGTTTATTACCTTCACCTTGTATAGTAGACAGTGTTAAATGCTTATGTCTTTTGCATGCAATTATCTTTTCAAATCCCATACATATGAATGTATTAAACATCAATCAATGAAAAGAAGGTCCATTGCATCTATTTTTAAAAACATAAGCTGATAGCACTAAGAAGGAAAATTAAATTTTCTTTTATACGTAATATCTCTTACATAACAGTCATGATTTATGATTTTTCAGATATTCCCCCAGGTTACCAATTAAACCTTATCAGTGAAGATACGAAGAGGCAGATGTAAGATGTTCTTTAACCAAACATTTTTATCTGATAAGTAAAGCAAGAAACTATGTTCGGTGATAATATAACAATTGAGATAATGTTGAAAAATATTTATGGAGAAACAAACCTGTTAAAAATGTATAATATAAGCCAGTGTTACCTGTTGCCTCATTTTATGAGGAGGTGCACTCTTAATATCTGCCTAAGCATGGCTTCACACATCTGTGAAAGATGGACTGTTCTCCATGTACAGCGGATGAAATATGTATTGATCACGTCACCAATTTTCTAAGTAAATATATTTCTAAAGGTGCTATTGACATTAATTTCTCACCAGATGTCTTTAACAACCCATCCGATCCAAACCAGCAAGAAATCAAACCATAGATATCCATAAATTAGGACATGTGTATTAATGAGAAATGACACAGGAAAAAAAAGTATTTAACACATGAACAAGGAGAGCCATGGAAAGTCATTACACCAGCTGAAATCTATCAATAGTTGGAGCTTGGAAAGCAATCCTACTTTTTAGTGAAAAATTCTATCAACTAGTTCATCAGATGACCTATAAAAAGATGTCTTATTGTGATTCTAGTCAAAACACAGACAAGTTGAGAGATAAGATAGTTAAATATTCCGAGGTCTGGTACCAGAAGAAAACATCAAAATTCAAGGAATAGGCGGAGCCGTAATCAGGTCACAGAACGAGGCAAGAGGATGATCAGACAAAGTCAATGGTCAGGCAGCAAATATTAATTCCCAGAGCATAGATACAAAAGGCCAACTAGCACAGCTTGAGCAGAAGACTAATTTTGGGACTCACTGCTCAGCTAAATAGCTGGACAATCAAACAGAACAAGGCACACCTTGAAAACCCATAACCTCCCAATTTCAGATCATATGGCTGACATGGATGAAGGAGAGAATTTGTGGTTTTAGAAGCCCTACGGCAGAAAGGGCTGATATTTCACTGTACACATCAGCAGCCCAGCACACTACGACACTAGATAGGATAATTTAGCTGTCAGTCAGCATAACGACAGTTCATCACAGCTGGAATCTATAGTACTGTGAAAATCAAGCTATTGCTATGGCCAACATGTTACGGAGGAATCATGACATTCATTACCAAAATGCTACACAAGAAACATGTTATATTTTGGCTAAAACGATTGATCTTTCACAAGACTTTTATTGTTGCAAAACATTCTGATGGCATTGGTTACAAATGAATTGCTAAACTACTGAATGTTCCAGTTCTTACTGTTGGGGCCATAATCTAAAAGTGGAAAGAGCATTATTTCACCATAAACTGGCTGTGGCCAGATGCAACCTGCAGGATTTTAGACAGAGGAATAGGGATGGGCGAGTCTATTTTCTAGGACTCGTTACTCGCCGAGTAGTAAGGGACTCGCAGGACTCGGTACTCTGCGAGTTTTCCAGCGATTACTCGCACAGTAATGAGTCCATTGCAAGTCAATGGCAATCCTAGTTTTGTCAGAGTTTACTTTTTCTCACTCGCTAGACTCGCTATATTACATCGCTATGTAGTTTGAATCTCCCCAAATCGTTTAAACAATCGCACCGCTTCACGGATACCCGCTGTCAGCAGAGAGACTGAGCGAGTCTGAGCAAGTCTACGAATCCGAGTCCTGTATACTGTATTCGGGACTCGAGAATACAGAATCTGTTATGTTCCGACAAAGCTTCTGAGACAGCCTAGCGAGTTAGGTCAGAAAACTTGTGAAGATGGACAAGCATGTTAGCCAATCATATTCAGTAATGCCACAGCCATGTTGGTTGTGGCAGGACTATGATTGGCTTCTGTCCATCATGATGCCTATGTCATGTATGAGAGGTGAGGCTGTATATAAGCCTTGCCACCGCCATTTCCTCCACATTCCTGTGAGATCTGAGCCTAGTGCAGGGTGAGGTAGATGCTGGAGCAGATCATAGGGAGTGTCAGTCAGTGTAGGGAAACTTCAAGATTCCTTATATTTAACCCAAACAGCTCTTGTGAGAGCTACCAGGAGGACAGAGGAGTACTGTGTAGAGGACTGTAGGTAGGCAGGCAGGCAGGGAGGAGCAGTCTTACAGTGCACACAGGACCGACCTCATAGCTTAGCTTACTCACTCAGCTTTCCTAATAGCTGAAGTCAGAGGCTTAGCTGAGGTACTATTTCCTATTTTTTTGCACCTAATAGATTTTGGGTCATAATAACCCCTTCAGCTTTATTTTCTCCGTGGCAGACCAGTGCGTTGCTGCTCTCCTACCTGCAAATAGCACGTACGCCACCTGCTTGTGCGACTACTTGTGCGCACTTGATAAGACACAGACACGGACACATTTCTTACTTAAGGTGCACTTTTAAAATATAACCGTTAATAAATATTTGTTAAAATAACAAAAAAGTGTTCTCCCACACCTAGTGTCTATAAAACACACATTACAGACAGGGATGGGACAATATCCCTATTAAACCCTGTCTCTTGTTCTCTTGTTATCATATAATTTGGATAAAAACCACAGACATGGACACAGCAGCAAAAAACTGTTGCGAGTGGGGTTTCCAAAATGGCAATGCGAGCGCTTTCCGAGACATCTGCGATTTGTAAATCGCACATTACTCGCTATTACTCGCTTCCCCATTCATTAACATTGGACTCACTAGACTCGCAACGAGTGCGAGTCCCGGGCTCGGACTTGCTAGATTCAAGCGATTCCGAGTAATTTAGGAGTCGCCCATCACTACAGAGAATGAATATAATTATCATAAGAGTTCTCCAAGTGCCAGAAAACACCTTTGGAGAGCTACAGAAAGACCTAGAATCAACAGATACAATTGTTTCAAAGAAATAAGTAATACACTCTACCTCCATGACCTATATAAACGCTCACTACACAAGAGTCCAAGGCTGAACAAATAGCACGTTCAAGTGCGTTTAAAGTTTACAATATTTAGACATGCCTGTGAAATACTGAAGTCATATAGTTGGGTCCAATAAAACAAAAATCAAACTCTTTGGATGCCCTAATACACAAAGTTTGGAGGTCAAAAGGCACTGGATATTACCTCCAAAAACACCTTACAATCTATAAAGACTGGACATGGGAACATCATGAAATTGGGCTGTTGCAGAAATGTACATATATTCTTATAAAAATCTGCTGCCATCTATTAAATGAGGTTAAACATTTCAACAAGACAATCCCAAATACATGGCAAAGGAAAGTCTGAATTGGATTCAATGAAAAAAAAAAAGCTGCTGGAATGGCCCAACCAATCAGCTGACTGGAATCCAGTAACAAAATTATGAAATGAACTGAAGTTCAGAGTTCATGGAAGGAGCCCACAAACCTTACGGATTTGAATAATGTTTGTGTGGAAGGATAGGCAAAAATAACTCCTAAGAAATGCATGCAACTAATTTCTTCATACAGAAAGTATCTTGAAGCTACCATCATCAACAAAGGCTTTAAAGTATTAAAGAATTTCAGTAAGCATGTTCAATACTTTTCCCTATGCCATTTCTCATTATTACACTAAATTTATGGATATCCACAGTTTGATTTCTTTCCCTATGTGTACAGGATGGGTTGTTACTGACACCTAGTGAGAAATTCATTTCAATTCCAACCCTCACACCTACTCCAGTCTCTCCGTCCGGTCGTCACGACTCAATAACCAAAATCTTCAACCTCTCCCTCTCTTCTGGCATCTTCCCCGCCTCCTTCAATCTCGATCATTACTCCATTATTAAAAAAAGCTTCTCTCGACCCATCCTGCACAAATAACTACACACCAGTCTCCAACCTCCCCTTCATCTCTAAACTCCTGGAGCGCCTGGTTCTACTCCCGCCTCACTCGTTACCTCTCGCTCACTCTCTTCTAGATCCATTACAGTCTGGCTTCCGCCCCCTTCACTCTACAGACAAATGCCCTCATCAAAGTGACCAATGACCTACTGACAGCAAAACGCAATGGCGACCACTTTCTGCTTATTTTTCTAGATCTCTCTGCAGCTTTTGACACTGTTGACCAACATCTCCTACTCTCTATGCTGCACTCCATTGGTATAACGGACACCGCTCTCTCCTGGCTTCTTCCTATCTTTCTGACCGCTCTTTCAGTGTATCATTTGCTGGCTCTACTTCCCCCCCTTTTCCTCTCACTATTGGGGTCCCTCAGGGTTCAAACCTTGTACTTCTTCTCTCTCTACACAGCCCCGATTGGACACACTATCAGCAGATTTGTCTTCCAGTACCATCTCTATGCTGACGACACACAATTATACACTTCAGCTCCTAACCTTACCACTGGTGTTAAAAAACACCAATGACAATGACTGTTTTTCCAACATCATGTCAGCTCTCTAAAACTCAACCTCTCCAAAACTGAACTTCTTTTGCTCCCGCCCTCCACTAACCTCCCTAAATCTGACATCTCTCTCTCAGTGTGTAGTACCACGATAACCTAAGCAGCAGGCACGCTGTCTGGGTGTCACGTTTGACACCGATCTTCTCCTTCACCTCCTACATACAATCTCTCGTCTGTTCATGTCGCTTACACCTGAAGAACATCTCTAGAGTCCGCCCCTTTCTCACCATGGAAACAACTAAAACCCTCACCATGGTCCTAATCCACTCCCACCTTGATTATTGCAATTCTCTATTTATCGGTCTCTCCCTCTCTAAACTTTCCCCTCTACAGTCCATCCTTAATGCAGCAGCCAGGATCACCTACCTGGCCAATCGTTACTCAGATGCCTCCCTCTGTGCCAGTCATTGCATTGGCTGCCTATACACTGCAGGATAAAGTTCAAATTGCTTGTTTTCACCCACAAAGCTCTTCACAATGCAGCGCCCCCCTACATCTCCTCCCTCATCTCTGTCTATCATCCCACCCGTTCTCTGCTTTCTATAAATGACCTTCGACTAACATCTGCACTAATGGGATCAATCCACTCCCGCTCCAAGACTTCTCCCGAGCCGCACCAATTCTCTGGAATGCTCTACCCCAAGAAATCAGGACCATCCACAACTTCCATGTCTTCAGACGCTCACTAAAAACACATCTTTTCAAGGCAGCCTATCATGCTCCCTAACTAAAATTCCTTTGCACTGTAATAGCCATTCACAATCTCTCTTGACATAACTCTTCTTCAAATTCCACCAAACCCAAAAGGTCTACACAGATTGTCTGGTGACCATTCATGTAACTTTATTTCTATCCCCCATTTCCTCATGATGCCTGGACCTTCAGTGTTATAAGCCCCTGTACTTTGTACAACCCCTATCTCGTTGTAGATTGTAAGCTCTTGAGCAGGGTCACCCTTATTTTTTGTTTTATCTATTGTATTTTTTACTTTGATCTTATGCTTATTGTATTGTTTCTTATTATTGTACTGTTTTCTTTCTCTACTGGTATTACTGTATTATATTGTGTATTTTCTTACTGCATTATACTGTGCATTTTCATCTATTACCCACTGTATTGTAAATCGCTGCGGAATATGTTGGCGCTATATAAATAAAAATGTATTATTATTACTAATAGCACCTTTCGAAATATATTTACTTAGAAAATTGGTTACTTGTTCAATGCTTATTTCACCTACCATATGAAGCAATTAGCTCAGGTCAGGGGACACTGTGTTTGGGCCATGTCTTCCAATGAATAAATGGTTCGGTTTTCACATATTTTCCATCAAAGAAACGTGTGCCTTGTTGTCACTGATAAGAACACACAAAGTATGATTTTATCAATTTATAGGAGATCTATAGATCCTAGAACTGCAGTGTATGGCCCTGATTCATCATGTAGCAGCGCAGGAACTGTAGTAAAAAGTTTTCTCTCACTGGAGTTCCCCTTTAACATAACTCTCTGTGAAACTCCACCAGACACAAAAGCACTGCGCAGATTGTCTGGTGGCCACTCATGCAGCTTTTATCTATTCTCCATTTCCTAATGATGTCTGGACCATCATTGTAAATAAGCACTTGTACGTTGTGTCACCCATACCTCATTGTAGATAATAAGCTCTTATGATGTTTTGATAACTGTTACCTATGACTGTTTGTATATGAACTTCTGAATTGTAAATGAAGTGCTGCGGAATATGTTGGCACTATGTAAGTAAAGATGATTATTCTTATTAATATTAGAAGACCTGAAAACGTCTTTAAAAAATCATGAAGTTTCAAGTCAAGGAGAAGCAAGCCAAGGTGTCACACTGAAAAGGTAAGGCACTTTTTTCCTATCTTAAAGTATAACCTTGATGATAGATGTGTTATGTAGGTATTTTGTGCTTGGGTTTTTAGCCAACTTTGGTCATACGTAGAAGATTATTTGGTGGTTGGGCCCTGAGAAATGTTTTTTTGTTTTTAACTGCAGCATTACAAGGTCAAAAAGATTTGCAAAAACTCATGAAATCTATATAATGTTATTGTTCTATAGAGTTGAGATGACAATTCAACTTGGTGTGAGAGTGTTGGTGAAATCAGTATAACCTTGTAATTCACACCCAAGCATGGCACAATCCTCTTATGTTCAGTAGGTCAGTTCAGTCTCTTGATGCTTCTGTTTTCACCATAGAAGAAAACCTGAACTGAGCCTAGTGCAATCATTTAGTACTAGCACTAAAAAGAACAATGCACCATAACAAGGGACAAGTTTTGACTACTAATGACTTCTACAAAAAGAACACAGCAATTAGGGGAAACTAGTGTGTGAGTAATGTTTGGAAGAAGCCTTTTTATTGGCAACAATGAAGCCACCAGAACAGGGAAGAGCTTGTGTGTCCAGTGCTGCCGTACATACGGTACTAGTTGCACAACTCAATGGCTTACCTATATCACACCATGCCCCTACACTCACAGATTTCAGGCCATTTAGCATTTCTTGCTTCGATCATCTAATACTCAGCATAAAACATATATCAATTCTAAACTTGCGATGTAGGTACCTCTGCTCATGACCTGTCAGTGAAGAGCATAGTCTTTATTAGCTGCAGAGTCTATGATCATACCCATATGGATTCTTCAATGTCCTTTATCTAATTCAAGGGTTCCTAGGTTAAGAACACTGAGAAACACTGTAAATAAATTGTAACTAACAAGTTACCTAAGTTGTATTAAGTAAACTGTGACATGTGCCAAGTGATTTAGAAAGGGTATGCATGGCTTCAAAAGTAGAACTGGAGCAAGCCAAGGACAGTTCAGTTAAATTGATTGAAGGTATCAAATGAACCTCTGGATAAGGGCCATCGGTATGAGCATTTCTTGAATGGTTGAACATTACTTGCATTGAATGTCATGAGCTGAATATTAATTTAGACATATCAAAATACAACTAGTGGAGGTTTATCCTAAAGCAACACACTGTACTTAACTAATCATAGGTTATTCAAAACATACAAAGCAACGTTGTAGATCTAAAAGATACATAAGCAAAGGATGATAAAAGTCTAAACAATTTATAATTAAGGCTCTTTTCACAATGGATGTTTGGCATGTATGCTTGTAAATCAATTTGTTGTTTGTGTTGATCTTACCTGTTCTCTTATACATTATATACCATTAGTTAATACTAGCTCATGAAGCTATGTTGAAAAATGCTATTATCAATGTATTATGTTATTCTGATAAGAATGGGGCTTTCTTCTTTTAGTGGTGGTATAGTTGGTCTCCTGCTAGATGGACTGTATGGCACCTGAAACAACTGGCCAAGGTGCCACGTTTCCAGAAGGCACTGTGACAGGCCTTTTATTCAATAGGGACCGGGCGTGACTTGTCCAAGATACAAATCAAGTTCACGCAGGAAGCCAGAATTGTGACATGGTTCTCTATGAGATACAGTTAGGGCCAGAAATATTTGGACAGTGACACAAGTTTTGTTATTTTAGCTGTTTACAAAAACATGTTCAAAAATACAATTATATATATAATATGGGCTGAAAGTGCACACTCCCAGCTGCAATATGAGAGTTTCCACATCCAAATCGGAGAAAGGGTTTAGGAATCATAGCTCTGTAATGCATAACCTCCTCTTTTTCAAGGGACCAAAAGTAATTGGACAATGGACTCCAAGGGCTGCAATTAACTCTGAAGGCGTCTCCCTCGTTAACCTGTAATCAATGAAGTAGTTAAAAGGTATGGGGTGGATTCCAGGTGTGTGGTTTTGCATTTGGAAGCTGTTGCTGTGACCAGACAACATGCGGTCAAAGGAACTCTCAATTGAGGTGAAGCAGAACATCCTGAGGCTGAAAAAAAAGAAAAAATCCATCAGAGAGATAGCAGACATGCTTGGAGTAGCAAAATCAACAGTTGGGTACATTCTGAGAAAAAAGGAATTAACTGGTGAGCTTGGGAACTGTAAAAGGCCTGGGCGTCCACGGATGACAACAGTGGTGGATGATCGCCACATACTTTATTTGGTGAAGAAGAACCCGTTCACAACATCAACTGAAGTCCAGAACACTCTCAGTGAAGTAGGTGTATCTGTCTCTAAGTCAACAGTAAAGAGAAGACTCCATGACAGTAAATACAAAGGGTTCACATCTAGATGCAAACCATTCATCAATTCCAAAAATAGATAGGCCAGAGTTAAATTTGCTGAAAAACACCTCAAGAAGCCAGCTCAGTTCTGGAAAAGTATTCTATGGACAGATGAGACAAAGATCAACCTGTACCAGAATGATGGGAAGAAAAAAGTTTGGAGAAGAAAGGGAACAGCACATGATCCAAGGCACACCACATCCTCTGTAAAACATGGTGGAGGCAACGTGATGGCATGGGCATGCATGGCTTTCAATGGCACTGGGTCACTTGTGTTTATTGATGACATAACAGCAGACAAGAGTAGCCGGATGAATTCAGAAGTGTACCGGGATATACTTTCAGCCCAGATTCAGCCAAATGCTGCAAAGTTGATTGGACGGCGCTTCATAGTACAGATGGACAATGACCCCAAGCATACAGCCAAAGCTACCCAGGAGTTCATGAGTGCAAAAAAGTGGAACATTCTGCAATGGCCAAGTCAATCACCAGATCTTAACCCAATTGAGCATGCATTTCACTTGCTCAAATCCAGACTTAAGACGGAAAGACCCACAAACAAGCAAGACCTGAAGGCTGCGGCTGTAAAGGCCTGGCAAAGCATTAAGAAGAAGAAAACCCAGCGTTTGGTGATGTCCATGGGTTCCAGACTTAAGGCAGTGATTGCCTTCAAAGGATTCGCAACAAAATATTGAAAATAAAAATATTTTGTTTGAGTTATGTTTATTTGTCCAATTACTTTTGACCTCCTAAAATGTGGAGTGTTTGTAAAGAAATGTGTACAATTCCTACATTTTCTATCAGATATTTTTGTTCAACCCTTCAAATTAAACGTTACAATCTGCACTTGAATTCTGTTGTAGAGGTTTCATTTCAAATGCAATGTGGTGGCATGCAGAGCCCAACTCGCGAAAATTGTGTCACTGTCCAAATATTTCTGGCCCTAACTGTATATGGCATAGTACATAGGAAGAAAAAAGTATTTTCCAGGGCCACTGGACCATACTGACAGCGACTTTATTAGAACATATTAAAAACACTTACATCCCACCGGGATGTGTTTTTTAATATGTTCTAATAAAGTCGCTGTCAGTATGGTCCAGTGGCCCTGGAAAATACTTTTTTCTTCTGAACTGATTGGTGGAGCCAGCCACTGTTCCAGGTGCCTGGGAATCCGATGAGTGTTGAGGTGAACAGCTTCCTATACCCCACCCCCATCAGCTGTATAGTACATAGGAGAATTGTCCCTGATGTCAAGTTTCTGGTAGAAATTGTCATAAATCTTTTATTTGAGCACAGACTTAGTGTATTGACAATTTTAAGGGTCTTCTGCTTTTATAGTTCATAGCCAATAGCAAAATTCAGAGTTACTTACCTACAGGTGCATCTCAATGAATTAGAATATCATCAAAAAGTTAATTTTTTTCAGTAATTCAATACGTAAAGTGAAACACATATTATATAGAGTCATTACATACAGCGTGATCTATTTCAAGTGTTTATTTCTGTTAATGTTGATGATTATGGCTTACAGCCAATGAAATCCCAGAGGTCATTATCTCTGAAAATTAAAGTAGGGAGGATGAAGGCTTAAAAACCACACTGTTGTATTCCATGAGACATTAAAGGGTCAATATATTATTGATTTATTAGTCAATGCTTTTTAGGGCTCTCTAAAACATGGCATTATGATATTGATTTGAGAAAGGGCCAGGGATCCTTGACACTCATTGACTAATAAATCAATATTATACTCACCCTTTGATGTCTCGTGGAATACGGCAGCGCAGTTTGTAACCCTTCAACCTCCCTACACCATACGCACCACGCTGGGGACTGCAGCAGCCGTGATATGCTTTTATAGTGGTTGTGACTCTCAGAACCACACAAGGTGAAGCCTCTGATACCTATTTAGGTAATATTTTATCTCTCAGACCATTCATCCGCCCCACTTTAAATTTTCTGAGATAATGACCTTTGGGTTTTCATTGGCTGTAAGCCATAATCATCAACATTAACAGAAATAAACACTTGAAATAGATCACTCTGTTTGTAACATATAATATATGCATTCCACTTTATGTATTGAATTACTGAAAAAAATATTTTTTTAATGATATTCTAATTAATTCAGATGCACCTGTACATTATATGTCTGACAATAGATGCTTCTAATCAAATACAGTACATGACTGCCCATGAGAGTTTACAATCTAATACATTACACGTCCTTCCCAAAGGTGCTTACAACCTTATACATTACATGTCTGCCTTTAGAAGCTTACAAACTAATACATTACATGATCTACCCATCAGAGCTTACAATCGAATGCATTACATGTCCTGCCCAAAAGAGCTTACAATCTAACACAGTAGTGTTCAAAATAATAGCAGTCCAATATGACAATCCAGATTATTCACTGTATTTGGTATACATGATATTACCAAACCATTATATTATCAATGTGAAACAATTTACCACTTGGTGCAGTAGATTATTAGAAAACCAACAGACTCAGCATTCATGATCTGCATGTTTTTGATTCTATGTATTTGAATAATTAATTGAAATGGGGTGTGTTCAAAATAATAGCAGTGTGGAGTTCACTTAGTGAGGTCAATCATTCTGTGAAGAAACAGGCGTGAATCAGGTGGATCTTATTTAAGGGTGAAGCTCACACATGTTGCACATATATTTCACCTTGAAAGCTTGAGAAATATGGGTAGTTTGAGACATTGTTCAGACAAACAGCGTACTTTGATTAAAAAGTTGATTGGACAGGGTAAAACATATAAAGAAGTGCAGACAATGATAAGCTTGTTCAGCTAAAATGATCTCCAATGCTTTAAAATGGAAAGCAAAACCAGAGATACATGGAAGAAAATGTAAGACTACCATTCAAATGGATCGAAGAATAGCCAGAATGACAAAGGCTCAGCCAGTGATCAGCTCCAGAATGGTCAAAGACAGTCTCACGTTACCTGTGAATACTGTGACAGTTAGAGACGTCTGTGTGAGGCTAATCTATTAGCAAGAAGACCCTGCAAAGTCCCACTGTTAAAAAAAGATATGTACTTAAGCTAATACAATTTGCCAAATAACACATCAACTGGACTATAGAGAAAGATTTAGTGGACTGATGAAAGTAAAATTGTTCTTTTTTGGTCAAAAGGCCACAGACAGTTTGTCGGCCGAACCCAAACTCTTAATTCAAGCCACAGTACACTCTGAAGACAGTGAAGCCTGGTGGTGCAAACATCATGATATGGGCATGTTTCTCTTACTATAGTGTTGAGCCTATTTACCACATATCAGGGATCATGGACCAGTTTGCATACATCAAAATATTTGAAGAGCTCATGTTGCCTTACGATGAAGAGGAAATGCCCTTGAAATGGGTGTTTCACCAAGGCAATGACCCTAAACACACCAGTAAATGAGCAAACGTTTGGTTCCTGTCCAACGAAATTGAGGTTATGGAGTTACCAGCCCAATTCCTAGACTTTAAGCCAATAGAATTCTGGTGGAGTGACATCAAAAATGCAATTTCTAAGGCTAAAACAACAAATGAAATTAATTTGTGGATCTGATCAAAGTATCCTCGGCTGGCATAACAGTTGGCAGTTGCCAGAGGTTGGTTGACTCTATGGAAGATAGATGTGAAGCAGTTCCAAAAAAAATATGGTTATACAACTAATGGCCGCTTTACACGGCATGATATCGTTGTCCAACAATGATAAAAAGTCACGTGGTTCGTGCGTTGCCGCCGATATCATTAGTGCGTTGTGTGGTGTAAATGAGCAATGCGATGCAAGAACGATGCCAAAACGATATCGTTGGGGAATTGTTCATGCTCTCCAACTGCCCGATATTGGCTTGACGATCTGGCAGGATCGTGCTGTGTGACGGTCCAACAACAATTTGAAGAACAACTTCCCCTATTCACTCCCATGTTAAATGGTCGTTCCCTGGGTCGCTCGTACACAGTGCAAAGGAGGGGGTGGTGACATTGCAGTTGAGTAGCCTGCCGATATCTCCCTGTGTAACATCTCCTATGCGATCTTGGACTAGTGCCAAAAATGTGCGCGCTCCCGTGCCGTTGTATCCAATATCAGAACGATATTGGGACGTGTAAAGCGGCCATAAATGTTAGGTTAGTGAATCAAAAGAATGATAAACACTAAAAATTGAAGTACATATTTTGAGTTTGTGAAGACTAATGCAGATATTGCTACTTTTTTGAACAGTCCAATGTTCATTTTTGTTATTTTCTGTAAATTAGTTTAAAGTGAAATATATCTCTCTTCATGTTTGGATTTAGAAAACAGTGTGTAATGTTCCAAATACATGGAAATAAAAACTATTAGAAAGATTTGAGCTTACCTCATGAAAAAGCTGTTATCATTTTTAGCACAGTTGTACATTACACATATGCTCATAGTAGCTTCCAATCTAATTCATTACATGTCCTGCCTATAGGAGCTTACAATCTAATACATTACATGCCCTGCCCATAAGAGTATTATTTGGTCACTATGTGGTCTGGTCATGGTGTGGCTGTATTTCTAACTAGTATGTGGAATTATTGGTCTTGGTACAGTAGATTGTCAATTGTTCTTTCTATTATCAATAAAAGGAAGATTCTTAATTTCCAAAAGAAATCAAATACTTGGACATTTATACCCTCCCTGTCCAATGACTATTACACAGTAGCAAATATGCACTTACAGAGGTTTACTGGTGAAAACAAGTAATCACCTTTTCTAAGGCTGCCTTCACATTTGCGTATGGGAACGCAGCGTATGCTGCGTTCCCATAAGCATTCAAACGCATGCGCACTGCGTTCCTATGTTTAACATAGGAACGCATAGTGCCTGCGTTTGCTGCGTTCGGGTGCGGATGCGGACGATATCTGCTCCTTCCGGTGTCCAGCATCCGCACCCGGGACGCAGCTTGCAGCATTTTTTTGTGCGTTTGGGGATCTTGGAAGATCAGCAAGCGTCCCCAAGCGCACAAAAAATGCATTGCCGTCAATGGGTCCGCAGTGTTCAGCGCTTGACAGCGCGGGAGAACGCTGCGGACCCATTGAAAAATCTCCCGGTGGCCGCCGGTGATGTCACAGGAGCTCACCGACGGCCACCGGGAGATCAGCTGACCCTCTGCTGTCCTCTTTCTCCCCGCCGCCTGTAATCTCCTAGCGATGTCGGCGGGGAGAACAGCTGATGTGACAGCTGTTTGAATCTTCCCGCGCCGACATCTCCTCACAGTGTCGGCGCGGGAAGATTCAAACAGCTCTCAGATCAGCTGTTCTCCCCGCCGACAGTCCCGGAGCTTACCGGCGGCCGGGGGGCGGAGATCTCCGGCGCTGATCTCCGCCCCCGGCCCGCCCCCGGACACCGCGATTGGCTGCCGGGCTCCATAGTGATGTGTCCGCAGGCGGACATTATCTGCTGCGGACACATCATTTGGACCCTGCTTCTGACAGCGTTTGTGTCTGCATGCCATCAGCATGCAGACACAAACGCTAATGTGAAGCCAGCCTAAGGCCATTTTTTACATGCTGAGTATTTGGTGAGTTTTTTACCTTTGTATTTGTAAGTCAAAAGCAGAAGTGGGTGAAAAATGCAGAAGTGGTGCAAGTGTTTTTATTATACTTTTCCTCTTATTGTTCCACTCCTAGTTGTGGCTACAAATACGGAGTTAAAAAACACCAAATACTCAATGTGCGAACAAGGCCTTAGGAGAAGTGATGTTATTTGGGTGTTGGTGGTCCAACTGCTGACACCTGCAGAATGTGTTACTTTTATCCCCATTAGGGTGTGCTCATATTCGCTTATCTTGCCTCCAGGGCTGTGGAGTCAGAGTCGGAGTTGCTGCCCATTTTGGTGGAGTCGGAGTCAGTAGAAAATGCTCTGAGTCCGACTACTAATATATATAATAAATTGGGTCCAGTAGTTCAATGCAGAATGTGCTGAAAATTATTATTATGAATTATTACTATGTTGTATCTAAATATCTTGATTATTATGTCATTATAATGATTAAAGCCTAATGTTACCATTGACTGACAATAAATTTATCACTTAAAAACGAGCCATGAATGAGGAAGTCGGAGTTGGAGTCGGAGCCAGGGAAATTCAGAAGTCTGTGTCGGAGTTGGAGTCGTTGGTTTGATTTACCAACTCCACAGCCCTTCTTGCCTCGCCGAGATACTCGGTGAGAACAGTTGCAGAGCATCATGTAGATGTCATTTGTTTATTCATTTATATGACATCTGTATGACATGCATATGACATGCTAGTGTGCATTTTTTCCTCACCCAGTATCCATATGTCATGTATATGACATGCGTATGACATGTGTTTTTAACATGGTCTTTTCCATGCTGTAAAAAGTTAGACTAGATAGATTAAATAGGATAGATGGATAGGATAGATAGATAGATCGATCTTGCCAGTCTCCCACTGCTTGCTTCTGGGGCGTTTATTAAGCTTCATGAATATTAACTGCACTGAACTATGACCAATCACAGACGCTCACTCTCTGTGACAGCATCTGTGATTCGCTGTTGAACTCAGACTGGGCCCCGGCAATCTGTACTGGTGTCTGTGCTTTTGGATGCCATATAGATTAGTGTATGGCAACCAACTTGCTGTTGCATGCATAATGGGTAAAAAAAATACATAAGGGTCCCCCATATTTTTGATTCTCAGCACAGATAAAGCAGACAGCTACAAGCTGCTGCCCCAAGCTATTTGATTTATATTATTAAGTATCAAATCCAAGCACCCCATGTTGTCTTTTTTAATTAAATTGTGGTCCCACCAATTTGATGCTTACCCAAGATAAATTTCACAGCTGGAGGTTGTTATTTGCACCTTGGGGATGCACATAGTTATTGTCCATCCCCCCCAACACCAGGGTAAGAATAGCAGCTCTCAGCCTTCCCAGAATTTGGTGCATTCATTAGAATCACCAAATCCTCGTGTTTTACCCGGCTCTTCTAGTAAGGTGGCATCAGGGTGATAGAAGGGGTTAATGACAGCTGAGGATTGACAGTAGTGATGAGCGAGCATGCTCGGCGGTACTCCGTACTTATCCAAGCATCTCAGTACTCGGGATGCTCGGCGAGCACTGAGTACCACCAAGATGCTCGGGCAGATGCTCACCTCTCCGTCCTAGCATGTTGGTGCTCTTTACAGAGCTAGCCCACATGCAGGGATTGGCTGCTACACACTGCAATGCCACAGCCCTGGTAGTTGTGGCATTACAGTGATTACCTGGCCGCACAGCATCATCAGGTCTATATCAGACCTGACCGCACTGTGCTCATGCCGGCTAATCTGACAGCTGTGTTTGAGTGAGTGGCTGCCACTGCCGGAAGATGAGCGTCCGGTAGCAGTAGCCGCTCAACTCCTGAAGGTGTTGGCGCGGGACCTTTAAACACAGGTGATCTGAGAGCTGTTTAAATCTCCCACGCCACCATCAGCTGTTCGGTGTCAATGCGGGAAATTTAAACAGCTGTGTTTAAATAGCCCGCACCGACAATTTGACCTTACAACTGTTTAAATTTCCCTCGCCGATACCGAACAGCTGATGGCGGCCCGGAAGATTTAAACAGCTGTCAGATCAGCTGTTTCTAAATAGCCCGTGCTGACATCTGCTGTTCAGTGTAGGTGTGGGAAATTTAAACAGCTGTCAGATCAGCTGTGTTTAAAGCTCCCGTATCAACACCGCCAGGAGCACCGCCGGTGCATCTCCGGTGCCGCTCATCTCCCGGCAGAGGCTACCGCTCATCTCCTGGCAGTGTCAGCGGGGAAGATTTAAACACAGGTGATCTGACAGCTGTTTAAATCTCCCGGGCCAACATCACCTATTTGAAAGGAAGGGGAAAGAGACATGCTTAATAAAGGAGCGATCACCATACAATTAGTGCATATCAATAAACTTTATTTCTACAGAACAACACCGTTCAAAGCTCACAAAGGTTAAAGGGAACCTGTCACCTAGATTTAAGGCCCTACACTATCACTAGCTGTCCCTACACCTTCCTAGCTGCTCCCTATCTATCCCTCGCTGATCTAAAGGGGCCCTATAAAACATCAGAAAAATAACTTTTAATTTACAGCAGTCCCTGAGGCTTGGGGACTGGAAAGGCGGGCCCACGCTCCATTCTCCCCTCCTTGATTCGGCAGCGCACGCCCTGCTGGGCGGCATTATTCTTTATTAAGTAGCATAATGCTCGGGTTTCCCCATAGGATTACATTGGGCTCGGTGCTCGGGTCGAGAACCTGAAAATCTCGATATGCTTGACCCGAGCATTTTACTGCTTGCTCATGTGGCGCCCCACATGGTCAGGCATCACAGTGGGGTATTGCACCCGTAAAAGAGGTGTAATCTTCCCCAGCTGCAAGTGGATCCTTGGCTGGTGGGTGGGACCCATTCCTGCACTCCCAAAATAGAATAGGAGAGGGAGGTTACCCGGGAGGGAGATATATATTCACCTCTAGGGGGAGAGTCCAGAGAGAGTTCAGTTAGTCAGTGAGCTGGAGTTGGAGTGTGGAGCGAGGCGCAAGGTTAACCCGGACAGCTCTACGCTGATCTGGAGGGAAGATGAGAGAAGATCCTGAGACAGGGTGCCTGACTATGGTGAGGTGACTTGCAGATTTTTGTTGCTCTTTTGGCTCTCCCGGTGGTAGGGTTCCTCTAGTACCAAAGGTTGGTGAAAGTTCTTAGTAGGACTAGGGAGATAAAAATTGTTTGTGGGTATCTGGCCTTCCTTTTTTGGTTAGTACCAATTTTTCCTTTGTTAACCAAATTATCTTACCTTCAGAGGGTGGTCTCTTGTGATGCTATTCTCAGATTGGTGCGGTGGTGACTCTCTCTGGGTTTCCTCAGATGAAGTCACTGGTTTTAGGGGATTGATTAATATTCTCTATTAGAAGTTATTTCTTTGTGAATATGATATGGCCTGCTAGTTATTGCTTAATAACACGTAGTTAGCGTGTGGCAGTTAGATACCTGTCTTTCAGGGTCTTGTCAGATTAATTTCCTTTATATATAAATGTGTGTGTTAGAATATATTAAAAGTAAACCCGTTATTAATTTCAATCTAGAGGTACATATTAAGTCCGCTATTTTATGCCTTGGATGGATCGCTGCCTTTTTACCTTGACTATTGGAGTGGCGTCGTTGGAATTGGCATTTTGGTTTTCCACGTAGTTATGGGGCACGTCTGACATCGGGCTGTGTTGTTTATCTCTGCCGTAGCCCTTCTTTTGTAAAGCAGAGGTTCTCCTGGTGTATCTTAATGGAGATGATATAAGGGCGTGTACTATTTCATATGGATTACTTTATGGTAAAAAGAGTTGTTCATAGAGTGGTTACCTGTTGTGTTCTTAAAGGATAGCTTCTTGTAGTCACGCAAGAGACCGATTGTAATAAGTGCCCGTCTTTGCTATTTGGTAGATGTAAATTCTTTATGGGTCATTATTGTTTCCTGGTATACCTTAAATGAAGATGGTATATGGATTTTTACTGAGGCTAGCCTGCCTAGCGGTATTCCCGAGAGTGACTCGGGGTTAACTTTTACTGCCAGAAGCGGTAACCCCGAGTCACACTCGGGTTTACCCGCGGCTGGTGCTGTCAGAGCAGCACAGCCGCCCCTGCTCCCGCTGCTGAGGACCGGCGGGGGGGGGTGCTGTGAGAGCACCTCCGCCCTCCCCTGCTGCTGAGGACCGGCGGGGAGCACCGCCGCCCGCCACTGCTCCCGATGCTGTGGACCAGCGGGGGGGTGCTGTGAGAGGACCGGCGGGGAGCACCGCCGCCCGCCCCTGTGGACCGGCAGGGAGCACCTCCGCCCGCCACTGTTCCCGATGCTGTGGACCGGCGGGGGGGGGGTGCTGTGAGAGCATCGCCGCCCGCCCCTGCTGCTGAGGACCTGCGGGGAGCACCGCCGCCCGCCCCTGTGGACCGGCGGGGAGCACCGCCGCCCACCCCTGCTCCCACCGCTGAGGACCGGCAGGGGGGGGTGCTGTGAGAGCACCGCTGCCCGCCCCTGCTGCTGAGGACCGGCGGGGAGCACCGCCGCCCGCCCCTGCTCCCGCTGCTGAGGACCGGCGGGGGGGGGGTGCTGTGAGAGCACCGCCGCCCGCCCCTGCTCCCGCCACTGAGGACCAGCGGGGGGGGGGTGCTGTGAGAGCACCGCCGCCCGCCCCTGCTGCTGAGGACCAGCGGGGAGCACCGCCGCACGCCCCTGCTCCCGCTGCTGTGGACCACCGGGGGGGTGGTGCTGTGAGAGCCGGGGGGAGAGGGCTGGGGCATCGGGTCTTACCTGCCCGTTGCCGCCGGCGCCATGTCAGTGATATGGCACCGCCCCCTTCTCCAGAGCTAAGGTTAGGGCTAGGGTTATTGTTAGGGCTAGGGTTAGGGCTAGGGTTAGGGTTAGGGTTAGGGTTATTGTTAGGGTTAGGGTTAGGGTTAGGGTAAGGGCCCCGTCACACGGGGCGATATCGCTGCCCATTCATGCGGAGACGTGGGGGCGTGGCATATCGCCGGCGTCATCGCCCCTACGTCGCCACATGTAAAGGGCCGATATCGCCGGTCCCGGCCGGGTCGCCTGGTTTCACAGCAGTGCTGTGAAACCTGGCGACCATCATGGGGCGATGTACACACATCGCCCCATGTAACCGGGCGGCGGCGACCTGTCAGGCGATGGAAGCCATAGGCTCCCATTGTCCTGCATCGCCGCCGGGGTTGTCGGACACCCCGGCGGCGATGCCGCCCTACAGGTCGCCGGCACGGGGCTGGAGGAGTCGCCCCTTCTAAACGGGGGACGGCGCTGGTGGCGGGGGCGGCGAGAGTGTGCGCGCCCCCGCCATTCACCGCCGACATCTCCAGCCCCGTCGCCCCGTGTGACGGGGCCCTTAGGGTTAGGGCTAGGGTGTTAGGGTTAGAGCCTGGGCTGCAGACAAGAAGAGGGGCGGGAACACCCTCAGTTACCCTCCTCTCCTCTGTCACAGGGACATCCAGCGATGTCCCCGCTGTGATCGCCGGTGAGAGCTCCTTCGGATGCCTCCATATGACTTCCTGGTTCCGTCTCTGTGAGCCGCAGCGGCTCATTGGAGGCGGAACTGGGTGGGAAAAAAAAAAAAGTATAACATTTCGGCCCATAAAAGAAATTTTTTATGAAAAAAAATGGGACCGCACTTAGGCTGCTTTCACATCAGCGGTGTTTTGAAATCGCGGCAGATGCGGTGAAAAAAGCGAATCTGCCGCGATTACCGCATAACCGCGACACCTGCGGCACAGTTGCCGCAAGCCCCATAGAATGTCTATGGGGACTTGCGGCAGATGCGGCAGGTGCGGTATCGGCACTTACGGCAGGTGCGGCTGCAAAAAAACCGCGGCTGACCGCGTTTTTTTTCGCGGCCGCACCTGCCACAAGTGCTACAACTGCACTTGCCGCACCTGCCGCACCCTTACCGCAAGCCCCATAGACATTGCATGGGGCTTGCCGCAACTGTGCCGCAGGTGTCGCGGTTATGCGGTAATTGCGGCAGATTTGTTTTTTTTCACCGCATCTGCCACGATTTCAAAAAAACGCTAGTGTGAAAGTACCCTTAGTACAAAATTCCTGACATAATCATACCGCCAGGTATAAAATTATTGATTATTGAATAAAATAATATTATTTATTTAATTATAATTCATGATTTTATGTTTCAAACTTTATCACATCTGAGAGGTCTACTAGAGTCTTCTTTGATCAGGTAATTACTAAGAATTGCAGGCCGACAGTACATAACACCAAATTTCCATGCAAAAAAATGGTACGCTTTTAGCACAAAATTCCTGACATAATCATACCGCCAGGGAGGCTAGGGTCACACATACCATCTGTTTTTGCAGCAAAATTTTGCATTTTTTTCTAAGTCCCAAAAACGTATCCGTTAACAGATGGTGCACTTAGGAGAACCTGCGTTTTTCAAAAACAGTAATCTGGAATTCCTGGGCTCCAAAAAATGCTGCTATCAGTGTTTTTGGGGTTCTGTAAAGTAATGCATCATGCTTTTTTTAACATGGGGCCCTATGGGAGATGCATGCGTTAACACATGGTACTTATAGGTACCATGCGTTAACGCATGCGTATTTTGAGAAAAAATTATTAAGTCCCAAAAATTCCAAAAAATGTCCTGGACCTCAGGGGACACTTTTGGCACCCTTAGAAAAACGGAATCCATTTTTCTAAGGGCTTAAAAAACGGATTTGGATGTGTGACCCTAGCCTTAGGGTTATTTCTAAAGTGATTAACTATTGTTTTCTTAAAGGATAGGTTCTATTAGTTATGCATTGACCGCTTAATTATGCAGGTCTGTCTCTGCATGTATAAAGGTAATGATTCTACATGAGTCCTTATCCTTCTTTTGGATTACAAAGAACACTATATTTGCTCCTTTATACATTTCTTTATGAGTACAGATAAGGCTGTAATCTTATTCTGATTCTTCTAATGTGATCAATCTGTGCCTATTGGGAGCTGTGCCTATTTGGGAACTGTGGGTACCGCTGCTACAATCCTATGTCTGTGCTGTTTTGTCTCAATGTGATGATATCACTTGTGTGGAGATTGTGCAGGTTTGTGGGCTATATGTATAAAGGTACTCTCTGTGGGTGCACTGTACTTGTATAGTGGTAATGTGTGTACTAACTAGAAGATTGACAATCGACCTTCTAACATGTGAGGAACTTTATGTTACACTCAGCCCATTACAACCCTGTGTTGTCCGGGCAGATCTAGAGGGGCTATGTACAGATGTTAAGCTTATGTGGAGATTATGGGTGTATTTAGAATAAAGCACATTGCTTCTTGCTTCTCTCATCCTGTCCAGCTGTCCGTTTTGCTTTCTCTTCCTCTTTCAGTGTTGAAGCGGTGTAAAGGTACCTTTATACGCGGCAACTTTTCTAGGAATTTCACTGGCAACTTACTGGTTGCAGTGAAATCATGGACACATTGTTCAATCTTGTTGCTGTGTACAAATAGAACAATGTCTCCATGATTTCACTGCAACCAGTAAGTTGCCAGTGAAATTCCTAGAAAAGTTGCCGCGTGTAAGGGTACCTTAAGAGGTGTTGGGGAGCGCACGCCGATGCCTGCCGTTGTGTGCTTCCTACTTCCGCATCACCTGACGTCTGCGTCACTGCAGCATCAGGAGTCACATGACCAGGTGGGTGGGAGTGAACGGGAGTGAAAGCACTGTTGTGTCGGGCAGACGGGGATTGGATGGGGAGGGTGGGCTGTCTGTCAATGCTGCGTCACTGTTAGCATTGACAGACAACCCGCCCCTCTCCATCCAATCCCTGTTTGCCCGACACAACAGCGCTTTCACTCCTGTTCACACCCACCCACCCGGTCTTGTGACTCCTGACGCGGCAGTGACACAGATGTCAGGTGATGCGGAAGTAGGAAGCGCACGACTGCAGGCCTCAGCGCTCTGATCCGCTTTTTACATTGACACCATTGTCTATGAACTAAAAAAAATGCAACAAAAACAGATCCCCTTTTAAGTAATGTTTTTTTTTGAACAGCTGATCCATTTTTGCAGCTGATAAGTGGATCCTCAAATGGATAAATGGATCCTCAAAAAAACACATAAAAAATGCTGTGTCTGAATGTAGCCTTAAACCTTGCCCTTCTAGCAAGCAGTGCCTCTCCTAGTGTATATAACTACCACGCATCAATGTCAGGGTAATTATGAAATTCTGAAATCTCATTCGTGTGATATATTAACAATTGTTTAATTAGTGGTAAAGGTAATTGATGTGCTTAGTTAGAACAATGGGTGACTAACAATACATTTCTCATCATGCATTTTCTGCCTTACTTGGTTTGGAAGCGAGATTTGTAAATTATTTGACATCGGCAACATTCAACTGTTATGATAACATGTGAATGAAACAGAGATCATTAAAATCTTTTATCATGAAATGGAACTAATTAAGAGAAATTATTCTATGTGTGATTTTTTAAGTGGATTTTGTACAGTTGTTGCTTTGTGTCTCCTGATATTATGCGTACAATGTGTTACTAGATGATATTTTAGGTTCCAACCACCTGATCTTGCATTATCAGAACAGGGTTGACATTGCTGCCTATGGGCCGCTTTACACACACAGATATCTGTGACCAACTTCTGAACAGATCTCTGGTTGCAGTGAAATCATGGACACATTGCTCTATTTGTACACAGCCACAAAATGGAACAATGTGTCTATGATTTCACTGCAACCAGAGATCTGTTCAGAAGTTGGTCACAGATATCTGTGTGTGTAAAGCGGCCCTATGGGTACCTTTACACGCGGCTACATTTCTAGGGTGGCTACAGGTAACTTACTGGTTGCAGTGAAATCATGGAGAGATTATTCCATTTGTACACAGCAACAAGATAGAACCTTGTCTCCATGATTTCACTGCAACCAGTAAGTTACCTGTAGCCACCCTAGAAATGTAGCCGCGTGTAAAGGTACCCTATGGCATACTCCAAATCTTTTGTCAACAGTGGCATGTCAATAGTTATAATTTCTTAACACATTTTTACATTGATGAGAGCACCCTGAGGGTACCTTTACACGCCGCTACTGGCGGGTGGATACAACCGGATACATGCGACAAATGTATCTTGCATCGGCAATATACCCCGTAGTAGCGGCGTGTGAAGACGGTAGTAGCCACCCGGCAGTAGCGGCGTGTAAAGGTACCCTTAGGGTACCGTGACACGGGGCGATCTCTGCGGCGATGTTGACGGCAACTTAGGGACGTGGATAAGTTGCGGCAACATCGCTCATGAGTTGCCGCGTGTGACAGGGCGATAATAAGGCAATAAGTTGCCTAAGCAACATTGCCAGGTTTCCCAACATGTTGGGAAACCTGGCGATGTTGCTCTGGCGATCTGGGTACCGGCGCTGCAAGCCGGCCGCTGAGGTGATGGTGAGTGCAGCAGAGAGTGGTCCAGCTCACCACAGGAGGAGCTTTTACCTTAGGGCAGCGGTGATGGAGGATGATGAGAGGGATGATGAGGGGAGAAGTTGATGTAGTTCTTGTGACGACCATCCACCGTGAGGCCAAGCTGCTGGTAGGCAGCACCCCGAGAAACCCCGAGACCCTTAACCCCTATACAGGGATCTGGAATTACAGCGGAGCCCAGGGGGTAGCTGCCTATATGAGCAACAGAGCCGGGGAGGTCGCCAGGGGAAAATCAAGACCCGAAAAACGAAGTCAGAAGTCCGAGTCAAAACCGAGAGGGCAGCGAAGGTACAAAATCGTCAGGCAGTAGCAGAGTCAAAAATCCAGGCAAAGGTCAAGGGCAAAAACCAAGAGGGCAGCTGAGGTACAAAATCAATAGGCAGAGGCAGAGTCAGAAATCCAGGCAAGGTCAGACACAAAACTAAACACACACTATCACTGGGGAACCAAAACTATATCTGGCGGCCTGCAAGCCAGGCTCCAATGTACTTGAAGGGCACGGCTACCTCCCATAGGCTGGAGCTCACAACCTGATGACCTCATCCGGACCGCCCCTAGATCCAGGCCAGATGGAGATGCACGACTGGCTCCACCCACGCCACCTCTGACAGAAGAACGCAGGCTGCGCCTAACGGACACCTCTGCAGGGCCCTTTCCTCTGCGACCAACACCACCCAGAGGGGAAACACAGCGGCGCTCAGCGACAGAGGCAGATGTTGCGGGAGCAGTTCCATATGAGGACAAGGCCTTCCTATCACCGGCGCCACCATCCGAAGGAATCCGGCTCCTCCCAGCGGCCGAGGCAGGAACACCAGCCACCGAGTCCAATGGCGATGTGACAGTTCTTACCCCTTTGGGAAAATGCTGCTGATGGTGTTGGAGCCCTCCAGGCACCAGCGAGAAGAATCACAGAGACTAGTTTCAACTCCAACTCCTGTTTACTGGGTATCGGCAGATGTTAAACGTTACACGGTACAGTCCGATTTACTGGGTGTCTGCTGCCAGTTCAGGGTCCCCCTCATGGAGTTTCTAGGTGTATCTTCTTAGTCTTTTGGGATTTAATTAACTCTTCTATGTCTTTTCCACCTTTGTAGCGCTCTCCCGCCATTCCTACGGTCTGTATCTAGTGGGTAAGGTTACCTCTAATGTCCTGAACAGGTTTCAGTCCTGAGGGGTGAGATGCCCTTGTGGTGCTAACGGCAACCCCATTACTATGCTCGTCAGTCTGAGGTCAGAGGTGAACTGCTGACCGCCTCGGCTTCCCATGCTGCCGGTGTTCCCCCAAAATGAGCAGCCGGCTCCAACCAGTCCTGGTCCGTTGCCTCAGTCCTGGGCCCCATGTAAAGATGGGGATCCTCCTCTGTCAGCGGTACTGTCATGCTCGTCCTCCCTGACTGCCTTCCCAGCACTGTCTAAGGTAATCTGTCCCTAGCTCTCACTACTCTAGCCTAGGCTTCACCCCCTTTTGGGGCCTACTAAATAACAGTCCCCCCTATGCTAAGGTGGCAGAGTCTGAGGTGTGTGTGTAGAAACAGACTCCATTGGTTAAACCCTGAACTGCCAACTTACAGAGATACCACATTTGTTGTCAATGTGCAATACTTCCCTGAGACACCCAGCCAGAGGGGCACCACAGACACGCTTAGGGGCGCCATCTTTGTTACCCCCTCACAGCCCTCCATGATCCTGGTCTTCTGTCTTCTCTCTTCTTCAAATGATGCAGGTCTGTTATATCACAGAGCACGGGGAGGAAGAACACATTTGTCTGTTCCAATTTGCATAAATTAGGACACATTTCGACTAGATGTTTCCAGCTCTGCTCAATTCACTTGTAGTGAGTGAGGCCAAACACTTCTAAACAGCACATGACCAGTCATGCGCCGTCACTGTAGAATCATGAAAGTGCGCAGGTTAATAGAGTTTTTTACTTAACATGTTCCCTTTAAGATCCCTGATTGAACCGCTCATTGCCTGATCAGGTGTTACTTACCTGGCTCTAGCCAAGTGTGTCTTTGCTGTTGTGGCACCCCTGAGTCTGGTCAGCCCAAAATGGTCATACTGTATTGTAGTGCTAGTCTGATGGAAGTAACAATTTCTCTGCTGGCGGCTGAAGCATACACTAAGGATACCTGATCCCTTATGAAGAGATGTGCGCATGATGCCTGGGTTAGGCATGTGACACACTCTCTCTGGTAAGGGGGAGGAGCTAGTGTAGTAAATTAATTGAAGGCAGTTGAGCACGAGGAGATATCCAAGATGGAGTGCCTGGGAAGCACTCTTCATGGATAGCCGTATGGTTATGTCAGGTGTAGCAAGGAGGAGGATGTCAGGAGGAGGGCTTTGTTTTACTACACCGAGAACTTCGGGCCTGTGCTTGTTACCATGGTGATGCAGTCTGCTGACCGCATCACTATGGTAATCACATCAGTTTACCGCAGACAGGGTCGAAGCGCTCGGTGCAGTCATTGTGTCCTCAGACCTCGTGCTGAAAGGATGCTTCAACCCAAGTTCAATGCAGCAGAGCTGAGATTGCGACGTGCGACTTCCTGTGGGATTGTCGTCAGAGAATATGTTGTTGTAGCTTTTAATAAATAAGCAAAGGAGGGTTGTCAGGGTGTTTTATTTCTAATAAAGAATTTTTTTCTGTGTTTTCTTTCTAATAAAGGAATTTTCCCTCTTTGTTTGAGTATTATTTACTAGAGATTCATTGTGGCCAGGTCTAACATTGGTCTAACATTGGCCCGACATTATGAATCTCAGGCTTAGTGCCAGCTGGCAATATTCAGCTTGCATTAACCCCTTATTACCCAGTTTGGCACCAGCAACATGGCAACTATAATAGCCAGGTAAGCACCAGGATTTGGCACTTCTAATGAATGCACTAAATTCTGGGGCAGCTGTGGGCTGCTATTCTATAGTGAAGATTACCAGCCCTCAGATGCCTAGCTTTACCTTGGCTGGAAATTTAAAAATAGGGTGAAGCCCACACATTTTTTTGCCAGCCAAGGTAAAACTAGGCAGCTGAAGGTGGCAGCCCATAACTGCCCACTTTATCTGTGCTTAGAATGAAAAATACAGCAAAGCCCTAAGCATTTTCTCTCCATAATTTACCGTATATACTCGTGTATATGCCGACCCGTGTATAAGCCGACCCCCCTACTTTTGCCCCCGAAACCTGGGAAAACCTATTGACTCGTGTAGGAGCCGAGGGTGGACCTCAGCACAGGTATACAGCCCCCAGCAGTGTGGTATACAGGCCCCCCAGTGGTAGTATACAGCAGCCTCCCCAGTGGCATATACAGGCCCCAGCAGTATATACAGCAGCCCCAGTGGTGTACAGCAGCCCCCGGGGGTACACAGCAGCCCACGGGGGTACACAGCAGCCCCGGGGGTACACAGCAGCCCCCAGGGGGTGCACAACAGCAGCCCCCAGGGGTACACAGCAGCCCCCAGGGGTGCACAGCAGCCCCCAGGGGTACACACCAGCCCCCAGGGGTAAACAGCAGCCCCCAGGGGTAAACAGCAGCCCCCAGGGGTACACAGCAGCCCCCAGGGGTGCACAACAGCCCCCAGGGGTAAACAGCAGCCCCCAGGGGTAAACAGCAGCCCCCAGGGGTGCACAGCAGCCCCCAAATGCTGGCACTCACCCCCCCTGCTGCTTAACTTACCATCCGGTCTTCTGCTCAGCGCCGGTCTTCTGTGCTCCGTCCTCGCTGCATCCGGGATCCCCGGCCGTCGCACGATGACGTCATATGCCTGCGACGGCCGGAGATCCCGGATGTAGCAGGACAGAGCACTGAGGACCGGCGCTGAGCAGAAGACCGGATGGTAAGATAAGCAGCGGGGGGGGCCCTTACACAGGGGGCGCGAGTGCCAGCATTTTGGGGGCCAGATATACACTGCTTCCCCCTGCCGCTGATTGACAGGGGGAAGCAGTGCATATATAATGAGCGGCCCCACGTGACGGGGCCGCTCATACAGCAGCCTCCCCCCGCCTCCTCCAGCCTCCCCAGCCCCGGACACAGCCCCCACCACGCAGCCTACCGTATTGACTCGTGTATAAGCCGAGGGGGAGACTTTTCAGCCCAATTTTTGGGCTGAAAAACTCGACTTATACACGAGTATATACAGTACTTATTTTACACACTATGATGGCACATTGGTTGCTATACACTAATGTGTATGGCAACCAAGCACAGACACCATGCTGATTGGGGGAGTGCAGTCTGATTGCAACAGCCAATCACAGAAGCTGTCTCAGAGAGTGAGCGTCTGTGATTGGTCATTGCCAGCCCGTGCATTGAATATGCATGAAACATAATGACAGCCCCAGGAAGCAGCAGTGGGACACTGGTAAGATTGATTTAGCTATCGACTTATCTATCCTATTTATCTAGCTATCTACCTGTCTATATATTCTAACTTTTAACAGCATGACATACGGATGCTAGGCAAGGGAAAAATGCACACTAGCATGTCATTTACATGACATACGCATGAAAAATGCATGTCGCTCGCATGACACTTTGCTGGGTATCTCAGCGAGAAAAGTTGCGCAGATGTGAGCGTACCCTACGAGATGGAAATGTATTGTTAATGATTTACTTCACTTATAAAGGTTTCTTAAATAGTTCTACAAAGAGATAACATTATTCCATACATATTCATTTATGCAAATATTTGACATATTTATATAGATGTTACTACCTAATGTAATACTACTAATGTTATACCTGGAGCAAATAGTAACGTAAATTTCCACCCATAGGCTTGCAAAACCCAATCAGGCAGCTTGGTGTAATATGACTCCTTGTGTTCTTCTGGTGTGGGCTATTAGAACATTTTATTCTATCATAAGGAGGAATGAGTGACAGATCTGATACCAGAGTTCGAGGGTAAGTGCTTCAATCTACAGGAAATAGATCATTTCTTTTATTTTCAATCATTTACATATCTGAATGAAGAGTTATTTGTATAAAAGTTTACAAGTGTGCAATTGAAACTATATCTGCACACTTTGTTCAATGATATGAAATATTTAATAACAACTAGTATTAGAAGAGAATATGTTATCCTTATCTGACACTAGCATGGTTCAAAATGTATCAGCCAGGCAGCCACCATTTATAAGTAATCACACTTTTGGGTTACTCATTTTCCATTTATCATTTATTTATGCTAAAACATAAGCAGAAATGTTTTTTATATAACTTGTATGGTGTGACACAAGATAACTATCTCCTATTCACTTTATTGTAAACTTTAATTTTTTGGTGTATAAATATGATTTATTGTATGTATTGATAATGGCTTTTAATTCAACTGATAAGGTGTTAGTTTTGTTTCCTATGGTATGATATTTGTGGGCAGCTTGGGATAGAGCTAAAGACACTGAGCTCGGAGATATATCACTTGATATTATTTCATTCAGTGTATTTTTAGTAAAACAGCAGTGTAATTGAAGTGACAGATTTTCTTATGTAAATTTCTGTATTGAGCAGCTGTCAATCAGTTTATGTAGGTTGGGTAATGCAAGACTACAAAATTGGATAAGGCTGCTAAGGCTGGGTTCACATAGTGGGTTTGATCCGATCCGTGGCTGCCCTGGACCAGATTTTGGCTCCATAGTATCCTATGGGGCCGGATAGAAGCCGGATGGCAGCTCTCTGTCATCCAGTTTCTATCTGTCCGGGACAATCCGGGAGAATTCAGAATATCTCTTCTTCAATTGCCTACTCCCGGATTCTCCTGGATTCGACCGGATCCTCCCGGATCCGGGGCAATCCGGAGCTCCCTAACATGAGAGTCTATGGGGCCAGATTGCCCCAGTCTGGGAGGATCTGGGAACCGGACACCTGTGGCTGCACGCCGCTGTTCTTTCAGGACCGTGGCTAGCTCCCTGCGAGCTGCGGTCCTGACTCAGCAGCAGCTGCAGCTGCATGCGGCAGCACACCGGACCAGAGGGCATATTAGCCCTCCAGTTCTGTGTGCTGATCCGGTCCGGGGCTGTCCGGTTTACACGGACAGCCACGGATCGGATCAAACCCGCTATGTGAAGCCGGCCTAAGAAAAAAACGCATTGTATATAGATGTCATACACATGTCATACGGATGCAGGGAGAGATAAAATCACATATTCACATAGCAAATACATGACCTAAAGAATCCTAGACCTCCTGGGTCATCTGGTCCAATCACCTGCTAAATCATCTCAGACACATATCTGTCCAGACTCTGTTTGAAGGCTTCCATTGAAGGGGAACTCACCACATACGGAATATGGAATGCTAAACCGATTCCACTTGTCCATCTTTTCTGGATGAAACTCTGGATGTGCTGGAGTCAGAACCTCCTGGGCCATGAAGAGGTTTCTTTATGAATCAGGAACATTGGACAAGTGGCATCAGTCTCTTGACAGTTTGTCAATTTTTACCATCTGTGTTTCATCAGTGATTTTTACATATAAAAAAAAATAAATAAAAGGCAAAACCTTTCCATTGCATAGTTAATCATGGACCGCACACAGATTGTGGACGAAAATATCTGTGTGTTGTCTATGATTTTCACAGACCCAAAGACTTATATGGATAATTTTAATCCATTACTCCAATCAAAAAGGAACACGATTCTGTTATTTTTTTGAAAGACAGACATGTGAATAGCACTATAGACTTTTATGGGTATTTGTTCAGTCTGTAAAAACACAGATAATACTCATACGTGATTAACAGACATCAGAAGGGCGCCCATAAAGTTATGGGGTTCTCCAATGTTGACAAATTTCTTATGTTACAAAGTTCCCACAGCTAAAGTTGATCACTGTTATCAGCTGTAATCTTTAAGAGAATGCAGCTACAAGTGCCCATTGTCACATGAGAAATTAAAGGGGTCCAGGCTTGGGGTTCAAGTCTGCAGTAACTCTATGTGACTGCACACATGAATCTACTCTCCCAATGCCAGCATCTGAGATTCCTATCTGTACTCATGCAAGCGTTAATGCATGTATCAAAAATGTACACACATGTCATGTGAATGCCAGTCACGTGAATCCTTTTAACACATCTTTTTAGCAGGTGGCACTATGCAAGTGTGAGCCTAGCCTCACTCTGCGTGCTGTGAGTTCTCACACATATGCAGTCACATAGAGTGTATGCAGACTTGAACTCCAATCTTAGATAAGCCTATTGATTTCTATACATCAGTTAGCTTATCATCTCCACTCTTGCTCTCAGCTCCTGACAAGATGCTGATATAAATCTTGCTAAATTACCAGTCCATAGCATTGGATTCTCTCAAGACAGTTCCCCTAATAGTGTAGACTCCAATACAAATTACTGGTAGCCAAATATGTTACAGTAAAATGTGTGCTGACCTTTATAGTTATACTGATACTACAGCTCTGATACTCACCAGAACTTTCATGCAAGGAGGAGTGCCCCCTCTGCCAGAAGCCTGGGAGTAAGGAGACTGGACAGAAGAAGAGACTTGAGCAGAACCCTTTAAAAGATGTCAGTAGCGTACAAATTCCTAAGTTTAACACTGCTTTGGACAAATCCTATATGCAAACAATGCCAATGATTAAAAGTAAAATGCACAGTTATTTTATTTTAAGACAGGAAAGATTATTATTTTTATTAGCATTCAGTTTACAAATAATGTTCATATCAATGCCTGAAAGGGTTGATAGCCTGGGCAGTCACATCTCCTTACAAAGACCCTTGAAAGCAAGTTGACCAGAAAGTATCTCTCTACTCAAACCAAATGGAGGGAAAAACTCACTAGTAAGGGTTAGATTTTCCTGCACCCTCACCATCACAAACTGAGTGACTATGAAATGTCTTCTTTTATATATTTCATCACTCCCTCACCTCTTGTCACAAGTCTGTGGCAGTTTTGGGATGTTTTTCATTTCTGTATGGAGACTTCATACTAAACCTGTTTCTTTCCTTTGGCAATTCAGAAGTTAATGTCAGTCTCTGTTGCTATCAAGCTCCTTAGTTCTCTTCCAAGGTGTGGCTTCTCTGTGATTACTCCAATATCCCTCCCCTCTTGTTGTTGTTTGTGCAGTGGTTGGGACTAGTGCTCCCGTCTGCAATCTCCCTCTTGAGGGTTAACATCATGGCCAGCGAGGAACTAGGTATCCTGTTTGGCAACAGGGTGAAAGAACCTATATAGTGATAGTAGGGTGATCAGGACACACCACAGGTGAGTGTAGGAGGTCTCCTTTCCCCGTTCCCTACAAGCAGGGCCTTCCATTGTATTTGAATCCCCCAGGTATTTCCTCTGTTTGTTGGTTTGTGTAGTGTGGCAGACATGGTTGGTCCATGCTCCATTGTCATGCGCTGTATCTTGGATGCTCCCTAGTCTGTGGTGTGACACCCTCAAAGAAATGCCACACAATCCCTTTAGCTTGTGTTTTCATTGTTTAATTGTATTATGAAAACTGAATTTAATAATTAATTTCAAAGAATTCAAGTCCAGTACTTGGATATTTCTGATTTATCCTTTGAGAATAGTCACTACACTGTGCACAGAGCCAAGGTTCTTTGGCACAGTAGACTGTTTACGTGTGCCCAATGTGGGAGATGCAAACAGCTGATCAGTGTAGGAGCGAGGTGTCAGACCTCAGGGGGAAGGTCATCAATACCTACGGTGTCGGACCCCAGGGGATAGGTCATAAATATTTAAGTCTTGGAAGCCCCTTTAAGCATTTGACTACCTGCAGTTTTAACACATATTGAAATAGAGTGCCAGCTATGCATATTACACTAAGCAAGTAATCATAATATGTATCTATATATATAATCACCAATGTTGTGCCGCTATTCCGGCATGCACCGCGGCACCGTCGCGAGCGATGGCGTGCATGCGCCATCGCGAGTTGCTATTCACAGACTTAGACCCGCGAGCCGCAGTCACGTCCCCAACGGTGACCAGATGCCAGCGTAGCGAGCGATGATGCGCTTGCGCGCCATCTCGAGCCGCTATTATCGGCACCGCGACTGGGTGCCGGCGCCACGAGCGCTCGATCAAACGGCGCCTCGCACACACGCGACGCGCTGTAAATTTACCTCACAGCAAGGACACGCCCCTATTTCCTCCACTCTGGAAGTACGCAGCTCTCATAGAACAAGTCGGTGGTGACAGCCATTACGTCACATCACCTCTCCACCCACCGGGACGCCCATTTCGGTCGCCATCACGCCCACAAAGCTGTTACCCACAGAACTACCTGTATATACTCTGCTACCCACGCAGGTGACTGTATACTGTGCTACCCACAGAGCTACCTGTATATACTCTACTACCCACACAGCTGACTGTATATTCTGTGACCCACAGAGACACCTGTATATACTCCGCTACCCACGCAGCTGCCTGTATACTCTGCTACCCACGCAGCTGCCTGTATACTCTGCTACCCACGCAGCTGACTGTATACTCTGCTACCCACAGAGCTACCTGTATATACTCTACTACCCACACAGCTGACTGTATACTCTGCGACCCACAGAGACATGCGTATACACTCTGCTACCCACGCAGCCGCCTGTATACTGTGCTATCCACAGAGCTGCCTGTATATACTCTGCTACCCACTGAGCCGTCTGTTTAGACTCTGATACCCACGCCGCTGGCTGTATACTCTGCTACCCACGGAGCCGCCTGTATAGACTCTGGTACCTACGCAGCCAGCTGTATACTCTGCTACCCACAGAGCTGCCTGTATATGCTCTCCTACCCACAGAGCAGCCTGTATACTCTGCTACCCACAGAGCCGCTTGTATACTCTGCGACCCACAGAGCCGCCTGTATATACTCGGCTACCCATGCAGCCGGCTGTATGCTCTGCTACCCACGCAGCTGGCTGTATACTCTGCGACTCACAGAGACACCTGTATATACTTTGTTACCCACGCAGCCAGCTGTGTACTGTGCTACCCACAGAGCTGCCTGTATATACTCTGCTATCCAAGCTGCTGGCTGTATACTCTGCTACCCACGGTGCCACCTGTATAGACTCTGCTACCCACGCAGCCGGCTGTATACTCTGCTACCCACAGAGCTGCCTGTATATACTCTGCTTCCCACGCAGCTGACTGTATACTGTGCTACTCACAGAGCTAACTGTATATACTCTGCTACCCACACAGCTGCCTGTATACTCTGCTATCCACGAAGCTTACTGTATACTCTGCTACCCACAGAGCTACCTGTATATACTCTGCAACCCACGCAGCTGCCTGTATACTCTGTGACCCACAGAGACACCTGTATATACTCTGCTACCCACGCAGCTGGCTGTATACTCTGCTACTCACAGAGCTGCCTGCATATACTCTGCTATCCATGCTGCTGCCTGTATACTCTGCTACCCACGGAGCCACCTGTTTAGACTCTGCTACCCACAGATCTGCCTGTATATACTCTGCTACCCACGCAGCCACCTGTATACTCTGCTACCCACAGAGCTGCCTGTATATACTCTGCTACCCACGCAGCTGGATGTATACTCTGCTACCCACGGAGCTGCCTGTATATACTCTGATACCCACGCAGCTGGCTGTATACTCTGCTACCCACAGAGCTGCCTGTATAGATTCTGCTACCCACACCACCGCCTGTATACTCTGCTACCCACAGAGCTGCCTGTATATACTCTCCTACACACGCAGCCGCCTGTATAGTCTGCTACCCACAGAGCCACCTGTATATACTCTTCTACCCATGCAGCTGACTGTATACCTGCTGTATAATACCCTACACTTAACTCCATAAAGACTGTATACTGTATACATGTTCTTATATATTTGTATTTCTACTTTAACATTGTTAAACCTACACTACACATAGTTTAGAAACATATGGTATGTATTCTTTACTGTAATTCATTCTATTTATATTTTATGTATATGTATATATACAATATATTTTATGTACATATATATCTATTACGTAAACAGTTTTTTCCTTTTTGCTTTTTTTTTACATTTCATAGTCAAACATATTTATCTAAAACCTAAGAACCTTAACAATAAACTTTTGTACATTCTTTTTCTGTCACTATTGCCTTATAGTATGATGCTTTGCCCTTATTTTGCAAATGCTAATAAAAACTATGCTTTTTTCACAACCGCAAAGGGTGTCATACATGTTTACTGTTCCTGTTAGTACATCTAAGGATGCACACAATACATTTCACCGCACTCCCGATGCAATAGCATCGGGCCTATTTCTAGTGTCTATATAAACGACAACTAAATAGTTCACATTGATACAGAAAATTGAGATAATGTCTGAGTCTGCACATTTTAAACACTTCTCATTCTGATCTGTGGCTTAAAGCTAATAGTGTGGCCTTCAGCATGAACCTCTGTCATTGCTCCTTCCAAAATAACTAACTTCCCAGAGTTTGCGAGACAGAACTAGATTCAAAGCAAACAAAATGTATGTGTCCCTGCAGTAAAGCATCTACTGGGCAGGACTTCTCTAGAAGACTTACATAGTTAACCATGGGTGGAGTATTGCCTGAAGGTCAGTGGGAGACAATAATAGAATCATAAAGGTAGACCTGAAAGTAGACCAGGTAGAGTTTAAAGGGATCTCCGGGGTCATCTGGTCCAACCCCCCTGCTCAAAGCAGGATTCGATAAATCATTTCAGACAGATGTCTGTCCAACCTCTGTTTGAAGACTTCCATTGAAGGGAACTCACCACCTCTCCTGGCAGTGTATTCCACTCATTCACTCTCACTGAATCTAATTTTTCAAAATTTACCAAACTTCCTTGACATCTGTGTCAATAGGACATCCAGCCACTGGATCCCTCCTATTCTCTTTCTGAGTCCCTTTAAAATATGCCTTTATGGAATACAGTTTGGACTTATCAAAATTACCAATTTCTCCCAGATCTGGCTTGTGTGCCATGGTCTGTGCTGTCACAGTCTGTAAACCTCACACGTTGTACTGGCTGCCAACCTCCAATAGGAACAATGAACAACAAACCAGATCTGGGAGAAATTGGCAGATTTGATGAGTCCAAACTAAAAAAAACTGTGACCCTAGGGTAAAACCCTTTCTGAAATTCAACCTTGAAGTCTAAGTTTTTACAGGCCTTCCTCTTCTAGTTATCCCAAAAAATTTGATAGCATGATCGCTGCCTACTAGGATCTGAGCCATCCTTACCACTTCAACCATTCCCTCCTGTTTATAAGGATTCAATCCAAAGTGGCAGATAACTTTTTTTTTCTCCTCTACCTTCAGGAAGATCAAGTTGTCAGCAAGAGAGGAAAATAATTTGCTGGACCTGTTAGTTTTGCCTGAGGTAGATTCCCAACAAATGTCTGGATAGTTGAAATCTACCATGACCACTAAGTCATATATTTTGGAGAACTTGGCAATCAGATGCATAAAGAGTTCATCCATATCTTCAGCTTACCCAGGCTGCCTGTAGTAAACGCCTACAATGGTGTCCTTTCCATTGTTCTCTTCATGGATTCTTACCCAAACAATTTCCACAAAACTCCCAGTCTCAGAAGCTTCAACCTCTGTGGAGATATGCACTATTCTTCGAACATATAATTTGACACCTCATCCCTAGTAGGGTATGTGCACACTGGCCGGGTTAGGGTCGGTTTAGCTGTGTAAACCGCCGGTCGGTTTACATAAATTTCATGTAAATTTATGTTAATCCAAACCGGCGTTTGGATTAACATTAAAACCTATGCAAACCGACACCCGGTGTCCACACACTGGCGGTTTACACATGCTCATCCGTTGCTCACCCGCTGGGTTCCCAGCGGGTTAGCAACGAATGAGCATGTTCTATAAACCGTCCGGTTCTGCAGCGACTGCAAGCAGAATCATGTACTGCTTCCAGCCGCCGCAACACCGCCGGCGCTAACCCGCTGGCCACCCGCCCGGCACCCGCCGCACATACCCGCCAGGATGCCGGTGGACGGCTCCGGAGCTTCCTGGTGGGTCCGCCCAGCGGCCGCCGACCAACCCGCCACCAGTGTGCACATACCCTAAGACTCCTCTGGACTGAATGACAAATCAAAGCAACCATAACCTCACCTTTGTATTTCACTGCTTCTGCTCTTAGCATTATACATGGACTGACATTATATAGAGGCTGCAAGTCTAGTTACTGCAGTTTTAACACATATTGAAATAGAGTGCCAGCTATGCATATTACACTAAGCAAGTAATCATAATATGTATCTATATATATAATCACCAATGTTGTGCCGCTATTCCGGCATGCACCGCGGCACCGTCGCGAGCGATGGCGTGCATGCGCCATCGCGAGTTGCTATTCACAGACTTAGACCCGCGAGCCGCAGTCACGTCCCCAACGGTGACCAGATGCCAGCGTAGCGAGCGATGATGCGCTTGCGCGCCATCTCGAGCCGCTATTATCGGCACCGCGACTGGGTGCCGGCGCCACGAGCGCTCGATCAAACGGCGCCTCGCACACACGCGACGCGCTGTAAATTTACCTCACAGCAAGGACACGCCCCTATTTCCTCCACTCTGGAAGTACGCAGCTCTCATAGAACAAGTCGGTGGTGACAGCCATTACGTCACATCACCTCTCCACCCACCGGGACGCCCATTTCGGTCGCCATCACGCCCACAAAGCTGTTACCCACAGAACTACCTGTATATACTCTGCTACCCACGCAGGTGACTGTATACTGTGCTACCCACAGAGCTACCTGTATATACTCTACTACCCACACAGCTGACTGTATATTCTGTGACCCACAGAGACACCTGTATATACTCCGCTACCCACGCAGCTGCCTGTATACTCTGCTACCCACGCAGCTGCCTGTATACTCTGCTACCCACGCAGCTGACTGTATACTCTGCTACCCACAGAGCTACCTGTATATACTCTACTACCCACACAGCTGACTGTATACTCTGCGACCCACAGAGACATGCGTATACACTCTGCTACCCACGCAGCCGCCTGTATACTGTGCTATCCACAGAGCTGCCTGTATATACTCTGCTACCCACTGAGCCGTCTGTTTAGACTCTGATACCCACGCCGCTGGCTGTATACTCTGCTACCCACGGAGCCGCCTGTATAGACTCTGGTACCTACGCAGCCAGCTGTATACTCTGCTACCCACAGAGCTGCCTGTATATGCTCTCCTACCCACAGAGCAGCCTGTATACTCTGCTACCCACAGAGCCGCTTGTATACTCTGCGACCCACAGAGCCGCCTGTATATACTCGGCTACCCATGCAGCCGGCTGTATGCTCTGCTACCCACGCAGCTGGCTGTATACTCTGCGACCCACAGAGACACCTGTATATACTTTGTTACCCACGCAGCCAGCTGTGTACTGTGCTACCCACAGAGCTGCCTGTATATACTCTGCTATCCAAGCTGCTGGCTGTATACTCTGCTACCCACGGTGCCACCTGTATAGACTCTGCTACCCACGCAGCCGGCTGTATACTCTGCTACCCACAGAGCTGCCTGTATATACTCTGCTTCCCACGCAGCTGACTGTATACTGTGCTACTCACAGAGCTAACTGTATATACTCTGCTACCCACACAGCTGCCTGTATACTCTGCTATCCACGAAGCTTACTGTATACTCTGCTACCCACAGAGCTACCTGTATATACTCTGCAACCCACGCAGCTGCCTGTATACTCTGTGACCCACAGAGACACCTGTATATACTCTGCTACCCACGCAGCTGGCTGTATACTCTGCTACTCACAGAGCTGCCTGCATATACTCTGCTATCCATGCTGCTGCCTGTATACTCTGCTACCACGGAGCCACCTGTTTAGACTCTGCTACCCACAGATCTGCCTGTATATACTCTGCTACCCACGCAGCCACCTGTATACTCTGCTACCCACAGAGCTGCCTGTATATACTCTGCTACCCACGCAGCTGGATGTATACTCTGCTACCCACGGAGCTGCCTGTATATACTCTGATACCCACGCAGCTGGCTGTATACTCTGCTACCCACAGAGCTGCCTGTATAGATTCTGCTACCCACACCACCGCCTGTATACTCTGCTACCCACAGAGCTGCCTGTATATACTCTCCTACACACGCAGCCGCCTGTATAGTCTGCTACCCACAGAGCCACCTGTATATACTCTTCTACCCATGCAGCTGACTGTATACCTGCTGTATAATACCCTACACTTAACTCCATAAAGACTGTATACTGTATACATGTTCTTATATATTTGTATTTCTACTTTAACATTGTTAAACCTACACTACACATAGTTTAGAAACATATGGTATGTATTCTTTACTGTAATTCATTCTATTTATATTTTATGTATATGTATATATACAATATATTTTATGTACATATATATCTATTACGTAAACAGTTTTTTCCTTTTTGCTTTTTTTTTACATTTCATAGTCAAACATATTTATCTAAAACCTAAGAACCTTAACAATAAACTTTTGTACATTCTTTTTCTGTCACTATTGCCTTATAGTATGATGCTTTGCCCTTATTTTGCAAATGCTAATAAAAACTATGCTTTTTTCACAACCGCAAAGGGTGTCATACATGTTTACTGTTCCTGTTAGTACATCTAAGGATGCACACAATACATTTCACCGCACTCCCGATGCAATAGCATCGGGCCTATTTCTAGTGTCTATATAAACGACAACTAAATAGTTCACATTGATACAGAAAATTGAGATAATGTCTGAGTCTGCACATTTTAAACACTTCTCATTCTGATCTGTGGCTTAAAGCTAATAGTGTGGCCTTCAGCATGAACCTCTGTCATTGCTCCTTCCAAAATAACTAACTTCCCAGAGTTTGCGAGACAGAACTAGATTCAAAGCAAACAAAATGTATGTGTCCCTGCAGTAAAGCATCTACTGGGCAGGACTTCTCTAGAAGACTTACATAGTTAACCATGGGTGGAGTATTGCCTGAAGGTCAGTGGGAGACAATAATAGAATCATAAAGGTAGACCTGAAAGTAGACCAGGTAGAGTTTAAAGGGATCTCCGGGGTCATCTGGTCCAACCCCCCTGCTCAAAGCAGGATTCGATAAATCATTTCAGACAGATGTCTGTCCAACCTCTGTTTGAAGACTTCCATTGAAGGGAACTCACCACCTCTCCTGGCAGTGTATTCCACTCATTCACTCTCACTGAATCTAATTTTTCAAAATTTACCAAACTTCCTTGACATCTGTGTCAATAGGACATCCAGCCACTGGATCCCTCCTATTCTCTTTCTGAGTCCCTTTAAAATATGCCTTTATGGAATACAGTTTGGACTTATCAAAATTACCAATTTCTCCCAGATCTGGCTTGTGTGCCATGGTCTGTGCTGTCACAGTCTGTAAACCTCACACGTTGTACTGGCTGCCAACCTCCAATAGGAACAATGAACAACAAACCAGATCTGGGAGAAATTGGCAGATTTGATGAGTCCAAACTAAAGAAAACTGTGACCCTAGGGTAAAACCCTTTCTGAAATTCAACCTTGAAGTCTAAGTTTTTACAGGCCTTCCTCTTCTAGTTATCCCAAAAAATTTGATAGCATGATCGCTGCCTACTAGGATCTGAGCCATCCTTACCACTTCAACCATTCCCTCCTGTTTATAAGGATTCAATCCAAAGTGGCAGATAACTTTTTTTTTCTCCTCTACCTTCAGGAAGATCAAGTTGTCAGCAAGAGAGGAAAATAATTTGCTGGACCTGTTAGTTTTGCCTGAGGTAGATTCCCAACAAATGTCTGGATAGTTGAAATCTACCATGACCACTAAGTCATATATTTTGGAGAACTTGGCAATCAGATGCATAAAGAGTTCATCCATATCTTCAGCTTACCCAGGCTGCCTGTAGTAAACGCCTACAATGGTGTCCTTTCCATTGTTCTCTTCATGGATTCTTACCCAAACAATTTCCACAAAACTCCCAGTCTCAGAAGCTTCAACCTCTGTGGAGATATGCACTATTCTTCGAACATATAATTTGACACCTCATCCCTAGTAGGGTATGTGCACACTGGCCGGGTTAGGGTCGGTTTAGCTGTGTAAACCGCCAGTCGGTTTACATAAATTTCATGTAAATTTATGTTAATCCAAACCGGCGTTTGGATTAACATTAAAACCTATGCAAACCGACACCCGGTGTCCACACACTGGCGGTTTACACATGCTCATCCGTTGCTAACCCGCTGGGTTCCCAGCGGGTTAGCAACGAATGAGCATGTTCTATAAACCGTCCGGTTCTGCAGCGACTGCAAGCAGAATCATGTACTGCTTCCAGCCGCCGCAACACCGCCGGCGCTAACCCGCTGGCCACCCGCCCGGCACCCGCCGCACATACCCGCCAGGATGCCGGTGGACGGCTCCGGAGCTTCCTGGTGGGTCCGCCCAGCGGCCGCCGACCAACCCGCCGCCAGTGTGCACATACCCTAAGACTCCTCTGGACTGAATGACAAATCAAAGCAACCATAACCTCACCTTTGTATTTCACTGCTTCTGCTCTTAGCATTATACATGGACTGACATTATATAGAGGCTGCAAGTCTAGTTACTGCATATTGTAAAGATTGATGTTAAGAGAGGCTTTGTTACTAGAATAATGGGCTCCAGGTTCCAACATTATATTGGTGTTTTGTGGATGAAACTAAATAGATAATATGTGATGGTGCTTTATAACAGCTGTTAGGTTGGCACTGACTGGAGGCTCTGAGACTAGCTCTATATTACATTTTGTGGCAGAGAGCTATTTGTATGTAGTTTTTATGTGGGCACTATAGCTACACTTGCCAGCATTGTTATTAGTGCTCTACATCTGACACTTTAATAGGATTTTGTTATAAGTATGCTGACAAGAAATTACAATGTTATGGAGTAGTGAATATGGAAACTGAGTGTGTATGTGTATATTACCTCCCACCCTCCTTATTCAAAATCCTGCATATGCAGGAGTGAATTGGATCGGGAGGCAGAGGGGCACATGCACCCCGGGCTTGTACCATAGCAGATGTTGAGGGACACCCAGCCATTTAGCGCAGGCTTGCATAACATGCGGGCTGCATGTGGTCAACCAGCGGGTTTGCTACGGCCCCCATGCCTGCCCAAGAGTTGCAGGTCTCTCACTCCTTTATTCAAATGTATTGAGGTCTTTTAGAGGTTATTATGTTGCTGCCATCATCATGCTTCTGCCGTGCTGTAGAGGCGGTGAGGCACAGTGAGCACTGGTAAGTGCTTCATGGAGGATCTGAAGATGAAATATGCTTCATTTTAGAACAGGGGGCCAGGGTTACTGCGAGGGTACATTATGGGGATTGTTGTATTGTAAAAGGGCGCACAGTAAAGGGGCAGTGGGGACTTTATGCAGAGAATCATTGTGGTAAAACATGGAAAGGAACAGTTTGGGGTGATATTTTAGAGGGGCAGTGTGTGGTGGTGAATATTATAGAGAAAAGTAGTGTGGGGGTGTTTTGAAGAGCGGCAGTTTTGGGGGGGGGGAATTTTGGGCGGACAATACAATGGGGCAATTATTTATTCAGGAGCACAGCATAGGAAATATTTTTAATTATTGGGAAGTATAATGATACTTTTATTATTAAGTGCAATGCCTTGGGATGTGCTGCTAAATATGATGAAGAAGATGAAGGTCTGCAGAGAAGAGCTTTGACCTATTAGGTTCCTGGATATAAATATTTACAGTGGTGTTCAAAAGTCCTGCATAGGCATGAAAAAAACTATATATTTCATACTTCTGCATCTCTACAGTGAAACTGGTGGAACATATAGGTTTTTGTAATCCCTCATTGTATGCCATACTCATTTTTGAATGTCCCAAGTGTATAAATTGTTATGGTATGCGCATTTTTGATATTTTTTTTTACAGCATAACCATACCTACACCAGTACAGTGTGTAGAATGGTGAGCAGGTTTCTAAGTTCATTAACTTCCAATGCAAGTTCACACAGACTTAAATTTTACTTTTTAAGATTTATCATTTTTTATTTAATTCAGAGTCCTGAAAAGGGCCTTTTAAGTGCGTCTTTAGCTTGTAATACTTTATTGGCCGCCTTTGCTCTTGAGCACCAACTTGCATCTCTGTGGCATTGAGTGAACAAGCTTCTGCAGATGTTCCTGAGTGATGATGTGGTTCCAGCCTGTATCAGAGCCTCAATCAACTCTCTCTTGGTCCTTGGCTGTTTTTTAGATATCTCTATTGATACCTTGTGCCACAATTTTTCAGTTGGATTGAGGTCCGGGGACTGTCAATAGTAGCCACCTTGTTCTTTTTTTTCCATTCCGTTACTGTTTTAGCTCTGTGACAAGGAGCATTATCATCCTGGAAGATATAATCACTTGAAAACAGGTGTTGAGCAGAAGGCAGCATTTTCTTATTAAGGATGTCAATGTATTTTTTTGCATTAACCATACCCTCCACAATATGAAGCCTTCAAACACCATTGGCTGCCATACAGCCCCAGACCATTACTTTCATCGGATGTTTCACAGAGAAGCTCAGACACTCTGGCTTGTAGTCTTCATGTGGAAACCTTCTCACATAAGACATGCCATCATTTCCTAAAATGCAAAAAGTGCTTTCATCACTAAATAGCCCTTTTTCCCACTCCTCCTTCCTCCATTTTGAATATTTCAATGCCCACAGTTTTCACCTTTGTCTTTGTATAACTGTCATCAATGGCTTCTTTCGGGCCTTGTACCCTCTCAATCCTGCTTCCAAACATCTCTTCCTAACAGTTGATGTTGCTACCTCAATATTACACTTTTCTTGCCATTCTCGCAGAAGCTGAGGAGAGATGAGCTTTCCATTGGTAAGGGATGTTCTTATCAGTACTCTGTCCTCCCTTTTAGTTGACTTTCTGGGCCGACCAGATCTGGGCCTGTCCTGGGTAATTCCAAGCTGCTTATGTTTCTGCAAAATTCTTACGACTGTACTCTGATTACAGCCGACCTTCCTAGCGATCTGGGGGCCAGTATAACCCTCTTCATGTAGCACCACAACTCGCACACGATCCTCCGCTGACAAAAATCTGAAGGCTCCCATCATAGAGCTCTACAGTATGATTCACTAGATAGACCAACAGACAAAACACACAAACAAAGCAGCAGATGTGATGCAATGGAATGGAAAGTGATTGGCTGCCATATCCAGGTTATGATTGATCACAAGAACCTCATCTGTGATTGGCTAATTTTGGATCTGAAGCTGTACAATATTTAGTTGTGCTTTCAATTCCCATATTGTTGCAATAATTTCAGGCAAAAATGCTTCAAAAGCTAAAAATATTACAAGGAGAGAATGCAAAATTGTATTCTGAACAAAACCATATATAATATGTCATATTAGCATCGAAGATATTCGACAGAAAAGGTTTAAAACTTGAAAAATCTATTTATCCTATGCCTATGCAGGACTTTTGAACACCACTGTATACTAAGTCTTACTAGTACTGTGGTTCCTATATGGTTCAAAATCTGCTGATGACTGACAACAACAACTCCCAGCATCTCTTTTTCATTGTTAAGGACATACTGAGAGTTGTAGATTCATTAGGTACAAATTTATATAAGGCTGAACTTAAATTACAATTGATGATTGTACTAAACTTCGTGCACTATACATGTACAGATGGTGGTTTTAGCACTACATTCATGCACTGACAGCATTTCAGGCACTGCATTCATGTTCTGACAGTGGTTCTGTCACTGCATTTAATTTTTTATGGGGATTATGGCACTGCATTCATGTACTGATGCTGTTTCTTCCACTGCATTTATGTACTGATGGTGGTTTGGTGGCGGTTTGGTGACGGTTTGGTGACATTGCAGCCATGTCGAAACAACATCGTTGCATGTGACATTTACCAACGGCCAACAATGAGGTCGTTCATGGTTGGTCGTTGGTTAATGACTTGGACCATAAATTTATCAATGGCCTCCCGCTGGGTGGCCAGCATCGGCACGTGTGACAGCGGGAGATCAACAATGAACGATCTCCCAGCGAGATGGTAACCATGGTAAACATCAGGCAACTAAGCGTAGCGCTGCGCTTAGTTACCCGATGTTTGCCTTGGTTATCAGCGTTCTCGCTGGTCCAGATCGCTGGTGAGTCTGCCTGTTTGACAGCTCACCAGCGATCAGCTAACGATGTCCCAGCAATCCACATCGTTGGTTGGATCGCTGGAACATCATTAGGTGTAACTGGGCCTTAACACGCCTTTCAATATGATTTGGGATTTATGGCCTAAAGGACACACCCAAAACTCAATTTAAGCTGTAATTTAAGATACTTATACAGTCCTGCAGGTGAATTAGCCCCTATAAAACCTGCAGTGTAGACTTCCTTTTAAAATATTTTTCCAGAAAAAAAATAAATTTATTTTAAGTGTAAATGAGGTCTCCTCGATGAATCTTTAACCAAAGGTTCACTGTACTTCTAGTGTCTAGTTAATAAGTGAATATCCTTACCTATGGACTGATCCTCCTGCTGCATTACTTTCACTACCTGATGGTATATATGTATCTACTGACCCATCTCCAGTGGAGCAATCGGCCGTATTGACCAAACTAGTCTAGCAGTATATGCTCCTGTTTCTTCTGGATTGATCCAACACATTATCTCAGTACCAGATCAGGAGCCCATCATCCAAGAGAACATCTTTAATTGATTTATTTTTAATTCACTACACCAGTATCAAGAACAGCCTGCGATTCTAAAGACGTGTACACCTGCTTATTGTGAAGTGATCTTTACTGTATATGAACCATTATTTCTGTTTATTTTATCGCCCCTGAGGATCCTCCAACAAAGAGAGGTGAGACGTGTAGGGCGTGCTAATCTCTGTGTCAGGGTCATTCCATGTCAAGTGAACCAATGATTATTACCTCTATATTTTTAATTCTTTTGAGCTTTTGTTATTTGATAATAGCATGTCAAATAATGCAAAATGTGAAGAGAAAAATTTAAAAAATTTTTTTTTTTTTTTTTTAAATGATTTTCAAAGTTCGGAAAAAGTGCGAATTTCGCTGTTGCCTGCCTTTATGTTTCTCCTCATAACTAAGGCTAGGAATAAGATAGAGAGACAAAATAAACACCATTCTACTCAGAACTATACAGGCTTTCACCAGATATGTCACAAGAGGATCTTTGTTAATATTTTACCCATGTGATCGCAAGCGCAAAACTTTAAAACGCATTTCAAAAAAATCGGCGCACTTTAAATATTTCAAAAACTGCCCATGTGTCTGCTTTGCTATTAGCCACATCTGTACCAAATTTCAAGTTGGGATCGCAATGGGATCATATTTTAAAATATTTTACTATTAATAGCGTCAATGGGTCATTCCATATCAAGTGATCTAAATATGAATATTTTTTTTTACCTGACGTCTTTAGATTTTTTTTATTTTTTTTCCTTTATGAAGTACAACTTTAGTTAATTACAAATTAAAAGTTTAGAATTTTTTTCTTCATCAGTTAATTTTTTTACAGATTTTTAAAGTTTAAAAAAAGTGTGAATTTTGGCCTGGTATGACTTTACATTTTTTTATCTTGGGCTAGAAATAAGATAGAGAAACAAAATAAACACCATTCTACTCAGAACTGTCAAGGCTTTCACCAGATATGTCACAAGAGTATATTTGTTCATTTTAATTTTTTACCCATGCGAACGCAAACGCAAAATTTTGAAACGCATTTCCGAAAAAACGTTTTAATAAAAATTTTCCAAAACTGCCCATGTGTCTTTTATGCTCTTAGCCACATCTGTACCAAATTTCAAGTTTGGATCGTGATGGGATCATATTTTAAAATATTTAACTATTATAGTGTCAATTCAAAAATCTTGAATTCAGATCTGTTCAACCTGTGGTCTAAAAGCGTGGGGTCTATATTTATCAAATCCATTATTTTTAGACATTACTGTATTATTTTGATATGTTACAGCTTAGAAGCAGGAGAGGAAAAAGCTTTGTTAGGGCTCAACCTGAGAAAGCACAGGGATAGACAGTGAATGCAGAGCAGATGATAGGCCAGCAGCTCTGTCAATCATGTTAAGTGTCTACCCACTGCATTCAGGAAGTAAGACAGCTCGTTCAGACCTTTCATGTCCTGACATGTCTGGACATCTTCACTCCTGAACAAACAATAGTCTGTACAAAGCCATCAAGGCTGTGTACTAAAATATGGGTGAGTAAATATATTAATAGTTTAATGATTTCATTATTAAGGGCCAATACACACAGTGCTATTCTTAGGGATCATCATTCAGAAAAACAGCCCCATTGATTTCTATGGGGTTCACCACATGCAGTGTTTTTGGAAACACTCGAGTGAGTAAATCACTGCTTGATCTACTTTTTAATCGCTGCAATAAACGCAGCATTTATCATTTATATAAAAAAAGCTGCCATTTTTTTCACTAGCGATTAAAAAAAACTAACGCATATGTGGTAAAAACTTGGTAGAAAAACAAGCTGCCAAAACTGCAGCGTGTATCTGCAGACAGAAAAAACTGTGCGCGCTAGCCCTAAAACTCACTTTATAGTAATACAGTTCTATCTCAAGTGTACTGTAAATCTTTATTTTTATTACCTATCTTCCTTACTTAATATTAACTGTATTTTTCCCACACAGCAATGGCTGCTACTTCTCAAGAAACAGCATTTTATCATAGACACTGTTGCAATCCTTTTGAAAAAATATGAATATGATTGGCGCTGGTGGCTGGCTACTGTACTCTCCAAAGATTGTGAAAATGAAGAAGTAGAATTGACTTTGTTGCATCCTTCTGGTCCAGCGCCATCCTTTGTGTATCCAATAAAGCCAGACATTTTAAAAGTGCACAAAAATCAGATATTAACTCAGGCGGAGCCTAACACCGTGACAGGCCGGACATACTCTTTGACACACAAGGAAATGGCGATTGCTAGTAAGCGTTTATGGACAAGATTACATTTCACCCACTAGAAGGGACAAATTGATAAAATGCCACTTTAAAAACATACTATTAATTGTTTGATTAGTTCATAATTTATAGAACGATGATTTAACTACTGTACTATTCTTATTAAACACTTCATAAATGACATGTTTAGTGATAGAATAGAAAACAAATTTATATGTATAAATAGGGGTTAACATTTTTGGTTCTTTTAATCTTGTTTAATCAAACTTGAGGATATGATCACCTTTCTTCTTTTGGTTTGTTCAATACATTCAAGTTGAAAATGCTGAGCGTTGTGTTCTGATGATTAAGATGTATTTATCCTGGCACTTATGGGATTTGTGTTTTGTGTTTCTTTTTTGTTGCATATAAATGTTTTATTCAATAAGTTGTGATAACTCATACAACCATAAAATAAAAAATATATAAATTTGACAGGTCCCAAGTTGAATCTCTGCACAAATATAACCAAGAACACAATCAGTCATTTTTTCACAATTGCCCGTCAATAGTTTGAATTTGATATAAAGAAACATAGTCTTGTAAAATATCAAATGAAAGCTGTTACCGTTCTGAGTAAAATGATGCCTCTCCCACTTCATTATCTTATTTCTAGCCTGAGATAAAAAAAAATGTAAAGTCATACCAGGCCAAAATTCACCCTTTTTTTAAACTTTAAAAATCTGTAAAAAATTAACTGATGAAGAAAAAAATTCTAAACTTTTAATTTGTAATTAACTAAAGTAGTACTTCATAAAGAAAAAGAATTTAAAAAATCTAAAGACGTCAGGTTAAAAAAAATATTCATATTTAGATCACTTGATATAGAATGACCCATTGACGCTATTATTATTAAAATATTTTAAAATATGATCCCATCGCGATCCCAACTTGAAATTTAGTACAGATGTGGCTAAGAGCAAAGCAGACACATGGGCAGTTTTTGAAATATTTAAAGCACGCCAATTTTTCGGAAATGCATTTTAAAGTTTTGCGCTTGCGATCACATGTGTAAAATATTAACAAAAATCCTCTTGTGACATATCTGGTGAAAGCCTGGACAGTTCTGAGTAGATTGGTGTTTATTTTGTTTCTCTATCTTATTTCTAGCCCGAGATATGATAGAAAATGTAAAGCCATACAAGACCAAAATTCGCACTTTTTTAAAACTTTAAAAATCTGTAAAAAAATAACTGATAAAGAAAAAAAATCAAAACTTTTTTTTGTAATTAACTAAAGTTGTTCTTCATATAGAAAAAAAATTTAAAAAATCTGAGGACGTCAGGGAAAAAAAATATTCATTTTTGGATCACTTGACATGGAATGACCCGTCAATAGAATGAAAATGTCTTGAAAACTGTTCTATGTATTTATTGCTGTATGCTTGAATGGGTCAAACTGTATCAGTTAACAATTGACTGAACACTGACTACGACCCCAGGAGAGTGGACCCATCTATTAGATGGACATTTCATGTTTCATATGGCAAGAATTTTTTGTGAACATTGTTTTGTCCTTGTATGTATTTGTATGGGGGGTGGGAGAGTATTGTGTTTGACATCACTTTCTTCACTTCTTATTTTTGGTGTAATTAAGTCCCTGGCTTTTAAATTTGCATGAATAAATTATAGTTGTAAGTTTATTCTTTATATTAGTTTTGATAATTGTGGAACTCAATTTACTCCTTTCCAGTCTATTGTTAACACAGCAGCCAGAGTCATTTTTCTGTGCAGCCACGTCACCGATGCCTCTGCCTTATGCCAGTCATTACACTTGTTGCCCATCCACTACAGGATACAATACAAACTTATCTCTCTCACCCACTAAGGCCTTCACAGTTCTGCAACCCCTATATCTCCTCCCTCATCTCTATCACCCTACCCGTGTCCTAATTTCTGGAACTGATCTCAGATTAGTATCACCTATAATTCGAAGCGCACACCTCCATCTCCAAGATCTTTTGTGCTGTGCCTGTGTTCTGGAATGCACTACCCCAAACATTGTGAATAATCACTAGCCCCCATGTTTTTAAATGTGACTTAAGGCCCCGTTACACAGCACAACATCATTATCTCTTAAACGTCATGGTTTGAGCGACGTTGAAACGACATCGTAAGGCCGTCGTTACGTTCAACAGCAAAATACGACGATAAATCGTTGGATCGTTGATCGCAGATTTGAGACCATGTTCTCAAATCACACTATCAACAATCAGCCAACTTGGTATATCGTGTGTGACACCGCGATAACGATGTCGTTTATGACTTCGCCCATTGACAGCAATGAGCAGGTATCATTCCCTGGGTTGTGCAAACGATACCTGCTCACTACATTGTTAGTGCATCATCCACGATATCTAGACGTGTGACATCTCACCAATGATGTCAAAACGATGTCGGAAACGACAGCGCTCCCGCAAAATCGTTGCCGACATCGTTTCAACATTGTGCCGTGCAACCGTACCTTTAAAAACATCTCTTTAGAGAGGCCGAATATCTCAACTCCCTAACATAATGTTCCTCTCTTCTTGATCCATCTTTCTAAATGTTAAACACAGCCTGCACATTCCTATTACGGTAATCTGTTTTCACATCCTCCATGAAACCAATAGCACATTAGTGCATATAGATGATACTAGCTGATGACCGCAGCATTTGGCCTCATATAAAAAAAATATTTATCACAATAATAGCTGGACCAAACCCTACAAGCACATCCTACCTTTTGCGACCCTATAAGTCCTTATAAGCTTTCGAGCAGTGCCCTCCCCCCTCCTGTAACTGGTGAACTATGCATTATTTTGCATTGTTGTTATTGTCTGTAAATTACAATTGAGCAGGATGCAAAGTGCTGTGCAAAATGTTGGCGCTATATAAATAATTATTACTATTACTATAAGTACCATAGTTTAAATTGAGTTTTGTGGAAATTTCAGCAGCTGCAATCGAGAAATCCGGCTGCAAATCGTACCGGAGGGAATATTTGCTGACATTGTGGTGTGAAGCCGCAACTGATGTGAAAAACTGACCAAAAACTGCACATGTGAACGGAGTATAATAGCACTTTTTCACAAGACAGGCTCCCTTTAAGAAAAAAACAATATATTTGAATAAGTATCAAATTTATATAAATTACACCGACATTTGGTAAGAGAAAAAATAGCAAAAAAAATAACCTGATTGCTACATGCTGAGAAAAAAAGTAGGAATAATATAGACTGTAACATCAAAATAAAGTTTTACTGAATGCTACTCAAATATTACAAGCCCCGTATATACTAGTCAATCTCAATGAATTGGAATATCATCAAAAAGTTAATTTATTTCAGTAATTCAATATAAGTGAAACATATATATTATATAGTCATTACAAACAGAGTGATCTATTTCCAGTGTTTATCTATGTAAATGTTGATGATTATAACTTACAGCCAATGAAATCTCAAAGGTCAATATCTCAGAAAATTAAAGTAGTAGAGTAGAGGATGAAGGGTTAAAAACCACGCTGCCATATTCCGTGAGAAATGAAAGGGTGAATAATATTGATGTATAAGTCAACGCATTTCATGGCTCCCAGACACACCCTGAAACATGGCAATGTGATATTGATTTTTGATGCACATTGAGATGCACTAGTATAACATCAGTTATATAAATTATTATGGAAATTACGGTAAATATTTGTCTTTTTAATGTATTGTATAAGTACGAATTGAAAAAGCTCTGAATTTGGAAGTGGAAAAAAATTATTGTTCCGTTTTTAATACAAAAGCGCCCTCTATTGATGATTATGTAGTATTAATATTACATGAAACTACTTGAATCTGCAAAGTAATAGAAAATCAATAATATCTTCACATTTATCTTTATAAATCATAACAAAATTAATAGAAATATGATGTGTAAATGCATCTACATGTATAATATAACTTAACTGCACTGATATCGTCATCTAGTTGTTTGTGCTTTTGTATTATTATCAGTTATTGTTGCATTGTAAGCTTTCATATGCATTGTTGTCGCCATTTAAAGCCACTTATAATCTCAATAATGCTATTTATTTTAATATTTTATTTTTGTAAACCAAATTTGCTACAATAATCTCTTCAGTTATCTAATTCCTAGAGAGCTGACCGAATTTTTACTTTTTACTTTTCCTTCATTTTTTTTTAAAGCCATATTTCTATTTCTGCCATTTGAGGGCTTGTTTTTACGGGCTGAGTTGAAGGGTTTCAATGACATAATTCACTTTACAATATATTGTACTAAACATCAGGAAAAATATCTACAAGTAAGTAAACTAGAGGGCCCTTTCGGTGATTTTTAGTGGTTTACCACTAAACAAATTTATGGTTAGGACTCGCAAGTGTGAGGGCCCTTGACGTGGGTTACGAGCTTACGTATTTGGCCAAATATCCACAAACACATCACATCTTCATCTTTTAGTGTTTTATTGCACCTTTTTATCTTTTGCAGTATGTGGCTGAGCCCTCTGGGGGGGCGTCGGTCATTTATGATGTATATACATAGTGCAGTGCAGCCCGCCTGATCTAATAGCAGGGCGTGACCAATAGGCTGCAATCTGACACTTTGCGTCACATGTGCCTGGATGACTGATGCCCAATGATAACCTTGTGCCTATAAATGCCACCAGTCACCTTGCCCATAGCATGGCTTTACGCTGGTGCCACAACTGCCCCCATAGCTTTGGTTGGTTGCAGGAGATTGAGCACCAGTATTCAGACACTTGTGTTACCTCTCAGCGGAGCTGACAGCCTCCTGCTAGGTGCAATGGATGTTTTACATGGCTAATTTTCGGTGAGTTTTCTGAATTTATGTCACCTTTCGGTGATTTAAACTAGAGGGCCCGTTACAAGCTTCAATGTCTCAGCGATCCGACCAACGATCCGACTTAACCTGGATCGCATGAACATCGTTCAATGATCGCTAGTGAGGTGTCACACGTACAGATACCGAGAACAACGCAGCAACGGTTCTGCGACAAGCGAACGATACTTGTGGTCATTTTATCGCCTACATCCTTCAGTTCTGAATAGGTGAAGCCATTAATGACATCGTTATCAAGGTGTCACACACACCGATGCTGCAGGTTGAATGGACGATCAACGACTGATTTATGGTCCGGTTCATAAACCTGCGATCAACGATCAGCCGACTGATCGTTGATCGTATCTACTTGTCACACGCAACAACGTCGTTGCTCCACCCAAAAAGCTGTGACATACAAACGATATCTTTAACGATATCGTAGCATGTAACAGGCCCTTTAGTAAGAAAAAAGCAAAATTTCAGGGCGGCTTATTCCATTTTATTCTATTGTTCAGCAAGAATGGTGTCTTCATTCTCAAGGTCAGTGTGATCCTGCTGATTTTAGATTTCATATTTTATTGCTTTTAAATATTCAGAACTTTGAACTTTTCTAAGGTCCACAACTTTGTTACTTTTCTGCTGATGGAGTAATAGTATATTAAACTTGTATTTTGTTCTGCAGATTCAAGCTTCTATTTGTACCATATTGGAGTAAATATGGCTTCTAGTCGCTTTTTATTTAATTTTAGGGGGACGATCAGTGAGATAAATGAGCAACCACAAGCCTGGGGATTTTATTTACATCCAATGAGGATAGTGGCACTCGTCCAGGTAACAGTAAAATAATTTTTTATTGAAGCTCTTGTTAAAAGCAAATACAGGGTAGCCAGGTGTTCAGCGGAGAGGGGGTGCCTGAAAGGGGCAAGACTATAGCTTGTTTGTGCTGTTGCACAACAGCTGTGGAAGTGCAACAGTGTGAAACAGCTGTAGTCCTACCCTTTCCGGGCACTCTCTCTCTCCTGAACACCTGGCTACCCTGTGTTTGCTTTTAACAAGAGCTTCAATAAAAAAGTATTTTACGGTTACCTGGACGAGTGTCGCTATCTTCATTGGATGTTTGTATGGATTGCTCCGTTCACCTGGGATCACAAGTGAGCACCGCCCCATGGCTTCCTGTAGACAGCATCTATCCGGAAGAATCATCTGCTGATATGTGACCATCTTGCCTTTTGGTTTTGTGCTGGTGGTGCCGTTCGTTGGCCATTTGCTCTTTGTGTTCTTTTTGGGGATTTTATTTAGTTTTTTCTTTACAGTATTTACTATATGGATTGAATGATTTTATATTTTCAAAGATTTGATATTTACAAATGTCGCAATTACAAATGCTACAAATGTGCTTTAGCATATTTTTGTATTACTTTTTTATATTTCTTTATTTTCAAATTCGCAAAAGGAAGGTTTATTGAACTTTTAAGCTTTCTCCCATAGTAAGTTGTTAGGCTGGGGTCACACTCAGATGGGAAGACTGTGTTAATGGTAGGCGTTTTTTTTCTGTTGCCATTTTGATGCAGATTAACGCTAGCGTTAACGCATGCGTTTCCCATAGGAACCCATGTAAAAAAAACACATGCGTTTTTGCCAAATCCATAAAAAACACTGCTAGCAGAGTTTTTTGTGGCTTTTGCAAAAACGCCTAGCATTAAACACATTGCACTTTTGCAAGGCTTTTTTAGCATGGGAGCCTATGGATGCGTTAAAGCTAGCGTTTTTCTCAATTTGCACTTGTGAAAAACGTTAGCTTTTAGCGCTAATGTGACCCTAGCCATAGTGAGTTTTTAATGCAACGTATTTTCGCTGCATCAAAAAACGCAACATTATGCAGTAAAGTGGATGGAATTGAGAGAAACCTCAGCCCACTGTGCTTCCATTTTACTCCGCATAAATGTTATATCCCCAAAGTCTGCTCCTTGGACTTTTTTTTGTCTGCCTTCAGGTGCCGCTGTGTTCACTTCAAAGGTGGGGCTGGTGATGCAGTAGTCAATCTTGTGGATGTGTTGTATGGCTGCCCAGCTGCGGTTATTAACTCTGACTTAAGCCAATTAGGAACTACTGAAACCTATTTGAATCCTCTGTGTGTTGCTGTTAGTTGCCAGATATATTTCCTGGTTCATTTGTTATTATCCTGCTTTGTATTATTGATCTTCCGGATTGACCTTTGACTGTTTTTGTACTATTCTCCAGTCTAACAATTTTGTACTTTTCTGACCTCTCGGCTTTTATCCTGCTTAGTGAGTTTTTAATCCTAGACTTCAACCCATCTATAGGCAGCAACCGCCTGGACCTTGCAGTAAAGCCAGATCCCTGTGTAGGGGTTAAAGGGTGTCTAGGTATCTCTGGGTCCTGCCTGATGGCGCGATTTGTATTTATTTTGTCCGGTATTCCCCTTTTTACCTGTAACTCGGACGGATGTTACAGTAAACTGCCCTGCGGTGGGTGTTTCAAATATGCAACATGTCTATTTCTCTATTGGGTGCACACTGAGGATTTTTCTTATTCATTTGCATTAGATGCAGGAAATTCACAGGTTAAAAACGCACATGCATTTTTAGTGAGTTGTTTGAACCAGAAATGCATCAAAACGCATATAATCTGCCCATAAAAGTACATAAAGTTTTGTCAAAGCAAAATACCAGGAAGAATACAAAATAAAGCCGTTTTTTTTAAAACATGTTACACCAACTAGAGAAAAACCGCAGGGACAAATAGACGATAAAAACGCATGTGAAAAAAAACATATGTAGCCTAATTTATATAATAGGTGCCAAAGTGGTGCAGAAAGTCTGCAACATCAAAAACACCAACAGCTCAACATGGGAACAGGTTTTTAATATTTTAAAATATTTTTATCTATTTCTTTCCCCATATATATCCCTCTTGGGCTCTTGATCCTGCAGTCACTTGATCAGACCCTCAATGTATTGTTAGTTTACCGGTCTCCTACAAAGCCCATCTAACCTCCCGTCCTCCACACATTCTGTAGGTCTAACAGTGTACCGTCATGGCCTGTCAGTTACAGTTGTGCAAGACGTGTTGTTTTGTAAATGATAGAGATGAATCCTGATCTCATCTCACACAATGCAACCTCTCTTCACCCTAACCCCAGCACGCCATCACAATGATAGAGACTAGAAGCTGCTCTGTATGTCCAGGGATGGGATGGAGGGGAGGTCCCGGTGTTATTTGACATGATCAGAAAACCATGTATCGTCAGCAACCCCCCTAGAGAATAGGTACATTCTGGATCATCCCACATGAAATTGCAGTCATCCTATACTGACCTAACCTCTGAGTTCTGGTTGTAAACTATTAGGCTTGTTGTCCAGCAGACTGTGTTGTTGATTTACAGTAACTAAAGAACTACTTTTCCTATTCACTTACTTAGCCACTCACTCGGTAAGTAGATATGTCATTTGGTTCATGGGTTCCTACTTATGACTGCATAGATCCTTTTACAATAAGGTTAATTTACTTGCAAGTCTGTATCGGTCACTTGTAGAAAAACGTGTGCATATATTTATATACTGATATTATTACTGTACTTACTGTTCACTAATTGACATTTTCTTGAATTACTTATATTTACTCACCTGTGTTCACATTTTTTTCATTGCAGAAACTATTGCAAAATTTAATTTAGTTGTTAATCTACACTTTTATTTAATGCCGTAGAAATATCTTATATCTTTTAAAGAGATATGTACATTCAACATACCTTGTATACATCACTACTAGTACAAGTGAATGCAAAAAACGTTGTAATATACATGTGCATCTCAATGAATTAGAATATCATCAAAAAGTTAATTTATTTCAGTAAGTTAATACAAGCCATAATCATCAACATTAACAGATATAAACAATTGAAATAGATCACACAGTTTGTAATGACTCTATATAATATATTTGTTTCACTTTATGTACTGAATTACTGAAATAAATTAATTTTTGATGGTATTCCAATACATTGAGATGCACCTGTATTTCTTTCTCCACTTACAAGCCACATCTCCTAAATTTGCATTCCACTCTGAAATATAGCTCCAATATGCCATGTTCAAAGCAAGTGAACAGCAGAGAAATGTAAGGTTACAAATCCTATTGTTCTTTAGAGAGAGGAGCAGTGAGGAAGAGTGAGGAACGTAGTGAGAAAACAAGTTGATGGAAAGACAGAAAGGTTATCATTCTGTGTTTTCTAACAAGTCTCCAATCTCAACCCAGAGCTATCCTAAAAGCTACACTACTCAGAGTTGCTGTACAATTTCCTCCAAGCTGCTACTTCTGTCTTTATGCTAAGGAATGGAATAAAGAGAGGGAAACCCTCTATGTGTACTGTGATGTGCATAGGAGCAGATGCATATCTACACTGCTCAGTACCACTTTATAATCTCCTTCATGATGCTGCCGCATCTGTCTTTGTGCCAAGGAATACAATTGAGAGTAGGAATCCCTCTCTGTGTACTGTGATGTGTATAGTAGTAGATTCACATCTACACTGTATAGTACTGCTTTATTATTTTCCTACACGCTGCTGCCATGTTTGCCTTTGTGCTAAGGTATGGACTAGGCATTCCTCTGTGTGTTCACTGATGTGTATAAGAGTAGATTCACATCTACACTGTACAGTACTATATAGTACTGCTTTATATTTTTCTACATGCTGCTGCCATGTTTGTCTGTGTGTTGAGGTATGGACTAGGCATCCCTCTCTGTGTTCTGTGATAAGTATAGAAGCAGACTAACAGCTACACTGCTCAGTACAGCTGTATCATTTCCTACATGCTGCTGTTGTCTCTGTCAGTGTGCTAAGGAATGGAATGAAGACCAGGAATCCATGTCTATGTATTGTAATATCTATAGAAGCAAATTTATTTCTACACTGCTTACTACTTCATTATAGTCTCCTATGTGCTACTCACGCATGTCTTTGTGCTAAGGAATGGAATGAAGAGCAGGAATCCCTCTCTGCGTGTTGTGATATGTATAGGAGCAGAATCATATTTACACTGCTCACTATTGCTTCATAGTCTGACATGTGCTACTGCCTCTGTCTGAGTGCTAAGGAATAGAATGAAGACCAGGATTCCCTGCCTGCATCTTGTGTTGTATAGAAGAGGCATAATTTCAGCTAATCACTTCCCACCAGCTCAGAGTGGACTGAAAATTAATGGAAAATCTGGTAAAAATGCAGAATACAAAAACCAAAATCCCACAATGCATGTCTGCTATTTCATCTTTCTTTTCTGCTCGCTTTCTAAAACAACATGGACAAAACAGAATTCATCATCTTTCCCCCATCTCACTCTACCCCTCCATCAGACCTATCTATCAAAGTCAATGGCTGCTCACTTTCCCCAGTCCTGGTGCCTCGGGTTGATTATCAACTTTGCCCTCTCTTTCAAGCGACATATCCAAGCCCTTGTCACCTCCTGCCAACTCCAACTCAAACATATTTCCCAAATTCTTACATTTCTTAACCAAGAAACTGCAAAAACACTTGTGCATGCATTCATCATCTCCCACCTTGTCTATTGCAACCTCCTACTCTCTGGCCTCACCGCTAGCACTAATGCACCACTTCAATCTATCCTAAACTCTGCTGCCCGACTAATCCACCTTTCTCCTTGCTATTCTCCAGCCTCTCCTCTCTGCCAATCCCTTCACTGGCTTCTTATTGTCCAGAGGCTCCAGTTCAAAATGCTAACGATGACATACAAAGCCATCCACAACCTGTCTCCTCCATACATCTGTGACATGGTCTCTTGGTACTTACATACATGCAACCTTCGATCCTCTCAAGATCTACTTCTCAACTCCCCTCTTATTTCTTCTTCCCACAACCGCATACAAGATTTCTCTCCCACCATGGAAACCTTCAAAGGGAACCTGAAGACTCACCTCTTCCGACAAGCCTACAACCTGCAGTGACCCTGAGTCTATTGAACCGCCGCACGACCAGCTCTGCCCTCTCCTAGTGTATCTTCACCCAACCCTTGTCGACTGTGAGCCCTTGCGGGCAATGTCCCCTCCCCTTCTGTACTTGCCTGTGCCCTGTATATGCCCTATTCACATGTAAAGCACCATGGAATAAAGGACATGACTCTATAATAATGAATAATAATAATAATAATACAAGATATAAAATAACAAAAAACAGTGTTATTTCCTATATGCACACCAGAAACAATATTCTGAAAAAATATTCATAAGTAGAGTTGCCCTTTAAGTACAAATATGCATTTTATATGTCAAAGAAAACAGTTTATGATTAGTTTACCTTTAGACACTCATAGGATAATTGATATGACTGCTTACAGCATCCAATTATAATTCATTGTATACTTTATCTGTTGTCCAGCTGAATGTTGGTCATGGAAGTAAAAGTACTATCCATATCAGTATTTAATGTGTTCACTGGAGTATTCATATATTTATTAACATTTACAGGTTAATTCATCAACGTCTGAAAACCAGGTTGGCACGATTCCATGTTGATTCACACTCAGGTCTAATATTGTGTTTTTCCAGGCACTTCTTCCATTTACATAGTGTTGATATTTTGTTCATTTATATGTTACACGTTCATTTACATTTAACAATATCTTGGAAAATAATCAGAAGATTTATATAAAAGTCATGTGTTTTAATATGATAAATCTTACATGTTGCCCCCAAACTACACTTGTCTTGCCGCAGTGCCAAGGGCAATTTTGCATGGAAAACGTACATCTAGCAACTACACAACTATTCAAAGGTTGAAGAAACGTGTATGTAAGGGACCTTTCACATCAGCTAAAAGTTTGTCTGAGGCTGCTTTCAGATCAGCGTTTTTTGCCGATCGCGGCAGATCCAGTAGCTTTGCCACATCTGCCACGTCATGGCTGACTTGCAGCAAGCCCCATTTATTCCCTATGGAACTTGTGGCAGTTGCGGTTTTGCCAGATTCAGCACTTGCGGCAAGTCAAAAGAAACCTTTGCAGCAGCGTTTTTTAGCAATGTCATAAGTGTTGGATCTGCCGGATACAGCAAAACCGCACTTGCGGCACCTGATTGCAAGTCTCATAAGGAACGAATGGAGTTTGCCACAAGGCTACTGGATCTGCCGCAATCGGCAAAAAACACTGATCTGAAAGCAGCCTCAGACAAACTTTTAGCTAAGGTCAACTACATGTGCTATTTTACTTGATTTACTATTGTAGACAGTCTTTCATGTTGATACCTACAACTTATTTATTTATGGCAGGGTATTTTCCAATGTTTGTATATAGTTTTACGCTTTCATTTTTGAAAATTCCTGAATAACATTATGGTGTTAGATGCAAGCTTATGGGATCAATTCTCTCTATTTCAGAAAGTGTGGTCCTCTTTGTAAGTGTGAATCAATCATGGTCGCGTGCAAAGGCGTCTGGACACAACCATTTTGGAAAGGAGTAGTTGGCGAATTTCTGGCTATGCTCATATTTGTCCTTTTGAGTGTTGGTTCAACTATTAACTGGAGTCCAAAGGAAAAACAGCAACCGGCAGACTTGGTTCTTATCTCACTCTGTTTTGGACTTAGCATTGCAACCCTAGTACAATGTTTTGGACATATTAGTGGAGGTCATATTAATCCAGCAGTCACTATTGCAATGGTGTGCATGAGGAAGATCAGCATCGCAAAGTCAGCATTTTACATTGTCGCACAATGCTTGGGTGCTATTGCGGGAGCAGGAATTCTCTACATGGTTACTCCATCAGAAGTTGCTGGTGAATTGGGTGTTACCAAGGTAATTATCACAGCCATTCCTTTTAGTTCATAGTATTGGTTTTACACTCATTGGCCCTGATTCATCAATTGGTGTTTTTTAAGTCACTTACCTTCTTTTGTCTTGTGCTATTAGTTGTATTTTTGGTACCAACTTCTTCAAACTAGTTCATGTTATTCTTAAATCTGGTACAGTCTAAAATGTCTTATTTTCTGCCCTGAACTATTTTGTAACTTTTTTAGTATGAAAGTTGAGTGTTTCACAAAATGCTGGCATACTCAAAAACAGTGCGTTTTTGCTGCGGATTTGGTCTACGTATTTGCCTTGGTTTGATATAAATCTACGCTAATCCTTTCTTGCATTTTTGGTTAACATCTAAACCTATGTGATTTCTGGAAAAGCTCCTACACACATTGGTTTTTTTTGGTGCAGAAAGTGGAAACGCCACAGGTTTTGCTGCATTTTTGAAAGAATGAGCATGTCAATTAATTGCTGTGTTTTTACTATAGTTTCTATTGCTAGTTTGCAGCAAAAACAAGGCAACCAAATCCGTAGCAAAAATGCAGCATAAGTGCCATAAAAACGCACAAAAAACGCAGCGAATCCATAGGAAAAATTGCAGCAAACCTCCTGCCAAGTAAAAGTAACCCCTAGGATATGCTGCAGATTTGCTGTTTTTTGGAAAACAAAAGAACCAACGTGTGTGGCCTAAAATAGACTTCGGAAAAGGTACAAATATCATAATAAATTGGTTGAAAACAAAAAAGAGACACAACACTATATAAAAAAACAGGATAATGCAATGATGAATCAGGCCATAGTGACTTGTTTGGCAATATGCAGCCTTTGCATCACTAAATGGATAAAGTCACACTGGCGTCAAAGTCGCTCAACCAGACCAACGTTAGATAGTCAGGCAGTGCAGACTTGCAAGATTTTCCTCAGCCCTATACAGGCAAACGATACAAATTACGGCATGCTGTGTATGTCTGTGAGTCTTGGATCACTCTCACCCATATAAGTCTATGGGTGTGAGTGAAATATCACACTGCACTGACACACATTCGAGTGTAGCGTGATATACGCTAAGACCAGCAATAGAGGAGATTAATCTCTTCCTCTCCTCCAGAGCTGTGATCCAATCACATGATTGGAATATAGTGGCATGACAATTGGATCGTGTTGCAGCAGAACCTGAGCCGAGGGTCATTACACATAACGCATCTGTTAGCTTGTATTGACTCTGTACCAGTCTGTTATTGTTAATTTGTCTACTGTAAACTATATATATACTGTAATTTTGTATGTAACCCCTCCTCATGTACAGCACCATGGAATTAATGGTGCTATATAAATAAAGAATAATAATAATAATAATAATAAGTATAGTATCTGGCCATGCTGCCAAAACCATTGTAATGTGCCCATCAGATCCACCGCTAGAATGCATAGTCAAACTCATGTGCTCCCATTGCAGTAAGCATTTGTGAAGCACATGGATGACCTGATGAAATTTAATCACCAATGATATTTCAATTGAACAAGAACACAATCATATAAAAATTATTTTAGCTTTCTCCACTTATGCCAATAAACATATTCTAGAGGCCAAGTACAGACACAGAATAGAATATGCTTGACTTATTCTTGCAGTACATACTACAATCTGTCCAGACATGCCATGGATCCCGAATACATTACTTTGTTTATAGTTTCTGTACAGTAAATCAACCCTACTTGATATCCATAGGTAAATAAAATGCTTTCCCCTGGACATGGGATCCTTGTAGAATTGGTGATAACCTTCCAGCTGCTCTTTACAATCTGTGCAAGCTGTGATTCGAAGCGCAATGATATTACTGGAGCTGTGGCATTGGCCATTGGATTTTCTGTGGCCATAGGACATTTATTTGCTGTAAGTATTGGTATAATGTTTTATGAATTTCTGCTTATTGTTATGGATGTTTTGATACATTGTAGCTTTAATAATGGACAATGTTTGTTAGGCCATATGGATTGCAAATAGAGATCTCCATTTATCAGTAATGGCCACTTTACACGCGGCAACATTTCTAGCTTATCCACAGGTAACTTACTGGCTGCAGTGAAATCATGGAGACAAGGTTCTATCTTGTTGCTGTGTACAAATGGAATAATGTCTCCATGATTTCACTGCAACCAGTAAGTTACCTGTGGATAAGCTAGAAATGTAGCCGCGTGTAAAGTGGCCATAAGGTGAGCAACTACACCTGAGACCCCAGCACATGAATGTATGCCATAAAAGCATCACTTGCAGTCGCACAGCAGAAGCTTCATAGACCAATATTAACTCATGTAAATTACAATCAGTGGAAGGAACAGATGAGCAGATTCTAAATTGTCTATTTTTCACTCCGTAAAAAACTATTATACATAGTTAATATCAACTGTATGTAACCCGTATGCGACCTACTGTATGTGTCCCTTTTTTACATCCATATGCAATCTATATATGCAATTTGCACACCCATGTGGCATCCATTTTTCACATGAACAATTTAATAAACAATAAAAGGTGAAATATAGTTTCCTATCATAATAATTTTAATGAATCCATGAATAAAGCATGACTTATGGATGGTAAACAATATGTGATCTGCTTTTTGACTTATTGACAAGACTTAAAGGAACCTGTCACCTAGTTTAGCCCCCTAACCTATCACTAATTTTCCCTGCAGCATCTTACTACATTACTAATCATCCCTGTCTGATCTAAATGTGCATTAAAAAAGTGCAAAAAAGCAATGTATAAACTTACATGTTCCTAGCCAGGTGGGCGCTCCTAGATGGCTGGCTGTTGGGTGGGCAGTCTCTCCGGGTCCACTTGATTCAACCAGAGCTAGGGTGGATGAGGGACTCGGACACCGGGGCTACTGTGTGGGGAGTCACAGATGGTCGGGACCCCGGTGCCGTGCCCTGGTGATCAATTATACCAGATGTTGATGGTAAACGGTGGGGGTTAAAGGGGTTATTTACAGGGGAACGTGACGCCACCTGTAGAGTCCGGTAAGATGGTACCGGCGCTGCCAGCCGGCCACTGAGATGATGGAGAGGGGCAGCAAAGTGTGGTACAGCTCCCCACAGGTGGAGCTTTACCTCAGGGCAGCTATTGTGATGAGACGGTGAGGGAGGACAGTGATGGAAATGGTGGTACAGTTCTTACCCCTCTGCTGATGATGTTGATGATGTTAAGCCCTCCAGGCTGCGACACGAAGAAAAACAGAAACAGTTCCAGTTTAACTCTGCTTTACTTGGTACCGACTGATGGCATAACAAGACACGGTACAGTTTGGTTTAAGGTGTTGTTACCAACTCAGGGTTTCTCTTATGGAGTCTCTAGATGTCCTCTCTTAGTCTTTCAGGGTTTACTACTTTCTTTCTTACTCTAGTTCTTTCAGTCTTTCACCACCTTTGAAGAGCTCCCCCGCCAGTCCTACGGTCTGTGTCTAGAAGATAAGGTCTGTCCACTGCTCGGTCTGGACAGGGCAACCCTAAAACGGCAAACAGAAGGCTCCCTTCCAGCACCGCAGTATATGTCTGTCCCCTTTAGTTTCTTCTAGTGTCCTGAACCGGTTTTCAGTCCTGAGGGGAGAGGTACCTTTGTCGCGCTGTCAGCAACCCTTTTCTGTTGGGCCTACAGCTCGTCGGTTTTTCAGTCAGGGCTGAACTCCTGGCTGCCTCGGTTGTCCGTGTCACCGGTGTCCCCTCAACATGACCAGCTGGCTCCTACCAGCCCTGGCCCGTTGCCATCTGTCCTGGGTCCCCACATAAAGATGGGGTACCCTCCACTCAGCTGGGCTGCCAGGCCTGACCACACTGTCTGCCTTCCCAGCACCGACTGAGGTAAACTGTCAACTGTCACTCTTCCTCTATCCTAAGCTCCGCCCCCACCTGTGGAACCTACTATATTACCAGTTCCCCCTACTCTAAGTGGTGCGGTCCTAAGTGAGTGTAAAAATAGACTCTATAAGATTTAAATCCTAACCTAGCAACTTACAATAATATTACATATAAATATCAAATGCAATACCATTCTGTGGCGCATACCCGCAGGGGCGCCACACACCCCCTTGGTGAAACACACCCGTCCGCGGGTGTTAAACCAAACCTGGAATAAAAATACATTTTACATATGACATTAAACATTTAGGGCGTATCTGCTTAGGAGGCCTGGCTCTACTTAAACTACCCCCAGGCACTTTCTTTTCCTAACTTGGTATGCATGGGGGTTAGTCCAGTTCCTCCACCCTTAGTTCATAACCATTGATAACATATTTACATTTTTAACAGGTATCAACAATAAGGTTGCTTCTTTTCTTCCCTTGCGGGAGACTCACTACTTATAACGTTGCATTTAACTTTGACTATAGTCTAGTCCATACTGGCCCAACTGGGACCAGGTAACAAGTTCTTAAATTACTGTCCATCAAGTGCTGAAAAAGGAAAAAGAAACAGTGCAATGTAAGGAAAATATGCATTTAAACAAATTCTCCTAATACTTTGAACAGTGCAATACCGGGTTAACTCTTTATTACTCAACTTTACTGACCCGGATTGCAAACCACCCGCGGGGACCTGCATGGCGCTCATAGATTGTCACATCCCCATGATATAGGTCTTGGTCCGGGTGGCCCTGCGGAACTGCAGCTAGAGACACTCTCCTCTCTCCAGCCGCTGCTGCTAATGCTGGTACCACTACCCTCCATAGCTCGTGGGACCCGGCCTCCTCTGCGCCGCTGGCTGTTCCTTCCTCTCGGTCCTCCTCCCCAGTCATGTCGGGCTCTTCGGAGAACCGGATCAGGCTTCCCGGTTCGCTGGTCTTTCCTCTTCTGGGCTCCATGCTTGCTGGGTCCTTCGTTACAGTGCTCGACCCGCCCCCTTGGTTGATTGAGAGCAATGGGGGCGGGGAGACTTTTTTGACACCTCTTGAATGGCCCATGTCTGCTGAGGGGCCGAGGCACGCCCCTGGGCCAGCACATAGTTCTTTTTGCACTTTTAAGCCCGCCCACCACGATGTTCCTATGGGCAAGTCTTTCGGGCTTTTCCGGAGCCCGCCACTACCTTTGTCACTCCTCGGCAGAGTGGAGGGGGCAGGGCTTATCTTCCCGCTCTTTCTCCTGCTGTGCCGCACCTGTAATTTCTGAGGCGTTGTAATGGCGGCTCAGCTCAGTTTTTATAATCCACACAGATAGTCAATAATAAAGTCCTTAGGCACACTTCACCTGGTAGATACCAGGCTGGTTCGTCCTGTTCGTCGACGCCAATTTGATTCAACCAGAGCTAGGGTGGATGAGGGACTCGGACACCGGGCCTACTGTGTGGGGAGTCACGGATGGTCGGGACCCCGATGTCGTGCCCTGGTGATCAATTATACCAGATGTTGATTGTAAACAGTGGGGGTTAAAGGAGTTATTTACAGGGGAACATGGCGCCACCTGTAGAGTCCAGTAAGATGGTACCGGCGCTGCCAGCCGGCCACTGAGGTGATGGAGAGGGGCAGCAAAGTGTGGTACAGCTCCCCACAGGTGGAGCTTTACCTCAGGGCAGCTATTGTGATGAGACGGTGAGGGAGGACAGTGATGGAAATGGCGGTGCAGTTCTTACCCCTCTGCTGATGATGTTGATGATATTAAGCCCTCCGGGCTGCGGCAGGAAGAGTAACAGAAACAGTTCCAGTTTAACTCTGCTTTACTTGATACTGACTGATGGCATAACAAGACATGGTACAGTTTGGTTTAAGGTGTTGTTACCAACTCAGGGTTTCTCTTATGGAGTCTCTAGATGTCCTCTCTTAGTCTTTCAGGGTTTACTACTTTCTTTCTTACTCTAGTTCTTTCAGTCTTTCACCACCTTTGAAGAGCTCCCCCGCCAGTCCTACGGTCTGTGTCTAGAAGATAAGGTCTGTCCACTGCTCGGTCTGGACAGGGCAACCCTAAAACGGCAAACAGAAGGCTCCCTTCCAGCACCGCAGTATATGTCTGTCCCTTTTAGTTTCTTCTAGTGTCCTGAACCGGTTTTCAGTCCTGAGGGGAGAGGTACCTTTGTCGCGCTGTCAGCAACCCTTTTCTGTTGGGCCTACAGCTCGTCGGTTTTTCAGTCAGGGCTGAACTCCTGGCTGCCTCGGTTGTCCGTGTCACCGGTGTCCCCTCAACATGACCAGCTGGCTCCTACCAGCCCTGGCCCGTTGCCATCTGTCCTGGGTCCCCACATAAAGATGGGGTACCCTCCACTCAGCTGGGCTGCCAGGCCTGACCACACTGTCTGCCTTCCCAGCACCGACTGAGGTAAACTGTCAACTGTCACTCTTCCTCTATCCTAAGCTCCGCCCCCACCTGTGGAACCTACTATATTACCAGTTCCCCCTACTCTAAGTGGTGCGGTCCTAAGTGAGTGTAAAAATAGACTCCATAAGATTTAAATCCTAACCTAGCAACTTACAATAATATCATATATAATAAAAGCCGAAGGCCACTTCCGGAATACTACTTCCGTGATTGCCTTTGGACACATTGTCCTGATGTCACCACTGCGCGGTCCCCTGGCTACAAGGAGCGGCGGAGGAAAGTTCCGCTCTCGGAAGTTCCGTCCGCCCTCCAGCCTCTCCCCTCCACCCACCACCGTACCTAGCGGGGGGCAGGGGGGCCGAGTGCCCCGTGCCCCAAGCCATGAGGGGCCCATTGCCCCCACCCCCAGGGGGACCCCATGCTGCCAGCCGCAGGCCGCGCGCCCGGAGAGGAGGGAGGACGGGACTTCCTGTCCTGCACCTCTGCCCGCCCCTCCTCTCCTCCTACACCAGCCGCACGCCGGCCGCGGTGAGTCTGCTCCCACCCAGCTACGCCTCTGCCCTCCAGCCTCCCCTGCCCTCCAGCCTCTCCAGCCTCCCCTGCCCTCCAGCCTCCCCTGCCCTCCAGCCTCCCCTGCTCTCCAGCCTCCCCTGCCCTCCAGCCTCTCCAGCCTCCGCTGCCCTCCAGCCTCTCCTGCCCTCCAGCCTCTCCAGCCTCCCCTGCCCTCCAGCCTCTTCAGCCTCCCCAGCCTCTCAAGCCTCCCCTGCCTCTCCAGCCTCTCCAGCCTCCCCTGCCTCCCCAGCCTCTCCAGCCTCCCCTGCCTCCCCAGCCTCCCCTGCCTCCCCAGCCTCTCCCCTCCTGCCTCCGCTCTCCCTTCCAGCCTCCACTCTCCCCTCCAGCCTCCGTTCTCCCCTCCAGCCTCCGCTCTCCCCTCCACCCACCCTCTCCCCTCCAGCCTCTCCCTCCAGCCTCCGCTCTCCCCTCCAGCCTCCGCTCTCCCCTCCAGCCTCCGCTCTCCCCTCCCGCCTCCGCTCTCCCCTCCAGCCTCCGCTCTCCCCTCCAGCCTCCGCACTCCCCTCCAGCCTCTCCCCTCCCGCCTCCGCTCTCCCCTCCCGCCTCCGCTCTCCCCTCCAGCCTCCGCTCTCCCCTCCAGCCTCTCCCCTCCTGCCTCCGCTCTCCCCTCCCTCCTCCGCTCTCCCCTCCCGCCTCCACTCTCCTCTCAAGCCTCCGCCCTCCAGCCTCCGCTCTCCCCTCCAGCCTCCGCTCTCCCCTCTAGCCTCCGCTCTCCCCTCCAGCCTCCGCCCTCCAGCCTCCGCTCTCCCCTCCAGCCTCCGCTCTCCCCTCCAGTCTCTGCCCTCCAGCCCCGCTCTCCCCCTCCAGCCTCTCCCCTCCCGCCTCCGCTCTCCCTCGCCTCTCCTCACTCCCCTCCAGCCCTGCTCTCCCTCCAGTCCTCTCCCCTCCAGCCTCCGCTCTCCCCTCCAGCCTCCGCTCTCCCCTCCCCTTCTCCGCTCTCTCCCTCCACCCTCAGCTCTCCCCTCCAGCCTCGCTCCCTCCAGGCCTCCTCGCCTCCCTCTCCCCTCCACCTCCGCTCTCCCCTCCGCCTCTCCAGCTCTCCCCCTCAGCCTCCGCTCTCACCCTCCATGCCTCCGCTCTCCCCTCTCCGCCTCCGCTCTCCTCCCCAGCCTCTGCTCCTCCCTCCAGCCCCCCTGCTCTCCCTCCAGCCTCCGCCTCCTCCTCCAGCCTCCGCTCATCCTCCAGCCTCTGCCCTCGCCTCCTCTCCGCCCTCCAGCCATCCGCTCTCCTCCTCCAGCCTCCGCTCTCCCCTCCAGCCTCCGCCCTCCAGCCTCCGCTCTCCCCTCCAGCCTCCGCTCTCCCTCCAGCCTCTCCCCTCCGCCTCCTCCCCTCCAGCCCTCTCCGCCTCAGTCTCCCCTCCAGCCTCGCTCTCCCCTCAGCCTCTCCTCAGCCTCCGCTCTCCCCTCCAGCCTCCGCTCTCCCCTCCAGCCTCGCCTCCCCCTCCCGCCTCCCTCTCCCACCTCCAGCCTCTCCGCCTCCCCCTCCAGCCTCTCCCCTCCAGCCTCCGCTTCCCCTCCAGCCTCGCCTCTCCCCTCCAGCCCTCTCCCCTCCAGCCTCCGCTCTCCCCTCCCCCCCTCTCTCCCCTCCAGCCTCCGTCTCCCCTCCAGCCTCCCTGCCTCTCCCTCCAGCTCCCTTCCACCCTCCAGCCTCCGCTTCCCCTCCCAGCCTCCGTCTCCCTCCAGCCTCCGCTCTCCCCTCCAGCCTCCGCTCTCCCCTCGCCCTCCAGCCTCCAGCCTCCTCCACCTCCCCCCTCGCCCTCCAGCCTCCCCTGTCCTCTCCACCTCCAGCTCTCCCCTCAGTCCTCCCCTCCCTCCGCCTCCGCTCTCCCCTCCACCCCCTCCAGCCTCCCTCCCCTCCCCCCTCCGCCTCCCTCCTCAGCCTCCTCTCCCCTCCAGCCTTCCGCCCTCCCCAGCCTCGCCTCCCCTCCGCTCGCTCTCCCTCGCCTCGCTCTCCCCTCGCCCTCCGCCCCCCCTCCTCGCCTCCCTTCCTCGCCCTCCGCCTCCCCTGTCTTCCTCCAGCCTCCTCTCCCTCCAGCCTCCCCTCCTCCCTCCGCCTCCCCTTCTTCCCTCCAGCCTCCCTCTCCTCCACCTCGCTTCCTCCAGCCTCGCTCTCCCCAGCCTCCCCCTCCCTGCTCCTCTCCTCCTCGCTCTCCCTCGCCTCCTCTCCCCTCCCGCTCGCTTCCCCTCACCTCCCTCTCCCCCAGCTCCGCTTCCCTCCAGCCTCCCTCCCCTCCGCTCCCCTCCAGCCTCCCTTCCCCTCCCCCCCTCCGCCTCGCTTCCCCCCCGCTCGCTCTCCCTCCAGCTCGCTTCCCCTCAGCCTCTGCTCTCCTCAGCCTCCCTCCGCTCGCTTCCCTCCGCCTCTCCTCCGCCTCCCTCTCCCCTCGCCCCCTCCCCTCCGTCCGCTCTCCCTCGCCTTCGCTCTCCCTCCAGCCCCCCACCTCCGCTCTCCCCACCTCCCTTCCCCTCCAGTCTTGCCTCCGCTCCGCTCTCCCCTCCAGCCTCCGCCTCCCTCCAGCCTCCCTCCTCTCTCCAGCTCCGCCTGCCCTCCGCTTCCCCTCGCTTCCCCCAGCCTCCAGCTCTCCCTCTGTCCGCTCTCCCTCCGCCTCCCCTGCTCTCGCCCTCCAGCCCTCCGCTCTCCCCTCCAGCCTCCTGCTCTCCCCTCCGCCTCTCCCTCCAGCCTCCTCCCTCCACTCCCTCCAGCTCCAGCCTCTCTCCCACTCCACTCGCGCCTCCCTCAGCCTCTCTCCTCCCCTCGCTCTACCCCTCCAGCCTCCGCTCTCCCCTCGCCTCTCCCCTCCAGCCTCCGCTCTCCTCCGCCTCGCATCCTCCAGCTGTCACTCCGGCTCTCCCTTCCCCTCCGCTCTCACCCTCCAGCCTCCGCTATCCCCTCCAGTCCTCCGCCCGATCCGCTCTTCCCCTCCAGCCTTCCGCTCTCCCCTCCAGCCTCTCCCCTCCGCCTCCTTCTCCCATCCAGCCTCTGCTCTCCCTCCAGCTCTCCTCCAGCCTCTGCTCTCCCTCCAGCCTCTGCTCTCCCCTCCAGCCTCCTCCCCTCCCCTCCGCTCTCCCCTCCCGCTCTCTCCCCTCCGCCTCTGCTCTCCCTCCAGCCTCTGCTCTCCCCTCCAGCCTCTCCCCTCCCGCCTCCGCTCTCCCCTCCCGCTCCGCTCTCCCCTCCCGCCTCCGCTCTCCCCTCCAGCCTCCGCTCTCCCCTCCAGCCTCCGCTCTCCTCTCCAGCCTCCGCTCTCCCCTCTGCCCTCCAGCCTCCCCTGTCCTCCAGCCTCCCCTATCCTCTGCCCTCCAGCCTCCCCTGTCCTCTGCCCTCCAGCCTCCCCTGTCCTCTGCCCTCCAGCCTCCCCTGTCCTGTGCCCTCCAGCTTCCCCTGTCCTGTGCCCTCCAGCTTCCCCTGTCCTCTGCCCTCCAGCTCCCTGTCCTCTGCCTCCAGCCTCCCTGTCCTCTGCCCTCCAGCCTCCCCTGTCCTCTGCCCTCCAGCCTCCCCTGTCCTCTGCCCTCCAGCCTCCCCTGTCCTCTGCCCTCCAGCCTCCCCTGTCCTCACCCCTCCTCACCCCTCCAGCCTCCCCTGTCCTCACCTCTCCTCACCCCTCCAGCCTCCCCTGTCCTCACCTCTCCTCACCCCTCCAGCCTCCGCTCTCCTCACCCCTCCTCACCCCTCCAGCCTCCGCTCTCCTCACCCCTCCTCACCCTCCAGCCTCCGCTCTCCTCACCCCTCCTCACCCCTCCAGCCTCGCTCTCCTCACCCCTCCATATGCAATGTACAGTATGTGTATATATGTGTGTATGTAGTCACTTCCCTTACTTTGTCCGCACACATACACACACACACTTCGCTATACTTACCACCGACCCTGCATCAGCCGCCTAGATCCTCAGTCGACATGTCGCCACCCCCGAACTACTGGATCCAATATAGCGTCCAAGAAATCTCCCCAAACGTCCCGAATGCCATATTGGATCCAGTCGTCCGCGGGCGGCGACATGTCAACTCAGGATCCAGCCGGCGGGGAAGATGCAGGGTCGGTGCTAACTATAGCGGAGTGTGTGTGTGTGTGTGTGTGTGTGTGTATGTATGTATGTGTGTGCTGACCACTCTGCCCACGGCGCTGCGCTGACCACTCTGACCACGCGCTGCCCTGCCCACTCTGCCCACGCCACTGTGCTGACCAATCTCACCGCACTCACTGCTAACCACTGAGCCACGGCACTCACTGCTAACCACTGAGCCACCGCACTCACTGCTAACCACTGAGCACGCACTCACTGCTAACCACTGAGCCACCCACTCACTGCTAACCACTGAGCCACCCACTCACTGCTAACCACTGAGCCACCCACTCACTGCTAACCACTGAGCCACCGTATACTCGGCCACCCACTGAGCCACATGTATACACACAATTCATTTCACCGCACTCCCCTAACTCTTAGTAAATAAACTATATATGGATTCTATACTACCCGATTCTTTAGAATCGGGCCGCCATCTAGTTACATATAAATATCAAATGCAATACCACTCTGTGGCGCATACCCGCAGGGGCGCCACACACTCTTCCCATCTTGCTGCTGCAATCACGCCCCTGTGGGGATGATAATTCATTCAGAAGCATGCGCTGATTTAAAATCCCCACCTTCTTCTTCCAGGTATGACGCGTTGCTGGCAGCCATGGCACGTCTTTCCTGATCCTGCACAGTGTGGTGGATGTATTGGTGTACAGTGGAATGCACACTGCGCATACTCTGGAGCCAGCCTGTACACCAATACCCCCCACAATGCACCAGGCCAGAAATGACACTGGGCCAGCAGCACGTCATACCCAGAAAAAGGAGGCGGGAATTTTAAATCAGGTCTCACTCCTGAATGAATGATCACGCCCATGATTGAAGCAGCGAAGCAGGGGAGAGCGAACCCAGAGAGACAACCCACCCATTGGTCAGCCATCTAGGAATGCCCACAAGACAGTGGACACGTAAGTTTATAAATCACTTTTTGCCACTTTTATAATGCACATTTAGATCAGACAGGGATGGTTAGAAATGTAGTAGGAAGCTGCAGAGACAGCAAGTGATAGGTTAGGGGGGCTAAATTAGATGACAGCTTCCCTTTAATATGTAATACGAACCAAGTAGTGCATGCTGCAATTTTTTAATATGAAGACCATCGGTGTATAAAAATGTTAACATGAATTAGCACATTAATTTGTACTGGTCAGTGTGATATCCATATACCATCTGAATCAGACTGATTGTTTATCTGAACAAGCCTTAATGAATACAAAGTGCAGCCAATGCAATACATATTTACAAACAGAGAGAACAAAGAGAGAAGGTGTGCATTTAAAGTGCTTGTAAGTAATGATAACAGATTACAATTTCACAGCTTTACGACAAAAGGGAGGACACAAGAAGTCCATGTGGGACCAAAACTATTGCATACATCAATATATATCCACAATGGGTTCCAAATTATTACACATAGTAGTGGGTTACACTGTACAGAGGGACCTATATCATGTGTACATAAACAGGCCCCACCCACCAGATAAATGGCCAAATATCAAAACATAAAGTGCATATAACAGCATTACATCAATGGGTAGCCCTGGAAATCTCATTATTCAATGTCCCACTAACAATCACCAATGCTGAGATATCATCTCAGCATAGAAAGACCCATATGTGGATAGAAATTAGGCAGGACAATGCATATACAAACTTCCTAACCTATTACAAAAAATAGTGCAAGTTTATACATGGACCCCACGGTGAAGGGATCCCCGACCTACTGACCCCAACGAACGTTTCTTCTTCTTAGATGTTAAGCTTCATCAGAAGGAGGTGTGATGGGCCCCTCATCCAGGTCTCTTTCTATCTGATATGGCAGATATACCACCAAATGCCGCACACTTGTGGCAGTGCTATGTCACTTCCGGTTCCCCGTCCTACCTGAAGTGCAGTGATGTCACTGCGGTGATGGCACTGCACACACCCGGGAGCTGGGACGTGTCACCATGTCTCCCAATATAAAATAGGAAGGGGGAACAAGAGGCGCAATAGTGCCCTATCACTCAGACACTAAGAGATGAGAGGTATATTGTCAAAACCACTCACCTATTCCAGTTGTGATGACCCACAACTGGCTTGAAGGCATATAATCAATACCGGCTGCTGCAGGACCTCCACCAACCACTCGCACGTGGGAAGACTCTCAGGAAGCTGGGAAAAGGTGTGTGACAGTCCGCGCCACCGGGATATCCCTGAGGAAGGCGCCAGGTGGAGCGCTGAAACATGTTGGAGAATAAAGACAAAGCTTGAAATAACTTCCTGCATCCCAGGTGATTTCTTTGGTACCCGGTGGCGCGGACTGTCACACACCTTTTCCCAGCTTCCTGAGGACCATGTCTCCCAGGCATGCGCAAACCGTGGTTGGAAATGCCACGCCTCCTGGAGGAGGGCAGATGGAAGTAAAGCAGCGGAAGTGGCAGAATGAAGTAGGATAAGTGAGGCGAAGCTGAAATGAACCCCATAGAGCCAGGAGGGGACAAGATTAATAGTAAGGTGATAGGACAATAGGGCATTGCACAATGTAAAAATAAACAGTAACACTGATTAAATGCCAAAAAGAAGTATCATAACAGATAAAATAGTCCACTAAAAGCAGTCCCAATCCGGTAATCCAGCCCTTGTGTGCAATATGTACGAATCGATGTCTGTTTCATCTGGAGTGTGGAATCCATCTTTCGCAGCAAAATCAGCCAAGGACGAGGAGAGGGGCACATCAAAAACTGTGATATTGAAAAACAATATAAAATAGGTTAAAAGTTAAAGGTTGAAGGTACAACACAACAGAAGACATTGGAGTCAATATTCACAAAAAAGGGGCAAAACTTAGGGATTCATTTAGACCCTTGGGTGCCAATATCCCAAGCGTCACAATCCAATGTGTTTCACGTTGGGCAAGGATCCTTCCAATATTGCCACAGCGGATCCCACCTTGGACGACCTCAGTGCCCCTAATCTTTAAGGAGGTTGGGTCACAATAATGGTGCGCTCTAAAATGACGAGGCACTGTTCTCAAAGTAGAAGGATCCTCCACTGTTCGGGCTGCAGCAATGTCCCTCACATGCTTCCTCGCCACATTGCAGGTGCAACAATTCACATATTCCTTAATGTCAAATACCTTGTTCCCATCAGCTGATGTGAAGGAAGCAATGCGGAGTACATTGCTGGAGGCCAAACAGTGGCCACATTTGAAGTATCCCCTCGTAGGTCTTGTTGACCTGAACAAAGATGGTGTTTTAGGGACATAGTGACTCCAAATAAGCATGTTGCGCAGGTTCCTAGACCTACGTGTCATCATTAAAGGATAGTCTGACAATGAGTCCTTCAGGTGAGGGTCGGTCTGGAGGACTGGCCAATAGCACTTTAGGATGGACCTCATGTTCTCCCACTCCTGGTTATAAATTATGATACATCTAACCATAGACTGGTTAAGATTCTCTCCCCTGGTAACCTTAGTATGAAGCAACTCAGCGCGGGGGCTACAGCCTCTTTCTCTAAACGGTAAAGCCAAATCCACTGACTGCTCCTCAAACTTTTTATCTGTGGAGCAGATACGTTTCATGCGTAAGAACTGACTGGTAGGGATAGCACGAATCATAGACCTATCATGGGCAGATGATGCATGTAAAAGGGAATTAACAGAGGTGGGTTTGGGATATACATCAGCTGTAATTAGACAATCTGAACCCACCTCTATCAAAATCTATAAAAATTAAATTTGTTTAGTATCAAGTTGTTACGCATGAAATGTATCTGCTCCACGAATAAAAAATTTGAGGAGCAGGCAGCGGATTTGGCTTCACGGTTCAGAGAAAGAGGCTACAGTAATCAGAGTATTAAGAAGGGGTATCTCAGCGCAAAGCATACTCCCCGTGCTAAGTTACTTCATACTAAGGTTACCAGGGGAGATAATCTTAACCAGTCTATGATTAGATTTATCACAACTTATAACCATGAGTGGGAGAACATGAGGTCCATCCTAAAGCACCATTGGCCAGTCCTCCAGACCGACCCTCACCTGAAGAACTCATTGTCAGATTATACTTTAATGACGGCACATAGGTCTAGGAACCTGCGCGACATGCTTGTTCGGAGTCACTATGTCCCGAAAACATCATGTTTGTTTAGCTCAACAAGACGTTTGAGGGGATGCTTCCAATGTGGACACTGTTTGGCCTGCATCAATATCCTCTGCATTGCTTCCTTCACATCAGCTGATGGGACCAAGGTATATGACATTAAGGGATATGTGAATTGTGGCACCTGCAATGTGGCGGATTACGCCACTTGTGGGTGCCAGCTCATATACGTTGGGTTGACATCAAGGGAGTTATGAAAACGAGAGAGGGAGCATGTGAGGGACATTGCTGCCGGCCGAACAGTGGAGGATCATTCTATTTTAAAAACATTGCCTCGTCATTTTACAGCCCACCATGATTGTGACCCAACCTCCTTAAAGATTAGGGGCATTGAGGTCGTCCATGGTGGGATCCGCGATGCCTTTTTTGTGAACATCGCCTCCCATGTCTCCTGTTGTGTTGTACCTTCAACTCTTAACTTTTAACCTATTTTATATTGTTTTTCAATATCACACTTTTTGTTGTTCCCCTCTCCTCATCCTTGGCTGATTGCTGTGAAGGATAGATTCCACACTCCAGATGAAACGGACAAGGATTCGTACATAATGCACACAAGGGCTGGATTACCGGATTTGGGACTGGCTTTTAGTTGACTATTTTATCTGTTATGATACCTCTTTTAGCATTTAATCAGTGTAACTGTTTATTTTTAAATTGTGCAATACCCTATTGTCCTATCTCTTTAGCATCAATCTTGTCCTCTCATGGCTCTATGGGGTTAATTTCAGCTTTGCTGCACTTATCTTACTTCATTCCACCAGTTGCGCTGCTTTGCTTCCATCTGCCCTCCTCCATTTGGTGGTATATTTGCCATTTCAAATATAAAGAGACCTGGATGAGGGGCCCATCACACCTCCCCCTGATGAAGCTTAACACCTAAGAAGAAGAACGTATGTTGGGGTCAGTAGGCCAGGGATCCCTCCACCGTGTGGTCCATGTGTTAACTTGCACTATTTTCTATAATAGGTTAGGAAGTTTGTATATGCACTGTCCTGCCTAATTTCTATCCATATATGGGTAAAGACCCATGCTGAGACCTACGCTGAGATGATATCTCAGCATTGGTGATTGTTATTGGGACATTGGGTAATGAGCTTTCCAGGGCTACCCATTGATGTAATGCTGTTATATTTGCACATGCACTTTATGTTTTGATATTTGGCTATTCATCTGGGGGTGGGGCCTGTTTATGTACACATGATATAGGTCCCTCTGTACAGTGTAACCCACTACTATGTGTAATAATTTGGAACCCATTGTGGATATATATTGATGTATGCAATAGTGTAGGTCCCACATGGACTTCTTGTGTCCACCCTTTTGTCGTAAAGCTGTGAAATTGTAATCTGTTATCATTACGTAAAGGCACTTTAAATGCACATCTTCTCTCTTTGTTCTCTCTGTTTAAAAATTTTGGTTTGAGTATTCAAGTTGCACATCATAGATTGTATGGAATATCTATATCTAACAATGTAATACATATATAGACAAGTCATGTCTTAATAAGATATCTCATTAAAAAAATATCTTCAATAAGTCCACTTGTGATATTAGAAATGCTGCATTACAACATAAGGGGGAAGTAGCTTGAGGAAATTCGCTAAACCTGCCACTTTTAAAACACTTGTGATTCGCTTCACTTGAATAACCAAAAATGGTGTCATTTTATGCAATTCAGAAAAGACTCACATTACATTCGGCGTGGCTCGTCAGTCTTCTCCATAACAATTTGTAGCTATCTCCTTACATAGGTATTACATAGCCAATCAAGAGGAACTATCAAAGCCTGTATAAAAGCAGAGATAGTAACTCAAGCACCCATTTTATAGTGAATCTGAATATTTCACAGCTTAGCCATAGAGATAGGGAGAGAAAGCCATAAATCACTAGATTGTAAGGCTACTTTTAAGGTAGTGTCACACGTGGCGATGTCGCCCACGACATCGCCGAAAAGTGACGTAACAGCGATGTCGCGGGCGATATTGCAAGTGCGTCGCGCTGTGTGACAGCGCGACGCAACTGCAAATTATCGCTGGTCGCAGGTTGACAGGTTTATGAACATGTTCATAAACCTGTCAACCTGTGACCAGCGATTAGGCTGGATCGCGCCGTCTGACTCTGTTGGCGGCACGATCCAGCCTATATCGCAGCATTCCTGAGCCATCGCTCGCTGGGCTGAGCCCAGCCCAGCGAGCGATGGCTCCGCCCACATCGCCGCCGCGTCACCGGCAACGTCGTGCCGTGTGTCAGCTGGCCTGCGATGTCGGAAGCGAGCGTGCACCTGCACATCGCTTCCGACATCGCAGGCCAGATCGCCACGTGAGACACCACCATTACACTTTGTGATCAAGTTAAGTTTATTGTAAAGAAGATTTCAAGTTATCTCCTATCCATAGGATCCTGAGATCAGAGCTCTTAAACCTCATCCTGAATAAAGCAGAAGTGCTCAGACTCCACTCCACTATCTGCCAAGTAAACTGCTCAGCTATTTACAGCAGTCCCATAAACCATGAATGGAGTGAGGACTGAGCCGGCACCCCTACAGCCTCAATTTTACAGTAGGTGAGTGTCCCACAAATCATAGCTCCCCATGCCCCCTACCTCCTGTGATCAGCAAGTTAGGCACTATTCTTAGGATAAGGAATACCTTTAATTTCTGGGAATAAGCCCTTAACAGTGTCTAAAAAGCTCACCTTCATAGAGAGCAGCAAGAGTAGAGAAGTGTAAATTGTATTTAAAAAAATAATCTACCATTTAACAAGATGTCCTTGAAAAATTCTTATATCATAATACTATGTAAGGCCATAGATAAAAAAAAGTAAAACTGAGAGTATCAAACATTAATAACTTTCATATTTTTATTTTTTTACAAGATGTTCTGAAGATATTCCTAACATTTCTCTTTATAGCCAATCATTTATTAGATCAATTACACCGGAGCCAGCATGAATCCAGCTAGATCTTTTGGACCAGCTGTTATTATGAACATTTGGGAGAACCACTGGGTAATATCCGTTATATCATGTATATTAATTATTTCCTGCCTTACATGTGACTGTATGCTCTATCTGTTCAATCATGCTATATACAGAAGTTTCTATAGCTTTGGGTTATGGAACCATGAGCATTCTGTGTGATGCCATAGAGCTGAACTTCTTTTCTTTTTTCCAAATTAAAGGGAATCTGTCACCAGGATTTTGCCATCCCATCTAAGAGTAGCATAATGTAGAGACAGAAACCCTGATTCCAGTGATGTGTCACTTAGGCTGGAAACACACTATCCTACTTACATGCGAGTCTCTTGGACGAGACTCAGATCAGTGACTCTGAACAGCCTCTCCCTCTCTGTGATGCTGCACAAAATCACAAGCAGCTGGCTCTCCTGTCCAGAGAGGAGAGGCCGTTCAGGTCACTGATCTGAGTCTCGTCTGAGAGACTCGCATGTAAGTAGGATAGTGTGTTTCCACCCTTACTGTGCTGCTCAGTGTAGTTTTGATAAAATCATTGTTTAATCAGCTGGAAATTAACATTAGTGGACTAATCAAGTAGTCCAGCACATTCATGAGCTGCTAAATCTGCAGCAGAGAAAACTGTAATTTTATCAAAATGACAGCAAGCAGCTCAGTAAGTGACACAATGCTGGAATCAGGTTCTCTATCTTTACATTATGCTGCTCTCAGATGGGATGGCAAAAACCTGGTGACAGATTCCCTTTAATGCAATGCTAGGTCCTCTCCAGTTAACAATTACTACAGTGTAGTTCCTATATATTTTCTATAACAACACCATATACCACCACAAGACATCTCCTCAAAAGAATCATCACAGTTTAAAAAAAATGGTCACTCTTGATCCTGGTGATCAATAAATTAAACGACTAAGATCAGAGTTTTCTTTAATTAGAATCATCACAGAATGAGAACATTACATTTATTAGCATAATACAGTACAATGAAATCTACAAGTATTATATGTGCAATCAAACTCATAGAAGCTTCACTTCCAATGGGTAATGTATAAGCTTTAAAGGGAACCTGAGCCCTCCAAATCACCCCCAACCCTATTAATACCCGTCCCTGCACCTGAAAGATCATTAGCAGCAGTCCTTTTCTGTAAAAAATGCATTCTGTAACATTGTGAAAAACGCCATTATACACTTACATGTCAGGGACTTCTTCACCTTGAATAAGTCTCACAGGGCGTTCCCTGTGCGATCCTAAGCCGTCCTGACTCGCTCACTATCACGCCCCGATGGGCGTGATAACGAATCCTAGTCCTCCTCGCCCTGCATTATGGGAGTAATAGCCGTTGTGACGCTATTTGCGTCACATCCGGTCCTGGTGACGTGTGTACACCCTTTAGGTGTAAGCCGACCTCACCATGCACATTGCGCATGCGCAGCCTTTCATTTACACCTAAAGGGTGTATACACGTCACCAGGACCGCTGCTAATGATCTTTCAGGGTGCAGGGACAGGTATTAATAGGGTTGGGGGTGATTTGGAGGAGTCAGGTTCCCTTTAAAAAATGTTTAAAATGTAAAACGGAAAAAAAAAAACCTTACCTCCTTCAAAAATACTTTCTGACAAAAAGTCCACATCTATTATATCCAAGATACACAATTTTCCTATTATTGAAAGCAAGCCTGCGACGAGATTTTTGCTTCTCCTTCTGAGAGCAGCATGATATAGGGGTAGAGACCCTGATTCTAGTGATGTATCACTTACTTTTCTGGGTGCTGCAGTTTGATTAGAAACTCTTTTATCTTCTGCACATCGATCAGTTCTCTGAATTCTGAGCTCTGTATAAACCTGACTATATGACTGATTTAATAACTGTGTGGATAGAAGGCATATTAGGATCTTATCTAATAAAAACAGTGACAGGTAAGCTGAAGGGAAACTGCTCACCTTAGAGGGTTGTGTCACACACATCCAGTATAAAAGGCTCCAAACAGCTGCTGCAGTGTCCACAGGCCAAAGCTATAGAAGGAAAAATAGAGAAAATATGTAGAAAACCCTTAAAGGTTTTTTAAATCCTTTTGGGAAAGAAAGAAAAAGAAGAAGAAGAGAAAAGAAGAGAAGAAAGAGAAAAAAAGAAAGAAAGAGAAAGAAAGAAAGAAAGAAAAGAAAAGAAGAAAGAAAGAAAAAGAAAGAAAGAAAAAAGAAAGAAAAGAAAGAAAGAAAGAAGAAAGAAAGAAAGAAAGAAAAGAAAGAAAGAAAAAAGAAAGAAAGAAAGAAAGAAAGAAAGAAAAACTCTGGTGAAAATTGCTGTTTATAGCTCCAGCCTTTTTGGGGAAAAAATGTCCACTGTAAAAAATTCTATGAAATATTTCTATAATTTATAATGATATAATAATTTATATAAATATAATATATAACATTTATTATATAAAAATTATTTCTACAGAGAGGGAAATATAATTTAAAATAATTTTAGCAAGCCTTTCAAAATATATAACAAATTTTAAATATGTAAAAGCAGGCACGTTTCCCATTGTTTTTACATTGTTCTATATCAGCAAAAAAAAAATAAGAATAACATGAGAATGAAATAAAAAATTAAGCTCCATACATTATGAAAACAGAGATAAAAATGATTTAAATATCCAAATGAGATTTCTTTTTAGAGCTGTTAACCCCTTCAATTTCAGTGTCTCTTTATGAGGTATGCAAATTGTCCATTCAGGGAGGAAGTGAACAAACTCTAGCACCACCTATAGGGAGCAGCAATCCTTTAAGTCATAATTGACACCATACCACCTGGGATCCACTTGCAGCCACCCGTTAAGCTACTTGTTCTTGTAACATCTAAATGCTGAACTGTGAACTGTATCTGCTACAAGTTGACAGTAAAGTACCTGGGAGAAAGTGACTTTGCTTCTGCGTGTATTTTCCTACCTCAACCTGTTCCCTTGCAGGAACGCTGCCCCGGAGGAAAAGCCCTGCCTGTAGGTGGCTTCGCCAAATCAGCCGCAATTCCATCTACCTCCAGCGGACTGTGGCGGCGCTGGTGACCCATCACCAGACACTACAGGTGGCGTCATGTGAACTGTATATAGAATCCCCTGTAAATATACCCCTTTTTGAAGTGTTACCCAGGACACTGGATCAGGCGCAGCCACCACTCCCCTTCACACAGCAACGCTACCCCTGCAGCGTCCCTCTTAACTCTAGAGGGGGATGCTGACTACTGGAGGGACACGTTTGGACGGCTCCACTAGGACATGGAAGAAGCCCTGACATGGGTGTGCAGAAGGTGGAGCACGGAGCGGGCCTATGAACTGACGATGATGAGAGAAGGCTATGAAGCGCGAGAGGGAGCAGTAGCAGAGTGAGCAGTTGTGGAGTACCGTGCCTCGTTACCACCCGTACCAACACCCGTCCAGACCCGGGACACGGGAGTCCAGACTTAACCCCCGGCAACACCACCGTCCCATACCAGCAGCTACCTCCGGCTGGAAGCAGCGCGGACATTTCCTACTGACCCAGATGTCATCATCAAAGCAGAGAATGATGAGACAGACTACGAGGAGCCGGAGTACATCGAAGGAGCCTCGGGAGGGAGCACCCCAGAAGCTGCGTGGTGGACCACATGGCAGTGGCAGCAGCGAGATACCCCTGCCATCTCGGAGACGAGAGTGAACTCCAGAGTCCCAACCGGCAACTCACCACCTCCACAGTACCAGTCACCCCAGCCATCTCAATCATCCCTAATTGAAAGAGGTCAAGTGACAACGACGCCGAGAGGAATGGTTCCAGAGAGAGCAGGCGACACGGCGACTTCGGGAAGAGGCAAGATCACAGCCCCCGCTTCCAGTAGAACTACGCCGCCAAGGAACTGTCATTTTGGTGTACCAGGATGAAGGATGGGGATTTCTAAGAGAACCCGGACTTCAGGACAATATTTTCTTTGCACGTCGAGACGTAGAATCGTACCTGCGGCGAGGACACCTGGACAGAGACTTATACCGAGGTGAGCAGGTTACTTTTGAATGCTATCCAGGTCCCTTGGGCTGGTTTGCCATAAGGATTTCTCGCCAGCAATAGACTCCCATTGCAGAGACATTGTGTTGTATATAGCCCCCTTTTTCAGCAACCATGCCCCTTTATTTTTGCCTTTCCATTTTTGCAAACCCAAAATAAAGAGTGTGTCCCTGTGTTTTTGTTTTGATCTGAAGAATCAGAGACATTCATTTTGAACTTTCCTTCCCTGGCTAATAAGGTGTGCTGTGTGAGCAGTGGCCCAGCGGTGACAATACACACTGGACTGTGCTGGACAATACATTACCGTTGGGCCCGCACTGTTAGTATCGGTCCCCATTGGGCCGAGTAGAGTTATTATGCAGATAGTGAAGCCAGAGAGTAAGAACTTTGCCAACAGGTTACCCGAGGACCGTGGAGTCTATCATACTAAATACTGCAATGTCTATATATGTGTAACGTTAAAGAATAGTGCCTCCTTGCAATAGGAAGAAACCCAAGAATGCTTGTTTGTATATAGTTTACCTGTTGATATAAAGTATGAAAAATGCTTTTTCACCTCCCGGTTAACAGGTACAGATACTCGCGGACGAGTATATTCCATCAGGGGGTATGTGGCACCCCGCATATGCAGGCGTCACAGAGGGGTATTGCACCCATAAAAGAGGTGTAATTGCCCCAGCTGAAGGTGGACCCTAGGATGGTGGGTGGGACCCATTCCCAGCACTCCCACATTAGATGAGCAGTGGGAGGTTACCCGGGAGGGGATATATTCACCTCTAGGGGTTCAAGAGGGTCTTTGGCCCCTGGTCTTTGGGTTAGATGGAGGAGGAGAGGAGTTAAGGAGGCTCTGACTAACTGGAACGAGGCGGAAAGTCAAACCAGGCTGGTTTCAAGCCAAACCAGAGGGAAGAAGAAGGGACTTTGAGGAGATCCTGAGAGAGGGTGCCCGACAAGAGAAGTCGGGGCCCTAGAGAGAAAGGGAGTGGAGCAACCATACTCTAGAGGATACTCCAGTCTACCATGGGAACGCCGGGCCCAAGGATCCGGTCAAAGTCCAGCTTTGCAGTCGACAACTGGCTGCTGTGGCTTGTTTATCAGCCGCAGCACCCTGCCAGTGGAGTGGTTTGCCTGATTCCTCACCACGAGGGAGAGGACCCCCGGTACTACCTACACAGAGCTACTGGGTATAGGCCCATCCTAGATGTGGAAGAACGGACACGGTTAGTTAACCAAGGTACACCAAGGGTTCCACCATACCACCTGGGATCCACTTGCAGCCACCCGTTAAGCAACCTGTTCTTGTAACATCTAAATCCTGAACTGTGAACTGTATCTGATGCTGCTACAAGTTGACAGTAAAGTACCCGGGAGAAATTGACTTTGCTTCTGCATGTATTTTCCTACCTCAACCTGTTCCTTTGCAGGAACGCTGCCCCGGAGGAACAGCCCTGCCTGTACGGGGCTTCGCCAACTCAGCCGCAACTCCATCTACCTCCGGTGGGCTGTGGCGGCACTACAGGTGGCATCACGTGAACTGTATATAGAATCCCCTGTAAATATACCCCTTTTTAAAGTGTCACCAAGGACACGGGATCAGGCGCGGCCACCACTCCCCTTCACACAGCAACACTACCCCTGGAGCCTATACCCGAGTACCCCAAAGCATGGGGCTCGACAGTAACACCATTCTAAAAACTGCACTTTTGTAATACCCAAATTTTGCATTTCCACAAGAGTACCAGTACAAAATGCACAATAATAACTTGTACAATTCTCCTGACCATGCATATACCCCATAGGAGGTAGAAAATACTGTTTGGACACACGGCAGGGCTCGATTGGGAAGGAGCGACATTTGACTTTTGGAACGAAATTGGATGAAATTGATAGGGTACGTCAAATTGCGTTACCAGAACTCCTGATGTGCCTAAATTATGGAAACCCCCACAAGTTACCCCATTTTGGAATCAATACCCCTCATGGAACTGATCTAGATGTATAGTGAGCACCTTTAACTCCCAGGTGCTTAACAGAGTTTTATAAGTTTGAGCTGTTAAAATAAAAAAGATCTAATTTTTCCTATATTGCTTTAGCACCAATGTTTTTTATGTCTACAAGGATAACAGAAGAAAAATCACCATACAATTAGCTGTGCAATTTCTCCCATGTACCCCATATGTGGAGGAGAGCTACTATTTGGGTGCATGGCACAGCTCAGAAGGGAAGGAGTGCCAGTTTGGCTGGAATAGATTGTGGATGCCATATCACATTTGAAGTGCTCCTAACATGCTTAAACAGCAGAACCCTCCAAAAGTGTCACTATATTAGAAACTACACCTCTCAATGAATTCATCTAGATTATGGGTAGAAAAATCCAGTCTTTAAGGGCTTCACTATTTTAGAAACTACACCTCTCAATGAATTCGCAGGGGTGATCAACTCCAGTCTTCAAGGGCCGCAAACAGGTCATGTTGTCAAGATTTCCTTAGTTTTGAACAGGGGATAATTGAATCACCTGCACTGGTGACGATTCCAACACTTGTGCAATGCTAAGGAAATCCTGACAACATGACCTGTTTGCGGCCCTTGAAGACTGATGTTGCCCACCCCTGCTCTGAATGAATTAATTGAGAGGTGTAGTTCTAAAATAGTGAAGTGTTGACCCCTGATCTAGAGGATTAGTAAGCATTTTAACCTTCAGGTGATTCACAGAATTCTATAACATTGGCTGGGTAAGTGAAAATACCATTTTTTTTCCACTAAAATGTTGCATTGGCTCAAAGTTTTTAATTGTGAAAGGGGTAATGGGAGAAAATGATTGATACAATTTGTTACACAGTACACCTCAGTACTCAGATAATCCATATATGGTTGAAAACTACTTTTCAGGCACAGTCTAAGCTCAGAAGGGAAGGGGCGCCATAACATGGTACAGACATTATAGATCAGATCAGATTATTCCAGACTCAGTGATAATAAATGTGAAATAAATACATATATATATATATATATATATATTTTATATGTATATATATATATATTTTGTTTTCACATAAATATACATGTTTATTGGTAAAATATTTTTAACATTTTTTGTTCTTTATTTTCTAATTTATTTATATTATAACAATTTTCTTTATTTTTTTTTGCCTAGTGCCTCAATGGGACATTAACTTTTATTAATCTAATTGCTGGTATAATGCATTGCGAATGCACTAGTATTGCAATACATTATACTGTACTTCTCAGGGCTGCACTGAAAGACCGCTTTTTAAATCATGCTCCCGGCATGGCCTAACGGGCTTGCCATAGTCAGCTGACCCAGAGGTTGTCGTGATGACAGTGGGCTGCCATGGCAACGATAGACCCTTGTGATCACACCACATGGGTCCCGATTGCATGAGGGAGTGCACTCTGTCTCCCAGCCTCTGATTGTGGCCTTTAGTGAATAAAACAGCCTGGGGTGGCATGAGGCCTGTCACTGGCTGTGGCAGCTGGAGCTCGGCTACAGCTTACACCGAGCTTCCAGTGGCGATTGTGCGGGCACAACTCCTGTGCCCACATGATTGCCAATACATGAACTTACATCTTTTTGTGGGAAAACCATCTTGACCAGTACATAAACGTAAGTCAAATGCCGGGAAGAAATTGAAATTACATTAATAATAAAATGCTAAATTGTGCCTGGTCAGTAAATGAACTGATCTTGAATTGATTAAATTCGTTGTATGCCCTACTAGCCAGTATTAATGATAATAATCTAATTTATCTTTCCGTAGGTGTACTGGGTCGGCCCAGTGGTAGGAGCAGTTCTAGCAGGATTGCTCTATGAATATATCTTCTGTCCAGATGTTGAACTCAAGAATCGCTTAAAGGAGGTCTTAAATAAAGCAACACAATCTAAAGGCAAATATAGTGAAGTGGAAGAAAGTAAAAGTCAGATAGAATCTGATGACCTATTACTGAAACCTGGAATTGTCCATGTTCTAGATGAGAAAAAAGGAAAGGATACCTCAGGTGAGGTGCTGTCGTCTGTATGACTAGAACCAGAAGTCAGAGAAAAGCCTAAACCATCGCCTGCATTTTATCCAATCAGGGAAACCGATATATTATAAAGCAGCTGTATTATGTAAAATACTTATATCATTCACTAAACAGTACTATCAAAGCTTGAATCCACCACAGTGTAAAAACAACTACTATATGAGACATGCACGTATTCTTTGGACACTGTCCTTTTGGCAAATCTGAGGTAAATAAGAGTGATCCTTAATTTAACAAGAAGTCAATATTGAGCCTCAAATCTGCCCGTTTAGCATCTAGATTGACAGTGCACATTAGTTTCACGTGCCCACCGGCAAATTCAAACAAATGGTTTTTCCTCTGGCAAATAATTGGTTGTTGTCAGCGCTGATTAAGATATCCCCCTATTTAATCACTATCCGGAGAACAGCAAATGCACAATGGAACTATCATTTAAGATGAAATATAATTATTACAATCTTTTTTTGTATTTTGAAAAAAATATATATCTTTTTTCACTTCGTTTTGTTTAATAGTAAACTTTTGAGAAAGTATTTTACAGATGAAGAAGCAGCCAAAGAAAACATCAAATGGCTTGAGGAGAAGAAAAATCTTTAAGCACCATTTTTTTCCTGTCTATGTCTCTTTCCCTTTGTTTGATCTGTTGAATGGCGAGCGATTTATCAGGACCATGCAGACAAAAAGGTCTGAATCACACTCTAAAAATAGACAAAGACCTTTCTCTCAGTTTTATGCACTTTTATTGTATGATTCTTTAATTGTTGGATTGAAAACGTAGAGACGTAACAGATAATCCATGTTTGCATTTTAAACTTGTTTTCTCAATACCACCGCTATAGCATTATAAATCCCATTATAGACATATTCTATAGTACTGTAGCCTCATAATGGAGCAACTTTTTAATCAATCAAGTATATATTTAAATATGGAAGATATTATTTTATAGCCTTACCAAAAAAAATATTGTCTCGCTTCTGCTCCTATTTGGATACGCTGTCAGGGAATTAGTGAATAAATGAAAGTATTTATTCCAGGTTTATTAAGTAAATACATAAAAAAGAGGGACACTGGAATAAGAAGAAAAGAAGATAAAAAAAATCTAATCACAAGTTCAACCTGGCAGAGATGAAGTTTATATCAAACTTTCCACTACAGGAAGACTGAGATCTGCTCATATGGAGCACCAGTAATCATCCATTTCCACCATTATGTCATCAAAGAAGAATTCCTGTTATTTTCAGTTTTACCTATAAAGAACATATATTGATAGCTTGTTGAGATCTGACCTCTGGGAATCTCCAATGTCCAGTGTCCCTAATGTAACTGGAGTGGTGGTCTGCCCCTCCATTCAAAGTCAATGAGACTGATGGAGATAGCCAAGAGCGAAACTTCTCCTTGTCAGGTAAAGGAATTACACAATAGAGTAGACCTCATCCGGTAAAGGAATTAGAGCAGGGGTGGGGAACTCCAATCCTCAAGGGCCGCAAACAGGTGATGTTTCAGGATTTCCTTAGTATTGCACAGCAGTTGGAATCATCACTATTGCAGGTGATTACAATATAACCTGTGCAATACGTGGGAAATCCAGACAACCTGCCCTTGAGGACTGGAGTTTCCCACCCCTGAATTAGAGAATAGACCTTGTCAACAGATTAAATGTTTTATAAATTAAATCTTGCTTTTATTCCTACCGTAACAGGGTTTTTTTTATATAATTTCTCTGAGAGTTTTGCTTTATTATCTATAGATAAAATCAGAAGTATTCCCGATTTCTCACTAACATCTGGAGCGCATAAAATATGCAGATATCCCCTGGCTTCTGTAGTTTACCTTTCAGTTTTGCTGTGTAATGATGCGGACTGAGTCACCTTGTGACCATATAGCCCTACGTGAGATAGGCTACAAGACACAGTTGACTACTTTTAGAGCCTCTTTAAATAGGCAAATACAACATAAAGTGATGTCTGACTGAGCACACAGTGACTTCTGTATTATTACAGTCATTGGCCCTGTCAGCACATACACCCGAATCCTTTCCAGAGCTCCAATACTAAGGCCTGATAGAGCCATTGACTTGAGGATAAAACACAATGTGAACCTGGCCTTATGCTCATTGATACTAAATACTTGAAATGTGCTAAATTTAAGTGAATATCTGAGTGGCTCATTACTGGAGGCGGAAGACTGTGCAGTGTTCCAGAGGTCCATTAAGAGATATATTGCACCCAAAGTGAATGCCACATTTCTACCATAGTATCGTACTGCTGTTGATCTATAAGGAGCTGCCACAGACTGATCTGCCATCATATCTGCCATACTAGTCACACCAGCCAGTCTACGTAGATCTGTCCAGTGCCTCCATGAATCTTCATGACTGCTACACTACTACTTTTCTCAGAATTATCTCCAAACTATTCATGGATGTGAACATGCAACTGTACATGTTATCCAAAACTGTGCACAACAAGAATATAATCACAGATCATCAGGTGGTAAAAGTAATCTCAGTCTTAGTCCATCCTTTTAGCGATGGCAATGGCTCTTCAATGACAGTCCTCCAGCAGCAACACACTTGTAGCAGTAGTTCACTTTTATCAACTTTATCTTCACACAAGTAAAAATATTCACAAAGTCAACTTTAAAGCGTAACTGCCTTTTACATTTTTATTTAATAATAATGTAGATCAAGTGATAATACATTTTGTAATACAGTTCATTAGAAAATTCAGTCTGGTTACCAATTATAATCCTACCACAAGATGTCCCAGTGCACTGTGAGTGAATCTCATTCTGTGCCAGAGCCGTCTTCACTGCGAATACGGACATATGAGGATACAATGGAGAGGGGGCGGGGGCTACACTGCTGACGGCAGCTCATGAGGAGGCAATGTATCACATCACAGCATAGAGCTGAGCAATGGCAAGTTGTAAACTCTTTACAAGCGTCACTCTTCTGTCTCCACACAGCAATCTCTGTTAACCCCTTTTCTGCTGGTTCCCCACACAGCTCATTACCAGCCTGCTCTCAAACACACTACTGGCCACTCCTACACAGACAGAAAATGTGGCTTTTAAAACACAACCGAAAATGTGTGAAAATTAGTCATATGGCATAAATAATCATTATCTTAGCTGTTATGTGACCCATCATTAACAACCGGTACAATACTGTTTTTTTTTTTTTCATTTTTTTTCAATGAAATTACATTTACACTTTATGGCCTCTTTACACGCGGCAACAGGAAGATAGAAAACGGCAGCCACTTCTAGGTGTTTTGAAGGTAAAAGGTACAATTGTCTCCGACACCTGCCGTCTTCCTGTTGCCGCGTGTAAAGTGGCCATTAAGGTTGCTTCTCGAAAAGCCAGTTATTGTTTATCAATGCACCATTAAAGGGATCCTGTCACCCCCAAAACACCTGTAAACCTATTAAAACCTGTCCCTAGAGCATATTAACACTATCCCTACACTCTTTTTACCTCCTAAATGCAGTAAGTGACATTGAATAAAAACGTTTTATAAGTACCTGATTAGTGATGATAATGAGTGACTATCTATTCATAGTCACTCATCAAGACTGCCCCTCTGCTTCATATCACGCCTATTCAGGCGTGATCGTCAGCCTAGATTCAAATTGCCGCCTCCCTGCCGTGCCCTGTCTCTTCCGAGGCTGCAGTGTGGCTGGTGACGCGATCCGCGTCATTCCCGGCGCCTGGTGACGTATTTAGACCGGCGCCGCGCTGTTAGCTTCAAAATGCGCACTGCGCATGCGCATTGGGCATGCGCAGTGCGCATTTTGAAGCTGACAGCGCGGCGCCGGTCTAAATACGTCACCAAGCGCCGGGAATGACGCGGATCGCGTCACCAGCCACACTGCAGCCTCGGAAGAGACAGGGCACGGCAGGGAGGTGGCAATTTGAATCTAGGCTGACGATCACGCCTGAATAGGCGTGATATGAAGCAGAGGGGCAGTCTTGATGAGTGACTATGAATAGATAGTCACTCATTATCATCACTAATCAGGTACTTATAAAACGTTTTTATTCAATGTCACTTACTGCATTTAGGAGGTAAAAAGAGTGTAGGGATAGTGTTAATATGCTCTAGGGACAGGTTTTAATAGGTTTACAGTGTTTTTGGGGGTGACAGGATCCCTTTAATGAGAGACAATTGACTTGCATTTAATATGTTGATGCTCATTTATCAGGCTGCTTAATCTTCCTCAATTACAGAAGCTGACAAAAGATGGTAGGGTCAGAACAATCACTAACATGATCATCTCTATAGACAATCATGGCATTGGCAAGACATGCTTCGCTTGCACTTGTTGATGTGTTGGCAATAAAAAATTTTTTTTTTATGCCGGCATAATTGGTCTGATCACCCAATGATTGAGCATTGTGCTTCCTGGTCAGTTTGGCACTGACATGTTTACACCAAAGAATCATTAAGAATGACTGTTCCTACAAATGCTCTTTAGCCAATTTTCTACTGGTCAAAATGCACTTTACCTTTGCACAAGATATCTTAAACTTTTAAACTATAATACAATAATTTGCACTGAAGAAGGATATTTTTCAGCACATTAGCAATCAAGGTATTATCATTCTGCTGTCCAACTAACTTGGCAGGGTATGGTGGTGCCCAGGGGCGTATCTAGGGGGTGCAGCCGGACCTTTTGCTCCGGGCGCAAGTCAGTGGAGGGCGCCGGCGGCACCCCCTCCCTCAACCACCCGCGGCTGCAATATGAGCGGCGCGGGCGAGGCTGGAATCCGACAGTGCTCAGTGACGGGGACACACTTGTCCGACAGACAAGCGAGTCTGTCGGAGGAGACTCGCAAGGAGCAGGAGCTGTTACCCGGAACGGCCTCTTTCTGTCAGGACGGGGCTGTCAGCTGATTGTGTGTTTGTGCAGCTCTACACTCCCCGTCCTGACAGAAAGAGGCCGTTCCGGGTCACAGCTCCTGCTCCTTGCGAGTCTCCTCCGACAGACTCGCATGTCTGTCGGACAAGTGTGACTCCTGTAAAGCGCCTCCTCCTCGCCATCTGGTGGCGGCCAGGCGCACTGCACTTGCCCTGCTCACTCTGCTCCTGACATGGAGGAGAGATCCCCGGAGCTGAGTGCACTGACCCCCAACACCAAGAGGCTGCTGCCCTGGAGACAGGTGGGTGTCACATCTGCCCTCTATCATGTCCACATTCATGTCTGGGTCCTCACACCCTTCCTTATAACTAACATAAGTCAGCAGCATGCTGCCACCTATAGTCCTTGTGCTCCCTCTCTCTAGAACCAGCGCTGCACACACTGTCTGCTGCACACACTGTCTCTTGCACACACTGCCTGCCGCACACACTGCCTGCCGCACACTGCGTGCTGCACACACTGTCCGCACACACTGCCTGCCGCACACTGTCTGCACACACTGCCTGCTGCACACACTGTCTCTTGCACACACTGCCTGCCGCACACTGCCTGCACACACTGCGTGCTGCACACACTGCCTGCACACACTGCATGCTGCACACACTGTCCGCACACACTGCCTGCCGCACTGTCTGCTGCACACACTGCCTGCCGCACACACTGCCTGCCGCACACACTGCCTGCCGCCCACACTGCTGCACACACTGACTGCTGCACACTGACTGCTGCACACTGACTGCTGCACACACCCGGTGGCACCCACCCCCCACGGCTGCAATATGAGCGGCGCGGCTGAAATCTGACAGCACCCCCCAACCCCCTTCCCCGTCCTCACCTACTTTGAGGGGGGGGGGCGCCAAATCAGATCTCTGCCCCGGGTGCCGGCAAACCTAGTTACACCCCTGGTGTGCCGATGTTCTCAGTAGCCAGTCAGCCTACTACACTATGGGAAAACCTTCAGCACTAGCAACAGACCTCACAACATATTCATATACATATACTGCACATACACAAAATGCATTACGTAACCTAAACAGTGTCTTAGTGGTAAATACTTTCTCACAGAGGAAGGCTGCAGTACTTACATAGTATAACAATGTCACGCACATGTCTACAGACAGATTTTTTGGCTGCCAATGTTCCACCACAAGTAATGTATGGCAGCCAGAGACTGGTGTATATTGCTGTCATCATTTTGTGGCAAACATCAGTATACGTTTGTCGTGTGTGTACAGCCGTACATCTTGCAGACCATTTTCTGCACATTTTTAAAGAATGTAGTGGAGCTTGCTGGGACTGTGATAAAAATGTTCAAAGCTTCAAATATTTTCATAGCTGCGCAAACATTTTGCAACTTTTAAAGCAGGTTTACTCTAAAAAAAACTTGTATAAACTTTTTGATGAATCTGCCCATTACTATTTGCCATTTTATTTTACAAAGGTTTTGAGTCAGGTGAGATTCTAATCTCACTCAGTCTTTTTGTGCACCCAAACAAAAATAGTGCTCCCATTCCTTCCGATATAACATTAAAGGGGTTGCCTGGGTTTCTACTATAATTCATGTGTGTATCTAGGCTGCAAAATATTGACAGTTTGTAATTTACATCCTGTCAACATTTTGCAGGGTTACCTAGATATCACTATATTGCATCTGCAGGAGACGATAAGGGTGTGTGTTTTTTAGGAGCTGGTCGTTTACACCCACTCTTACAAGCCCTCCCCACTCAGCAACAAGCCCGCCCCCGTGTGTGTATGCCTAGCCACTCCAATTTCACTGTGCCTGACCCCCTCACATCTCCAGCATGCATTGCCCGTCCTCCCCAGCCTCAATATACCTGCCCTTCCCAGTGTCTGTATGCCCAGCCATTCCACACTCGATGCACTGAGAGAGGTCATCTCTTAGGCACTGTGATGAATCCATAGACATGAGCTGACCGCTCTTAGTGCTGTGTGATCGCTCACCTTTTCCCACGTGCCGGCGCTGATATGATGAGTGCTGATGCCATACAGCCACCTGGGCCCGCCCCCTCTGAACTTACAGCTGCATGGGCCTGCCCCCTTTATGCTAAGCTGCCACCTGGGCCTGCCCCCCCTGACTTCACAGCCACCCAGGCCCGCCCCTTCTGCACTAAGCTGTTCATTCTGCTTCACTGAGGAGGCAGGCCAGAGCGGCTGTGAGGTCAGAGGGGTCGGGCCTGAGCAGCAGTTGAACGCAGAGGGAGTGGGCCTAGGTGGCTGTGAGGTTAGAGGGGGCAGACCCAAGCGGCAGCTCAGCACAGAGGGGGTGGGCCTGGGCAGCTGTGAGATCAAAGGGAGCGGGCTGCAGTAGTAGCTCAGTGCAAAGTGGGCAGGCCCGGGCAACTGTATGGCATCAGAGCTGATCATAACATCAGTGACAGCACGGAGGAAATGGTGAGCGCTAACACAGCACTGAGAGTGGTCATCTCAGAACTGCAGATTTGTCACAGTGCCTCAGAGATGACCGCTCTCAGTGCATCGAGTATGGAATGACTGGGCATACGAACACTGGGAAGGGCAGGTATATTGAGGCTGGGGAGGGCGGGTGACGCATGCAGGAGATGGGAGGGGACAGGTACAGTGAGTGTGGAGTGGCCAGGCATAGTCACACTGGGGCAGGCTTGCTGCTGTGTGAGGAGGGCTTGTAGAACAGTGGGTGTGAACGACCAGCTCCTAAAAAACACACCCCCTTGTCGTCTCCTGCAGACGTAATATAGGGATATCCAGGTAATCCTGCAAAATGTTGACAGGATGTAAATTACAAACTGTCAACATTTTGCAGCCTAGATACACACATGAATTATACCAAAATCCCTTTAAGACACCACTTTCCCATACAGTATGATGCCAACCCTTGCAGTATGATGACTTCACAAAGCCTCTCCTTATAGTATAATACTGTCATAATGCATTTCTTCTACACACACAATGTAATACATTCTCCCACACATAATGCAATTCACACAGTATTATACCCCCAAAATCCCATATAGTCCCAACCGAGTACCCAATAAGCATAGTCGGGTGCTCCAAGATGTTTCATCACCATAGTTTTTGTGCCACCCCATTACACCCCACTGAGAATAGTGTCCCAGCAAATAAAAATAAACTACTCAACAAGCTCTGTTCCCATAATATGTTGAGACCTGTGCTGTATATGGATGGCTCAGTGCAAGAAACACACTCAAATGACATCATCGAACCTTCCGCACTGAGCCTTAGACCACTGTGTGCCTCAGGACATGGATGCATTTGAAATCAGAACAGTTTCCCAAATCTGGGCATGTCCTCCTGTAGGGATGGGGAACTCGAAGCCTCAAGGATTTCCTTAGTATTGCACAGGTGATAAGATAAACACATGCACTGGTGATGATTCCAACTCCTGTGCAATCCTAAGGAAATCCTGAAAACATGACCAGTTGGAGGCCCTTGAGGCCTGGAGTTCCCCACCCCTGTCCTACTGTATCTGGGGCAGTTTAGTGGTGTCCAGTCAGAAAAATGTGTATTTTTTCTTCATATATAACACTTCATTTTATTCAACGCTATTTCAGTTTATTTTTCCAAGGCCTGAACAAGTCAAATGGTTTATCAATGAAGTGTAAGCAGATGTAAGCAGTTTTCTATTTACAGCAGTGGATAGGATCCAATAATCGGCTTTTAGTTTGCTTTTTTATAAGTGTTAAAAGTTAACAAAAATTAAGAGCATTAAAAATGTCACTTTGTAGTTGAAATAATCTTGTTTTTCTGTATTGCAGCTATTGTACAATAATCATACATTACTATATATGTACATTATCAAATCCAATAAACTTGCAATATATTTACTCACTAATTTATTTATTCTTTTATTGAGATGACCGTACTATTATTATTTAGTTTGATAAAACTAATTGGAAAACACCGAAAGAAAATTATGGTGGTATCATTATAATTCATCTGATAACATACCTGTACCAATTTATTGCATATCAGAACAAATAACTGCAATGATATATATATCACATTAGTTCCCCTTTTCCACATTAAAGGGTTTGTCCCATCTTGTTTCTTCATTAGCGCACCGCTCCTCATCCTCCCGACTCTGTTTATCTGGGATGATGCTCTTCAAGATTGACAATTCAGACCAGCAGTATGATCAGTGGTTGGTCTGAACTTAGCTCTCTTCCATGGACTTAGCTGAGGTTGCTGGGGATTAAAGCAAGCTACCAGTAGTTGTTTGACTTGCTGCAAGTGCCGGATTTTCCAGATCATGGTAAAAAAGTAAATGCCACACTTGTCTGCAAGTCCCATAGGGAATGAATTAGGCTGAACGTAGGCTTGCCACAAATCATCCGTTAGACGGCAGATGCAACAAAACAGCTGGATCTGCCGCAAATGGTAAAAAACGAGGATGTTAAGGTATCCTAACATAGCCAACAAAATGCACACAATAGAAATAAAAATCTCTCCAGTCTTGAGAACAAAGAATTGTTGATAGAAGATTTTAAATAACTAGATGGTGGCCCGATTCTAAAGAATCGGGTAGTCTAGAATCCATATATAGTTTATTTACTAATAGTTAGGGGAGTGCGGTGAAATGAATTGTGTGTATATGGTGGCTCAGTGGTTAGCACTGTATATGGTGGCTCAGTGGTTAGTACTGTATGGTGGCTCAGTGGTTAGCACTGTATATGGTGGCTCAGTGGTTAGCACTGTATGGTGGCTCAGTGGTTAGCACTGTATATGGTGGCTCAGTTTTTAGCACTGTATATGGTGGCTCAGTGGTTAGCACTGTATACGGAGGCTCAGTGGTTAGCACTGTATATGGTGGCTCAGTGGTTAGCACTGTATATGGTGGCTCAGTGGTTAGCACTGTATATGGTGGCTCAGTGGTTAGCACTGTATATGGTGGCTCAGTGGTTAGCACTGTATACGGAGGCTCAGTGGTTAGCACTGTATATGGTGGCTCAGTGGTTAGCACTGTATACGGTGGCTGAGTGGTTAGCACTGTATACGGTGCCTCCGTGATTAGCCTTGTATACAGTGGCTCAGTGGTTAGCACTGTATATTGGTGGCTCAGTGGTTAGCACTGTATATGGTGGCTCAGTGGTTAGCACTGTATATGGTGGCTGAGTGGTTAGCACTGTATATGGTGGCTCAGTGGTTAGCACTGTATACGGTGGCTCAGTGGTTAGCACTGTATATGGTGGCTCAGTGGTTAGCACTGTATATGGTGGCTCAGTGGTTAGCACTGTATATGGTGGGTGAGTGGTTAGCACTGTATATGGTGGCTCAGTGGTTAGCCTTGTATATGGTGGCTCAGTGGTTAGCAGTGTACGGTGGCTCAGTGGTTAGCACTGTATATGGTGGCTCAGTGGTTAGCACTGTATGGTGGCTCAGTGGTTAGCACTGTATATGGTGACTCAGTGGTGAGCATTGTATGGTGGCTCAGTAGTTAGCACTGTATATGGTGGCTCAGTGGTTAGCACTGTATATGGTGGCTCAGTGGTTAGCACTGTATACGGTGGCTCAGTGGTTAGCACTGTATATGGTGGCTGAGTGGTTAGCACTGTATATGGTGGCTCAGTGGTTAGCACTGTATACGGTGGCTCAGTGGTTAGCACTGTATATGGTGGCTCAGTGGTTAGCACTGTATATGGTGGCTCATTGGTTAGCACTGTATATGGTGGGTGAGTGGTTAGCACTGTATATGGTGGCTCAGTGGTTAGCCTTGTATATGGTGGCTCAGTGGTTAGCAGTGTACGGTGGCTCAGTGGTTAGCACTGTATATGGTGGCTCAGTGGTTAGCACTGTATGGTGGCTCAGTGGTTAGCACTGTATATGGTGACTCAGTGGTTAGCATTGTATGGTGGCTCAGTAGTTAGCACTGTATATGGTGGCTCAGTGGTTAGCACTGTATATGGTGGCTCAGTGGTTAGCACTGTATATGGTGGCTCAGTGGTTAGCACTGTATATGGTGGCTCAGTGGTTAGCACTCTATATGGTGGCTCAGTGGTTAGCACTGTACATGGTGGCTCAGTGGTTAGCACTGTACACGGTGGCTCAGTGGTTAGCACTGTATGGTGGCTCAGTGGTTAGCACTGTATATGGTGGCTCAGTGGTTAGCACTGTATATGGTGGCTCAGTTGTTAGCACTGTATATGGTGGCTCAGTGGTTAGCACTGTATATGGTGGCTCAGTGGTTAGCACTCTATATGGTGGCTCAGTGGTTAGCACTGTACATGGTGGCTCAGTGGTTAGCACTGTACACGGTGGCTCAGTGGTTAGCACTGTATGGTGGCTCAGTGGTTAGCACTGTATATGGTGGCTCAGTGGTTAGCACTGTATATGGTGGCTCAGTTGTTAGCACTGTATATGGTGGCTCAGTGGTTAGCACTGTATATGGTGGCTCAGTGGTTAGCACTGTATATGGTGGCTCAGTTTTAGCACTGTATATGGTGGCTCAGTGGTTAGCACTGTATATGGTGACTCAGTGGTTAGCACTGTATATGGTGGGTGAGTGGTTAGCACTGTATATGGTGGCTCAGTGGTTAGCCTTGTATATGGTGGCTCAGTGGTTAGCAGTGTATGGTGGCTCAGTGGTTAGCACTGTATATGGTGGCTCAGTGGTTAGCACTGTATATGGTGTATATGGTGGCTCAGTGGTTTTCAGTGTATATGGTGGCTCAGTGGTTTTGACGGTGTGAAGGCTTAGTGGTTTGCACAGTGCGGTGGCTCAGTGGTTTTCATAGTGCGTTGGCTCAGTGGTTAGCACTGCGCAGTGGCTGAGTGGTCAGTGCAGCATGAAGGCAGAGTGGTATTCGCAAGATGGAGGCAGAGTGGTCAGCGCAGGATGGAGGCGGAGTGTTGACGCAGGATGGGGGCAGAGTGGTGAGCGCAGGATGGGGGCAGAGTGGACAGCGCAGGATGGAGGCTCAGTGGTCATCGCAGGATGGAGGCAGAGTGGTCATCGCAGAATGGAGGCAGAGTGGTCATCGCAGGATGGAGGCAGAGTGGTCATCGCAGGATGGAGGCAGAGTGGTCAGCGCAGGATGGAGGCAGAGTGGTCAGCGCCGGATGGAGGCAGAGTGGTCAGCGCAGGATGGAGGCAGAATGGTCGGCACAGGACAGAGGGTGAGTGGTCAGCCAAGGACTGAGGGTCGGTGGTGAGCGCAGGACGGAGGTTCAGTGGTGAGGCCAGGACGGAGAGTTGGTAGTCAGGGCCGGACGGTGGCTCTGTGGTCAGCAGAGGACGGAGGCTCGGTGGTCAGCGCAGGACGGAGGGTCGGTGGTCAGGCGAGGACGGGGGCTCTGTGGTCAGCAGAGGACGGAGACTCAGTGGTCAGCGCAGGACGGAGGGTCGGTGGTCAGGCGAGGACGGGGGCTCTGTGGTCAGCAGAGGACGGAGGCTCGGTGGTCAGCGCAGGACGGAGGGTCGGTGGTCAGGCGAGGACGGGGGCTCTGTGGTCAGCAGAGGACGGAGGCTCAGTGGTCAGGGCAGGACAGAGGCTCGGTGGTGAGTGTAGGACGGCGGCTCGGTGGTCAGCAGAGGACGGAGGCTCGGTGGTCAGCAGAGGACGGAGGCTCAGTGGTCAGTGCAGGACGGAGGTTCGGTGGTCAGGCGAGGACGGGGGCTCTGTGGTCAGCAGAGGACGGAGGCTCGGTGGTCAGCGCAGGACGGAGGGTCGGTGGTCAGGCGAGGACGGGGGCTCTGTGGTCAGCAGAGGACGGAGGCTCAGTGGTCAGGGCAGGACGGAGGCTCGGTGGTGAGTCTAGGACGGAGGCTCGGTGGTCAGCAGAGGACGGAGGCTCGGTGGTCAGCAGAGGACGGAGGCTCAGTGGTCAGCGCAGGACGGAGGGTCGGTGGTCAGGCGAGGACGGGGGCTCTGTGGTCAGCAGAGGACGGAGGCTCGGTGGTCAGCGCAGGACGGAGGGTCGGTGGTCAGGCGAGGACGGGGGCTCTGTGGTCAGCAGAGGACGGAGGCTCAGTGGTCAGGGCAGGACGGAGGCTCGGTGGTGAGTCTAGGACGGCGGCTCGGTGGTCAGCAGAGGACGGAGGCTCGGTGGTCAGCGCAGGAAGGAGGCTCGGTGGTCAGCGCAGGAGGGAGGCTCGTTGGTCAGCGCAGGACGGAGGCTCAGTGGTCAGGCTAGGATGGAGGCTCAGTGGTCAGTGCAGGTGAGGTGGGCGGAGCCAGGCGGGAGCCCCGCGAGGTGGGCGGAGCCAGGGGGAGCCCCAAGAGATAGGCAGAGCTTGACGGGAGCCCGGGGGAGATGGGCGGAGCTTAGCGGGATCCCCGGGAGGTAGGCGGAGACTGTCGCGAGGGCCGCGAGGTGGGCGGAGGCAGGGGGAGCCTTGAGAGATAGGCGGAGCTTGACGGGAGCCCCGGGGGAGGTGGGCGGAGCTTAGCGGGAGTCCCGGGAGGTAGGCGGAGCCTGTCGCGAGGGCCGCGAGGTGGGCGGAGCACGGGGGAGAGCCGAGAGGTAGGCGGAGCTTGACAGGAGACCCGGGGAGGTGGGCGGAGCTTAGCGTGAGGCCCGGGGAGGTGGGCAGAGCCTGTCGCGAGCCCCGCGAGGTGGGCGGAGCATGTCGCGAGGAGGGCAGAGGTGGCTGGAGCGGTGAGTGCAGAGGCGGCTGGAGCGGTGAGTGCAGAGGCGGCTGGGACAGACAGGAACGTTCCTGGCCGGAACGTTTCTCCGCGGGTCCCTGTAGCCGGGGGCAGCCTGGCTACACTGCACTTGGTGACGTCACCAGCCCTGGGCGAAGACCATCACGGAAGTGGGCGTGGCCCTTTCCGGAAGTGGCCTTCGGGTTTTATATATAAGATAATATGCAAAGTTGGTACTTTTTACAAATAATTTTCAATTTTGCCCATTACTGAAGATTAGACAACTCATTTAAGATTGAATGGTACTTTGCTATTTCTGACTACACTAGCAACAACTATGGTATATTTGACATGTAGGACTAGATTTTATATTGGCCATTGCAATAACTTGCCGCAGTTCAGCAAACACATATGCATCATCTGAACAGCCAAGTTCAGTGAGACAAAAATGTAAAAGCTAAGGACTTGAAACATCATCTACTTATATAATCACCTTGTCCTGTCCTGTCTGTCACCTCCGGCATCCAGTTGTCTTGCTATCACGCACATCAGTAAGTTTGCATGTGTATAGCCAATGCGTGTGACCCGCCCCAGGGCCGTGGGGTACCCGGTTCTGGGCGTTGATTTATTGGGGAAGTCACGGGCGGCCTGTGCCTGGACCCGTGGCCCTGGTGGTCGCTAAAAAAGGGGTTAAATAAAAATAAAATAAAATAAGAGTTTGTGATGCCACCTACAGTATCCAGTAATGATACCAGCACTGCTTGCAGATCCCCGGGGTGATGGTGGAGCAGCAAGATGGTAACGCTCCCCGTAAGGGGAGCGGGATCCCCGGGGCAGTTGTGAATAAATAGGGATTTTACACAGGGAGGCAGCTCTCCACACAGGCTTGTCTCTGGTGCTGCAGGGGAAGGCAGCTCATCAGGTGGAGATACTGGCACACAGTCTGTGCTAGGAGCAGGATGAGGGGCTGCAATAACAGACAGACACACACTGGGGCTTTGTTTCCATACCTTTTGCTGATGGTATTGCAAGGTATGATCCAGGGTAGAGTCAAGGTGGTTGGGTGGCAGTTCAGGATTTCCACACCCGATGAGTTATGAGGCTTCCTTGTTACTCTGTGTGTGCTGTAGTCCTGGGCTGTCTGAAACCTGACCCTGACCTCTCCTGTGTCCCTCACTTGTATAGCAGGCTGTGAGAACCTTCTGTTGGGCCCCGCTTACTCCTCTGCGGTCTCTGGCTCTGTTGCTTGCTGTGCTACAAGTGTCTGCCAAGAGACTGAAGTCTCCCTGGTCCATCGGTCTTCTCTGCTGAGCTAACTGGACCCGTGCATACTCGGATTCCTCTGCCCCCACTCCGTCTCTGGTACGCCTTGCCCTCTTTCTTGGGTCCCTTACACTGGCTAGGTTTCCCTCTGGTACAGGCCTAGTGCGGCTCCATTCACCAGGATGTCTTCCTCAGTACTGCTCCGTACTGAACTGCCTAACTCCTCACCCGGGCCTGAATTTATAGGGGACCTTGCCTGAAGTTGGCAAGTAGAGCTCCCCCTTCAGATCTGGGATGGAAGGTGTTGTATGTGTAAGTTTACCTGCTGTGGAAATCCCTCCCCGAACCAGTTGTTCATGTGGCATCCGAACTGTAGGGGTGCCACACGTGCATACTCACTTACTCAGGCAGCCACGATCTTTGGACACTCAGGTATACAAAGATGGCGGCTGCATGACCCATCACGCATATGCGCTCTTACTCACATGACTGCAATGTTTGGACACCTGGGTATAAAAAGATGGCAGTGGTGTGACTTGGCACACACATGTACACTTACTCATGCCGCCGCTATCTTTGAACACCTGGACTCAAAGATAAGAACACAGAAGGGGAGAAGACAGCACAGGGAGGAGAGATCGCATAAGGGGGGCATGCACTGGGAGAGAGAGCACAGTGGGGGAGACAACACACAAGGGGGAGACAGCTCAAATAAGAGAGAACATGAGAGGAGAAGACAGCAAATGGGGAGAGACAGAAAACACACAGAGGGGAGAGTGCACAAGGGGGGAAACAGTTCAAAGGAAAGCGCACAGAGGAGAGAAGACAGCACAGGGGAAGAGAGAAAGCACACAAGGGTGAGAACGTACTGGGGAGAGACAGCCCACAGGGGAAGAGTGCAGAAAGAAGGAGAGAGTGCTCAGGGGGGGGAGACAGTTCAAATGAGAGAGCAAAGAGGGGAGAAGACAGCACACAGAGAGAAGCACACAGGGGGAGAGCACACATGGGGAAGACAGCTCAAAGGAGAGAGAACATGAGGGGAGAAGACAGCACACAGGGGGAAAGAGCATGAGGAAGAGATACTGTACACAGGCGCGAGACAAGTCAAAGGAGAGAGCACAAAGGAGAGAAGACAGAACATGGGGGAGAGAGGTAGATCACAGGGGGGAGAGTGAGAGCAGACTGGGGGGAGTGTGCACAGGGGGGAGAGACAACCACCATCTCCAGTGCTACAGAGCCTGCCCCCATCGTGAGGTCGATGCCCTCTCGACACAATAACATCAGACACCCATCTAATTTTAAATATAGTGCTATAACCAGCAGGAGTGAGGAGAGCTGCTACACATTACCGGAAAAAGAGCTGGTTTAATCACACCATACGGGGCTGTCTACTGTGTGTACTGAACAACTGGGAAGAGCTGTAATCATCATCAAATGTTCCAGTTAAAGATAATTTTTCTGTTGCACCTGAGGTCTGGACATTGGTTAGCGACAGGCTAATCCTTCACCCCATCCACTTTCCCATTGAGGGGTGCCATGTCCTTCTTTCTTTCCTTTATTTTTTGAAGGGTGACCTAGGGTGAGTTATGGTGAGATGACAGTGAGCTAGGGCATCATAACTTGAATGCTTTATCTAGGGTGCCAACTTTAGTAGTCAGTCAAGTATCAGACTTTGGATGTTGGAATAAGGGAAAGCATCAGGGCACCTTTCTGCTTGACCTCCTCTAGGCCTACTCTTTATGTATTTGGAATCTGCAGAACTGCAGGATTTTCATTAGTTTCATTTTTTGTTTGTGTGTGTTAACAGGAATTACCACGTAGTTCCTTTTAAATCAGGGGTAGGGAACTCCAGGTCTTGAGTGCCACACACAGTGCAGGTTTTCAGGATTTCCTCAGCCTTGCACAGGGGTTGGGATTATCACCTGTGCAATTCTAAAGAAAACCTGCACTGTGTGCAGTCCTTGAGGTCTGGAGCTCCCTACTCCTGATTTAAATAGTATTACAATACAGGTTATTTATTTATTGTAGGGATTTTTCTATATATGTCGAGCCCCAGGGTGTGGGGTACTCGGGTGTCAGGCGGCAAAGGGGTTAACTGTGTTACGGGGAATGGTGGCTGCGCCTGATCCCGTGTCCTGGGGGACTATAATTTTGAAAAAGGGATTATTTACAGAGTTTGTCGTCGTGACGCCACCTGTAGTGTCTGGTGAGATGCCACCAGCGCAGCCACAGTCCGCCGGAGGTTGATGGTATCGTGGCTTGGATGGTGAAGTCATTCACAGGTAGGACTGGAACCTCCAGGGCAGCGTTCCTGTAGAGAAACAAGTTTATGCAAAACAAAAGCAGGCTGAGTCCAAAGTCACTGTTCCTCCGGATACTTTACTGGCAATTGTATTAGTCGCATACAAAAGTTACAGTGAAGTATTCCTGATGGAATGAGGACAGGTAGCTGGACGGGTGGCTGCAGGCACATCTTAGGTGGTGTGAGGGACCCTTGGTGTGTGCCTTCATATTCTTCTATTCTTGTATATTCCTTTCCTGCTTCCCAGTGGTGGTGAAGTCTGGTTCCATAAAGCTAACCTGACCTCCTGCGTCCTCTCTCCTTTGCTCCCGTTGGGTTACCTTCTGCTGGCTGACCACCGAAGCATCAAGCGGTGCCTGGTACCCTCTTCTGGTCGCTCAGGAGCTCGGAAGAAGTATATCCTCCACGGACCTCCGGATTTTCTGTGGTCCTGAAGTATCCCACAAGTGCGTGCTCCGGTACCCGGTAACTTTCTCTGCCTGGGAAGCTTTCCTTCCTTAACTTCTCTCTACTTCTCCGAGGCAACAGACCAAAAGACTCAACAGGCCTCCGGCCAAAGACCTCTGTTCATGGTTAGCCATTCTGCTCGTAAAAGCCCTTCTTGTTCCCCCTAGAGGTGGTTTTATTCCCTCCCGGGTAACCTCCACCGTGTGATCTAGTGTGGGTGTGCTGGTTAATGGGTACCACCTACCATCCTATGATCCATCTGCAGCTGGAGTATCTGCACCTCTTTTATCGGTGCAGTACCCCTCTATGACGCCTGCATAGCGGGGTGCCACATATATATAAAAAGCTCTTTGCATCCCTACTTTGGAAAATGTATCAGTAAATCCACTCTACAAATTATGAGTTTTTTCATTATTGGCAACCCCTTTAAAGAGCACCTGCCATTTTAGATGACTTTTTAAAATAGGCAATCATGTGTGTACATAAGAAATACCAGCACTTATATACACTATATGATTTGTATTATGCATATCTCATCAATTTCCTGTCTTCAAGCTCTATCTTTTATACACATTACGCATAGAAATAAGGGATCACTGCTCTCACATCTCCATACGCACTTTTTAAGCACAGCAGAAGCATGGATGAAATTATGCAGCACTACTGAGGGGTGTAGCTAAGAGTCTGTGGTGCTCTCAGGGCTAGGGTACTCAGCAGCTGGGCTGGTCAGTCCGGATCACGGTGGCTGAAGCCAGTGCTGTAGCCCTGGCGGACAATGAAAAAGGGGAAAAAAGTAAAAATAGGGCAAAAGAAAATAAAAATAGAAAAATAATTAATGTTCGTGACGCCAGCTGAAGGTATCCAGCTACTAGGTGGCCATCACTGCATGGAGAGTTCTCAAGGGATAGGTGTTTTTGCAGAGAGATGGTATAACCCTCTTCAGCACAAGGTAGGCCCTTCAGAGTTAAAGTAGATGATAGTGGTTGTAGTACAGAAGAAATATGCGAGGTTGCAGAAGAAAACAAGGCACAGCACATAGTCTACGTTTTTACCTTTACTGTAGGTTGTTCAGTACAGCCAGAACACATGGAGAAACAGGCACGCAGTTCAGCAAGTCTGAGAGGAGCTGGAACCCACTCAGCTAAGTGAAAGGATTTGCCTTCCTGCTCTCTTCTATGGGTTTATGGAGTTCAGTTGTCTGTGAACCATCCTGTACTCTCTGTGCTTTCATCTCTCCCAGCCAAGCAGGTGATGTAAACCCTGTATGCAGTCTCAGCTCTTTGGCTCTCTGGATCACTGTGCTTCTGGGGTCCACACAAGTGGCCAGTGGATCTGGAATCCACCGGTCACCATTTTCTGCCCTCAGGATCAGGGTTTGGAAGGTGTATGCATGCATTGGGCTCTTAGCATAGGTATTCCAATTCATTCCTCTTAAACATGGCATTATATTCGATGTAAGGATTATACAACTTGGGGCAGCCAAACCACAGGGGCGCCACAAATCCCACTTCCTCCATCACTCCATATAGACTACAATAATAATCTGCAATCTGATCCTTCAGAAAACTTGTGGTTGGTTATGGTAAAACAAGATGTACTTGAGCTTTTCTTTTCAGATTGACTAAAGAGAAATGGAAGTAGAGAAAAGCTATTCATAATTGGGGAAAGAAGAATATTTGTGTGATAAGATATATTTAAAAACATTATTTTCATCTTCACTAACATTTATGGAAGATTTGTGGAAAAACAGTAATCATTTAAATATGATTTTATAACTTAAATCAGCAATCCATGTGGATCAAACCCTGAATCAGTGGTGGTTATTCTTTAATTAGAAATACTAATTTGTTTTCATCGTGGGAATTTTTCTCTTGTCAAAAATAAAGTTTTCATTAGAGGGGAGAGACCCCCTGGTATCCAATATAAAGTGCTATGAAAACATCATCCTGTGGACTTGTGTTGTAGCCTGCGGTAATGCTGGATAGCTTTAATATTTGAGAAATAAGAAAGATAATATCTTTCAAAACAGGAAATTCAGTCTCAACTTGTAAGGGGAGACATTTACAACACGAGGAGGTAAAGAACTTTGTATGATTATCTTTGAGCAAACATTTGCAATGGTAGCAGCTGAGGATTGCATTGCATTACATTATTCTTTATGTACTTTTTTAGGAGCCTATACCTGTACATGTAGGGAATTATCTTATGCAAAATAAAATATTCTTCACCTGAATAACTTTCTTTTCAAGAATGGGCTATTAATGTAATAGTGGATAGCAGACCATACAGAATATTATGTGACATGTGTTGACCTGGAGACCCATCTATGGACATTTAAGCCCCCCTTGGCACCATGTCTGTAGGTAAATGCTCCGTGTACTGTATATCTATACAACCTATTATAGTCTGTCTGACATGTATACCTGGAGACCTATTTGTGGACACTTTTGCTTTCTTTGACATCATGTCTCTAAGGCGGCCGTCACACGCATCAATTTCCTGCACGATATCGCTTAAGTGATCTGCTTTTTGATCGCTTAAGCGATATCGTTTGTGCATCGCTGCGCGTAATCAAGCGATTTTACACTGTAAAATCGCTTGATTGTGTGATCGCAGATTGGTGAGCCGGAGCTCATATCAAGCGATAATCACTTGATCAATCTGCCTCATCGTGGTGTGTGACACCACGATGAACGATCTCCCAGCGGCAGAGCCTATGCTGGGAGATGGTATCTATGGTAAACGTCAGGTTAGTAAGCGCCGCGCGGCGCCTAGTAACCCGATGTGTACCATAGTTACCAGCAATCTCGCTGCTCAACATTGTTGATGAGTCTGCCTGTGTGACAGCTCACCAACGATGTGAACGATATTGTTAGCGATCGCGCGTGCATGTGATCGCTAACAATATGTTGCATAACATTGAAGCGTGTGACGGCCGCCTAAGTAACTACTCCATGCATTTTATATGACCTAGTATAGTCTGCCAGACGTATACACCAGCATAATTATCTTGGAAGTTATAGTTTAAATCTAGCTTAGCCATTTCATTTACTGTATTTTTCGCTTCATAAGATGCACCCGATTATAAGACGCACCCCAAATTTGGTGAAGTAAAAGAGACAAAATAATTTTTAATGTTAAATGGGGTCCATCTTATAATTCCAGTGTCTATCTTACCATCAGTATATATGTCCCCCATTCTGGTGTATATGTTCCCATCCTGGTATATATATCCCCCCATCCTGGTACAAGGTCCCCCATGTTGGATATGGCCTCCTATGAAGGTACACAGCCCCCTGTGACAGTAAATAGCCCCCTGTGATGGTAAATAGACCCCAGTGATGGTACATAACCCCTGTGATGATACAAAGCCCCCGTCATGGTATTAAGCCCCCTGTCACCATATGTAGTCCCCAATGATGGTACATAGCCCCCATCCTGGTTATGGCCCCCATACTGGTACATATAGCCCCCCATGCTGGCGCACAGTTAAAAATAATAAACGATAATACTCACCTCTCTCCATTGCTCGCTGCAGCCCATGCCGTAGCTACCAGTGATGGTACATAGCCCCCTGTGACAGTACATAGCCCTTGTGATGGTATATAGCCCCCTTTCATGGTAGGTAGCCCCCAGTGATGGTATATAGAGCCTTGTGACAGTAAGTTGCTCCCTGTGATAATAAATAGACCCTGTGATGGTACATAGCCCAATGTCATAGTACTTAGTCCCCAGTGATGATACATAGCCCCCTGTGATGGTACATAATCCCCCGTGATGGTACATAGCACAGTACATAGCATCCAATGATGGTACATACCCCCCTGTGACAGTACATAGCCCCCATCCTGGTTATGGTCCCCATGCTGGTACACATAGCCCCCATGCTGGCGCTCAGTTAAAAAATAATAAACAATCATGCTCACCTCTCTCCGCTGCACCATTCAGCCCACGCCATTTCTCTGTCTGTCTGCTTGAGCCTTCATCCAGTCATGTGAGCAGCGCACTCAGTGATGACATCACTGTGCTGTGCCACTCACATGACTGAATGCCAGCACAGACAGTGGGGATGGCACATTCTGTTGGGAGTAATGGAAAGAGGTGAGTATGATCCTTTATCACCGGGATAGTCACTGCTTTCCACGCAATGAAAGCGTGGGAGGCAGTAACTATCCACACAGGATCGCATGAGGTTGCAGCTGCAGCCATAGAACTGTGGACCTGCTTGTTAGGCTCATGACATATGTGCAGCTCCCCCCACCCATCTCTCAGTGCTGAGAGGTGATGGACAGGGGGATGCAGTGCATATTAAGGTACCGTTACATGGCACAACGTTGGAACGATGTCAGCAACAATTTCGTGGGCGCACGGTCGTTTCCGACATTGTTTTGACATTATTGATGAGATGTCACACGTCTAGATATTGTGGACGACTCACCAACAATGTTGTGAGCAGGTATCATGCACATAACCCAGCCACCGATGCCTGCTCATTGCTGTGAATGGGTGAAGTCGTAAACAACATCGTTATTGCAGTGTCAACATCCCTGAGGAAGGAGCTTGGGAGGAGGCTCCGAAACGCGTCGGAAAATAAAGGCTGTAGCTGTACCAGACATTCCTGTGTCTGTGTTTCTTTGATCCCGGAGCAGCAGCGCGGACACCGAAGCACTTTGTCCAAGAATCTGCATCTCGACCACGGTCACCGTTGGGAGTGCGGTCCCTGCAGCAGCTGCTTGTACGCTATTCTACCAGTTGTGGGTTTCACAACTGCTAAAGGTGAGCAATTCCACATCAACAAGTGAAAGTGTTTAATTGAGATAAGACCCTATATGCGCATTCTTTCTTTCACACACACAACGATATAGCAGGTTGGTGGATCATTGATCGTGAGGGTTGAGAACATGCTCTCAAACCTGCGAACACCGATCCAACAACTTATCACAGTTGAATCTTGGTGTTACATGCAACGACGTCCTAACGATGTCGCTGGAACGACTCCAATCCCGTGACATATCAGCAACATCGTTAACGATGTCGTACCACATAAAGGGGCCTCTACATTCGCCTGATGAGTGGGCTTATGTGACCTCCCGCTGCCTCTGCAGCCTGTCCCAGCCTTCTCCAGCCCCCGAACACTGCTCCAAAGCCCCCTCCCTTTACTACTTGTAATCGGATTATAAAATGCACCCACCGCTTTCCCAAAAAATTTGGGGGAACAAAAGTACATCTGATAGACTGAAAAATATGGTATATATATATATATATATATATATATATAAATATATATATATACTAGATGGTGGCCTGATTCTAATGCATCGGGTATTCTAGAATATGAATGTAGTTGACATACTGTGACTGACAGCACTTGTTAAGTCAACGTGAGTGAACTACATATATATATAGCAGCGCATGTATACATTACAGCACATGTATAGAAGCACTATAATATATGGCAGTACATTACAGTACATGTATAGCAGCGCTATGGTATATGGCGGTACATTACATTACATGTATAGCAGCGCTATAGTATAAGGCGGTACATTACAGCACATGTATAGCAGCACTATGGTTTATGGCGATACATTACAGCACATGTATAGCAGCACTATGGTATATGGCGGTACATTACAGTACATGTAAAGTAACACTATAGCATATGGCGGTACAGTATAGCACATGGATAGCATATGGCAGTATATTACAGTATATGTACAGGTGCACTATAGTATATGGTGGTATTTTAAAGCACATGTATAGCAGCACTATAGTACATGGAGGTACATGATAGTACATGTATAGCAGCGCTATGGTATATGGCGGTACATTACAGTACATGTATAGAGGGGCAGGATGGAGCGAGCGGGGCAGGATGAAGCGAGTGGGGCAGGATGGAGCCGGAGGAGCAGGATGGTGGCGGGGGGCAGGATGGTGGCGAACGGGGCAGGATGGAGCCAGCGGGGCAGGATGGTGGTGGGGGGCAGGATGGAGTAAGCAGGGCCGGATGGAGCGAGCGGGGCAGGAAGGTTGTGAGCGGGGCAGGATGGAGCGAGTGGGGCAGGATGGTGGTGGGGGGGCAGGATGGAGTGGAGCTGGACAGGATGCAGCGAGAGGGGCAGGATGGTTGCGGGGGGGGGCAGGATGGTGGCAGGGGGGCAGGATGGTGCTGGCGGGGCAGAATGGAGCCGGCGGGGCAGGATGGTGCGAGCGGGGCAGGATGGTGTGAGCGGGGCAGGATGGAGCGAGCGGGGCAGGATGGAGCCAGGGGGGCAGGAAGGAGCGAGCAGGGCAGGATGGAGCGAGCGGGGCAGGATGGAGTGAGCGGGGCAGGATGGAGAGAGGGCGGGGCCAGGATGGGTGAGCGGGCAGGATGAGCAAGCGGGGCAGGATGGAGCGAAGGGGCAGGATGGAGGGGGGGCAGGAGGGAGCAAGGGGGCAGGATGGAGCTGGGGGGGTAGAGGAAAGGGGGCAGGATAATGTGCCGGGGCAGGATGGAGCAAGCGGGGCAGGATAGTGTGCCCGGGGCAGGATGGAGCAAGCGGGGTAGGATGGTGGCGGGGGGGCAGGAAGGACCAAGCGGGTCAGGATGAAGCGAGCGGGGCAGGATGGTGGCGAGCAGCCGGGGGGGCTAGATTAAGTTGGGGGGCAGGATGGAGCGATTAGGGCAGGATGGAGTGATCGGGGCAGGATGTGGCGGGGGGCAGGATGGAGTGAGCGGGGCAGGATAGAGCGAGCGAGGCAGGATGGAGCGAGTGGGGCAGGAAGATGGTGGAGGGGCAGGATGGAGCGGGCAGGCAGGATGGAGCCGGAGGAGCAGGATGGAGCCGGAGGAGCAGGATGGTAGCGGGGCAGGATGGGGGGGCAGGATGGTGTGGGGAGGGTAGGGGTGGTAGGGGGGCAGGATGGAGCGGTGGGGCAGGATGGAGCAAGCGGGGCAGGATGGAGCGAGCAGGGCAGGACGGAGCGAGCGGGGCAGGATGGAGCAGGGGGCAGGATGGAGCGAGCGGCGGCGGATGGAGCAAGGAGGCAGGATGGAGCAAGGGGCAGGATGGACGCAGCAGGCAGAGTGGAGCCGGCGGGCAGGTTGGAGCCAGTGGGGCAGGATGGGCGGGGGGTGAGATGGAGCAAGCAGGCAGGATAGTGTGCCCGGGCAGGATGGAGCAAGCGGGCAGGATGGTGCGGGGGCCAGGATGGAGCAGCGGGCAGGATGAAGCGAGCAGGGCAAGATGGTGGCGAGCAGGGCAGGATGGTGGCGGGGAGGCAGGATGGAGCAAGCGGGTAGGATAGAGCTGGGGGGGCAGGATGGAGCCAGAGGGGCAGGATGGAGCAAGCAAAGCATGATGGAGCCAGGGGGGCAGGATGAAGCCGGGGGGGGGGGCAGGATGGTGGCGGGGGGGGCAGGATGGATTGAGCGGGGCAAGATGGTGGCAAAGGGGGCGGATGGAGCTGGGGGGGGCAGGATGGAGGTGGGAGGGGCAGGATGGTGGGGGTGGGCAAGATGGAGCAAGCGAGGCACAATGGAGCCGGGGGGGGGCAGGATGGAGCCAGGGGGGGCAGGATGGAGCGAGGGGCAGGATGGAGCTAAGGGGGGCAGGATGGAGCCGGGGAGCAGGATGGAGCTGGGGGGGGGCAGAATGGAGCCGGAGGAGCAGGATGGAGCCGGAGAAGCAGGATGGTGGTCGGGGGGGGGAGGGCCAGCATGGGGGGGGGAGGATAGTGGTGGGGGGCAGGATGGAGCAAGCGGGGCAGGATGGTGAACGGCGGGGCAGGATGGAGCCGAGTGGGGCAAGGATGGAGCGGCAGGACAAGGTTGGAGCGGAGGCGGGGGGACAGGATGGATCGAGATGGGCGAGGGAGGATGGAGCCAGGGGGCCAGGATGGAGTGAGCGGGGCAGGATGGAGCAAGCGGGGCAGGATGGGAGCGAACGGGGCAGATGGAGCCGGGGGGGCAGGGGAGCAAGTGGGGCAGGATGGAGCTGGGGGGGTAGGATGGAGCAAGCGGGGCAGGATAATGTGCCCGGGGCAGGATGGAGCAAGCGGGGCAGGATAGTGTGCCGGGGCAGGATGGAGCAAGCGGGGTAGGATGTGGCGGGGGGCAGGAAGGACCAAGGGGTCAGATAAGCGAGGGGCAGGATGGTGCGAGCAGGGAGATGGAGTGGAGGGTAGGATAGAGCTGGGGGGGGAGTGGAGCGGAGTGGCAGGATGGAGTAAGCGAGCACGATGGAGCAGGGGGGGCAGATGGAGCCAGGAGGGGCAGGATTGGCGGGGGGCAAGATGGAGCGAGCGGCAGGATGGAGGCAACGGGGCCGGATGGAGCTGGGGAGGGCAGGATGGAGCCAGGGGGGCAGGATGGAGCCGGGGGAAGCAGGGTGGAGGGGGTGGGCAGGATGGAGCAAGCGAGGCACAATGGAGCCGAGGGCAGGATGGAGCTGGGGGGCAGGATGGAGGAGCCGGGGGGGCAGGATGAGCTGAGGGGGGCAGATGGAGCCAGGGGGGGATGGGGCTGGGGTGCAGAATGGAGCCAAGGGGGGCAGGATGAAGCCGGGGGGGCCGGGTTAGGATGGAGCCGGGGGGGGGGGAACAGGATGGATGCGGGGGGGCAGGAAGGAGCGAGCGGGCAGGATGGAGCGGCGGGCAGGATGGGTGACAGGGCAGGATGGAGCCGGGGGGGGCTAGATTAAGTTGGGTGGGGCAGGATGGAGCGATCAGGGCAGGATGGAGTGAGCGGGGCAGGATGGTGGCGGGGGGCAGGATGGAGTGAGCGGGGCAGGATAGAGCGAGCGAGGCAGGATGGAGCGAGTGGGGCAGGAAGATGGTGAGAGGGGCAGGATGGAGCAGGCAGGGCAGGATGGAGCCGGAGGAGCAGGATGGAGCCGGAGGAGCAGGATGGTGGCGGGGGCAGGATTGGGGGGCAGGATGGTGGCGGGAGGGGTAGGATGGTGGTAGGGGGGCAGGATGGAGCCGGTGGGGCAGGATGGAGCAAGCGGGGCAGGATGGAGCGAGCAGGGCAGGACGGAGCGAGCGGGGCAGGATGGAGCCAGGGGGGCAGGACGGAGCGAGCGGGGCAGGATGGAGCCAGGGGGGCCGGATGGAGCAAGCGAGGCAGGATGGAGCGAACGGGGCAGGATGGACCCAGCAGGGCAGAGTGGAGCCGGCGGGGCAGGTTGGAGCCAGTGGGGCAGGATGGAGCCAGGGGGGCAGGATGGAGCCGGTGGGGGGTAGGATGGAGCAAGCAGGGCAGGATAGTGTGCCCGGGGCAGGATGGAGCAAGCGGGGCAGGATGGTGGCGGGGGGCAGGATGGAGCAGCGGCAGGATGAGCGGAGGCAGATGGTGGAGCAGGCAGGATGGGGCGGGAGGCAGGATGGAGCGAGGGGGTAGGATAGAGCTGGGGGGGGGCAGGATGGAGCCAGAGGGCAGGATGGAGCAAGCGAAGCATGATGGAGCCAGGGGGGCAGGATGGAGCCGCGGGGGGGGAAACAGAGATGGGGTGGCGGGGGGGCAGGATGGAGGCGAGCGGGCAGGATGGTGCAAGGGGGGGGATGGAGCTGGGGGGGGACAGGATGGAGGTGGGAGGGGCAGGATGGTGGGGTGGGCAGATGGGCAAGGGGGCGGATGGAGCTGGGGGGGGCAGATGAGGTGGGAGGGCAGGATGGGGGGGTGGCAAGATGGAGCAAGCGAGGCACAATGGAGCCGGGGGGGCAGGATGGAGCCAGGGGGGGTAGAATGGGCGGAGGAGGACGAGGCAATGGACGGGGTGGACGGTGGGCAGGAGGAGCGGGGGCAGGTGAGCGGACAGGATGGAGGAGGAGCGGGGCAGGTGGGCGAGGGCAGGATGGATGCGGGGGGGGGCAGATGGAGCGGGGGGCAGGGGGGGAGGATGGCTGGGGGGGCCAGGATGGAGCGGGGGCGGGGGACAGGATGGAGCGGGGGGGAGGATGGAGCGGGGGGAGGATGGATGCGGGACAGGGCAGGATGGAGCGGGGCGGAAGAAAGGGGGCAGGATGGAGTGGGGGGGCAGATGGAGCGGGGGGGCGATGGATGGGGGGGAAGCAGGATGGCGGGGGGCGGAATTGCTGCCAGTGAGGGCGTCATGGACAGGGCAGGGTGGAGCCTAGGCCGAGAGCAGTGATGGAGAATAGGGGGAACAGGGGAGGCAAGGGGGGCAGTAGGATGGGGTGCGGTGGGAGGCGGGGCATATCTCTGCATTGCGGTGGCAGGTTGTGAGCACAGGGGGCATGATGGACCACCGCCGCCGCACAGACGGGTGGCGCACGTAACATCGGCTACTGTGCCGAACGTACGATCTGGACACCTCACGACCAGTGGTCCAAGCGCGACCACTGATCGTAGAGCCCCTCGAGTGTGGACGCCCGCGAGAGTGAAGATGATGTGGAGCCCGCACGTCGAAGGCAAGGGAGGTATGACCCAAGCAGGGTGGGTCCATGGTGGGGCAAGGTTGGATCCCTACACAAAAGACCAGACCAGGGACCTAAAACCAAGGGGGGGGCCCGGGGACAAAGGGATGAGAAGCGGGGTGGAAGAAGACACAGATGGAGAACAGTGAGTAAGTGGCGGACAGTATGGAGAGCTGGTAGAGTGTAAAAGTCAATTTGAGCGGGTAGGAAAGACTGCCGAGTGGAGCCCAAGGATAGAGAGCGAATGGCCCGTAGCCTGAATCCTGATTGGAGCCAGGAGGGGCAGGATGGTGGGTGTGGTGGCAGAAGGAAGGACCGAGCGGGCAGGATGGTCTGGCTAAACGGGGACCAGCGTCATGGAGCTGGTGGGGTCAACGATGGGTACCCAGAGGAGTGCAGATGGAGCCGGTGGGAGGAAGCAGATGAAGACGGGTGAGGCAGGTGGTAGCAAAGGCACTCAATGAAGCGCTGAGGAGGATGGAGCCGTGGGGGCAGGAATGAAAGAGTCAGAGGGAGGATGGCTCGTGGGGGGCCAGTGATTGGAGGTGGGGAGGGCGACAGTGTGAGGTGGGCGTGCAAAATGGAGCCAGAGGGGGGGGCAGGATGAAGCCGGGGGGGCCAGGTTAGGATGGAGCCGGGGGGGGGGGGAACAGGATGGATGCGGGGGGGAAGGATGGAGCCGAGGGGGCAGGATGGATGCGGGAGGGGCAGGATGGAGCCGGGGGGAAGAAAGGGGGCAGGATGGAGGTGGGGGGGCACGATGGATGCGGGGGGGGCACGATGGATGTGGGGGGGGTACACGATGGAGGCGGGGGGGCAGGAATCCCTAGCCCCCCTCTGTTCTCACCCGTCTTCTGTAGTGGTCGTCATGTGACAGGGCAGGCTGTGTGATGTCACATCAGCCCGCCCTGTCACATGACTGCAGTGATGGAGAATAAGGGTGAGAACAGCGGGAGGCAAGGGGGGGCAGTATGGATGCGGGTGCGGTGGGAGGCGGGGGGCAGTATCCTCCTCACCTCTCGCTGTTGTTGCCCGTCTGTACACAGGGCGGGCTGATGTGACATCACACAGCCCGCCCTGCGTACAGACGGGTGAGAACAGCACGTAACATCGCTACTGTGTCCTGAACGTTATCTATACATGTGACACCTCACTAACCATGTTGTTCACAAGCGCGAACCACTGACATCGTTATTGAGTTCCCACACAAAATCGTAGTGTGTGACGCCCGCCTATGATAGATAGATAGATAGATAGATATGTGGAGCCCCAACGTTCAGAAAGGCAAGAGGGGTACTGCACCCAAGCCAGGGTTGTGGTTCTCCAGTATTTAGGAGATGGGGTATTGTAGGTGTGATGATCCTCTACACACACAAACAGACACACTCAGGACCCAGGGGACTCTATACAAAACCCAAGGGGGGAGGGCCCGGTGGAACAACAGGGGTAGAGAAGCGTGGGTGGAAGAAAAGACACAGAGAGAACAGTTTGAGTAATGGAACAGTGAACAGCTAGTGTGCAGAGCTGGGAGAGTGTAAAAGTCAATTTGAGCGAGCAGTAGAGAACAGAAAGACTGCCGAGAGTGAAGAACCCCAGAGGCACTAGCAGAGCTGAATTGGCCCGTACGCCTGAATCCTGAATTTGTGATATCGGCCGGAGGGGTTGTGGTCAGAAACAGGGACAGGACCTGAATGCGGCACGGGAGTTCAACACTGACAGCTGAACCGGAGGCTACCAGCTTCATAGGAGCTGTGGCTCAAACACCTGGCGTACACCCAGAGAAAGCATCCAGAGAGGGGTCTGGGGACAAGGTACCAGTCACCCACTAATACCCGAGGCTGCAGGATCAGGGCTTTGTGTGCAAAGGCACTTCAAGGAGCGCTGAGGAACAGGACCAGTGAGAGGCAGAAAAATAAAAAGAGAGACGAGAAGTGCTCCCGTGGGGAGAACCCAGTGATTTAAGGGAGGATGTGGGTAGGGGACTGAACTCTAACCTGTTGAGGTTGTGCCGTCTCTGCACAACCTCAGTGAGGACCGTCTCCGCGGCCTCCTGGCACCCGCACCGCTAGACGTAGCTCCTGTCCGACTTCTGCGTTCACCCGATGTGGGTCGATGATCATGTGATCCCCGCGTCACTGGTCACAGGGCGCTGACGTCACCGCAGGTCCTGACGCCTGACGAAGACAATGTTCCGTTGTGGAAACGCGTTGTGGTAATAAAGGTGTTTTAACCCTTAAACTCATTCTAATTGTGCCTTAGCGCTCCTATCAAGTAACCTAATATTCCCTTGTGCGCATTGAGAGGCAGAAGTCAGGCACACCACCGAATATCTCATACTTGCTACCCCAATCTCCTAAGACTATGCAAGCTGGAGCTTATCCAAGAGTGTGTAACATCTTTCACCTGTTGAACTTGAAGCTTGCTGAGATAGACAGATAGATACAGTGTTGGCCAAAAGTATTCACACCCCTGCAATTCTGTCTGATAATACTCAGTTTCTTCCTGAAAATGATTGCAATCACAAATTCTTTGGTATTATTATCTTCATTTAATTTGTCTTCAATGAAAAAAAACAAAAAGAATTGTCCTAAAGCCAAATTGGATATAATTCCACATCAAACATAAAAAAGGGGGTGGACAAAAGTATTGGTACCCTTAGAAAAATCATGTGACGCTTCTCTAATTTGTGTAATCAGCAGCACCTGCAACTTACCTGTGCCACCTAACAGGTGTTGGCAATAACTAAATCACACTTGCAGCCAGTTGACATGGATTAAAGTTGACTCAACCTCTGTCCTGTGTCCTTGTGTGTACCACATTGAGCATGGAGAAAAGAAAGAAGACCAAAGAACTGTCTGAGGACTTGAGAAACCAAATTGTGAGGAAGCATGAGCAATCTCAAGGCTACAAGTCCATCTCTAAAGACCTGAATGTTCCTGTGTCTACCGTGCGCAGTGTCATCAAGAAGTTTAAAGCCCATGGCACTGTGGCTAACTTCCCTAGATGTGGACGTAAAAGAAAAATTGACAAGAGATTTCAACCTAAGATTGTGCGGATGGTGGATAAAGAACCTCGACTAACATCCAAACAATTCAAGCTGCCCTGCAGTCCGAAGGTACAACAGTGTCAACCCGTACTATCCGTCGGCGTCTGAATGAAAAGGGACTGTATGGTAGGAGACCCAGGAAGACCCCACTTCTTACCCCGAGACATAAAAAAACCAGGCTGGAGATTGCCAAAACTTACCTGAGAAAGCCTAAAACGTTTTGGAAGAATGTTCTCTCTTTTTCGGCAAAGACATCAACACAGAGTTTACAGGAGAAAAAAAGAGGCATTCAAAGAAAAGAACACGGTCCCTACAGTCAAACATGGCGGAGGTTCCCTGATGTTTTGGGGTTGCTTTGCTGCCTCTGGCACTGGACTGCTTAACCGTGTGCATGGCATTATGAAGTCTGAAGACTACCAACAAATTTTGCAGCATAATGTAGGGCCCAGTGTGAGAAAGCTGGGACTCCCTCAGAGGTCATGGGTCTTCCAGCAGGACAATGACCCAAAACACACTTCAAAAAGCACTAGAAAATGGTTTGAGAGAAAGCACTGGAGACTTCTAAGGTGGCCAGCAATGAGTCCAGACCTGAATCCCATAGAATACCTGTGGAGAGATCTAAAAATGGCAGTTTGGAGAAGGCACCCTTCAAATATCAGGGACCTGGAGCAGTTTGCCAAAGAAGAATGGTCTAAAATTCCAGCAGAGCATTGTAAGAAACTCATTGATGGTTACCGGAAGCGGTTGATCGCAGTTATTTCGGCTAAAGGTTGTGCAACCAAGTATTAGGCTGAGGGTGCCAATACTTTTGTCCGGCCCATTTTTGGAGTTTTGTTTGAAATTATCAATGTTTTGCTTTTTGCTTCATTCTCTTTTGTGTTTTTTCATTGAAGACAAATTAAATGAAGATAATAATACCAAAGAATTTGTGTTTGCAATCATTTTCAGGAAGAAACTGAGTATTATCTGACAGAATTGCAGGGGTGTCAATACTTTTGGCCAACACTGTAGATAGCTAGATAGCTAGATAGATAGATGATAGATAGATAGATAGATAGATAGATAGATAGATAGATAGATAGAGTGAAAAATAGGAACAGCACAGAAAAAATTACTTTAAAGTAGTGCATGTTTTTCCAAACACAAACCTAGTGTCCATTTATATGGTAAATGAAAAAGGAAGAAAAACAGTAATGTGGACTTCTTTATTGTCCAGTGGCGAGGCAACGTTTCGGATGTAAAATCCTTTTGGTGTTGCTTTTCTTCTTTTGATAGATGGATAGATAGATAGATAGATAGATAGATAGATAGATAGATAGATAGATAGATAGATAGATAGATAGATAGATAGATAGATAGATAGATAGACTCTAATACATACTCCTACCATGTAGAGTCATCTTAGTTTTTTCAGACTGGTGTATTTATTATTTTCTGTCAGCCTGACTCAGAGGATAGGTTACTAAATCCTTTTTACTGAAGGTACTTTTGTGTGCTTTGGCTTTTGTAATAATCATTTATCTACTTTTTGCAAATGAAATTTATTGTCACTATATACTTCCATACTGTTTTTACATGTGTATTTATGGATATGTATAAATTATTACATGCTTTGGAGGCCACTTTTGTTTCTCCTGGAATCAGCTTAGTGTATATGCGACCAGTGGCGTAACTTCAGGCCCAGAGGCCCCGATGCGTAAGCTCCAACGGGGCCCCGAATTATTGGAAATCTTTAATAGTATTAGTCTTTTCCTATAGGCCAAAGGGACTTTTGGGGCCCCCATAGGCTGCAGGGCCCGGGTGCGATCGCAGCCCCTGCACCTATTGTAGTTACGCCTCTGTATGTGACTGAATTCTAGCTCGGTCATTTTTCTTAGCTACCGTATATACTCGCGTATAAGCCGAGTTTTTCAGCCCAAAAATTGGGCTGAAAAGTACCCCCCTCGGCTTATACGTGAGTCAGTGCTGTATACCGATGTATACATCGGTACATACCGATGTATACATCGGTATACAGCAGCCCCCGTAATCCAGGGCCCCCCAGCCTCTCTCCGGTCACCTGGAAAGGAAACTATACTTATCAGTGTCCGCTGTCCGCGCCCGCTCGCATCTGCCGACATCGCGATCCTCCATCTTCATGCGGCGTCTTCCTGTTTCTGTGCTCGTCGCAGCAATGACGTCATTCCTTGCGACGCGCACAGGAAACAGGAAGACGCCGCATGAAGATGGAGGAGCGCGATGTCGGCAGATGCGAGCGGGCACGGACAGCGGACACTGATAAGTATAGTTTCCTTTCCAGGTGACCGGAGAGAGGCTGGGGGGGCCCTGGATTACGGGGGCTGCTGTATACTACCGCGGGGGCTGCAATATACTACCACTGGGGCTGTATACACTGCTGGGGCTGCCTGTATACTGCTGGGGCTGCCTGTATACTGCTGGGGCTTCCTGTATACTGCTGGGGCTGCCTGTATACTGCTGGGGCTTCCTGTATACTGCTGGGGCTTCCTGTATACTGCTGGGGCTGCCTGTATACTGCTGGGGCTGCCTGTATACTGCTGGGGCTGCCTGTATACTGCTGGGGCTTCCTGTATACTGCTGGGGCTGCCTGTATACTGCTGGGGCTGCCTGTATACTGCTGGGGCTGCCTGTATACTGCTGGGGCTGCCTATATACTGCTGGGGCTGCCTGTATACTGCTGGGGCTGCCTGTATACTGCTGGGGCTGCCTGTATACTGCTGGGGCTGCCTGTATACTGCTGGGGCTTCCTGTATACTGCTGGGGCTGCCTGTATACTGCTGGGGCTGCCTGTATACTGCTGGGGCTGCCTGTATACTGCTGGGGCTTCCTGTATACTGCTGGGGCTGCCTGTATACTGCTGGGGCTGCCTGTATACTGCTGGGGCTGCCTGTATACTGCTGGGGCTTCCTGTATACTGCTGGGGCTGCCTGTATACTGCTGGGGCTGCCTGTATACTGCTGGGGCTGCCTGTATACTGCTGGGGCTTCCTGTATACTGCTGGGGCTGCCTGTATACTGCTGGGGCTCCTATATACTACCACTGGGGCTGCTGGGGCTCCTATGTACTACCACTGGGGCTGCTGGGGCTCCCATGTACTACCACTGGGGCTGCTGGGGCTCCTATGTACTACCACTGGGGTGGCCTGTATACCACACTGCTGGGGGCTATATACCTGTGCTGAGGTCCACCCTCGGCTTATACACGAGTCAATAGGTTTTTCCAGATTTTTGGGGCAAAAGTAGGGGGGTCGGCTTATACACGGGTCGGCTTATACACGAGTATATACGGTAAGCAAGGATTATTTTTGTCTGAGGGATCAGTAGAATGATTTTGCTCCCTGAGAAACCACCAACCTCGAGTACTGCCAGAATGAAGCCTCCTTAAGCATCTGTAGTTAAAAAAAATATCATGTAAATACATAATAGAGCACAGAAGTTCATCCTATTATGTGTTAATCTTATATCACACATTAATGGACTAGCCATAGGAATTTGGCATCAATGTCTGATAAATCCATGTCTCTTGTCTGGAGCCCACAGCTAGTTCAAAACCAGTGGTTTTCATTATATTGACTCACAGCTGTTAACAACAGGGTTGTGGCTGTGCATGTGAAAGTCTCTCCATTTACATCCATGAGAGTTCAATAAATAACCAAGTACAGTGAATAGCAGATGGGCCCGATTCTGAAGACCTTCATGTACAGAGTGAGGACAATACACTGCAAAACAATGATAAAATAAATAAAGGTTCAAATCCCCTAAACTAGTTAAACTAAACTCGTTAAAAAAATGAAACAGTTTTAAATTAATTAAAATTTAAAAAACACAAAATATGCCCCATTAACAAGGAGAATAGGAATGCCGGTTGTTTTATTGATTTTCAGGAAGAATAACAGAGGAATAATACAATTAAGGGACAGTTACAGAAACGTGTCATATTGGCGAATGCTATTAACCTGCAGATATGGGGTCAATCCGCAGGCTAATAGGGTCATAATAAAAGTGATGGCACCCTTGAAATAGTGCCAGAAAATGAAGTATTTCTCCCAGAAAATGATTGCAATTACACATGTTTTGTAATACACATTTTTTATATATGTATTGAAACAACCAAAAAAATAAGAAAAAATGCAAATTGGACATAATTTCACAAAAAATCCAAAATATGAGCTTGGTAAAATGCTGGAACCTTTCCAAAATTGTAGATAAACAACTTTGAATCAAGCATGTGATGCTCGCTCAAACTTACCTGTGGCTAGTAACAAGTATGGGCAATATCAAAATCACACATGTAACTAGATAAAAAAGGGGAGAAGTTGACTTAATCTTTGCATTGTTTTCTGTGTGTGCCACACTAAGCATGGAGAACAGAAAGAGGAAAAGAAAATTGTCTGAGGATTTGAGAACCAAAATTGTCGAAAACTATTAACAATCTCAAAGTTACAAATCCATCTTCAGAGATCTTAGTGTTCTTTTGTACGTAAAGAAAAAGTTTATAATTCAGGATACTGTAGCTAATCTCCCTGGACATCGATATCAGAGACAAATTGATGAAAGGTTGCAATACACGATAGTCTGGATGGTGGATAAACAGTTCCAATCAAGTTCCAAAAAAATTAAAGCTGTCCTGCAGTTTACAAAAATGTGAGTAAGCCAAAATCCTTCTGGGAAAACATCTTTTGGACAGGTAAGACAAAGAAAGCTTTTTGGTAAAGCACATAATTCTAATATTTACAGAAAGAGAATGAGGCTAGCAAAGTAAAGAACACAATTCCTACAGTCAAATATGGTGGAAGTTCAAGGATGATTTTGGGTTATTTTTCTGCCTTTGGCACTTGGTGCCTTGACTGTGTGAAATACATGACAAAATCTGAAGATTACCAAAGGATTTTGGGTTACAGTCAGAATACTGGGTTTACACCCTAAGTCATGGTTCTTCCTGAAGGACAATGACCCCAAACATACTTCAAGAAGCTCCCAGAAATGGAAACAAATGGAAACAAAGTGCTGGAGAGTTCTGAAGTGGCAAAATGAGTCTGGATTTAAATTCCATTGTACACCTGTGGAGAGATCTCAAAATTGCTCTTGCGAGAAGGCACCTTCATATATGAGAGACCTGGAGCAGTTTGCAAAAGAAGAGTGGTCCAAAATTCCAGTTGAGAGGAGAAAAAAGCTTGTTGATAGTTAAAGTGACTTATTGCAGGTATTTATTTCAAAGGGTGTGCAACCACATATTAAATTGGGGGTGGCAACAATTTTGTCTGACCCATATTAGGAGTTTTGTGTGAAATTCTGTCCAATTTACAATTTATTCTTAGGGATTTTTTGTGCTGTTCCAAAACACACAAAGGAAAAAAAAATACATGTATAACAAAACATGTAATTGCAACAATTTTCTGGAAGTAATACTTCATTTTCTGCAATGAAGTTGTCGTTATTTTCTGGAACAATTTCAAGGGTGCTAACCCTTTCAGCCATGACAGTAGCATTCCAAAGTATCATTTTTGCTTTGCGATACAATGGATCCGTTGTAAAGCAGCATAATCGCAATGTAACAGATGTGTTAATGCATCCATAGACTTGCATTGAACAAACACATACGAACTTATGCCAAAAATAGGCATGCGTTTGAAAGTATGCATTTCTTCAACGCACATGAAAACGATGCAGACAGCCGTTACAGTGGATCCATTGTAATACAAAGCAGTAACATTATGTGAACCTACCCTTATTCCCCCGATATGCCAAAAGAATGGCACCTGGGAGAAAATGAACTTTATTCCTATTAGGATCCACTGACTTATAGTTCTGAAGGCGTGTCAGTATAGCTACAATGTAAGTACTGTAAGTGGCATTTGTAAGGATATGCCATCACTTTCACTGACAGCTGACTCCGCAGTGAGGAATTGTACAGATGGCTATCAGTCAATGCTTTGAGGACTAATGACTGTTGCTGCGTCAACACAAGTATGACTGAAAGATGGCTACTCCCGGAAGGAATAAAGTTTATTTTCTCAAGCAAGCTATACTTTTAGTACGGCTGACAGGCACTTTTCCCCAGCTATTGCCCTGCAGATTAACTCTATATTGGAAGGTTAGTAGTATTATCTGGCATAAGAGGTTCCTTTTAAGACAAGATTCTACCAAATAGCTATATACTGAGACATACAATTCTTTACAAAAGTGGGCGTGTCAGGAGATGGTTATCTCCAAATTTAGTCTAATCCATGTCTTGTACATGGCATAAAATGATCTCCACAAATTTAGTTGTCCATACATTTTAACCAGAAATGCCACTATATTCTTTAATAAAACTTTCTGTCTTTTCGTACACATGACATCTACCAGCAGGTTTATCAGTCGTCAAAAAGAATTACAATGTATGTGGGCAAAATGCAGAAACCCGTATATATATTTAACTGCTAAGGGCATAGTTAATATTGCATGTCAGTCCCATGACCTGTGACCCCTAGAAGAAAGTGATTAGAAAAGTTCCAATGTAAATAGTTGTCTTACTTGTCCCTTCATCTTGCACAAACAAAGACCAGTGGATTTACAATAAGAGAAAGGTGTCAACCACAAAGTTAGATTTAATGATTAAATACGACAGACCGTAGACAAAATGGACCAGAAGGATCAGGAAATGTACACAAGTGATGGGCTACGCTGTTCCTTGCCTTAGGTACAGCTCCAGAGAAACAGCTGCATAGACTCTACTAAGAAACAATTGAGGCAGCTGTACTGCCTATTACACATACAGAAAATCACATATGTTAAGAAAAGACTTGTTTTTTTCAGAAAAGAGACAGGAAGAGGTCACTCGCTAAGAGATTTAAGATATTATGCTCCATTGGCTTAATGTGTTGAAATACAGTGCAGGGTCTTATCTTGAAAGATTTCATCTATAAGGATGTAAATTTAATGGTCCTAAAGTCATTAAACAGATTAGAATTTTAAAAAAAATCACAAAAATACATTTTTTCATATACAGATGAGCAATTTTCAAGAATTGACCAAAATAAGATTCCTGCCTCTAAACAAAATTACAATCCATTTTTGATGAAACGGTACCTGAATGATAAGCCGCCTATTGAGTGTGTTTATTCTCGTACTCACAGGGAAAAATTAGCATTACACAGCCTCTGTTGAAATAAATGGGTTGTCCATGCACAGACAAACTGAGTTTTCTATGCACATATCTTCTCCAATGACCACTAGGCTTTCAAACAACTTGATCACGTTAACAGAAAATGTACTGTATAGTCTATTTCTAAAAATCGCTTTATTTAGAAAGTACATTAGTGCTGGCCACAAGGTGTCTACTTACTAACTTGCTTGCTGTTCACTGCCTGTAGTCAACTGTAATCAGTCTTTAGGTGCCCAGATTTATTACATGAAGTGGGTCATTGTTTTTCTAATCATGGTCTTTGTTATCCTTTCATCCCAAAACAGTTAACTCATTGGGCAATGGTAAGCAGATTGCATGCAAGGGCATAATAACTTAAGTTCCAATTTCTATAGTGTGGAGACACGGGGGTCAGTGGGTGCTCTCGTCCACTGGCCTAACCACCTTTAGCAAGACAGGCTGGACCAGGGCTCATCCCCAAACACACTACTCAGACAACACAGGGTGAGGGAACCACAATATTAAGGCTTTATTGGATCCCCAAGCAGTTAACAGCATATAACACATAACCAGCAAAACACAACATATAACAGGCAACAGAGTCTCACCCTTCCGCTGCCTCACCAGGGATTAGTATATAGCACAGCAAAATCTGTAGCCAGGTGACTGGATCGTCCCATCCTGGGTTGCTTCCTTATGCAGTCTTTGTTACCCCAGCAGAATCCGATCATTTGATGCTGAAGTCCTTGTAGTCTTATAATCCAGGTTCCTATCCCCCCCTATATCCCCGTGATCACCCTTTGCAGGATATTGAGGACGTCACGATTGGTGGAATAAGACTGTCTTCTCATTGGCTCGATTTTAAGCTGCCTGCACAATGTTCATTTAAATGATGTTTGCCAGACAGGGGTCTACGAGGGTTTAGTATAGACATTTAGTATAACATCCTGACCACAAACAATGGTGGCTGAGGTAATTTACATAGAATCAGCAATATACCTAGTAATACAAAGGGCGGGTAGCATAATTAGGTTTTCTGAGCCTCTGTCCCTCTATGACAAAGAAGTGAGATAATTACATTACACATGTTAAACACTACCAGTCATCTTAAAGACTTGTAGGAACAATGAGTGGGCCATCACAAGGTAGGAAATAAAATACAGCACAAAGAAGCAGGATAATTACATTACCCACTTTAAATACTAGCAGGCTCCTAGAAATCTTGTGTAACCCATGAGTGGCATATTACAAGTTTGCAAACAAAATACAATATTGTCTGGATAAATATGAAATCATCATATGTTATCCATTAAAGGGGTCCATTTCATCACATACTTCCCCTTCTTATTTAGCCAGACAGGGCAGTCAGATGTGATAAGTCTCTGGTCATCCTTTTCCTCTGGGCGGCATTGTCTTTTTTAATGGTGGTCAGCAATCGAGGCTTCCATCTATACACCTCCCCCAGATTACCTCCCCCAGGATGGGCAGACATATTGTGGATAAGTACTAAAATAGGATTCAGGAGTTGGGCTCCCACAAACGTCTTGCTATCAATTCCCCCAGTCAATGGCCACAGTCTGTATAGGTTTACTCACTGTTGATGGCTTACAGGAAAATGATGGGGGCTGGGAACATGGATTATCCTCTGAAGGTGTGGTAGCAAGATCCACATCAGGGTGCTGCTTGGATTCTTGGATGTGGGGGATGGTGGTGATAAACTGGCTGAATAGTCCTTGTCTTGGGTCAGCATGCAAAACAACAGATATGGGGGAGCCATCCATGAGCCCCAATTCAACCTCCTCAAAGTTAGCCCCTGAAACAACAAGTGTGGGAAGGCTGTCCACAAATCCCACAACAACCTCTTCCTGGTCAGTCTCCCCAAAAGCAGGTGTGGGGACGTGGTCTGTAAGATCCACATCGACCTCTTCCGAGTTAGTTCCCAAAGCAAGATGGATAGGGACGCTGTCCATAAACTTCAACTTGCCCTCTCCATGCTCACGCTAACAGAGGTGGGAACGCTGTCCATATCCTCCAACTCACCCTCTCTCTGGTCGATCACCCTGTCCAGCTGCACACAATCCAGAGGGATGTCTGAGCACTGACCCTCACCAAGGGTGATGGTTAATTGGGAACATGGTACAAGGTCTGGGGAAACAAAAACTGGACTTACCAGGGTGTTGACAGAATCCGTTTCTTGTAGTCCCGGGGCTTGGATGTCACTGACCTGGACTGGCCGTGCTGGCAGATGAATTCCAGGCATGGGACCCTGGTGTTGGAGACAATCTCTGTCCATACGTATAACAGCATGGTGGATTGGGCAAGTCATGAATCCTGTTTTTATACATTTGTCCTGATGGGGCCTCTAATGGGTAGCAGATTAATCCTACTCGAGTGGCTGGTGATAGCAGTTGGTGTGATGGAATTCCCAAACATATTCCAGAACCCAAGCTCTCTCTTAATAAATTAGAAAGGAACAGCACCACATAACAACGGGATCCTTTGCAGTTTCTTTAAACTGCAAAGGATCCCATTGGTATGTGGTGCTGTTCCTTTCTAATTTATTGCTTGTTGACTAGGATGACTCCCTAGTAATGGACGGGCACCACAGTGGAGGTTTAATCTTTCCTCAATTGCTGTGGGTGTTGCAGGCTTTTGTTGACCCAAGCTCTCTCTTGTCTGGAGGCTTTGGGCCCCAGTGCGGCCAACAGCTCCTTGACTTGGGCTGCTTTGTTCCTGGTTGTTTCCCGATATTCACTGGATCCATGATGTGGTACACAATTTACATCCTTTGAGTCAATCTCCTCGGAGTTCTCAATATTATTCGCATCCTTCTGGGCATGCCAATGGACCAATTTCTGGATCAAATCCGACCGAGTGTCTGTGTCCCTGAATGTGATTTGTCGGAACTGACATGCCACCTGTAGTTGCAGTTCTTTTAGCAGCTGTACTTCCACTCCGATCCTCGTTCCATGGCTGAGCTGGTGGGGTTGGACATGGCAGTGTCCGAAACCTGAATGCCTCACCTATGGTCTGCTGGGTATGTTTATATGCCTCCATGGTTGTTGAGCCCTTGGACGGTGTCCACGAACACTAGTCTCCTGCAGCTCCCCTGGATAAACAAGGCTGAGTAGTATCCCACCACTGCCACCACTTGTGGAGACACGGAGGTCAGTGGGTGCTCTCATCTGCTGATCCAGCTGCCTTTAGCAAGAGAGCCTGGACCAGGGCTCATCCCCAAGCTGAACGCCAGATCTCCTTACCCGTGGGCTGAACAATACTCAGACAACACAGGGTGAGGGAACCACAATATTAAGGCTTTACTGGATCCTTAAACAGTTAACAGCATATAACACATAACCAGCAAAGCACAACATGTAACAGGCAACAGAGTCTCACCGTTCCGCTGGCTCACCAGGGATTAGTATATAGCATAGCAAAGCCTGTAGCCAGGTGACTGGATCATCCTAACCTGGGTTGCTTCCTTATGCAGTCTTTGTTATCCCAGTCGAATCCGATAATTCGATGCTGAAGTCCTTGTAGTCTTATAATCCAGGTTCTGATCCCCTCGGTCGGCATCAAAATGCCTAGGCCTGACGTTATGGCTTGCCAATCGGAACCCGAAGATCCTAGATTAGCTGCATGTATCAAATCCCATGCACCACTAGACAGGACCGAAATCCCTAGACTGAGCTCACTAGACAGAATCTCAAACACACTTGTTAATGAACAGCTCTGCTTATATCCCCGTGATCACCCATTGCAGGATATTGGGGACGTCACAATTGGTGGAATAAGACTGTTTTCTCATTGGCTCAATTTCAAGCTGCCTGCACAATGTTCATTTAAATGAAGTTTGACAGAGAGGGGTTAAGGAGGGTTTAGTATAGACATTTAGACATTTAGTATAAAACCTGACCACATACAATGGTGGCTGAGATAATTTACCGTATTTTCCGGCGTATAAGACAACTGGGCGTATAAGACGACCCCCAACTTTTCCACTTAAAATATGGAGTTTGGGATATACTCGCCGTATAAGACTTACCCCCTCTTCTACGGTATGATTCCCACTATGACCCCCACACAGTATAATGGACCCACATATAGAATAATGACCCCTACATCTCTTCACACTGTATTATGGCCACCACACAGCCCTAAAATAGCCCTGCATAAAGTGTAGAGGCTCCCTCATACCCCTTCAAGTATTATCATGCTCCCACAGAGCCCTATAAGTATTATAATGGCTTCCATATAGTATAATTGTCTCCATAAATTATAATGCATCATCAAAATCCTCCATATATTATAATGCACCCCGTAGTCCTCCGTATAGTGTAATGCACGCCATAGTCCCTAGATAATATAATGCACCCCATAGTGCTCCATATAGTGTAATGCACCCCCGTAGTCCTCCATATAGTGCAATGCATGCCATAGTCCTCTAGATAATATAATGCACCCCATTGTGCTCCATATAGTGTAATGCACCCCCGTAGTCCTCCATATATTATAGTATTACAGTGGTGGTTGGGGAGTACAGCCCCCATCAACCCCCAATATTCCTCTGCAGTCACACACACAGTCAGACACAGACACACACAGTCACACACACACAGTCAGACACAGACACACACAGTCACACACACACAGTCAGACACAGACACACACACAGTCAGACAAAGACACCACACACACAGTCAGACACAGACACACACAGTCACACACACACAGTCAGACACAGACACACACACAGTCACACACACACAGTCATGCACACACACACACACACAACAGTAAGAAACACACACACAGTCAGACATACACACAGCCAGACACACTGTGCCACTGCGGTGCCACCGGACCCTGCCGGAGCTTACCACCGCCACCGCCCCTGTACGTAGCCGGGCACTGTAGATGTACGATAATAAGCCATCAGCCAATCAGGTGGCTGCTGGCGTCTGATTGGCCCTGGCATTACCGTACATACACACTGAGCGGCGCAGTTACCTCCGTTCAGGAGATGTACGGTAATGCCTCAGCCAATCAGACACCAGTAGCCTCCTGATTGGCTGATGGCTTATTATCGTACATCTATGGCGCCCGGCGGCTATGTACACGGCGGCAGTGGCAGCGGGAAGCTCCGGAGGACATGGTGAGTATCATTTTTTTTTTCTTGCCTGCCACCTGCCACAGCTAATTTTCGGGGGGGGCCCTTATATTATGCACGGCGGGCCGATGCCGGCATTTTTTGCCTCAGCAGGAACCTGTACCCGGCGTATAAGACGACCCCCGACTTGGGAGGAGAATTTTAGGGGTTAAAAAGTCGTCTTGTACGCCGGAAAATACGGTACATAGAATCAGCAATATACCTAGTAATACAAAGGGCGGGTAGTATAATTAGGTTTTCTGAGCCTCTGTCCCTCTATGACAAAGAAGTTAGATAATTACATTACACATGTTAAACACTACCAGTCATCTGAAAGACTTGTAGGAACAATGAGTGGGCCATCACAAGGTAGGAAATAAAATTCAATACAAAGAGGCAAGATAATTACATTACCCACTTTAAATTCTAGTAGGCTCCTAGAAATCTTGTGTAACTCATGAGTGGCATATTACAAGTTTGCAAACAAAATACAATATTGTCTGGATAAATAAGAAATCATCATATGTTATCCATTTAAGGGGTCCATTTTGTCACATACAGTGCTGGCAGAATGCTAATGAAAAGTTATTAAAAAGAAGAGTGGATAACAAGTTTCAGAGAATGAGAATTCGGACACTTTCTGGACATATTAGACTCGTAGTTGCACTACGTGCAGTTTAACATCCTCTGGAGAAAAATCTGGCAAACTACATTGATCAAAAAATAAAGGGAACGCTAAAACAACACAATGTAACTCCAAGTCAATCACACTTCTGTGAAAGCAACCTATCCAGTTATAAAGCAACACTGATTGTGAATAATTTCTCCTGCAGTTGTGCACCTTGTACTCTTCACAGATGAAAGCAGGTTCACACCAAGCACATGTGACAGACGTGACAGAGTCCGTAGACACCGCAGAGAACATTCTGCTGCCTGCAACATCCTCCATCATGACCGGTTTAGCAGTGAGTCAGTAATGGTGTGGGGAGATACTTCTTTTGAGGGCCGCACAGCCCTCAATGTGCTATTGAGAGGTACCCTGACACTCATTAGGTACTGCAATGAGATCCTCAGACCCATTGCAAGACCATGCAGTGGGGCCTGGGTTCCTTCTGATGCATGATAATGCTAGACCTCATGTTGCTCAAGTATGTGAGCAGTTCCTGAATGATGAAGGCATTGATATTATGGACTGGCCTGCCCGTTGCTCAGACCTAAATCCAATGGAGCACATCTGGGATATCATGTCTCGTTTCATCCACTAACAATATGTTGCACAACAGACTGTCCAGGAGTAGAAATGAGCAAACCTTTTGAAGTTTGGAATCAGTTCAGTTTGCCAAACAGGTATATGTTTGCCAAATAGATTGGCGAACAGTTTGCCGAACTTACGAACCCAATGTAAATCAATGAGAGGCAAAATCAAGGGCCTAGAAAACACCTTCAAAGGAGCACAAGAGCTGGCAAACACAGCTCAAACCATTTTACAATGGAGCTCCACTGCACAGACATTATCTTCCTACACTTTTACTTAGCAAGCTTCAGCACCATTGTTACCATACTTCTGGGCCAACTCATGAACCTAAGACATCCTCATGACTTTGCTGAGGTTCTCCCAGGTTACATAGCAGGGAATCCCGCTGTGTGACCTGAGACAACTTCACTGGCATCAGAGCTGGTAGTGCTAGCTGTTTTGTGAGAACCGCGATATCACATGAGATGTAGCGGATATATCTCACCGGCATTGTGAGGCAGTGAATGTGAGGAGCAGTGATGTCAGGGAGTGCAGTGCAGTCCAAACTTGCGGGATAGCCCCTGTTTGACCCTCAAGTGTGGGAATTGCTGTATGTTGTGATGGCACCGCTTGTCACACCTCATGTGCCTCATGCCCGTTGTCACAGCATATGTGTGGAGCCCATGTCTCTCTCTCAGTCGAATCGTAACTCCCCTCGTCCACACTCTTTCTGTCTCCCTTTCCTCCAAGATCAGCGTAGAGCTGTCCCAGGTAAACCTTCCGCTGCTCACTATCTATTCCAACTGTCCCGACTCCTCTCCCACAACTAGCGTCTTTGCCCCGGGAACTCACCACTTTTAGGGGATGCGATGTACACCTGACTTCAGTGTGGCGCGCCCCCAAAACCCTCTGATGGAATATACTCGTCTGCGAGTATTGGTACCTGTTAAACCGGTAAGTGAAAAACCTTTTTGTCATTTTTTATCTTTAACTTCACAATCAACAGGTAAACTATATACAATGAAGCATACTTGGATTTCTTCCTATTTCTAGGAGGCACATTTTCTTTTAACATTACACACACATCGCACTAGTTAGTATAATAGACCCCACGGTCCTCGGGTCACCTGTTGGCAAAGTTATTACTCTCCAGCTATTACTATCTGCATAAACATAATCTAACTCGGCCCAACGGGGATCGGTACTGACAGTGCGGGTCCGGCAGTAACGTATTGTCCAGCACAGTCCAGTGTGAGTTATCACCGCCGGACAGCTATATTTGTATCACACATTATCAGCAAAGGGGCAATTTTTAAAATAAAAGTCTCTGGATCTTCAGGGTTTAAAACACACAGGGTACTGTTCATTATTCAGGGATGCAAAAAGGGAAAAATAAAAGAGTAGGGACTGAAAAAGAAGGGGTTATATACAGTTCAAGTCTCTACAACAGGAGTCTTATTGTTGGTGGGATATTCTAATAGAGAAGCAGCCTAAGGGGCCTGGATACCGCTGAAATGTAACCTGCTCACCTCGGTACAGATCTCGATCCGGGTGTCCATGCCACAGGTTCGATTCAATGTCTCTTGGGCGAAAAATATGTCTTCTTGAAGTCCGGGTTCATGTAGGAATCCCCATCCTTCATTGTGGTAAACAGAAACTACAGTTCCTTGGCGGCGCAATTCCAATGTAAGCGGGGGCTGTGCTCGTGTTTCATCTCGAAGTCGCCGGGTAGCCTGTTGTTTTTGAAACCATTCTTCTCTGCGTCTTTGTCTTGCCACTTGATCTCGCTGGTTCAAGGACGACTGGTACTCTGGTGGTGGTGAGTTGCCGGTTGGGACTCTGGACAATGCTCTGGTCTCAACTGAGCTCACGATGGTAGGAGTACCTTGCCACTGCCATGTGGACCATCATGCAGCTTCTGGGGTGCTCCCTCCTGAGGCTCCTTCTACGTCCTCCGGTTCCTCTAAGTCAGTCTCGTCTTCATCTTCCTCAGCTTTGATCACAATGTCTGGTTCTGTAGGGGGCGGTCTTCTGGCACCAGCTGGAGATAGCTGCGGGTACGGGATGGTGGTGCTACAGGGGCTTTGGTCTGAGTCCCTGCGTCCCGGGTCTGGATGGGTGGCGGTTTGGGTGGTAATGAGGGACGGTACTCCACAACTGCCTGCACAGCTACCGCTGCCTCTCGCGCTTCTCTGCCTTCTCTCATCGTCGTCAGCTCAAAGACCCTCTCCACGCTCCACCTTCGGCACACCCATGCCAGGGCTTCCTCCGTGTCTTGGTGGAGCCGTCCAAATGCATCTCTCCAGTAGTCGGCATCCCCCTCTAGTGTTAAGAGGGATGCCGCTGCCGGGTCTCCTTGTGCAGCTTTGGCCTGTTCCTCAACCTCACGCACGATATCTCTCCAATGGGGTGCCGCCATGCTGCCGGGTATATAGGATCCTTGGTCATTCTGTCCTTCTCTTCCGGTTTGGTGCTTTATTGGCAGCTACTCCCGGAGAACTTCCAGTGGGCCGCCCCCCTAATTGATTGACTGCAATCGAGGCGGCCACACTTTTTGACGCCTCCGTCTTGGCCCTCCTTGTTCTAGGGGCTGAGGCACACCTCCAAGCTTGCACATGGTGTCTAGTACATGGCTACGGCGCCATCTTGGGTCCTCCTGCAGTGATGGCGGGAACCCATTTTTGGCGCCAAGCAATGGCGGGAAGAGTTCATTTCAATAGTCCAAGGCACACAGTACCCGGTAATACCGAGCACGAGATCCTGTTCATGACGCCAGAAATATATGTCGAGCCCCAGGCCCTGGGTTACTTGGGTATCAGGCTCGGTGGGTGTTCTCACGGGGATGTCACGGGTGGCAGCGCCTGAGTCCATGGCCTGGGTGTCACTTCAAAAACGGGTGTATGTACAGGGGATTAGAGTTTGTCATGAGACGCCACCTGTAGTACCTGGTGATGGGTCACCAGCGCCGCCACAGTCCTCTTGAGGTTGATGGTAATGCGGCTGAGATGGCAAAGCTCCCTACAGGTGGAGCAGGTCCTTCGAGGCAGCGTTCCTGTAAGCAAACAGGTTGATGGAGATAACCACACAAAGGCAAAGTCACTTTCTCCCAGGTACTTTACTGTAAACGTTCAGCAGCAAAATACAGACTCCACAGTTCAGCAAGATGGTAGTCAAACAGGTAACCTTACGGGTGGCTGCAAGTGGATGCCAGGTGGTATGGTGGAACCCGTGGTAAACCTTAGTTGACGAACCCGTGTCCTTTCTTCCCCGCCTAGGATGAGTCTATACCCAATGGCTCTGTGTAGGCAACTGTCGCCGATCAGGATACCTTATCCCTGATTGTCCATCAGCTAAGACTACTTAGGGATCAGAATGGGTGGAAACTGCTCCACCCAGCTAACAGCTAAAGGAAAAATATCAGGGAAACAAAGGGAAAAGGGGAAACACTTGCAAGACAGCAAACAAAACAGGAAATCCACCATGCACTGCTGAGTCACTAACTCCAAAACAAGATATCACCAGCATTGCATCATGGGAGCCAATAAGTATATATAGAGACAGCTAAAGGTAGGGCGGTAAGAGACCAGCAGGGTCACAGTGACCTCCAGCTATCACAAGCAGAGAAATACCTCTTGAAGGGACAGCACCATAATTCAGGATTTTGGTTGTTTGGCTAGACACTGTGACCTTCTGCGAGTGGCCCCAACAGCTTCATCTGTGTCTCCTGATACTCCCATGTAAAACAAAAGGTATAGGAGCGTGATATGTGAAACCTAGTGGTCTCGAGAGTTAAGAGATTGCACGCCAATTGGCCACTCACCAGGCAGACTGTGCAGTCATGCACAACACCAGTATATACCTGGAAGCAGAGGAGCCCCCGCTAGGAAGCTGCACGATAAGCTGGCCTATAGTCCTGCCTCAGCCACTGTGAATCCGGAGGTCACGTGATCCAGGCTGGTTGTGACATCACCGCAGGTCCTACTGCTGTTATTGTTGTTAAGATGTTTCCCAGGTCCTCAAAGAGAAAGATTTAGAAAACACCCTGGCCCAGAGCTCCACCAGTGATCCCACAATGGGATTATAACATAAACAAAGGGAACATGGATACTGGAGTTTATGAGCGCTAAGGCACAAAGCAAAGGGAATGTAATTAACAGATTCTCAAACCTTTTATTATTAGCTCCTTGTATGGACCACAATGCGTTTCAATAGCACGCAGGCTATCTTCATCAAGTGATCACCTGATGAAAATATCATTCATGATTGTGCACCCCTTCTCCCTTGTGATTACCAGCTTTAGGTAATTTAACCTTTTCTTTTCTACCACAGAATTTGGATCATATCTGTTTTATTTATTGTTTTGTGGAAATGTATTAATTTAGCAAGTATGCTATTGATCGCCTTCCTTTGAACAGGAAACCTGTTACATTTTTTTCATGTCAATACAACTTTAGCATTTTGATTATTAGATACGTATTTTTAAAGGTATATATGTATTTGTGTTTATGTCTGCCATTGACTCCATGTTTGTATACTCCCTGTAGAGACCCTTCCCCTGAGGAAGACCCAACAGGGTCAAAACATTGGGTTGAATTTGTTTTGAGCTTCAAATAAAGGATTAATTCTTCAGAATTTCCAGTTTTTCCTCTCATTTATGGTTGTCAGGATACTTCTTTTTTACCCTTGAGCACCCTGCTATCCAGTGAGCCGGACCTAGCTACTGAATGTATGTTTGGCTGATGTCATCCGGTGGGGTCTGGGGAAATACAGCCCTTGATTAATTTTATAACCTGAATGTCTAAGGGTAACAACATCACAGCCACTGCCAGCAGTAAAGTGCTATGGGTAGCATTCATCAAACTGGATACTTGACCCTTGCGACTGGGATTGCCAAAACTCAAGGTTCTGGTATTCTTTAGCCAGATACAGAATCATGTGTATCAGATTTATCACCTCATCGCAAAGTGTGGGAACAGAATAAATAATGGAAAAAATGAAAACTGTTACAATCAATCTTAATGTGTCGCTGAGTCACTTGTATGAATAAAACATGAGGTGGGTAATCAAGGAGTCCGAGGTGAAGCCAGGAGGGTATGAAAGAGATAAATCCCCGGCCCTATTGTACCCGTATGATTGATTTGTCGATTTGTCGTCGTTTTTCGACCACTTGTCTTTGTCTACCCTCTAACTTGTACAGCGTCATGTATCCTAATAGCGCTATATAAATACCTAATAATAATAATAATAAAGGAATAAGACAAAACGGATAGCCAGAGGCCAAATCCGGGATCAGGTAAGAGTGCATCAAAAACAAAAGAGTAAATCCAAGAGAGTAGACAAAAGGCAATTCATAGTTGAGGACAGCAAAGGATCAGAACATCAGACAAGACGTATACACTCCACAAAGTTAGATGACACTGACAAAGGTCTGATCATTGTCAGCCAACTAAGTAGCTGGATAATTATCCTAAAGTAACACCCAGAGGACACCTTGCAGACCTGGCCAGATTGGGCTGCTGGGGTGTTACTCACAATACTGGCAGTCCAACATTCCCCAGTCACTGATTGAGCTGTGACTAACAAAACAGACCGCCCAACATGCCCCTGATTCAATAGCATGGATGGGCTGACACTCACTGCATCCTTAGGACACTGTGACTGGTGAAATCGTAACAACCAGGTAAGTTTTTTCTTGTGAACCACAAAACATTTGAATCTGCGTGAAGCCAAACGTTCCAGGAAATTCAACTCATACTCAATCCACTGTGGATAGATTTGCTCATCTCTAATCAGTGATCATTTTGAGGCTGTGATTATGTTTTACATCTGTGGATCATATTTTTCTGCATTCTTCATATTCATGAAAAAAGCTACTTACTTTCTGTGCAAATGCATCTAAATAGCAATGCACGCTAGAATTGTTTTTTCAATTTCAGAGTTTTGCACTGATTTCTCTGAAATCGGGCATAAAATGAATGGTTTTACTAAGGTAAAATGTGATTGAACCATGTTAGCCATGAAATAGTTTTACTAGATGTTTTTACTATGATTTTTAACATTATTTTTACTGTGGAGTATTAGTGAAAAAATACAGTGCTGCCACAACTGGTTACTGAAGCCTTAGTTGGTGCCATAAAAGCATTGTTATTAGCAAGTGAACTGTGCTCAAATAATGAATACCGTATATTTGAAGTACTAAGGTTTCATGTGGCTCATTGGCCGCTTGTTGTCGATTTGCAATTCTAAATCTTATTTAGGGGTTCAGCGCAATTGGTATGGCTTACCTGAAAAAACGATGTCTTAACATAAGGCCGCTTTACACGTCACTATATCGTTCCGATATTGCATACAATTTCACGGGAGAACGCACGTTTTTGGCATTTTTCCAAGATCACATAGGAGATGTTACACAGGGAGATATCGCCAGGCAACGCAACTACAATGTGGTACGCCCCTCTTGCACACTGCGTCTGAGCAACACAGGGAATGAGCAATTAACATTAGAGTGAATAGGGGAAGTTGCGCTCCAAATCGTAATTGCGCTGTCACACAGCACGATCCTGCCAGATCGTCAAGCCAACATTGCACGGTTGAAGAGCATGCACAATTCACAAACAATATCGTTTTTGCATTGTTCTGGCGTCGCATTGCTCATTTACACCACACAACGCACGAACAATATGAACTGCAACGCCCGAACCACGTGACTTTTTAGCATAGTTGGGTTACAATATTGTGGCGTGTAAAGCGGCCTATAGACACACTAAAGGGAATTTTATTAAGTTATAAAACTCCTCAATTAAAATATAATGGTTTAAAATGGCTATAAATAAATAAATTTGCATATTTGCATATATCTGAGAGGAGGGAAGTGGCTTACAATCTCCTCACCTACTTCGCTGTCTCCATAAGTTGATAGCAAGCTCCCAAACCTTGTCTTAGCCCACTCACTCAGTCAGATCAGAATATCCCACACACTACACTGATGAGGGGCAGGTACCCTGAAACGCAGCGTCTGTAGTATGGGGTTCTGATCTGGCACAAATCCCTTAGTTATATTAAAGGCTTGTTGGAAAGTGATTATAACTTTGAGGAGGCTGCTTAAATGTGGCACTGGAGTTTCTCTACTTTCTTAGTGAAGTGCAAATTTGCATATTTGCATATATCTGAGAGGGGGGAAGTGGCTTACAATCTCCTCACCTACTTCGCTGTCTCCATATGGTTGATAGCAAGCTCCCAAACCTTGTCTTAGCCCACTCACTCAGCCAGGTCAGAATATCCCACACACTACACTGATGAGGGGCAAGGACCCCGAAACGCAGCGTCTGTAGTTTGGGGTTCTGATCTGGCACAAATCCCTTAGTTATATTAAAAGCTTGTTGGAAAGCGATTATAACTTTGAGGAAGCTGCTTAAATGTGGCACTGGAGTTTCTCTACTTCCTTAGTGAAGTGCAAATTTGCATATTTGCATATATCTGAGAGGAGGGAAGTGGCTTACAATCTCCTAACCTACTTCGCTGTCTCCATAAGGTTGATGGCAAGCTCCCAAACCTTGTCTTAGCCCACTCACTCAGCCAGATCAGAATATCCCACACACTACACTGATGAGGGGCAGGTACCCCGAAACGCAGCGTCTGTAGTTTGGGGTTCTGATCTGGCACAAATCCCTTAGTTATATTAAAACCTTGTTGGAAAGTGATTATAACTTTGAGGAAGCTGCTTAAATGTGGCACTGGAGTTTCTCTACTTCCTTAGTGAAGTGTAAATTTGCATATTTGCATATATCTGAGAGGAGGGAAGTGGCTTACAATTTCCTCACCTACTTCGCTGTCTCCATAAGGTTGATAGCAAGCTCCCAAACCCTATAAATATGTGTAAATACAAGAACTGTTCTGCATTTTAATAAGTTGTATATAAATATAAACAACTAAAAGACTAAAAAAATGGGGAGAAGGTTGAAGTCCTTTCAAATTAGTGTTCTGGTGTGGCTTTCACACTGGGCTTTTTTTTTTTTTTAGGTCCTCTGGACGGAACGTCTCTTTATATGATGTTTAATCCTCTGGGATTCACCTTGTACTCGCACAGAATTTTTTCTTTAAGTAAAGCACTTGCTGTTACGTTGCTTTTGATTTGTGATGAGTTAACTGATCTTTGAAAATTGGTTGCATGAGGTATTGATTTGTCCTATCATTAACTTGCTTCCATTTTGTGGTTAGACATTTCTAGGATGTTAATTTTCTTTTCTTTTACTAGGTGCTGCAGACGGTGATGTCTTTCCTTCAGTGTCTCTCCACAGTTTGGTGGTGATGAGTGGGGAGTTTTCTGCGGCGATAGCCTGCTTCTTGCTGTCGCGTCTCATGCTTGCTGGTTGCGGCTCAGCTGGGCGCGCACGTGACTGGCCACATTACGCGCCGCCCTCTCTTGCCGCGTCAGATGATCCTAAGTCAGTAGGGGTAGTGCTGCAGGCGTGGTGATTGCTCAGTGCGTTGAGCAGTGGACAAGAGGGGTTGCTAAAGGGAACAGTCACAGGTCTGGTTCTCATCGACCGATTTCAAAGGGGAGCGCCCTTCTTCATCAGGAAGCCCCAACATGCCCCTGATTCAATAGCATGGCTGGGCTGACACTCACTGCATCCCTAGGACACTGTGACTGGTGAAATTGTAACAACCGGGAAAGTTTTTTCTTGTGAATCACAAAACATTTGAATCTGCGTGAAACCAAAGGTTCCAGGAAATTCAAATCATACTCAATCCACTGTGGAAAGATTTGCTCATCTCTAATCAGTGATCATTTTGAGGCTGTTATTATGTTTGACATCTGTGGATCATATTTGTCTGCATTCTTCATATTCATGAAAAAAGCTACTTTCTGCTGCAAATGCATCTAAATAGCAATGCACGCTAGAATTGTTTTTTCAGAGTTTTGCACTGATTTCTCTGAAATCGGGCATAAAATGAATGGTTTTACTAAGGTAAAATATGATTGAACCATGTTAGCCATGAAATAGTTTTACTAGATGGTTTTACTATGATTTTTAACATAATTTTTGCTGTGGAGAATTAGTGAAAAAATACAGTGCTGCCACAACTTGTTACTGAAGCCTTAGTTGGTGCCGTAAAAGCATTGTTATAGCAAGTGAACTGTGCTCAAATAATGAATACCGTATATTTGAAGTACTAAGGTTTCATGTGACTCATTGGCCGCTTGTTGCCGATTTGCAATTCTGCTTATACTATAAAGATTCAGTGCTTCACTAGTACACAATTAACATGTAAATTCTGCTTTATATTATTTTTAGAAATAGAATGATTACAACAGGCAGAAAACATAAAGATTAATGTTAGTATATTATTCTTAATTGCTCATTAAATTTCAAAGCAGGTTTACATTCCCGAATGCTATAAATAAGAAAGGCATATGGGTTAGGTTATAAAATACATATATTGCTTGTACAATAGACGGACCACCAAGAAGTATTTGTCTCATCTGTGGCTGGCAGAAGGATATAAATAAAAATTGTTGGTACTTTTAAGCATGCTTCGCTAAAAGCATCTTCAGGCAAAACAAAGTGCATGTTATCAATATGCATAAGGAATGTCTCAGAGGCAGAACTGCCTGTAAGTTATATTGTCAGCAGGGCAACATTTTCCCATGTGAGACATTGAGCAACACTAAATCATATGTGTGGGAGGGAAAGCCTGCAAGCTATGTACAGTATCTATTCCCTTTTGTGCCTTTTTTTCCTCAATTCTTGCTCCTGTTAGTGGCTTCTTCTATTACATTTGAAAGTTGGCAAATAAGTGACTTTATGAAAGAAAAAGTGCAGCTAAAATTAACTAGATGTTCCTAATTTTTAATTTATATTTTCATGTTTTCACTAGTGATGAGCGAGCACCAAAATCCTTGAGTGCTCAGTACTCGAATCAAGCAGGCTGGACATTCGGATGGGCTCGACTCAAGTAGTGGAAGTCAATGGGAAATTCGAGCATCTTTCCAAAAGACCCTATCAAGAGTAGAGATGACCGTAATTTCCCCGACATGTTCGCCAATTTCAAATTCGGCACGAACATTGCAGATTCGGTTCGCGATCGGAAACGTGAGCTTTTTTCAAAAAATGCGGCTTTGTTCGGGAAAAAAGTTCAAAATTTAAAATGGTTCTAAAACTTTCCCTGATTGTTTGAGGCCAAAACATTCGCCTGAAGACCAGTTAGCCAGGAGCAACGCCTAACCTCATGGTTACCAGTGTTCCCGACATCGGATCTACCAGCTTGTATCAAGCTGTAGGATTTTTTGAAGCTTTAAATGAATTTTTTTAAGCTTCCTAGAGGTTTTAGGTGTTTTCACACCTGCAGGATGTGAATTTTGGAAACAGAGACAGATGTGGCTGGAGGTGTGAATGGCCTTAAAACATCCATTTAAGACAGCTTAATATTTTGAGTGGAGTTTTTTTTAATTTTTTTTTATTTTATAATTTTTTTATTATTATTATTTTTGGGGGCGAGCTATACTTTATTATCGCAGAGGGTCAGCACTGTGTGAGATCATCTCTTCTACAGTTAAGTAATACCAATTCATATACAAATAGCATATGGCCATTATAACCTTTACACACATATTCTTATAGGTCTGTTCCCACTTTTGAAATACCATACTATAGATATTACGTCTTGAAAATGTGCAATCACTATTTCATTTCATAACATGCTTACAATAGAGATTTTTGGCATGTGCACAACTGTGTTATATGTATAATTCGTATTGAAGTTGTCCTTGCATTGCTGCAGTGCCCACTAGCCTTATTCAGCGTTCTAGATGAATTGGTGACTTAAATAAAGTTCTTCTTTTTTCATCATTATGCCTCCTACAAATGCATCAAACTTCATTAATTACTGTACCTAACCGCAACCCAGTTGTTACCTTTAAGCATGGGGAGTTGGATTTGTGAATGTTGTATTGTCTGGTGTATGGTGGAAATTTCCTCATTGTTTGTTTATCTCCTGGTTGTGCTTTATTTCTCCCTGATTTCATATTGTCTTCTCCCTGTGTGTGTGAGTGCAGTGAGTTTGAATTTTAGTTTCCCCCTGTCTTTCTTTATCTGTGGGTTTCATTAGACCCCTATTCTGGGGGGAGGGAGAGTGGGAGCTTGTACTGGGCTAGACAGGAACAAGGTGAGAAAGGAGAATCAGGCCTCTCTACCATCAGGAGTACCCCTAAGATAAGGATAGGTCAGGGCTTCCCAGCTTAAGGGGCAGATAAGGTGCCCCACTTCCCCATGTTCCAATAGTTAACGTGACACCAAAGCAAAGTAACGTCCCTCTACATGAGTGTTCCTCAACTCCAGTCCTCAAGACTCACCAACAGTGTGTGATTTCCTTAGTATTGCTCAGGTAAAACATTAATCACCTGCACAGGTGATGATTCCAACAGCTGTGCAATTCTAAGGAAATAATGAAAATATTGGTTGGTTGGTCTTGAGGACTGGAGTTGAGTGATTTTATTTATTATGTACAATAAAATTTGTTTAATTCATTCATGAAATTTTCTGCGTGATCCCATTTCTTTACTCTTTCTATATCCCTAATTAGAGGCACAATATGGCACCATGGGTCTGGAGCGACGCTGAAAAGCAATGAAGTTGCTGGAATGTGAGTATATGACAGGAGGTAGAGGACCTACATTTAAAGCGCCACTGAAAAAAAATAGTGGAATGGTTCTTTAAGTAGAGCAAGCACTTCTGTAATTCAGGTGTTTCACCAGTAATAAGTAGTGATGGGCGAGTCCTAAATTACTCGGAATCGCTTGACTCTAGCGAGTCCGAGCCCGGGACTCGCTACTCGTTGCGAGTCTAGCGAGTCCAATGTTAATGAATGGGGAAGCAAGTAATAGCGAGTAATGTGCGATTTACAAATCGCAGATGTGTCTCGGAAGCTTCAGGCTCTATATGCTACAATAGCTAAATCATGTTTAATAGGCTCCCGCTGTCACAGCACAGTTAACTCTCTGCTTACCGGCACTGCAGTGATCGGTAAGCAGGGAGTTAAATCCAGCAGCTTATGAATGAGTCGGCTCTTTGCTGTCGGCACTGCTTAATGCTCACAGCCTCACTGACTCATCACACAGCAGGGGAGCGCATTTCCGCCCCCTGTGGTGTGATGTGTGGTGTAGCAGAGCTGAATGAGTTCAACAAGAAGAAGAAGGAAGACAGAATACAGAAGAGAGAAGAAAGAAGAGAGAAGACCTGGGTCTTTGAAGGGATATGTGGTGGTAATAAAGTTGGAGTCCCTAATGGTGTCTGTGTCTTTATTTTTAATAAATAATTTTTCTCTGTGTGGTGTTTTTTTTAACCCTTTATTGGAGATTCTTAGTGGCCGGGTCAAACCTGGCCTGACATTAAGAATCTCGGGCTTAATACCAGCTTGTATAACAAAGCTGGTATTAACCCCTTTATTAGCCAGCGTGCCACCGCCACCAGGGCCGCTGGAAGAGCGGGGTTCAGCGCCAGAAATACGGCAAAGCTCACGTCATTTTTTTTCTGAAAAATCAATAAAACAATCCTAAAAAAGGGACTGCATCTTTATTAACCCCTCGCCCATGGTCCAGGGGTTAATAATGATGCAGTCCCTTTTATTTACATTGTTTTATGGATTTGTCAGAAAAAAATTTGACGTGGGCTTCGCCGTATTTCTGGAACCAGCCGGAACCAGCAGGCAGCGACGGGCTGCCCCCAATTCCCAGGTGCCTATTTGTACCTGGCCGGACACAAGAATATAGGGGAGCCCTTTTTTTTATTATTTCATGAATTTCATGAAATAATAAAAAAAATGCGTGGGGCTCCGTGCAATTTCTATGTCTAGCCAGGTACAGCTAAGCAGCTGGGGGCTGGAATCCGCAGCGCAGGGAGGCCCAAGCTTTCTGGGCACCCCCTGCTGCAAATTGCAGCCCGCAGCCGCCCCAGAAGATGGCGCGTTCATTGAAGCGCCATCCTCTGGTGCTGAACCCCGCTCTTCCAGCGGCCCTGGTGGCGGTGGCACGCTGGATAATAAAGGGGTTAATACCAGCTTTGATATACAAGCTGGTATTAAGCCCGAGATTCTTAATGTCCGGCCACGTTTGACCCAGCCACTAAGAATCTCCAATAAAGGGTTAAAAAAGCACAACACAGAGAATTTTTTTTATTAGAAATAAAAAAAAAAAGCCATTAGGGACTCCATCTTTAATTAAAAAAATCCTCTTCCGTCTGACGTAGTCCAAAACGCGATGTCCTCTCTGCTACATCCCTGTGCATAGATATAGATGTCTATGCACAGGGAATGAGCAGACTGAGAACAATCTCAGCTCTGCTACATCATCTCTGTGCACAGACATTCATGTCTGTACACAGGGAGAGCAGGTGGGCTCTAGGACCCTGGAGCTGCGGCAGCCTGCAGGACCCGAGCCTGGCACAGAGCAGACAGCCGGACTCGTTACTGTGCGAGTTTCCCTGCGATTACTTGCACAGTAACGAGTCCAATGCAAGTCAATGGCAATCCTAGTTTTGTCAGAGTCTCTGACAAAACTAGGATTGCCATTGATTTGCATTGGACTCGTTACTGTGCGAGTAATCGCTGGGAAACTCGCAGAGTACCGAGTCCTGCGAGTCCCTTACTACTCGCAGAGTAACGAGTCCTAGTGAGTAGACTCGCCCATCCCTAGTAATAAGCCAATCACACAAGCCTTAGGGTGCATACTCACGGTCAAGAAATGCAGTATGTTGGACACAGCATATTGCCGCTGCGTTATATAGTAGACGCTCAGTTGATGGGATTTCAAGAAATTCCATGCTCACTATGCCTCTCCTCTGCTGCATTATTTCAGATGCGGTGCATGTTTCCGCTCTCCTGCAGCTTGGCTGGTCGCAGGTGACACAACCACCCCCAATGCATGGCTGGTTGCAGGAGATCATGCACCAGTATTAAGACACCTGAGTTTCCTCTTAGTGGAGCTTACAGCCTCCTGCTAAGTGTGATGGATGATTTTCATGGCTATCTTTTTGGTGAGTATGTTCATAGTTTTTTGTCCTCTAGTGTTTTTCTGCTAAAACAGACATATGGTTAGGACTCGTAAGTGTGAGGGCCATTGATGGTGGGTTACGAGTCTACGTTTTTTGGCCAAAATATCCACTAACACCTCACATCATCATCTTTAGTGTTTTTTGCACTTTTTTATCTTTTGCAGTGTGCAGCTGAGCCCTCTGGGGGGACTCTGTCATTTTGTGATGCATGTACATGTTGCGGGGCAGCCCGCCTAATCTAATAGCATGGGCATGACCAATAGGCTGCATACTGACACTATGCGTTACATGTGCTTCTGTGACTGATGACCTATGGCAACCTTGTGTCTATAAATACCACCAATCTTCTCCCCCATAGCATGGCTGGTCAAAGGTGACACAGCCATCCCCAATGCATGGCTGGTTGCAGGAGATTGTGCACCGGTATTAAGACACCTGTGATGCCTCTCAGTGGAGCTAGCAGCCTCCTGCTAAGTGTAATGAATGTTTTTCATGGCTATCTTTTTGGTGAGCTCTCCCGCAGTTCCCAAGTATTTTAATATCATGCTGCGGAATTGGGACCCATCTCCTGCAGGGAGATGCAGGCAGAAGCCGCCCTGGACCCACCGCAGATCATGGGCACAGGGCGGCTGCGGTCTCCCATCTTCCTTCCGGTCCAAGACGCAGCGTCCTGAGCGCTAGAATTTTCAGCTTACTATTCAGCGCTTATGATGGCAATCAGAAGATGCAGCAATTACCAAATTGGTGATGGTGAGAAAAGAGGTGAAGAATAAGTATAATTTTTTTTATTTTCTTTATTTTTTATTTTTATGTCTTTATGCTCTTATGTCTGACAAGACCCAATAAAATAACAAGACTCTTGCAATTTGCAAAGAATAACTGCTCAGCAACTTATATTTCCTGGCAAAATCCATGCAAACAGGCAAAGGGGAATTTTCCCGATCTGCTCATCGCCAGTTATATGAATAATTAATATGTTAGACACAGATGCATAGCTATAAATGTCTGGTAGATGGGAGTCTCATTTCTCTGAAACCAACCCCTATATCAAGAATGGGGATCCACCTAGACCCCCTTCCTGCCTGTTCCTACTACCACTGTTAAAGTGAATCTGTCACCTCCTTTGGGCATTCTAAACTGTGTAAACCAGCTGTAACATGATGTAATTGGGATTCCTGTAACCTCTATATGCCCAGACGTCCCCCTGCATACCTAAAAAATTAACTTTTATTCTCTCCTGCACTGTATATAAATGACTCCTGAAAAGGTCAGGGAGGTTCGCTGTCTGTGGTGCTTGCCACTCTGCTGCCTGCAAAACCCACCCCGCTCAATTGAAATCGCTGCCCCTCTTGTGTATGCATGTTGAGTGATAGGCAATACTCTTGGGCCTGGGCAGTGGCACGGGACACTGCTCCATTGAAAACGCGAAGTCTCACGAGATTCTACTGCACAGGTGCGAGACTTCGTGCACTGTGCGCCTTCAATGCAGCATGGTGACCAGCACCACTGCGCAGGCGCGAGAGTAGTGCCTGTCACTCAACATGCATATACAAGAGGGGCAAAAGTTTCAATAGAGCAGGGTTGGATTTCGCAGGCAGGGTAGGTAGCAAGAACCACAGACAGCAGATCTCCCTGGACCTTTTCAGGAGTCATTTACATACAGCGTGGGAGAGAATAAAAAATAATTTATAAGGTATGCATGGGGATGTCTGGGCATATAGAGGGGTACAGGAACCCCAATTACATCATGATACAGCTGGGGGGCATGGCTTAATGGCTTAGAACGCCCAAAGGGATTGACAGGTGGCCATACATGTGCAGCCTTGAGTTTTGAGCTCTGTAAGAGATCTGAAAACAGCTCGGCATTAAATACGTCTCCAGAGGCGCCAAATTCTTGAGTGAACAGTGCAGCACAAATAAATTCCCATGCAGTGGCAAACAAATACTAAAGCTAATACATACCATTCACCAGTACCAAATAGTACAGCATTGAATGCTTTCTCAATAGTGGCAAGTGCCACGATATAGCCAATTTTCTCATCTGGCCTCAGCATTGTACCTCTTCCCTGTCACGATCTCCATACTATCTTTTTCATTTACTAGATTGTTGTGGAGATTGTCAGTTTGGGCTGGCTCTGTACTGCAACTCACCTGCATTTCAGCCCACATAATTAGAACTCTACTTAAGCAAGCTTGCTGCCCTATTCTGTGTTAATTGTACATTTTCCTTTGGATGTGTGGGATTGATCTCTCTGTGCTTTGAGCCAGACCTTGCCTGATTAGTTACATTACCTGGACTTGACTCTCTGCTTCTGACCTGATTCCTCTGTCTGCCTAATCGTCTGTATTCTGTCTTGTCACTCTGTTTTCCTGACTTCGGCTTGAATTGGACTTCGCTTCTGAATATCCCTAGCTGTTACTGCGCCATTTCCTGGACTTGACCCCGGATTGTTTTGACCTCTCTTTACTACCAGTAAGTAGTAATTATTATATTTACTTTCTGTTATTACAGTCTGTTTTCTGCACCTCAGAGATTAGTTATTACTGTAGTGACTCACGTCACATTCCCATTTCTTCCTCACTGGTAGTACCATTGTGCCCCTTCCTAAATATTGTGCAGGGATGGAACAATTGTTTCCCTTTCCACTTGTCCTATTCTGCTAGTATCATTAGTCTCCACCCAAAGCTCCCCTGCCAGTAACATTTTGTCTCTTCCAACCACTCCCCACCTGCTAGTAACACTCTACCATAAATGAGTCATCTCCACATAAGACAGTATATTCCATAATCTCAACTCTTCCAAGTTATAAATAGAAGGTAAAGTGTAGACAGAACTTTACAACTCTTCTCATACCTCTGGTTGAAGACCTGTGGCTATGAGACCATGATGTCACCACTAGTGAGGTAACTTGAAGCTCATGGTCGCCGATGCAAAATCTCCAATGGGGCTCACAATTATTGCTAATCTTTAACAGCCTTAGTATTTTTCTATAGACCAAAAGAACTTTTGGGGCCCTCTAGGCTCCAGGGCCAGGGTGCGATTGCAACCCCTGCACCTGTTGCAGTTACACCACCAGTCACCTCAGATCCTTTTCCCTTTCAAGTCATAGAGACTGCACCAGTAATGTAAAAATTGCATTATCAGCATACTCTTTGCTTTGTCTGCACAGGTGGCTTCCAACAATTTATGGCCCACCTGCCTGCTAGGACAGAATTCAAGTCCAGACTTGTCAATAAATTAGGTAGGTATAATGCGGATCAGTCAGTGGTCATCTTGCAGCTCTAAAAATGGCTATCAAAGACAGACCTTTTGCAAGCCGCTCTGTTTATCAGATCTTAGGGTTTGCCTTGGAATTCATCCTTTACACTCAATACAGGGATCGAGACTTACACAGAGTCCCTTGAATTAGGGTCACAGAATCAGCTGCTTGCTGATAATGTAGTCTGGAGTGGTCAGGTAGACTTATCAGAACCAGACCAAAATGTAGTCAAAAAAGAGGACAAGATCTTAACAGGTAAGATCACAAAATCAACAGGACCTAAAATCAAGAGACATACACCAGACAGGCAGGATTATATCTGGCAGCTGAGAATTAGCAGGGTGTGTTGCTGTCCTATTGGCCAAGGCAGTGAGCCAATTACTCCCGATGGACAACACTAAAACCCATACTGCCAGACAGAATTGTACTACCAGTTCAAGCCACCCTATTTTCATGAGCTGGACCAAGCCTGCACCTCCCACAGCTTCTCATCCTAACATCTCCACTATCAACAACATTGCCCATAGAATTAATATGGTAGCGTCTTGTGACAGAAGTTGATATTTCAGGAGCAGGTTCCAAAGGAGCTTTGACAGTAGGCTTGAGATTTATCAATGCTGGTAATCAAATACTTTTGTTTAATTGTTCAACATGAAATGTGATTACAGAAGACGTTTTGGCAGGTTGGAGGTCTGGAATAACAATGCTAGGAAGGAAAGACATTACTAATGCTATTGGGGGAGCAACTGATGCTGACCACTAAGCAGAGAAGAGTTATATAAGGCCAATTTTAGACAATTAGAAGCTTATAATTCTACTGTGAGAAACATTATTTCCAAGTGGAAAATCTTCAAGATAGTTTAAAATCTTCACTGGTGTGCGCTTTCCCCCCAATTCAACCCAATGACTAAAAAATTGGCAAAAAAAACTATAAGGGAGACTCTAAAGGTACCGTCACACGGGGAGATATCGCCGGCAATGTCACGGGCGATCTCATGAACGCGCACATCGCCGTGGCATTGCTGGTGAGATGTCACACATAGCAATATCACCGGCAACCATGGGCGAAGCGATGTTGGCTTTCAAGATCGCCGTGTCACACAGCACCACCTCACTCACAATGTGGGCGTACTTTTTCCCAGCACTTAGGAGCAAGGTGTGCCACACTGTCCTTGACGGCGCCAATCAATAGAAAGGATCATCACACACATTATTTCAGTAAGCACTTAATGCAACGCCGATGCGTTAAAGGAATCACCCACAGTAACGCTCTTGCGTTGCAAAATAAAAGTGGAAAAAAGATGACTGAAGATCTTTAGATTTGTGCCACATTTTGGCTCACACAGATGTGGTTACAAAATTATTGGGCACATATATCCATCGATTACACAGTTTATTCGTCCATGATGACCATTAGTAGTAAGCGATGTGATTATCATACACACACGCCGGGAGTAACACACCAAAGGAAGAGTTCTGTAACGCTCATTTAATAAAATTCTTGATTGACACTTTGTTGAGGGTTGTAATGCATGCACGAATAATCAAATATCAGCCAAGGAACTTGTATACAGTATTCCAGAATGTTGTATATAAGGGCTTACTGGTGGTGACAGCTTATAGGGGAAAAACTGGTGACAGGATCTTTTTAAAAGCCATTTCATACTTTATGGGGTTTTTTTTACTAAAAAAAGGACCTTTCTTACCAGACATTTCACATTTATGGCCCACAAAAAAGTCAGACTTATGATAGGCCCCATAGACTATAATTAGTATGAACAAATTTGTTAGAAAAATATTTGTACAAGAGTATCATGAGTATAAAAGGAGCCCAAGGGTGGTTGTAGCCTTAAACACCACCCACTCTTTTATTAGGGAATCCTCAATGCAAACCCTTCCTAACTAAATGTCTAGGGGTCCAGCCTGGACTTGTAATGGTTGTCTAGTTAAGTCATATTGTTGATTTATCCAATGGATAGGTATATTCAATGTCAGACAGACTGACACCTGTCACTCCCACTGATTAGCTGGTACAAGTGTCAGCGATGGCCTGATGTAAACACATGGAACAGAGCGCACTGCGCGGCTCCATTCATTGTATGGCTGATACTGTAGAACAGCTGCTGTACTCTTGAATAGAGCAGTTTGTCAGTACCTGGGAGCGACTGATATATATTGAATAGAGCTGCACAATGTAGCTCAGTCTTATGCGTTTAAATCTGTCCGCTGCCGGAGCTTATAGATAGGTCATCATTATCAATTGACACAGTAATTTAAGATTTAATCAGGGGCGTAACTACAGTAGGTGCAGGGGTTGCGATCGCACCCGGGCCCTGCAGCCTAGGGGGGCCCCAAAAGTCCATTTGGCCTATAGAAAAAGACTAATACTATTAAAGATTTGCAATAATTGGGGGCCCCGTTGGAGTTTTTGCATCAGGGCCCCTTGGCCTGAAGTTACGCCACTGGATTTAATTCATATGTCCATGTTTAAAGTGTACAGCACACAGATGCAACATGAATGAGATGTGTATGATGTCTGTCATGGATCCATTCATTGATGTGTGAGCTTGGTATGCAAATTGGACAAATGAGGCGATCAATCCAAAAGCTAAACCTTGGCTGCAGCTTGGCCATGAAATAGAATGGCATGATCCTAAGAACACCAGCTACCACTGATTGGCTGAAAAAGAAAGATGAAGATGTTAATGTTCCAATGAAAGTCCAGACCTCAACCCAATTAGCTGTGGTGAGACCTTAAGAGAGCTGTACTTAATGGTAATTTGCTCCCCTATCTGAAAGCAGAAAAGGGTAAAGGCAGAGACCCTGATTCCATTGATGTGTCACTTACAGGTCTGCTGGCTGTCATTTTTATAAAATCAGTGTTTTCTCTGCTACATATCTAGCAGTTATTTGAATGTGGAGCTTTATATCCCCACCCAAACCACTGATTGGCAGCTTTCTTCTAATATAAAGAATACACAGAAAGTTGCCAGTGTTGGGGGTGGGGGTTATACAGAGCTCATGAATATGGAGGCCTACCTGGCACCAAGCCAAGTAATCCTCTAATGATAATCTCCTGCTGATTAAATAGTGATTTTATCAAAACTACACTACGCAGCTCCACAAATGATACATGATCTGAATAAGGGTCTCTGTGCCTACATAATATTGCTCCCAGATTAGGCGGTAAAATCCTTGTGACAGATTCCCTTTAGAAGTATGCCTTCAAATCTCAATGAACTTAAATAATGTTGTGAGACACTGATAAAGCCATACAGAAAATGATTACCTCAAGTTATTACTGCTAGAGATAGTTTTATCAGAAGTTTATTCATAGGATGCACTTAATTTTTCAGAAACCTCTTTTGCATTTTAACCTACGTTTGCTCAAATAAATCTGGGTGTCATTTACAATGTATTTTTGTCTATATTCTGATACATAAAACCAAGGAATTTAAAGTGGGTGTACTTGGTTTTTATATGGCTGTATTGTATTTATAGTATAAAGTAATTATACTGTAGAGTATAAAAATAAAGCATATACCATTTTCCAGAATTTCTGAGCACTTGTCCTTACCAGCAAAGCTGCCCTAAAGTCCTTATTTAAATAAACCCATGCAGATCTTGCGGAAGACATCCACCTGTTATGACGGCTCCCAGGCATCTACAGTACTGCTTTCATTTGCTCATATTGGTTCTCTTTTTTGTTTCTCTATAATGTGATCACTAATTTCAGCGGCAGAAAATAAATGTAGCAATTAATATTTTTTTTTATTTTCAATAAACCAATACCTATATTTACCGATATCGATACCGGTGTTAGGCCGGCTTCACACAACGTTTTTTTCGTGTCCCGGGCTGTCCGGTGAGAACCAAACAGTCCCGGACCCAATTTTGGACATAATGTAGCCCTATGGTGCTAGATAGGGCCGGAGTGCAGTGATTTGCCATCCGGTTTTGTCCCTGTCTGGCAACATCAGGTTGCATTCGATTTTTGCACCGGACACAAAATCAGAGTTTGCAGGATTTTTGTGTCCGGGGCAAAAAGTTAAACAAAACCGGATTCGGCGCCCAATAACATGGGAGTCTATGGTCGTGGGATCGTGCTGCATCCGACAGAAAATGGGATCCGTCTGCTGGATGCCGGGTGCTGAAGTTCAGCGGCTGCCAGCGCCTGGACAGCTCCCGGCTGAGATTTCAGAGCCTCGGCTAGCTCCCCACTAGTCGCAATTATCACATTTCAGCAAGGGACAGCTCCAGCAGCCGCGGACTGCCGATTCCGTAGCTGTCAGGCTCCGGACTGCCGATTCCGGAGCTGTCAGGCTCTGTTCGGTGCTTCCTGCAAAACACCGGACACAGACTGACAGCTCTAAAACCGTGGTGTGAAGAGAAAAAAACAAACATTAATTATATTTAAAGGAGGAGTAGGAAACTGGGCACCGACAGGTTATCGTAATGGCTGCTAAGTGCACCTCTCTATACCACCAATTCAGCTGGTGTTGCTCGCTAAAATAGCAATCGTAGAAATCCACAAGTAGATAGAAAGATAAGTGGCACTCACCATAAGCTGATAATGTCCTTTAATTCATCTTAGAGCATCTGCAGAGATGAATACAGCGGGGAGAGGGAGTGAGGGTCGGAGGTATTTTTTAAGAAAGTAAGTATATATTTAAGTAAGTATATAAAAATAAATTCCTAAATTGAAAATGCATTATTGGAATTGTAGTCATGATAAGAAAGAATATTCCAATAATCAGGAATGTTAAATTTTCTTTAAGAAAACGTTTCATGTCCTTGAATGCTATTAATCTGCAGATATAAAAATTAATCTACAGATTTAGAGTTACAATGTTGTCTGGCCGCCTTACTAAAAGTGTGGCTACTGGGAGAAAATTAACTTTGTTTCTCCGTGGAGCCAAAAGCTACAGTACTCACTCACAGCATTGTGATTGGCAGCTGTACCCATTCCTGCAGGTTAATAACATTTGTGGACATGTTATATTCCCTTTAAGACTAGCTTATTATGGTTGCACACAATGTTTATGTTAATTAGGGATGCATCTCTTGTTGCTAATGCTTATTTATTCTCTGGAATAATTGAGGTTAAAGACGTTGACCCCATAGTATTCACAAAGTGATAGCACATCCTAGCAATGTGCCACCACTTTATAAATTAGAAATTATCCTTTAACAATATATTACATAAATCTATGAGATTTCAAACCTATCTCTCCCTCACCACTCTACACCCTCTTCTTTGATTGACAGCTCTGTCGTCATACACCCAGACTGGGCAGACAGACATAAAACATGCAAGTGGAAAGATGTACTTAAATGTTTCGCCACGCTATGATTCTTCAAGTGCCTGTACATTGTTTGTCCATTTAAAGGTTTATGGGCTTAATTTATAACCATATGCAAACACTTACTGGCTCATGTTACTTGTACCTAAAAAAAACTCTAGAATTTGACCATTTCTCACTCTTGAAACTAAAAATCACTTACTGTTGCTCTTATTTATTCTCTTCTGGACTACTGCAACTCTTTACTGATCGGTCTCCCTCTAACCAAACTTTCTCCTCTCCAGGGTCATCTTTCTGTCCAGCCACGTTACAGATGCCTCCGCCTTATGCCAGTCACTACACTGGTTGCCCATCCACTACAGGATACAATGTAAACTTATCTGTCTCACTCACAAAGCTCTCCACAGTTATGCACTCCCCTATATCGCATCCCTTGTCTCTATCTATCAGCATACCTGTGCCCTCCATTCTGCAACTGATCTCAGATTAATATCACTCATAATTCAAAGCTCACACCTCCGTCTCCAAGTTTTCTCTTGTACCAGTGCTCTGGAATGCACTACCCCAAATGTTGTGAATAATTACTAGCCCCCATGTTTTTAAGTGTGCCTTAAAAACATATCTCTTCAGAGAGGCCTTTCACCTCAACTGACTAACATAACGTTCCCCCTTCCCTGATCCACCCTTCTAAATGTTAAACACAACCTGCTCCTTTTCCTAGTCATCTGTCTTCACATCCTTCCCAAAACTAATAGCATGTAAGTGTATATAGACAAAACTAGCCAATGATTAGAGCATGTAGGGGCCATGGGGTACTCAGAGCCGGGCCCTCTTGATGTCCTCGAGCATCTGGGGGCTGTCACAGTTGCGTGACCCGGTCCGTGGCCACCCGGATGGGCGGTGAGTAAAAAGGGGAATTGAAAATGGGAAAGAAAAAGTAAAAGTTTAAGAGTTTGTCATGATGTCACCCATGGAAGAAGGCCGGAAGGGGCTGCTGCTGAAGTCTGGGACTTCTGGGGATAATGGAGTTTCAGCTGTGATGGTTTAGCTCCCCACAGGAGGTGCAGGTCCCCAGGGCATCCGGAGTTAAGGCGATTTGGGATGATGGAAGGCCAGTAAGGCAGAGCTAGCTGTTGGGCAAGGTCAGGGCGGCTCAACTGCAGGGCCCTGCAATCTGTGCGGTTTGGCAGCCTACCGTTCCCCAGGTGCAGGTGGAAAATAAAAGTCTCTCACACAGTCTGAGTTCCAACTCAGTTTACTTGCCTTCTTTTGTCAGGTACTTGAAGTTACAGCACAAGTACAGTGGCGGCCTGGGTATTCCTTGGCAACCAGGATCAGATGATAGGGAAAAAATGGTGTGTCACAGTCCGCGCTGCCACGATCATCCACTCCAAAGAAAACACGTGAAGATGGAACTTCCACGAAATACTTTATTTCCTCCTGCCTCCTACGCGTTTCGGTGCCCTCCTGGCACCTTCCTCAGGGATCCCTGAGGAAGGTGCCAGGAGGGCACCGAAACGCGTAGGAGGCAGGAGGAAATAAAGTATTTCGTGGAAGTTCCATCTTCACGTGTTTTCTTTGGAGTGGATGATCGTGGCAGGCGGGACTGTGACACACCATTTTTTCCCTATCATCTGATGTAGCTCCACACTTGTGTGGACGGTGGAAGTCCTGCAGCGGCTATCTGGTAACAATCTTCATTTAACGCCTTCAAGCCAGTTGTGGGTTACACAACTGCCCCAGGTGAGTGAATCCCTATTTTCACCGCTTACATACTCAGTGCCACATTGATAGGGCACTATTGCGCCTCTTGTTCCCCCTCCTTTTTTATCTTGGCAACCAGGATGGCTTGTCCAGTACACCCCCTTTGTGTTCCTTTCCTCTTGGGCTTTTCTCTCTCTCAGTGCTGGCTGTTCTCCTTCCTGCACGTGCCTCAGCACACAGAGCCCCGATCCAGCAGCCACGGGCTTTCTTGGGTGACCGGCAGAGTCCCCTGGCTCTAATACGTCTGCCTTGTATGCAAAGTTTTGGGAGTTTGCCACAGCTCTTGGAGTTCTCGTGGCCCATGGTTATGTAGGTGGAGCTTGGAGCCTCCTCGCCACCTTCAAGGCCGGGCCCCTGGTTCTCTCTCTGTTTTTCCACTTCACTGCAGATTCAGATGCACGGGTGGCTCACTCACTGCCCACACTCCTAGGACTCTCTATGGCTTCCTGTGGTCTCCAGACCTGGGACAGACCTCATCGTGGTTTCAGCCTCTGGGTCCATACTCTCTGTCTTCTTTCTCCGGTGTCCTCCTCTGACTAACCTCTTTAACTAAATGACCTCTACTTCCTGTGGTGTTTTCCCTTTGTCCTCTTCCTTTCCCTAACTGCTTCCTGCACTAACATCCCACCTACCACTTTCTTCACCCGCCGTCACACATCTGCCTGAGCCGTCCCACTACCTGGGTGCACTCACAAGCTCTGGGACCAGGTGTGTTGGGTGTGTTTGTGGGTGAGTGGACTCGCCAACCCTGGTTGCCGCAAACTAGTAGTGGCGACTGGACCGCAGGGATGCCACACTCCCCCTTAGCACAGATTAGCGCGTCCTCATACTAACACACAGATTAAATGTTGTTGCAACTAGAACTCAATTTTTCTTAAAACATAAAACAACAATAACAGTAATAATGAATGGAGTCTCAAAAAGGAAAAAGAACAAAAACCAAAGAATGACAGAGTCTTAACAATGAAAAATTACACAAACCTAGAAAAACTTGAAAAAACAGTCACTACGGCGCTTAGTCCTTTCACCGATGGCTGAAGAAAAGTTATTTAGTGAAGTGTCTTTACCACAACCAGTCCTGTGGTTTTATTGGTCCATCTTTAGTCCAAATTTCAAGCAATTTGTAAAAGTTCACACAGTAAGTCCTGTAGGCATAGTACACTTGGCGGTTGCATTGTTACTTAGTTGCATAGAAAACAAAACACATTTACCTTTTAAACTGCTTAACTGTCCATTTAATGCTTACTGTATATCTCCTAATGGTTTCGCTAGGAATCATTACTAAACATTTACACCTATAACAAATTCTAATTATATACACGCAACTTAAGTGGGTTAACTTTTGTTATTTTCATTAAGGCATTCTACAGTTCTTCTTACTGCTGGTGAATAGGTAGGGCAACCTTAAGGGAACTTGCAGCACTGTCTCTGGCTGCCAAGCATGATGCAGCAACCAGGCCTAAAGCTGCTGCTTCTGGCTGTCCATCAGGTTTGGTGCAGCAGCCACCTCCAGCTCAGGAGTCACTGACATTACTAGTTCTGGAATCCTCTCCGGGCCACTGGGGGAGTCCGTCTCTTCAACCCCACATGTCGGAGTCCTCTGGGCGCCGCTCGCCATTGCGCCGCTACAGTTCTCTGCTCTCCAGAACTCCTGGTCCACCGGAGGCATCCTACAGGTCCAGCTCGAGCAACTGGCTATGACCCTTCTCTGGTGAGCTGGGGGCAGGGGGAGTCCTCCAATGCCACACAACGCTTCGGGTTGTCTTGGCCTTGTTCCGCCATCTTGGACACCACGCGGACGCTGAAGTTCCCGCCACCCCATCTGCAGTTTGTGCCAGAGTCTGCCTCTGCCCCTCCTTTCATGGGCGTGCCTCTGTTCTCAGGCCATTGGTCACACCCCTGGATTGAGCGATATAGTCTATTGGTCCACCCTCCCGAATCTTGGAGGGTGCAGCTGTCATGGTTTAGCTCCCCATGGGAGGAGCAGGTCCCCAGGGCATCCGGAGTTAAGGTGATTTGGGGTGATGGAAGGCCAACGGGGCAGAACTAGCTGTTGGGTAAGGTCAGGGCGGCTCCACTGCAGGACCCTGCAATCTGTGCGGTTTGGCAGCCTACTGCTCCCCAGGTGCAGGCGGGAAATAAGAGTCTCACACACAGTCTGAGTTCCAACCCAGTTTACTTGGCTTCTTTTGTCAGGTACTTCAAGTTACAGCATAAGTACAGTGGTGGCCCGGGTATTCCTTGGCAACCAGGATGGCTTGTCCAGTACACCCCCTTTGTGTTTCTTTCCTCTTGGGCTTTTCCCTCTCTCAGCACTGCCTGTTCTCTTTCCTGAAAGAGCCTTCGCACACAGAGCCCTGATCCAGCAGCCACGGGCCTTCTTGGGTGACCAGCAGAGTCTCCTGGCCTAATATGTCTGCCTTGTCTGCGCTGTGTCGGGAGTTGGCCACAGCTCTTGGAGATCTCGTGTCCCTCAGTTATGTGGTTGGAGCTTGGAGCCTCCTTGCCACCTTCAGGGCCAGGCCCCTGGTTCTCACCTAGTCTTTCCACTTCACTGTAGATTCGGACGCAAGGGTGGATCGCTCACTGCCCACGCCTCTAGGACTCTCTCTGGCTTCCTGCGGTCTCTAGCCCCAGGACCAGGGACAGGCGTCATGCTGGTTCCGACCTCTGGGTCTGTGCTCTCTGTCTTGTCTCTCTGGTGTCCTCCTCCGACTAACCTCCTCGACTGAATGACCTCTACTTCCTGTAGTGTGTTCCCTTTGTCCTCTTCCTTTCCCTAACCGCTTTCTGCATTAACGTCCCACCAACCACCTTTCTCCGCCTGCCGTCCCAAAGGTGCCTGAACCGTCCCACTACCTGCGTGCACCCGCTAGCTCTGGGACTTGGTGTGTTGGGTGTATTTGTGGGTGAGTGGACTTCCCAAGCCCGGTTGCCGCAAATTGGTAGAGGAGACCAGACCGCAGGGGTGCCACATAGCCTCACATGAAAAACACCTATTTATCATAATGATGGCTGAATCGGACCCTACAAGCATGTCTTAACTACTGTGTCCCCCTATGTCCTTATAGATTGTAAGCTTTCGAACAGGGCTGTCACCCCTCCTGTAACTGGTGAACAATGTAATATTTTGTATTGTCATTATTGTCTGTTCATTGCCCAGTGCTCAATTGTAAAGTGCTGCAGAATATGTTGGGACTCTATAAGTAAAAATGTATTATTATTATAACTAGAGATGATTGTAAATTGAAATTTAAGTCGAATTTTATGAAATTGCAAGATCCCGGAAGATTTGAATAATTTGCAATTCAATTCACATCAATCAGCTAAAAAATGGCAACTACAACTTTACACATTACAGAGAATTGATTGAGTCAGTTACAGAAGGCTCATATGACCTCAAGTGTGACCAAGGTGAGGTAACCATAATATCTTGCAGCTATCACATTACATATTATAATGCAACCAATCTGGAGATAGTATCATAGCCAGTATAAAAGCCTAAGCAGGAAATGTAGCAGCCATTACAGGGTAATTTATGATACTGAGAAATTCTCTACCAACTTAGCAATAGACAGTAAGCGAGAGACCTAAAACTTTGGATAAATACTCCAGACGGTAATATATTGTACAACTGCAGCATTGAAGGAGATGAAAGTAGTAGAGAGATTCAATTTATAGATGTGGAGGGAGAAAAGTGCCAGCAGCAGTGATAGACCAAGTGTGATTGATCAGTGATATGGAGTAGCTGACATCTGTCCTGCTGCAGTTGAATTACAATTACACATTTTTCTTCATTTTTACTGCAGAAAAAGACAGCACCATCATTTTTACAGAAAAAAAATCTGCAATCTGCCTCAGATAGTATGATTGCTTGTCATAAGCGACTGCATAAGCTTTTGCATTTCTTGTGCAATCATTTTTGCAAGAAGGAATAATTATCTTTGAACAATATAAAAAAAACTCCAGACACCTAGCATTTCCTAATTTGTAATTTTTGGTTAGAAGTTGAATTTTATTGCAATAAAAATTAAAAAAAATTACAAAAATGTAGACATTTAACTGCATGTCTGTTTTACTAGTCCAAGTTGAAAACTGTACACACCACAGCTGCTACCACAATTTGCTTTTTGCACCTACCTAACTTATCAAATTTCATGCTTTACAGCAAGTGTTGAAAAAGTAGGGATGAAAAGATTGTTAAAATTGTTGTACAAAATATATTTTAAAAGAAAATCAGCAATGGCAATAGATAAAGAATTGTAAATGGACAAAAAATTGTGCCATGGTTAAGAATGTAGTTGTATTGGGACGAAGTGTCTCAGGATCCGCGCTGCTGAATGAATAAAACCAGAAACTAGAACACTGGTTTCAATGGATGTTGTTTATTCCTACGCATTTCGGAACATTACCATGCTCTTTCCTCAGGGACAAAACCCAGGTTTTTCCCCTGAGGAAGGAGCATGGTAACACTCCGAAACGTGTAGGAATAAAGAATAGAGATGGGCGAGTCCGAAAAGACTCGGAATCGCAAGACCCCAACGAGTCCGAGTCAAGGACTCGGGACTCGTTGCGAGTCCAGCGAGTCCAATGTTAATGAATAGGGACCCGAGTAATAGCGAATAATGACATTTACAACTCGCTGATGTGTCTCTGAAAGTGTGTGAGTCCAAACTCGCTGGTTTTTCTCTTATTTTGAGGCTTGTAGCCGATGATGCGAGGGAAGGGATTCTCCAGCACACACCATGCTTTAAGGAAACAGGAAGCGAGTCGCGCTGACAGGCGCACACACAGAGCGATCCATTCATCAGTGCAATCATGGCAGCAGGACGTGGCACGGTGAACACACTGCGTCTTATTGCACTTGTGGAGGCTCGTCCATTTCTATGGCTCCCTACAGATCCTGACTATGGGGATACGACCCAAATTAATACAGCCTGGAGAGAGATCGCCCAAGAGATGTTCCCTGCGTTCCATCGGAGTGACCATGAGGAACAGAGCAATCTAAGTAAGTTAAATGAGTTTACACGTTATATATTGCATTTACTGTATATATACTCGTGTATAAGCCGACCCGTGTATAAGCCGACCCCCCTATTTTTGCCCCGAAAAACTATGAAAACATATTCACCGCCATCCTGGTATACAGCGGCTATCACTGGTAGACAGCCCCCAGCAGAGTATACACCTCCCCCTGCAGAGTATACAGGCCCCCAGCTGGGTATACATGCCCCCATATTGTGGTATACAGGCAGGGGCGGACTGGCCCAGGTGCCACGGGTCATGCGGCTGCAGGAGCATGAATAATCCGCATGTCCCTGAAGCAGCAGGCGGAAACGGAAGCTCCTGGCCGCGCGATGACGTCATCAGCACGCGGCTGCGTCCGGGAGTGAGCGTCTGTGAGTGGCGTGCGGCTGTGACTGTTAGCGAGCGGCTGTGAGGAGCGCGAGGCTGCGGCTGGGAGCGAGCCATAGGATAATGCGGGAGCTGCGGTGACTGTGAGGCGGCCGCCAGTCATCACCCCCCCCCCCACACCCCGTCCTCACCTGTGTCGGGCCAGTGAGGGAGGGTTGCGACCCAAACTGTAGGGTGCCAGTCAGTCCCTGTATACAGGGCCCTCAGTGTGTGTACAGGCCCCCCCAGCAGTGGGTATACAGGGCCCCCAGCAGTGGGTAGACAGTGGCCCAGTGGGTTTACAGGGCCCCCAGCAGTGGGAATACAGGGCCCCCATAGCAGGGTATACAGGACCCTGAATGTGTTATCATGCTCCACTGCATAGTTGCCTATATTTGGATGGGGTCACAACAGTACAATGAGTTTAATGTCTGATCCTCCTGGCTCTTTCGGCCAAGGGGTTGGGTGTATATAAATACCACTAATGACCAGAGTCTGGTGCCCGCACTATTACATTCTCTATGCGTTGACATGTGTCCTGCCTCATTTGTGATTGTGGCCACGTGAGCTCAATGTCCGTAATGCTGTTGATGATGTTCCACACTGTCGTGTCACTGTGCCTTGTATACACATTACACACACAAAATGAATAAAATGTTATTGTTGATTTGTACACATACTTTTGTTGTTTCAAATATTACACATCTCTAAAGCCGGTTTCAAATCATTTCACAGTTGACCATCTTAAAAAACGGTGGAGGAGCTGCCGGGACCAGCATAAGAAGCAGTACCGGCAGTACTCAGAGAGACAACCGGGAGCCGCTCCATTGCTCAACCACTACCACTTTTATGACCGGCTGTCCTTCCTTCACCCGGTGGCCCGTATGCCAAGGTATGTGTCTGCAGCACTGTTGTGTACATTTAGTATTATTTATTAATATATACATTAGGTTCCATTTCGGGTCTGTGGGTAGCAGAGTATACACGTGGCTCTGTGGGTAGCAGAGTATACAGGCGGGTCTGTGGGTAGCAGAGTATACAGGCGGGTCTGAGGTAGCAGAGTATACAGGCGTCTCTGTGGGTAGCAGAGTATACAGGCGGGTCTGAGGTAGCAGAGTATACAGGCGTCTCTGTGGGTAGCAGAGTATACAGGCGGGTCTGAGGTAGCAGAGTATAAAGACGGCTCTGTGGGTAGCAGAGTATACAGGCGGGTCTGTGGGTAGCAGAGTATACAGGCGGGTCTGTGGGTAGCAGAGTATACAGGCGGGTCTGTGGGTAGCAGAGTATACAGGCGGGTCTGAGGTAGCAGAGTATACAGGCGGGTCTGAGGTAGCAGAGTATACAGGCGGGTCTGAGGTAGCAGAGTATACAGGCGTCTCTGTGGGTAGCAGAGTATACAGGCGGGTCTGTGGGTAGCAGAGTATACAGGCGGGTCTGAGGTAGCAGAGTATACAGGCGGGTCTGAGGTAGCAGAGTATACAGGCGGGTCTGAGGTAGCAGAGTATACAGGCGGGTCTGTGGGTAGCAGAGTATACAGGCGGGTCTGAGGTAGCAGAGTATACAGGCGTCTCTGTGGGTAGCAGAGTATACAGGCGGGTCTGTGGGTAGCAGAGTATACAGGCGGGTCTGAGGTAGCAGAGTATACAGGCGGGTCTGAGGTAGCAGAGTATACAGGCGGGTCTGAGGTAGCAGAGTATACAGGCGGGTCTGTGGGTAGCAGAGTATACAGGCGGGTCTGAGGTAGCAGAGTATACAGGCGGGTCTGTGGGTAGCAGAGTATACAGGCGGGTCTGAGGTAGCAGAGTATACAGGCGGGTCTGTGGGTAGCAGAGTATACAGGCGGGTCTGTGGGTAGCAGAGTATACAGGCGGGTCTGAGGTAGCAGAGTATACAGGCGGGTCTGAGGTAGCAGAGTATAAAGACGGCTCTGTGGGTAGCAGAGTATATAGGTGATGAGAATAGGGTTAATAGATGGTGCTACAGTGTTGGGGCGTGCTAGAGGGAGCAGAGATCCGATTACTGCCATAATTTCTGACCTTATTAAAGATAGCGGCCGCAGCTAAATGACATCATGGCAAAGGTAAACATGGGGTGTGGTTAGCTGCAGGAGGTTAGTGAGAGGTGTGGGTTGTTTGGCAGAGGGCGTGGTGTGGGCGTGGTGAGCGCTGCTCCAGCGTCAGATACGCTGCGAGCGTGGAACCGCGGCACATCTCCAGGAGCAGAGGACGTGTCCGGTACGTCCGTAGCCCCCGGCCTCCCCGTTGTCCGCACACACAGCCCCGCTGTGACCTCTGCAGTGTCACAGGCCCCGGCGGGCGTCTGTCATCTCCTCCTGACACTGACCTCCTCCTGATTTGATTGTCTGTGTTGTCCCCCCCCGCTGTCAGCATCAGTGATCTGCTAAGACCTGTGGGTGCACAGACGGGGGAAGTACAAATGCCAGCATGCCGGGGCGGATTGGGCGCTGTGAGGGGCGCAGGTCTTGCTGTGAGCGGAGGGCGCGAGGCCGCTCGAGAAAACGCTATAGCGGCTGTGTGAGTTAAGCGTCTGCGGCTCGCGAAGGCGCATACGCGTCTCCGCTCGCAGTGACGCTAAGGAGTTTGGGATTAGGCTACAGTGCCGGAATTTCAAACTCCCGATTATATAAATAGATTATATATATATATATTGTATACCTTTCAACCCCTTCCCTGCTTTATATAGATGATATAAGCTAAAAGTTTTGTGAATTAAGTATGTCAAGTAAAAAGTGAAGTCAGGGGGACTTTTTTTTTTCATGTGAACCATTGGTGTTATTGATCGTCTAGATTAGATGGGATGGGGGGGGGTGGGTGTTAATCAGGGGGTGAAAAATTATGTATTAGTATGGAATTAGCAAAGAAAGTCACGTATTCCTTTATGTTATGTACAGTTGGTTATTCTTTCATAATAATAACAAATATCTGATTAATAATACACAGATACACAGAGTCTAAAAAGCGTGCAACTTAATGTTTGACCTATGTTTTTGTTTCCAAATGCAATGCATTCACCAAATTTTTTTTTACTTTACCCACAGAGAAGCTTACTACAGAGGGCGGCGTGCTGTGAACCCTCCACCGCCAAACAAAAGGCGGCGTGGAGAACACCCACCACCACCACCACGGCCGGCGCCACCACCACCACCGCCGTCGCCGCCGCCACCACCACCACCACCACAGCATCGCCAGGGCCAGCACCACCACCGCCGCCACCAGCGGCCGGGCCAGCACCACCACCGCCGCCACCAGCGGCAGGCCCATCAACACCACCACCGCCGTCCCCGCCACCACCACCACCACCGCCACCAGCGGCAGGGTCCGCACCACCACCGCCCCCACCAGCGGCAGGGCCAGCACCACCACCGCCACCACCAGCGGCAGGGCCAGCACCACCACCGCCACCACCAGCGGCAGGGCCAGCACCACCAGCGGCAGGCCCAGCTTATGGTCCCATCCCGGGGTCTGCACAATTAAGTGTGCAACAGAGTAATGCTGACTTTGCCCGCAGTATTATACCATTCATGGATAATATTCCATTTGACAGGCTACTGCGGGCAAGGTCAGCATTACAGATAGTGCTGGAAGCCTGTCAGCCAGGAAACGACCCCGGTGATGTGTTCCAATATTTGGATGGGTGGAAAATAAACTCTAACAGGCTGGCAGGCCCACAACACGGGACAGCCAAGTCCCACCCCACAGGGCTTTGCCTCACTGCCAGTGGCCAGCGAACAGGGACCTACCACCGTTCCCTACACCTGTTCAGATGATCCACCCTGAAGGGTTCGGCCAGGCCATCCGTGGGGCCCTTGACCTTTTGCAGGACGGACAGCCCACCTACCAGGACCTGTAGGGCTCCATTTATTGTTTTTGATGTAGTTACCTTAATTAAAGGTAGTATTTGTTGGAATGTCCAAACAGTGCTGCCATTTTTTTTTTTAAACACAGTTTTAAAAACCAGCTTTGTGTCTGTCTTTTTTTCAAGGAATGAATGTGGATTTTTTTTTTTGGTTGGGCTTCAAGTCATCATAATTATTATAATTATTTATTTATATAGCGGCCATAGGTTCCATGGCGCTTTACATGAGGAAAAGGTAGAGAAGGACAAGTACAATAAACATAGACAATAAGGTCATACAGGTACAATAGTAGAGGACCCTGTACGCGTGGGCTCACATTCTACGAGGGGTGGGTGGGGATACAATAGGGTGGGGAAGGTGTCGGTCGTGGGGCGTGTAGCGGGGTCTCATGGCAGGTTGTAGGCCTGTCGGAAGAGGTGAGTCTTTATAAGTATCTTTAAGGTTCAGAGGGTAGGCGACTGACTGATGAGGTGGGGCAGGGAGTTCCATAGCATGGCGGATGACCGGGAGAAATCCTGTATGCGGTTGTGGGAAGAGGAGATGAGGGTGGACTGTAGGACAAGTTCTTGGGATGAACGCAGGTTGCGTGAGGGATGGTATCGGGAGATCATGTCGGAGATGTATGGTGGGGATAGGTTGTGTAAGGCTTTGAATGTCATGGTCAGTGTTTTAAAGTGAGCTCTCTGTGGGCCGGAGGGGCCAGTGAACGGCTTGGCAGAGGGGGTAGGCAGGGGAGTAGCGTGAGGACAGATGGATTAGCCGGGCAGCAGAGTTTAGTATAGATTGGAGAGTTGCAAGAGAGTTGGCAGGGAGACCTATGCGAAGGAGGTTGCAGTAGTCAAGGCGGGAGATGATGAGGGCATTTATGAGTGTTTCAGCAGTGTCAGGATTGAGGAACGACCGAATTGGTTAAATATTTTTGAGTTGGAGTCACAGGGACTTGGTTAGGGACTACAGGTGGGGCTTGAAGGAGAGGGAGGAGTCAAGGATTACCCCGAGACAGTTGGCGTGGTGGACAGGGGAGAGAGCATCATTAGCAAGTACTTTACGGCCCGCATGGCGCATGAAGTCACCTTGGTTACTAAGTGTCAAATCATGACTCCACATACAACTGTTGCTGACAAACAGTGCCTGTGTTTGGGGGTTACTTTATGCCTCACTATGGCAACAAGACTATGAACACACATGTGAGAGGCTGGGACGTCTACATGCTACACATCGCGTCTACGCGTTTTGTATGGAGCGTACAGTGGGACCCTTCAACAGGCTCCAGCAGGATGATAGTCCAAGCAACGCCCACGATGCAGGCATAGGATTGGTGCCTGGAAAAATTAGCCCAAGGGGCTGTTTCCCATTTTTGGTATAAATGTAGGCCTAAGGGCCATAAAAAGCTTGTTAGCCAGGGTGTCTCCCAAACCATGATAAGCTTGTTAGCCTGTGTGGCTCAAAAAATTAGCCCAAGGGGCTGTTTCCCATTTTTGGTATAAATGTAGGTCTAAGGGCCATACAAAGCTTGTTAGCCAGGGTGTCTCCCAAACCATGATAAGCTTGTTAGCCTGTGTGGCTCAAAAAATTAGCCCAAGGGGCTGTTTCCCATTTTTGGTATAAATGTAGGTCTAAGGGCCATACAAAGCTTGTTAGCCAGGGTGTCTCCCAAACCATGATAAGCTTGTTAGCCTTTGTGGCTCAAAAAATTAGCCCAAGGGGCTGTTTCCCATTTTTGGTATAAATGTAGGTCTAAGGGCCATACAAAGCTTGTTAGCCAGGGTGTCTCCCAAACCATGATAAGCTTGTTAGCCTGTGTGGCTCAAAAAATTAGCCCAAGGGGCTGTTTCCCATTTTTGGTATAAATGTAGGTCTAAGGGCCATACAAAGCTTGTTAGCCAGGGTGTCTCCCAAACCATGATAAGCTTGTTAGCCTGTGTGGCTCAAAAAATTAGCCCAAGGGGCTGTTTCCCATTTTTGGTATAAATGTAGGTCTAAGGGCCATACAAAGCTTGTTAGCCAGGGTGTCTCCCAAACCATGATAAGCTTGTTAGCCTTTGTGGCTCAAAAAATTAGCCCAAGGGGCTGTTTCCCATTTTTGGTATAAATGTAGGCCTAAGGGCCATAAAAAGCTTGTTAGCCAGGGTGTCTCCCAAACCATGATAAGCTTGTTAGCCTGTGTGGCTCAAAAAATTAGCCCAAGGGGCTGTTTCCCATTTTTGGTATAAATGTAGGTCTAAGGGCCATACAAAGCTTGTTAGCCAGGGTGTCTCCCAAACCATGATAAGCTTGTTAGCCTGGTGGCTCAAAAAATTAGCCCAAGGGGCTGTTTCCCATTTTTGGTATAAATGTAGGCCTAAGGGCCATAAAAAGCTTGTTAGCCAGGGTGTCTCCCAAACCATGATAAGCTTGTTAGCCTGGGTGGCTCAAAAAATTAGCCCAAGGGGCTGTTTCCCATTTTTGGTATAAATGTAGGCCTAAGGGCCATAAAAAGCTTGTTAGCCAGGGTGTCTCCCAAACCATGATAAGCTTGTTAGCCTGGGTGGCTCAAAAAATTACCCCAAGGGGCTGTTTCCCATTTTTGGTATAAATGTAGGCCTAAGGGCCATAAAAAGCTTGTTAGCCAGGGTGTCTCCCAAACCATGATAAGCTTGTTAGCCTGTGTGGCTCGAAAAATTAGCCCAAGGGGCTGTTTCCCATTTTTGGTATACATGTAGGTCTAAGGGCCATACAAAGCTTGTTAGCCAGGGTGTCTCCCAAACCATGATAAGCTTGTTAGCCTGTGTGGCTCAAAAAATTAGCCCAAAGGGCTTAATAAAGTATATTTTTAAATAAAGCAGGGCGCTTGGCCCATTGCATATTATTGCTTGGACTAGGAGCATAGAAGAAGCAAGGCCAACTATGCAGTCGTAGGCTTGGTGCCTCAAAAAATTAGCCCAAAGGGCTTAATAACGTATTTTTTTACATAAAGCAGGGCGCTTGGCCCATAGCATATTATTGCTTGGACTGGGTGCCGAATGAAATCAACAGAGCTACGGGACTTGTCATTAATTCCTGTCCAAAATGGGCATATTGTTAACAGCGCAATATCCCAATCATATAAATTATGATTAGGTTAATCTAGGATTGTGTACTGTCGTCAGGAGGGCTTAGGAACTGTGATGATATCCAATCCTTGTTGAATTTAATTAGAGTGAGCCTGTCGGCATTTTCTGTGGTGAGGCGGGACCTTCTATCAGTGACTATACCCCCAGCGGCACTGAAAACACGCTCTGATGTCACACTAGCAGCTGGGCATGCCAGCACCTCCAAGGCATACAATGACAGCTCAGTCCAAGTGTGCAGCTTGGAAACCCAGTAATTAAAGGGTACAGAAGGGTCGGTTAGGAAGCTGGTACTGTCACTGAGATACTGCTGCACCATGTTGGACAATAGTTGTCTCCTACTCAAGGTCACCGTTGGCAAATTACGTTCTTGATTGGAAGGTCTGTTGAACATCGCCCAGTTGGCGGACATCTTACCCCCACCTCTTCTTGTCATTGATGGCGTTTGTGTCCCAACCAAAGGCTGCTGTTGGAAAGAGCTGGTTCTTCGATGTATAGCGGATTCAGACGGTGATATTGCCAGCAAAATATCAAGAAGAACCCTCTTTACATGATCCATCGTTAAGCCCCTGGATGAGTGCGACAGCAGCGACTGAAATTTGTCTTTGTACCGTGGGTCCAAAAACGTTGACAACCAGTAGAGGTCGCTGTCATAGATGTGTATGACGCGTGGATCTTTGGAGACACATTGACACATTACTTCAGCCATGTGTGCTAAGCTGCAAAGACTCATCTCCTCGGTTACAACAGAATGAAGATCACTACGCGTCGTGGCCTCTAAATCGGTGTCCGCCTCCTCCTCTTCAGCCCACCCATGCTGTACCGACATAAACGTAGGGTTGGGAGTACCATCAGGGTTCACATCAGTACCAGACAAAAATAAATCTTCTTCATCATCACCCTCATCACCATCTTCCTGAACCAATGTAGCCTGCTGATATTGGCTAGGGTGGCTAGGATCAGCGATGTTCAATTCTGGCTCCATAGCCATCCGCTGTGCTCTCAAAGCATCTGTTTTGAGATTCAATAGGGATTCTTGGAGCAGGCAGAGCATGGGGATGGTGAGACTTATAATCGACTGATCCCCACTGACAAGTTTGGTACAGTATTCGAAGTTATCCAGCAACTCGCAAAGGTCAGCGATCCAGACCCACTCGAAAGTAGTGATGTGTGTGGTATGACTTCCAGGTTGACGGGCATGTTGCAGCTGAAATTCCGCTATTGCCTTCTGCTGCTCATTAAACCTTGCCAGCATATGGAAGGTGGAGTTCCATCGCGTAGGCATGTCGCAAATTAGCCTGTGTTTCGGCAAGTTAAATTGGATTTGAAGGGCAGAAAGACTTGCAGCTGCTGTGGACGAATGTCTAAAGTGGGCGCAAATTCGCCTCACCTTATCCAGTAGCTCAGATAACTCTGGGTATATTTTGAGGAATTTCTGAACTACCAGGTTCAGGACATGAGCCATGCAAGGCACATGTACAAGTTTACCGTGCTTTATTGCCGCCACAAGGTTTGCACCATTATCGCTCACAACTAGACCTGGTTGTAGTTCCAGTGGGGCCAGCCACTCATCGGTCTGTTGCTTGAGACCTTTCCACAACTCTGTTGCAGTGTGACGTGTGTCACCTAGGCAGATAAGCTTCAGAAGAGCCTGTTGTCGCCTTGCAGAAGCAGTACTGCAAAGCTCCCAACTCGGACGTGATGGTGCTTGAGGCTCAGCAGTGGACAAGGAAGTGGCAGAAGCAGATTGGGCACTGGACATATATGAGGAGGCAGACACCCGGAATGATGTTGGGCCCGCTATTCGTGGAGTTGGAAGTATGTCAGATGGTACAGTTTTAGAAGTTGGGACACTCTCCACCAGGTTGATCCAGTGAGCCGTTAGTGAAATGTATCTGCCCTGTCCACAACTACTTGTCCACGTGTCCGTTGTTAGGTGGACTTTGGCGGTGACAGCATTTGTTAAAGCACGTTTTAAGTTGTTAACCACGTGCTGGTGTAAGGCGGGAACGGCACTACGTGAGAAAAAGTACCGGCTGGGTACAGAGTATCGTGGTGCTGCCTCAGCCATCAACTCCCGAAAAGACTCTGTACCCACAAGCCTAAACGGCAGCATTTCCACAGCTAACAACTTGGCTATTTTCGCTGTCACTTTTTGGGAATATGGGTGTGTCGGTTGGAACTTCCGCTGTCTTTCATACAGCTGTGGCACAGACAACTGCACGTTTGGACCAGACTGACAAGAGGATTGACTACTGTCATGTCTGTCTTGTAAAGCACCTTGGGAGGAGTACGCTTGAGCAGGAGCTGAAGCCTGAACACTTGCTGGTGAAGGATGTATCTGAGGTGGCCTGGAAGTGTTTGGATCTGAAGGCACTGATTTTGAACCCTGATAGGGTGCCCACTGAATTGGGTGCTTAAGAGACATATGCTTGCGCATACTGCTGGTGCTCTGGTTTCCTTTTACCGTGCCTCTGCTAAGCCTTGCCTGGCACATCTTACAGATAACCATATTTGGTAATGTTGGGCTATCCTTAAAAAATTGCCACACACTGGCTGTTCGTCCTTTATTTTTAATTGGAGGAAGAGGAGGATGACTCTGTTCAACACCAACTGTGGACACATTTTGGGCAACTGTGTTTGCAGTTTGTGCAACAGTTGGCACAGTTTGTGCCACAGTTGACGCTATTTGGGCAACTGTTCTCACAGTTTGTGTTCTGGAGACAGTACGCCTTTGTGATTTTGCCAGTGGTACATAGCCACTTTCATCCTCCTGGCTGCTCTCTTGGCTATGCAATTCAGCAATCCAGGTAGGATCTGTGGTGTCATCATCCACCCCTTCCAGTTCAAAGGATTCTGGATAAACTGACTGAGCAGGCTGGCCAGATGAGATGTGTGTCTCATCATCCTCATCATCATCCACCTCCTGAGATACTGTTTGCATTTCGTGAAAGTGTCTTTCCTCAGGACGCGCTACTTCCAAACTTTGGCCATGAGTAGACATTTCGTCTACTTCAAGTATGTCGTCAGGCAGTGACAAAGAAACCCCTTGATAAGAACCGAATAAGTCATCCGAGTGACCAAGGTCCATATCCAAATTTTCCTCTGGCTGCCGATGGGTTGAGGCAATATGACGACTTTGAGGATTGGATGGCGCTGCATTGTCTGTAGCGACACTGGAATGTCTTGCCACGGATGATTGCGTACTGCAAGAACCAGTGGTCGAGGGCGTCTGAGCCATCCAAGATGTTATCTTGTCATGCTCATCCGGCCTCAACACACGTTTTCTTTGAGTACTGGGATTTCTAGGTAGAAAAAAGGACGTTCTATCAATCCTAGGCTGTGTACTTGTACCAGTGCCTTCTTGGGCAAGACTGCTGCGGCCACGAGCTCGTCCCTGTCCCTTTGCAACATCCTTTTTGGTAATTGTTTTTTTTGAGACATTGTAGACGAATGCACAGTCACCGAGTTGGAGTTAGGTGTTGCTGTATGCGTCACTTGCTGGCGGGTAAGTGTGCGCGCTCACACTTGGCAGTGAAGCCGCACACTACACTCCCTAAAAAAATTAGTTTCAAGTGCGCACAGCCACCGAGATGTGGTTAGGTGTTGCTGAATGCGTCACTTGCTGGCGGGGTAAGTGTGCGCGCTCACACTTGGCAGTGAAGCCGCACACTACACTCCCTAAAAAAATAAGTTTCAAGTGCGCACAGCCACCGAGATGTGGTTAGGTGTTGCTGAATGCGTCACTTGCTGGCGGGGTAAGTGTGCGCGCTCACACTTGGCAGTGAAGCCGCACACTACACTCCCTAAAAAAATTAGTTTCAAGTGCGCACAGCCACCGAGATGTGGTTAGGTTAGCTGAATGCGTCACTTGCTGGCGGGGTAAGTGTGCGCGCTCACACTTGGCAGTGAAGCCGCACACTACACTCCCTAAAAAAATTAGTTTCAAGTGCGCACAGCCACCGAGATGTGGTTAGGTTAGGTGAATGCGTCACTTGCTGGCGGGGTAAGTGTGCGCTCTCACACTTGGCAGTGAAGCCGCACACTACACTCCCTAAAAAAATTGGTTTGAAGTGCGCACAGCCACCGAGATGTGGTTAGGTTAGCTGAATGCGTCACTTGCTGGCGGGGTAAGTGTGCGCTCTCACACTTGGCAGTGAAGCCGCACACTACACTCCCTAAAAAAATTGGTTTGAAGTGCGCACAGCCACCGAGATGTGGTTAGGTTAGCTGAATGCGTCACTTGCTGGCGGGGTAAGTGTGCGCTCTCACACTTGGCAGTGAAGCCGCACACTACACTCCCTAAAAAAATTGGTTTGAAGTGCGCACAGCCACCGAGATGTGGTTAGGTTAGCTGAATGCGTCACTTGCTGGCGGGGTAAGTGTGCGCTCTCACACTTGGCAGTGAAGCCGCACACTACACTCCCTAAAAAAATTGGTTTGAAGTGCGCACAGCCACCGAGATGTGGTTAGGTTAGCTGAATGCGTCACTTGCTGGCGGGGTAAGTGTGCGCTCTCACACTTGGCAGTGAAGCCGCACACTACACTCCCTAAAAAAATAAGTTTCAAGTGCGCACAGCCACCGAGATGTGGTTAGGTGTTGCTGAATGCGTCACTTGCTGGCGGGGTAAGTGTGCGCGCTCACACTTGGCAGTGAAGCCGCACACTACACTCCCTAAAAAAATTAGTTTCAAGTGCGCACAGCCACCGAGATGTGGTTAGGTTAGCTGAATGCGTCACTTGCTGGCGGGGTAAGTGTGCGCGCTCACACTTGGCAGTGAAGCCGCACACTACACTCCCTAAAAAAATTAGTTTCAAGTGCGCACAGCCACCGAGATGTGGTTAGGTTAGCTGAATGCGTCACTTGCTGGCGGGGTAAGTGTGCGCTCTCACACTTGGCAGTGAAGCCGCACACTACACTCCCTAAAAAAATTGGTTTGAAGTGCGCACAGCCACCGAGATGTGGTTAGGTTAGCTGAATGCGTCACTTGCTGGCGGGGTAAGTGTGCGCTCTCACACTTGGCAGTGAAGCCGCACACTACACTCCCTAAAAAAATTGGTTTGAAGTGCGCACAGCCACCGAGATGTGGTTAGGTTAGCTGAATGCGTCACTTGCTGGCGAGGTAAGTGTGCGCTCTCACACTTGGCAGTGAAGCCGCACACTACACTCCCTAAAAAAATTGGTTTGAAGTGCGCACAGCCACCGAGATGTGGTTAGGTTAGCTGAATGCGTCACTTGCTGGCGGGGTAAGTGTGCGCTCTCACACTTGGCAGTGAAGCCGCACACTACACTCCCTAAAAAAATTGGTTAGAAGTGCGCACAGCCACCGAGATGTGGTTAGGTTAGCTGAATGCGTCACTTGCTGGCGGGGTAAGTGTGCGCTCTCACACTTGGCAGTGAAGCCGCACACTACACTCCCTAAAAAAATTGGTTAGAAGTGCGCACAGCCACCGAGATGTGGTTAGGCTAGCTGAATGCGTCACTTGCTGGCGGGGTAAGAGTGCGCTCTCACACTTGGCAGTGAAGCCGCACACTACACTCCCTAAAAAAATTGGTTTGAAGTGCGCACAGCCACCGAGATGTGGTTAGGTTAGCTGAATGCGTCACTTGCTGGGGGTAAGTGTGCGCTCTCACACTTGGCAGTGAAGCCGCACACTACACTCCCTAAAAAAATTGGTTAGAAGTGCGCACAGCCACCGAGATGTGGTTAGGTTAGCTGAATGCGTCACTTGCTGGCGGGGTAAGTGTGCGCTCTCACACTTGGCAGTGAAGCCGCACACTACACTCCCTAAGGTGGAGTACGTGCTAGCAGCAACACACTGGTCTGCCACAGAAAAAATAACGCTCTATGGCTTATTAGGAACAAAAATCGATCTGGTGCAAAAACAAAAAGGAAACAGCACCTCAGCTAAGCCTCTGACTGCAGCTGTTAGCAAAGCTGAGTGAGTAAGCTAAGCTATGAGGTCCGTCCTGTGTGCACTCTAAGGCTTCTCCTTCCTTCCCTCCCTGCCTGCCTACACAGCACTACTCCGTCCTCCTCCTAGCTCTCAGAAGAGCTTTTTGGGTTAATAAAAGGAATCTTCCCTACACTGACAATCCCTGATCTGCTCCAGCATATATCTCTCTCTCCCTATACTAGGTCAGATCGTCTCAGGAATGTGCCCAAAATGGCGGGGACAAGCCTTATATACTGCCTTGCCTGTCATAGATGACATAGGCATGACGCTGGACAGCAGCCAATCATAGTCCTGACACAACCAACTTTGCTATGCCATTACTGACTATGATTGGCTATCTTCACAAGTTTTCTGACCTAACACGCACGCTGTGCTGACTCGGAACATAACAGATTCTGTATTCCAGAGTCCGAATCCCGAATACAGTATACAGGACTCGGAATCGTAGACTCGTAGGACTCGGAATCGTAGACTCGCTCAGACTCGCTGCTGACAGCGGGTATCTGTGACGAGTCAAGCTTATTGCCATTGAATTCCATTGGACTCGTCACTGTGCGAGTCCAAGCTGGGAGATTCGCCGAGTAACGAGTCCTGCGAGTACCTTCAGAATCGCCGAGTCCCGAGTCCTAGCGAGTAGACTCGCCCATCCCTAATAAAGAACACCAGTTGAAACCAGTGTTCTAGTTTCTGGTTTTATTCATTCAGCAGCGCGGATCCTGAGACACTTCGTCCCAATACAACTATTGTTCGCCACATCGATCGTGGATGTGTGGGTCCTGCAGCAGCTGTATCCAGGCACGCATACTTGTTGTGTGTAACACAACTTTTCCAGGTGAGCAGCTTTCAATAAGGTTCTTGCCAATATCTGTAAGGAGATAAGAACCTATTTGTGCATTGTGTCTCCCCCTATAGATGGTTAAGAATGTGGGATCCAACAGCAGCAGTAAAACAACCATCACCACTGGCACCATGTAGGCAGCATTACCAAAAGAGCAAGCCACAATTGGCTTCCTTTGCCACCCACAAGCATATTTGTGAAGAAGAAGCAGAGGTTCTACTTGTTATGGAATCTATGGAACATAACTCTTCTCAGTCACAGCAGAATGGTGATACCTATGAAAGTGACAAAATTAGTTGAAGCTATATTATGCACAAAATAATGACCCTGAACACAAATTACTAAGAAGGATAATCTTTGGACCGTTTTTTTTTTCATTTAAAGTCAGTCAGTGTCATGCCCCACTACTTGGGAATTATTCAATGTCTTATTGCTGTGTATAGCTTTTCTGTGTTGTTGGGCAAAAACATTACCTTTGTTAGAATAATGTTCTTTCCCTCTCCCTGTAGCTCCTGTGGTGTCAGTAACCCCTCCCTTCTTCCCCATGTTATTATCCTGCCTGCCATCTTAGATACCCACGTCTTACTGCTCTGTAAGAATTATCCTCTTTACCTGCCTCATTGAGCAGTATTACATGGCAACACAAAACCCACTACTTACCATTTCATAAATTAAAACAAAATGACACTCAACAACTTGGTGGATCAAAAATTGGCCGTGTGGCTTTATTAAGGTATAAAGTTTCTTTATTAAAATAAATACTTTTTAAAAACTCTGTTAAAAACCATCCATAAACACTATATACTTCCATAAACTTGTAACACCAACTACCGTATATACTCGCGTATAAGCCGAGTTTTTCAGCCCAAAAATTGGGCTGAAAAGTCCCCCCCTCGGCTTATACACGAGTCACTGTATACACTGTATACAGTGTATACAGTATACAGGCACGCCCCCATCAGTATACAGGCTCCCCTGCCTTGTGCACAAACCTGTAAAGGAAGAGATTAGTATACTTATCACTGTCCCGCTGCCGCTGTCCCGCCGCCGTCATCGCGGTCCTCCGTCTTCTTCCATCTGCTTCCGGCTTCCTCCGGTCGGCGCAGGCAATAACGTCATTGTCTGCGCGACCGAGGAGGAAACCGGAAGAAGATGGAGGAGCGCGATGGCGGCGGCGGGACAGCGGCAGCGGGACAGTGATAAGTATACTAATCTCTTCCTTTACAGGTTTGTGCACAAGGCGGGGGGGCCTGTATACTACCACTGGGGCTGTATATACCACTGGGGCTGCGTGTATACTACCACTGGGGCTGTATATACCTCTGGGGCTGCTGTATACTGATGGGGGGGCTGTATACTACCACTGGGGCTGTATATACCACTGGGGCTGCGTGTATACTACCACTGGGGCTGTATATACCTCTGGGGCTGCTGTATACTAACTACTGGGGCTGCTGCTGTATATACCACTGGGGCTGCTGCTGTATATACCACCGGGCTGCTGCTGTATACTACCACTGGGGCTGCTGTATATACCTCTGGGGCTGCTGTATACTAACTACTGGGGTTGCTGCTGTATATACCACTGGGGCTGCTGCTGTATATACCACTGGGGCTGCTGCTGTATACTACCACTGGGGCTGCTGTATATACCTCTGGGGCTGCTGTATACCACACTGCTGGGGGCTGTATACCTGTGCTGGGGTCCACCCTCGGCTTATACACAAGTCAATAGGTTTTCCCAGGTTTTGGGGGCAAAAGTAGGGGGGTCGGCTTATACACGAGTCGGCTTATACACGAGTATATACGGTAATGGGCCAAAATTCGCCCAAATGCAATCGGGCGATTTTACCACTCTAATACAGCCACACGACAGGGTTGAACAAGGAAAGAAAAGTAGAAATAAAGAAATAAAACGGCCTCAAAGAGCCGTTAGTATTAGGACACGTTTTTTTTTTGTTTTTAAATAATAACAAAAAAACTAAACTTTAAGGAACAAATAATACACCTACAAAAGGGACGGGAGGGTGTGAGCTTGAAATCTTGTCACGGTCTGATGACCTGACAGGAAAACATTAGTATATATACCTTGACCTGATTGACGCCAGAACTTGACAGCCAATCAGGAAGTGTCACCAGGGCTCATTTGGCAGTTGTCAGGGTTCTCACACAACTACCAGAGTGACATTGATGCCGGATAGTTGCAAATAAATAAACTTTGTGATTGGCTATCCCATTAGCCAAAGAACTCATAAAAACATCTGTCAGGGTCTGTGTGGCCATGTTGTCCCCCGCAATGGCTTAGGGGACAATCCAAGATGTTTAGTTAAAGCATTGACGTACAGGCCACGTGTACTGACACAGTATCAGGTGACAGGAAGAGAACGCCGGCAGCAGCGAGGCAGCACAGAATAACACCTGGCACCTCCTCCTGCAGGTAGAGGCGAAATAGCACTTAACATCACCGGGTGCCATCTCCTGTAGACAGCGGTTACAGCTATCGCCACTATAAATGACCCACGAGACGAACAGGGAAGCAGCTAAAGGAGAAGCAGCCAGAGCCATCAATACCAGCTGTAGAAGGTATAGTGTTATTGTCAAAGTGCCATTACACATTTTCAGCAACTTGCAATGCATTTGATAGAATTCAAGGTACAATTGATGTTCCCAGGAGATATAGACACATACCATAGATAGACCACAAGTAACAAGAGAACATCCGCACTTATATTTTAAATATATTTTAAATCTATTTTAAATTTATTTTAAATCCACATTTTAATCTATATTTTATAGAACATGAGGGGGCAGTGAGCACGAAAGCAGCCTCCCCCTATATACCTAATGAAAAAATTCCACAGCGTAGATCCGAATATTAAACAGAGGAGTCCTGTGACACAGTAAGTGCTAGGCAACCATTACACCAATATAAATCAAGGCATAAAACATACAAATATATAAAATATTTATTAACAGATTCCCTTGAAAAAAAACCTCGACGGAAAAGAGGAAACCAGAGATGAGTATACGGTATGAACAAACATTTTAAGACATGGGTAGGTAATGAACATATAATTTTATTTAATACAAAAAGCCAGTACTATATTGTAGTCATTACAGTATACCCTTGTTACAAAGAATCAAGGACTTAGGGCCCTTTCACATCAGCATTTTTTTCAAATTGCGGCAGATGCGGTGAAAAAACCGCATCTGCCGCGATTACCGCATACCAGCTGCACTTGCGGCACGGTTGCGGCGCGGTTGCGGTAAATGCCATACAATGTATAGGCGGGCTTGCGGCAGGGCGGCAAGTGCGGTTTTGGCACTTGCGGCAGGTGCGGCCGCGAAAAAAAATGCTGTCAGCCGCGGTTTTTTTCGCGGCCGCACCTGCCGCAAGTGCCAAAACCGCACTTGCCGCACCTGCCGCAAGTCCGCCTATACCTTGTATGGCGTTTACCGCAACCGCGCCGCAACTGTGCCGCAAGTGCAGCCGGTATGCGGTAATCGCGGCAGATGCAGTTTTTTCACCGCATCTGCCGCGATTTGAAAAAAACGCTGATGTGAAAGGGCCCTTGGATCCTAGAAGCCCAAAAAGACATACATCTCACTTGATACCAAAGAAATCCACAAGAACTACAGAAAATAAAGCAGGTAGGTAGACACTGCATATATACTACCCCCCCAAAATACAGGATCCAATATAACCTGCAGATAACATATGTAAAAACAGCTATTATTCATATTTTCAGATTACCATAACCTTTTGATACTGAAAATAAAACCAGAAGAATTAATAAAGAGCAAAGAACAAAGGAATCCTATGGTTCTATTACCATTTTATCATTACATCCTGTTTATATATTTTTAATTTTAATTTAAATGTTTAATAAAGTACAGTTTGTTATGGTGCAACATTATATAGATCAACATGTTTAGTGCAACATCTTATTGTTTTTAATACATAAGCACACAATTTGAAGTAGATTATAGTGTAAGAAATATATTTTTGTACCAATTTAATTAATATTGTGATTCAGGAAACATATTAAATTAAAATAAACCGAAGAAAAAGGTTAACATAAAGTAGTAATATATCGTTTTTGTAGTTCATAGTTTTTGTAGTTCATTATTAGACTGGGAGCCATAGAGCAAGTACCGTATATACTCGTGTATAAGCCGACCCCCCTACTTTTGCCCCCAAAATCTGGGAAAACCTATTGACTCGTGTATAAGCCGAGGGTGGACCCCAGCACAGGTATACAGCTCCCAGCAGTGTGGTATACAGGCCCCCCCAGTGGTATACAGGCCTCCCCAGTGGTAGTATACAGCCCCCAGCAGTGTGGTATACAGCAGCCTCCCCAGTGGTACATACAGGCCCCAGCAGTGTTACAGCAGCCTTCCCAGTGTATATACCTCTGGGGCTGCTGTATACTACCACTGGGGCTGTTGCTGTATATACATACAGCAGCAGCCCCAGTGGTAGTATACAGCAGCCCCAGAGGTATATACAGCAGCAGCCCCAGGGGTATATACAGCACCAGCCCCAGGGGTATATACAGCAGCAGCCCCAGGGGTATATACAGTGTGGCGCCCCAATTTGGTGTTACTTTTTTTTTATCCCTAAATTGTGTAAACGTTAGTGTTATTGTGGCGCCCCTGCGACCAGGGTGGCCACAGGGAGAAACTGCAGCCAGGTAGGAGGGTAGACAGTTTGTTTAACAAACACCTCGCACACATATCCATTGCATGGGGACCTAACCCTGAGTCTGGGACTCTAGGCAGACAAGGGGTAATAGGCTAGATATGAGTGGATGGAGCGTAGTCATGGTAACGGATGGGTATATAAGGGAGTGACAGGAAGCGGTTAGCCAGTAGGCAGGTGCCGAGCAGTCAAGGCAAGACCAGTACCATCAGGTCCAGAAAGGTAGTGAAGACCAGCAACTGACTGACAAGAAAGTTTCCCTGATTATACCAAGAAGTTACACAGAAAGGAAAGGGACCCGGTAATCTCTTGAGAAATAGGGATACCTGTGGTTTGGCTGAAAGCAGAGTGTCAGCTCTGAAGGGGACTGACGATTTACCCGGTGCCCCAGACAACCTGACGGGGAATACAGATTCCAGATCTATATTCCCACCATAAGATTGGGGAGCACAGCAGCATAGATAGGACCCGGCTTACCACCTAAAGAAATAAAGGGGGAAGCTGCCAAAAGGGACCGAGCTGCCGCTCCTCAGTCCACTTTGAGGAGAAAACACTGAGAAATAGCCTGTAAGGACACGTAGAAAGACAGAGGAGTCTAGGAAAGATAACCTGGCTGCAGTGGGTTCAGTATACCGGATTCAATACGGCAAAGCTGTAAAGAATTGTATTGTACCGTGCCTGTTTGACTGAAGGAAAAGAACAGTAAACCCGGGTGAACCCTGCTATGTTGTCTGTGTCTGATTTCAGGTATGAAAAGCTGTCAGTTCTCCATCTAGCCCCGTCAGGAGCCATCTCCACATCACTCCTTTCTCCTGCACAGCCTACAATTACCATCACTGACTTTCACTACCACTGCCCCGGGGAACCCAGTTCTGCCCACAGGAACTATTCCATCCAAGCTGCTATCCCATCATCCCCGGAGGTTCTGCAGCAGCGGCGGCCCCATTACTGGCCGCATATAGTGGGTGGCGTCACGAGTGACAAATTCCCTGTAAATAACCCCCATTTTATTGTGCGGGCCCGGGACACGGTCCAGACCAGGACCGCCTTGACATCCCCCAGCAGTACCCCGGTCTGGCACCAAGTACCCCGTCCCAGTGGGCTCCACAACCGCACCAGCCCCAGGGGTATATACAGCACCAGCCCCAGGGGTATATACAGCACCAGCCCCAGGGTATATACAGCAGCAGCCCCATGGGTATAAACAGCACCAGCCCCAGGGGTATATACAGCACCAGCCCCAGGGGTATATACAGCAGCAGCCCCATGGGTATAAACAGCACCAGCCCCAGGGGTATATAAAGCACCAGCACCAGGGTATATACAGCACCAGCCCAAGGGGTATATACAGCACCAGCCCCAGGGGTATATACAGCACCAGCTCCATGGGTATGAACAGCACCAGCCCCAGGGTATATACAGCAGCAGCCCCATCAGTATACAGGCCCCCCCATCAGTATCCAGGGCCCCCACCTATGCTCCACAAACCTGTAAAGTAAAATGATTATACTTATCACTGTCCTCTCACCGCCGTCCCGCCGCTGCCGACACCGCGATCCTCCATCTTCATTCAGCGTCTTCCGGCTTCCTGTGGTCGGCGCCGACAATGACGTCATTGCCTGCGCCAAACAGAGGAAGCCGGAAGACGCTGAATGAAGATGGAGGATCGCGGTGTCAGCAGTGGCGGGACGGCGGCGAGAGGACAGTGATAAGTATAATCATTTTACTTTACAGGTTTGCGGAGCATGGGGGGGCCCTGGATACTGATGGGGGGGCCTGTATACTGATGGGGGTGGCGGGCGGGCGGTATACTCGCTTATAAGCCGAGGGGGACTTTTCAGCCCAAATTTTGGGCTGAAAAACTCGGCTTATACGCGAGTATATACAGTAAGTTAGCGCATGACTATATCTATAAAGAGTTACATGAGGATCGGTCGCTGATCTCAGCCTGAGGAGTCACCTGAGGATCTATCAGGGAACCCAACCTAAGGAGTCACTTGAGGATCTGTCAGGGAGCTCAATCTGAGGAGTCACCTGAGAATCTGCCAGTGAGCTTGATCTGGAGTTATCTGGGGATCTGTCAGTGATCTCAAGCTGAAGAGTCACTTAAAGATCTGTCGGTGAGCTCAGCCAGAGTAGTTACCTGAGGATCTGTCAGTGAACTGATACGGAAGTCACCTGACGAATGTCAAGGAGCTCAGAAGGAGGAGTCATCTGAGGACTGTCAGTGAGCTCAGTTATTGATCAAAAATTAGCATACATTAGTATTATATCTTCGGTTTTCGTTCACTATGAGACTGGTAAGCCATAGAATAATTGAGCTTGGCTAGGGTCACACTTCAGTTTTTTTTTTTTTTAAAACCTGATCCGGTTTTGAGCTTTCAAAAAGCTCAAAACCGGATCAAGAAACGCTCCTTATAGGAGCCTATGCTAAAAACCGGATTGCTTCACAAGCAATCCGGTTTCCGTCTCCGGCTCTACAGCCTGCGTGAAAAATCATGCAGGCTGCAGTTTTCGCAGCGGTTTTAGCATCCGCAATGCGGGAACCGGATTGCTAAGGATGTGTAATTCTGAGCAATGCGGGTACCGCATATACTTTGCTTATCCCGGCTGCCGCCAGGATAAGCAAAGTGCTCTGTGTATAGTAAAACTCTTTATTTAATTAATAAATGCTTGTACAATGACTCTAGGGGGTGCCCAGGCCCCCTAGATACTTTACACAAACTCAGGTGGGCTTATACTGCTATAATGAGTTATGTACAACAGCTGACTCCTGTCAGCTGTTGTACAGTTTTATAGGCCGTCATTAGGCGTTAATCCCTTAGTATAGTTTTATTATATGAAATCAATTCCGTAGACCTAATGATATCATTTATTTTCTTATTTGATACATTTATATTTCATTCATTCATTCATTCATTCATATTTTCAAATCATAAATATATAATTTGTCCAACCACAATGTTTCATTAGACTAACACTGAACACATACATCACTATTACTCTACTAATATTCTTACTCTATTACAATGCTATTCCAAACTAAAAAAAAAAAAAGGTCACTTAAATCAATTTTGCCTACAAACATGAAATATTTTAGACCAGTAAAAACTGGGCAGAGACTACCATGTCATAAAGTCACTTGTCAGCAGGAATAATGGAAACATCAAACAATGAGGTACTGGCTCGAAGCCAAGCGCTTTCAGCAAACAGTAGCTAAATAAAATATATAGTAATAACACAGAGTGACATTCTTCATGTTGTATCAGTTATGGCATCCGGAGAGATCAGTAGATATAGATGTCACATACTGGGACAGTCAGGCTCTGTTGCTTATGGACATGAGTACAGCAGCACCTGTCTACTCAGCAGGTTCCACATCTGATCGTGATAGAATGAACCTGATTATATTATATTTGCCTCTTCTACCTAAGGCAACAGATGCACTGAGCAGTGACGGTAGCCCCTCTCTGTGACAGTAGATGGTTTTTATTTAGACAGGAGATACAATTTTAATGAGTGTAGAGTACAGATGGTCATTTTATTAGCTTATGATCAAACAAACTTGGCAAAATACCTCTGTGGTCTCGTTCTAGTCAATTTTAAGTCTACATAATATAGTTAAAGTGTTTCCATTTACAGTATTGAACTGAAATACAGATATTCAGGGGTGGGTTATATTATTTGCAATTAGCAAAAAGCAATTCAAATGTCACCAAAAAATAAGACAAAATATAAAGTGTATGAAGAGTGTAAAATACTAAAAATAAATGTATGAAGAGAATAAGCAATCTCGCCTGAGTGGCAACATGAATAGCAGTAGCAGCTTAGAAATGTGTTGCATTAGCCACATGGAAACTGAAGCATAAAGATGACGCATTGATTTATTTGGAAGAGTTTCGTGTGCATGGAATGTGATCTAGGCCGAGGTAAAGACGTATTAAGCTGTGTGCACATGATACAGAGTGTGCACATGATACAGAGGCACATGCCTCCGGACATGAGGGAACCCACGGGTGATGGCAGGGAGAACGCAGCCGCCCTGTACTTACGATCTCCGGTGGGTGCAGTGCAGCTTTTCCCTGCATTCACCCGCTGGGGCGACTCCGCAGCAATAAATGGACATGCTGTGGAGATGCGGAAGTCCGGAAATCTGCAGCGCAGTTGAAATAATGCTGGGGAGGGGAGAAGCACAGTTTCTTGAAACCATCCACTATTTTGGACACAGCAGCAATACATGCTTCCAAAACGCTGCAATTCCTGATTGTGATCACACAGCCTTAAAGTGATCCTGACCCCATAACACCACCCCACATCTCCTTCTTACCTACCTCTGCAGCTTGTTATCATGATGCCATCCATCCCTGCTTCTCCACACATCGTGCTGGCGATCTTTATAAATCAGTATTTTATTATATCATTACTGGGCGCTTCCTAGTATTGAGGAAGCCGCAACAGGTGGGGCTGTGTGCCGCTCTCCCCCGCCTTGACGTTAATTATGCACGCCCCCATGGTGTGGTAAACATGCGAAAGGCTGCTCGCTTCCTAGTAGGGGCGGAGAAGCCGGTATGACGTAATACGTGTCATATCCGGTTTCACATACGTCAGTACACTCATTTGGGTGTACTGCTGGTTTCGCGCAGCTATTGCGCTTGCGCGGGTTTCACGGCAGCTTATAAGCTTATAACATTCTAGAACAATTTTCTGTCAGTGTAACCAGAAGACAAACTTTTTAACCCTATTCTATTGCAGCTAGTTTTGACCTTCATGGCATAAGTAACTTGAGTGGTCTATGTGTTAGATATCCCCCATTTAATACCCAATTTTACCAATTGCATCCCTCAGGGTATTTAAAATCTCATTCATGAAGATAACTAGAGCTGACTGAATCTTTCAAAATTTAAATTTGCCAAAATTTTATTTACAGAAAGTCACAAGTATTGCTAAGTCTTTAATGAGAAGATGTAGAACAGTCTGAGGTTTCCAGAGTACATATACAACACCTTTTCAAGATCTTTAAAGGGATCCTGTCACCTCCCGAACGCCTCCTAAGCTAGCAAAACATGTCCCTGCACCATCCCATCACTAATCTCACACTTCTTTTGTCTCCTAAAAGCATCCTGTGAAAGTGCAGAAAAACGTTTTAATACTTTCTCATTAGTGAATATAATTAGCAGTGGCTATTCTTTAGTCACCAGGGCAGGCTGTTTTGCAGCTCCAGGGATCCACCCTGTCTCTGTGTGTTCTGCTGTGATGTGCTGACATTGCCCTCCCCCCTCTCTATCACTCACAGAATGCAAATCATTAGTCCTGCCTTCAGTTTCAGTTTCATAGCAGCACAGACAGAGAGAGGCTGGATCCTCGAGGCTGCAAAACAACACCCCCTGGTGACTAAAGAATATAGCCCCTGCTAATTATAATCACTAATGAGTGAGTATTAAAACATTTTTATGCACTTTCACAGGATGCTTTTAGGAGACAAAAGGAGTATGAGATTAGTGATAGGATGGTGCAGGGACATGTTTTGATAGCTTAGGAGGCACTCTGGAGGTGACAGGATCCCTTTAATGCAAATTCAGATTTAGAAATGTCAAAGTGACATAATAAATCTGGTGATAGTTAAATGGATGGCAGCCAACAGCTTGTTTTATATATTACACAGACAAATTTTCCATTCTTTATAACAGAGGTCCCCAATCTATGGCTCAGGAGCCACATGTGGCTCACAGACCCACCATATGTGGCTACCTGCAGTCCAGTGAATTAACACCAGGTCTAGCGATCAGCTATGAGAAGGTCTTCAGATGGTGACTTTTTTGAGCAGTCCTGCAGAAATAGGATAATACTGCCAGGTAGAGGGGTGCTTAAAGCTGGATGTGTAATGAGTGTGCATGATATGTCAACAGTTAGTATACAGTATAGTGGGAATCCCTAGATGCACGTTTGCTTACTATAAAGGATCAGGGAACAAGAATTTCATGTGCTTTTTGAGGGAAAGGTTTGGTTGTCATTATACTGATAATGGCGGACTCTGGACTCTGGTTATCACTACTGAGTAGAGGAAGCACTGGATTTGTCTTGCATCCATCTTTCAGTGCTGAACGTGTCTCTCAAAGTAAAAAACGTTGAGGACCAATGCTTTATAACATTAAAAGAATGTTTAAAAAATTATTTTTCTTAGTCTATTGTGATAAGGCACTGCATTTTGTCTTACTCTTTACCTGTAAAGCCACAAGAATGATTAACATTTGCTTTATGAGGTCTAACTCAGAATTCATCTGTCTACTCTTCTAGTCTACACCAAATCCAATTTACCATGCATTTCACAAACCAAGCATGCAGGGTCCTGGAATTGGTGACAGCCATTGATTTTGTGACTATCAATTTTGGATGGTACTTTCAGTGGGAAACATGGTGTCAAGACCCCAGGAAACAAAATCAAGCTTCTATTCATTAAATGATCACCCTCTCCATCCATCTGAGTTAGTGCCAACAAGTCACACTGCTGAATGCAGAACCTTTATTGAAGAATTGTGATGTTGTAGCTGATGAACCAGCTATTAATACTCCATGGAGTCAATTAAATAACGAGGAGTCAATTACTTAGAGTAAGGAGAATTGTGACGGATGATCAGAGGGTGGACTCCCTCTTACAGGAGATGTGTAATAAATTCCTAAGTCGGGGTTAGCCTAAACAATCGCTAGAATAGTATAAGATTAAGGCTTTGACGGTTAGACGTGATGAGTTGCTAGCCCCAAGGGGCCCAAAAAGTAACGAGAACAGGATACCGTTGGTGACTACATACAACGGTTTGAGTAGAAGGGTTGCAAATGTTGTACGGAAGCACTGGCCACTTTTAAACAAAGGTCATGAGAAGATAGTGGAATTTGGTAGGCCCCCCTTTTCTCCTATAGGAGGAGTCGGAATTTACGGGAGAGATTGGTTAAATTTGATATCGGAACCTCAAAACGGGAGACACAACAAACATTGACCTGTCTGAGCATGGGGAACTTCCCATGTCTCAGATGTGCATGCTGTAGTAATATGCTAAAGGGACGCTACTTTTACCATCCCCAGTCTAGAAAAAAATATGAAATTATGAGACGGTACACTTGTACCAGCAGTTATGTCATTTACATTATCAGCTGTCCATGTGGTTTCCTCTATGTGGGGGAGAAGCTAAGGCAAGAATTGGGAAACACAAGAGTACGATAAGGACAGGGATGGTTGAACTACTGGTCCCAAAACGTTTAAAAGAATGTGGTCACACAGTAAATCAACTCCGATACAGAATTATCAATGATGCCCTACCAATGAGGAGAGGGGGTGACAGGACTGCCCTATTAAAAGAGAAAAAACTAAAATGGATATTTGAGTTAGAGACGTTACAACCTAAGGGCATGAATATCGAGTATGACCAACGTGGATGTTTATTGAGATAGTCCAGTGTCTCTAATCTGTAATGATGTATTGTTGCCTACTTTTTTGTTTTTAAACCTTTATTTTAACTTTACCCAGTTAACTTCTGACATATTGAACATGTGAAGACTACCCGAGGATGCTTTTCCATTCTGTATATCATTATTCAAGGTGTCCAATTTGCCAGTTTGTTTATAAAATGGGTGCAATTTATCATAGGTTCATTGACCCAGATGGAGATCGTTGTGAGTAATAGTTAACATTGAGATGATAGATATGATATATGTGATATAGATTGATGTCCCTAGAGGACATCTTAGAGGACATAAGTGTGCATACTGTGGTATTCCCCTTTAATACTCCCCTTTAACCCAGGAGGGTATGGATAGTGTGGTTAATTAATGGGTCAGATACACCAGTGGACTAAGGGTTAATTATATTGAGAACTGTGGGGTGATACAGACAATATACACACTCTTAGAAGGTTCCAACTCTGTAATAAATATGATGGAATAATAGATATAATATATGTTAGACCTATTTGTGTTGTTCTATATATATCATGTGATGAATGTAACTATTACTGGATTCCCAGCAGATTACCATGGGGAATTGTATATAGACCGATACAGAGCGGCTTCTAGTGATATAAACCAGGTAGTTGTATTGAGACCGCAGGAAGTGCAGAGTTTCTATGGTGATGAGGACACCAAGCAATATCAGTCTGTGCGCCTGCGCGCTATGGAAGAGTGAAAGTATGTGACGTCTCTATGGAGATTGAGACGTTGAAGGCAATTACGCTCACACGCAGTCACGGGGAGGACCTATGAGCAAGAAGATGCCGGCGCCTGCGCACTTACAGAGACTGTGCAATTGGTTATAATGTAGGAGGAGGACTGGCGTTGAATGTCCTGTCCATGGTAACCGAAGAATCTTGATAATGGTTGGTCACTCGTTTATTATGGTTGCTTTAGCCATGGGAGTAAATATACCTTATTTAGAGCGATCTGGGATATCGATGAGTGACTAAAGCATATTATTCAGGACACAAAGGGAGACTTGAGTTAATATGTTCAAGTGGACTGATTTTCATATGTATAAAGTACTGAGATGTACTAATTGTTTGTAATATGCAATGATTGGTTGTTGTAAATATGCGGGAGGGTTTTTCACTATGTAAAGGGGTTATTCTGTTGATATTATGAGCTTGATAAAGACCTTGTAAAGGTCGAAATGTCGCTTGTATGGACATGGAATAAACAACACTAAAGCAGACACCAATGTGTGAGGCGCTGTCCTTTCTTTTGTTAGAAAAATCAAAGGGTCTGTGAATCCAAGCACATTAGAACTTTTCGACTGCATTCAAAAAGAGCTAAACCCATCTGACGAAATTTATGGTTCATTATTACATCTGAAGAATGGTTTTCAAAGACATTGAAGTCTGAAGACACCAAGTTTACATATAAATTAGGGTCATAAAAACCTTGACATCACTAAGCCTGACTGATTAAGGATCCTCCCCAGGCTTTGTTTTGTTTATTTATTTGAATGTCCATTCATTATACCTTGCATCTGCTTTAGTTGTTCATGTATATATTTTGAGTTTCTTTCAATATTTTGTTACACCATGCCTGATGAAGAGACCTGAGACGTCTCGAAAGCTTAGCTTGTAACATCACTTATTTTATTTTCGTTAGCCATTAAAAGGTATCAAAACTACAAGATTATTATTTTGTTTCTCCCACTGAGAGCAATCAACATTTTATGTTTTTAATTGTGACCTTGTTTGTCTATAATATAGCATTTTATTTTTGAATCATGAAAATAATGCTCTTTTTGTCAAGCTATTTAATACTTTTTTTAGTATTGAAAATTATATATCAATCTGCTCAGCTCCGTTTGCTCTATAACACATTGCCTGCAGCTCAAATACTATGTTTAATGTGACAGTTTCCCTTTAATATACAGTGGCAAGATTCTGACAGCACTGTGTCTTCTTCAGATAAAGTTAAATTCATTGCATATTACAGACCAGAAATATGAAAAGCATGGTGGAGAGAAGACATGGCACATTGAGGGAGCAACACACACGAGTAGTAGAATAGTGAGAATTATAACTTTATTAGTGCAATAGACCAAACAAGATTAAAAACATTTAAAACCATAGGGTCTACTAAACGACTCATAGCATTACTTGGGACTACTAAACGACTCATAGCATTACTTTGGGACTATTAAACGACTCATAGCATTACTCATTTGGGACTACTAAACGACTCATAACATTAATCATTGGATGATTTGCGGAATCTTGGGTAAACTTATAATATGTGAAATTTTCTCTATAATTGTCTGTGCCTCTGCAGACTTCACTTGTGTGAGATATTGGTATCTGTCTCACTTATAAACATTGTTTGTTCCAGCTGCTGAGGCCAGTATTTAATCATATTTAACACACCCAGCACTACCAATCGTTCTGTGGCCCTATGATTTGTGCCTCATAATAGGTTCCTTGATATAGATGTGGTTAACAATAACACTGTCCACCCTAAATTGGGCTAACAAGCGTATTTATGTGAAATATTGTGGTGAAGGAGCACTAGTTCTTCCCGTACCTGCTCTCATCCCCCACCCTCGGGTCTCTCCTGTTGTGATCACCGATATTGTGTCATATCCTGCTCATATTTTGTCAGCATTGTATTCTGTACATATGTTAAGCTGTGTGTTCTGCAGTGGCACCCTATGGTTTTAAATGTTTTTAATCTTGTTTGGTCTATTGCACTAATAAAGTTATAATTCTCACTATTCTACTACTCGTGTGTGTTGCTCCCTCAATGTGCCATGTCTTCTCTCCGCCATGCATATCTGTCCCCCTTGGCATGGTGAGCGACCCCTCCTTCCCTTGATATAATTCAGATCATTGCGGTGCACCCTGTTTTCTGTTAAAACAGAAATATGAAAAGGAGACTGACCTCAGCACACATAAGTTATAAAGCAGTAAGAATTTTTTATTCACAACAGAAATCATTACTTTAACTATTAATTGAGTTAAAACTTCCATGGTGCATCTGTCACAAAGCAATAGGAGCAGGGCCGGCGTCAGCACCCGGCGTACCTGGGCAAGTGCCGGGGCCCGACTGCTTGGAGGGGGCCCCCCGGGCCCCTGAGAGCTAGGGTCACACTTGTGTTGTGACCCTAGCCTGACGCAAGTATTGTCTGCTGCAGCGCAGAGCGTTTAACGCTATGCGCTGCCAGCAACTGAGCCCATAGAAACCCGATGTTTACATTGACAACCAGTGGTTGTCAAGGTAAACGTCGGGTTTCTATGGGCTGCCTCCAGCGCATAGCATTAAACGCTATGTGCTGCAACATACAATACTTGCATAAGGCTAGGGTCACAATGCAAGTGTGTCCCTAGCCTCAGGGGCCCCTGAGCACTGCCCCCACAGCCAGAGCCATATCCAGGGGGCAGCTGGGGGGTCATTTTCAGGCTCCTGCAGCACCGGAGGTCTCCCTCCTCCCCCCTCCACGGGAGCCGACAGAGCTGCACACTCTGGGCTCAGGCTGACAGGACCTGTGATGATGTCAATGGATGGGGAGGAGTCAGGGGTCTCATGATCAGCTCCTCAGTGTATCCAGGACTGTGTTGGCCACCATGAATGATGCTCAAATAAGGTGAAGTTTGTGTGTGGTCAGGAGGCATTTACAGTGTGAATGTAGCAGAGGTGAGTGTGTACTAGGTGTATGGCAATTACTGTAGGTGAAGGTTATGTGTGGGGTCAGGAGGGATTTACAGTGTGAAAGTAGCAGAGGCGAGTGTGTACTAGATGCATGGAGCGGAGTCGAGTGTGTATGAGGTGTACGGAGCAGAGCCAAGTGTTTATGAGGTGTACGGAGCAGAGCCGAGTGTGTACGAGGTGTACGGAGCAGAGCCGCCTGTGTACGAGGTGTACGGAGCAGAGCTGAGTGTGTACGAGGTGTACGGAGCGGAGCCGAGTGGGTACTAGGTGTACGGAGCAGAGCCGAGTGTGTACGAGGTGTACGGAGCAGAGCTGCGTGTGTACGAGGTGTACGGAGCGGAGCCGAGTGTGTACGAGGTGTGCTGAGCAGAGCCGCGTGCGTACGAGGTGTATGGAGCAGAGCCAAGTGTGTACGAGGTGTACAGAGCGGAGCCATGTGTGTACGAGGTTTACAGAGCGGAGACGCGTGTGTGTACGAGGTGTACGGAGCAGAGCCGTGTGTGTACGAGGTGTACGGAGCAGAGCCGCGTGCGTACGAGGTGTATGGAGCAGAGCCAAGTGTGTACGAGGTGTACAGAGCGGAGCCATGTGTGTACGAGGTGTACAGAGCGGAGCCGCGTGTTCACGAGGTGTACAGAGCGGAGCCGCGTGCGTACGAGGTGTACGGAGCAGAGCCCCGTGCGTATGAGGTATACAGAGCGGAGCCGCGTGCGTACGAGGTGTACAGAACGGAGCCGCGTGCGTACGAGGTGTACAGAGCAGAGCCGCGTGTGTACGAGGTGTACGGAGCAGAGCCCCGTGCGTATGAGGTGTACAGAGCGGAGCCGCTTGCGTACGAGGTGTACAGAGCGGAGCCGCGTGCGTACGAGGTGTATGGAGCAGAGCCGCGTGTGTACGAGGTGTACGGAGCAGAGCCCCGTGTGTACGAGGTGTACAGAGCGGAGCCGAGTGTGTACGGAGCAGAGCCGCGTGCGTACGAGGTGTATGGAGCGGAGCCGAGTGTGTACGAGGTGTACGGAGCAGAGCCCCGTGTGTACGAGGTGTACAGAGCGGAGCCGAGTGTGTACGAGGTGTATGGAGCAGAGCCCCATGTGTACGAGGTGTACAGAGTGGAGCCGCGTGCGTACGAGGTGTACGGAGCAGAGCCGCGTATGTATGAGGTGTACGAAGCAGAGCCGCGTGTGTACGAAGTATGTGTACCAGTGGTAGCCCCCCGCGGATTCCGCTCCTATAGTCTCAGCCGCCTTTGCCAGCAGCATTCTTCTCCAGAGTCTCTTCTGCCGCTGTCTGCATTCTGCAGCTCAGCATGGAGGGGCACGATGTCATCACTGTGCTGATATGTGCAGAGCGACCGGAGGAGACCGGAGCGGCAAGAAGAAAGGTGAGGAGAAAGAGAGATCCGGACGGCCAGACACTCCGCTTTGCTGCGGTGCCACCCATATGGCAGTGTGGCTCCATTGAGCTGCTTGCATTATTTGTGTGCTTGAGAATGCTTGTGTATATACCAAGCATCCTCAGACACACAAAAATGCAACATTTTGCACTTGAAGGGTATTTTTAAAAAGCGCAAGGGAACGCAAACGCATTTTAGCCCGCTCCTGACAACGTGTAATATACTCACTGTCAGAAACAGCTCTTGCTGGTTTCAGCAGTCACTGTTCCTGTAAGGCTGCCTTCACATAGGAGTTTTTTTAAAAATGTGGCAGTTGCGGTAACAAAAAAACCCGCATCTGCCGCATTTTCCGTCTAGCGGCTGCACTTGCTGCATGTTTGCGGCAAGCCCCATGCATTGTCTATGGGGCTTGCGGTAAGTGTGCGGCAATATATATATTACTAGCTGGGTGCCCGATGCACATGCATCGGGATTCTAGCAGAGCGAGTCTCTGACTCGCAATGGCCGCTTTGCGGCCAATGCTTCGCGCTGCTAAGTCGACTCGCCATGCCCGCTGCGCGGGCATAGCGAGTCGCCTTAGAACTGCTCGCAATGGCCGCTGCGCGGCCAATGCTTCGGACGTATCCACATGACGACATTGACTCGCAGCGTGAGCGGACTCAAAAGGGGCAAAAATCCCATTCGTGATTATATAATAGATAGTCCATGATATGTACTTAAAGGGGGCCCACTGAGACCTTTTTGCCCGGGGCCCACAGAAACCTGGAGCCGGCCCTGAATAGGAGACTAGTGACAGCTTTGGATCTGTTGATTTTAAACGTGATTAATTTATTTTTAACCAGCAAGTGTTAATGACAGTTTTCATTGTTAGTAGCTTGAGGCCAGTTTCAATTCAGCTTGCAGCAGTTTGTGACCACACCCACTTCCCTCTAAGTAGTCACATGGTTCAACACCTGTAGCTGGTAATAGAGCTTCATTTCTATGATGACTATCTTGGCGTCTGGAGGTCTACTATGGTTCTGGTGAATCGGCTGATAGAGACCTGCTGTCCTAGTGCTATTCTATCAGTTGCCTATAAAGTTTGGCTGCAGATACCAAGTTTGGTGTATCCTTATTGTCTATGCCACCCAGTATGTCTACCTTCCTTGTGTTATTGTCAAGTGTTGACTGTGTTGCAGTCCACATGCAATGCTGCTGTAGTTTAATCAGAGTTCAGTCTCTACTTGGACCCTGTGCAGTGAGGACGTGCTGTGCTGCTGTTCCCTTCCATAGGAGTTGCTGGGCTTTCCCGATCCATGGGTGGAGGCAGGGCTCTTAGCCTAGGGATGGTCAGGAGCAAAGGGCAAGGGTGGTGGCCTGGACATCCTCATCTTCAGAGGTAACACTACGAACAGGGTGAGCCAGGTACCCCCATTCAGGGTCAGGAAGTTCCCCAGTTCGCCTTTGCCCATCTTACCTTCCTGCTTCCTGATTCCCTATACCACTCTGTGATAGTTATATTGCAATAGAGGTGATGTCTAGTGCACTCAACAACCTATGCACAAGCCAGGGTTAGCAGAGGTGACAGCCAGCGTCTAGGTACATGATGGTAGTGAGGGGGGAAAGGACCCACACAGGGTGATAGGGTAGGTCAGGGACGGACACAGGTTAGTGTCAGGAGGTGTCCCATCCCCAACTCCCTACTGTTAGGTCCTTCCACTCCCTATACTATGCCATTATTTCCCCTGTATTGTGCTGTGCGCCAAACATTCCCCCGTCTGAGCATGACACTATTGTAGTGTATTCATTTTGTATTAAAACAGGTCTAGCCACATTTCATAAAACAAATAGTTTTGATATTATATAGATCTCTTAGACCTGATGCGACCAGAGTTCTTCCTTAGAATCCATGTCCGAAATTAAGTATAATACTGATATTAAGATGAACAATTTATTAGATCAGTTATAGAATGAAACAGCTTATGTTAAAGTACATCAAATTTCTGCCCACAGAGCTTGACTGAAAGCTGCAGCTTGTACAGAGCAGTGTGAGATCTCAGGAGCAGCAGGGAGAAGGGATGCTGAGGAGTTATCAGTCTAGGTGTGTTAAGAGTGAGTTAGACTTTTATCACTTTTGTATAGCCATTCTAACATGGATATTTAAAGAAAATACAGCACCCTTTTCAGGTCTAGGCAATCTATTTAATAATTTATACAATTTGCATTGTGTAATCTAGTGACGGACATTGCAGTAGATAAGATGTTGCATTTTATTTGTAAAACAGCTAAAGAGAAGCTTGGAAAATTATTGGTATTTCGTTCATGTATATTTAAAAGTTTGCTCTGTTCAATTTTAAAGTAAGTCAGACTTAATTAAAAAGATCCCATTTAGTTTCATATGTGTTAAAATATTTCAAATGTATTTGCATTTGTTAAATATGTACAATTAGCATTACACAAATTAAAATGCTTCGGGCCAGTAAATGCAATCCAAACATTAGGAACTAGGAGAGGCTGCATCAATCATTTTAACTAACCATGTACAAGAATTCTAATATAGATGATTAACATGTAAAGAAAACTTTTCTTGGAAAAAATAGTCACACATTTTAGAACAGTCGACTTTTGTTAATTCACAATAGCAAGTTGACTTTTGGACACTACAGTGCAGATCTGTCACTTACTGGACTTACAGAAATTTTAGATGGGGAATATTGTTTTCAATTAATTCAAATTTATTTAAAGGCAATAGTTTGCGAACTCCACACCTGTTAGAACACACTCTAAAAGGTTCTTAGAGTTAAAGGAATCCTGTCACCTCCAAAACGCCTCCTAAGCTAGCAAAACATGTCCCTGCAGCATCACATCACTAATCTCACGCTTCTTTTGTCTCCTAAAAGCATCCTGTGAAAGTGCATAAAAACGTTTTAATACTCACTCATTGTGATTATAATTAGCAGGGGCCATATTCTTTAGTCACCAAGGCGGGCTGTTTTGCAGCTCCAGGGATCCACCCTGTCTCTGTGTGTTCTGCTGTGATGCGCAGGCATTGCCCTCCCCTCTCTCTATCACTCACAGAATGCAAATCATTAGTCCTGCCTTCAGTTTCAGTTTCACAGCAGCACAGACAGAGAGGGCTGGATCCTCGAGGCTGCAAAACAGCCCGCCCTGGTGACTAAAGAATATGGCCCCTGCTAATTATAATCACTAATGAGTGAGTATTAAAACGTTTTTCTCCACTTTCACAGGATGCTTTTAGGAGACAAAAGGAGTGTGAGATTAGTGATTGGATGCTGCAGGGACATGTTTTGATAGCTTAGGAGACGTTTTGGAGGTGACAGGATCCCTTTAAATGAACCAGCCAGCAGGATATAGGGCTGCAAAGTGAAGCCATTGCCTTACAGGCAGTGACATTCTGAGAGCTATCATACCTTTACTTGAATGATTCCAGGTTTGATTGCAGAGAAAAGTGTCATAACAGGGTATGTATGGAAAACAGGGCAGCAGGTAATTGACGTGTGCAGCAATGTGTCACTATTTGGAGTTGTGTTTCCTTTCCTCCTCCGTGGACATGCCTTTTAGCTGTGAGCAAAACCCTTCCCCACTTTCATCTCGACTTTCAGTTTCATCAGGCATCCTGTAGCTGGAGTATACATAAGAGGGAGGGGGGAGGCTTTGGTTTACAGCAGAAAGGCATGTCCACAGAGGAGGAAAAGAAAAAAAACAACCCCAAAGAGTGATGCAGTGCTGCGTACATCAATCATCTGTTGCCCTGTTAGCCAGGAGTTTTATAATACTTTTCTGTGCAATTAAACATGATATCATTGAAGCAAAGTTATGATTGCATGTATTCAGCATCCTACTGCCTGTAAGGCACTGGCTTCATTTTATAGCCCTAAATCCTGCTGGTTGGATCCATTAACTCTAAGAACCTTTTAGAGTGTATTCTAACAGGCTATTTTAGGAAAAGATGCGCTGCAAAAATCAAATGGTGCTCCTTACCTCCCAAGCCCTGCATGTCTGGCCAAACAGTAGTGTGGCATAGTCAGCTGAGAATTGCCAGATGAATGATTGGAAAACTATTTAACATGTATGGTTTCTATGGTTAAACACTTGTTCAACCAACAGACAGACAGCTGAATTTTCAGGCTCTGTGTTGTCCATGTGTGGAAAGGACAGTATTCTCAGTCTTTAATGATCTAGTATGAAGTCTAATAAATTCAATTTCAGTACATCTACATTAATATAGAATTATTACCACTATCAATACACGAACACATCACCAGAACCACTATCATTACATGAATACAGTGCCAGAACTCCCATCAGTATAATAATACATCACCAAAACCATAATTAGGACTTGGCGCGGTGCTCTCTTCTTTGACCGTCTTTGCCTGCATAGCCTGTGTTACTTGTACTGTATATATGGGAGCACTGTTCTGGATTGAATAAAAACATAAATGCATTTATTCTGGAAGCTGGACCTCCTTTATCTTCATTGTATATGACCACAGCACCAGAATCACTAATCACTGCACGAATAGATTACAATGTCAGGTCAGCCTCCAACATACATAACTGTGTTGCATGAACACGCGACTCCCAGTATGTTCTTAACACTGCACTCACATGAACATATGCATTGGATGAGTGCTATCTGATGTTAGGCTATGGAGCAGTGCCAATCAGCGTATTTTTCTCATTTGGCATGAGAAAAAATTTGCAACATGATGCAATTGGCAGCATACATTGGATCACCGACACCCATTCAAGTCTATGTTTCATGTATAACATGTATAACATCGGACTGCACTAAGATGCCATTTAAAGAAGTCCAATTTATGCAGATACAGATTTTAGAGAAGATGGAGTAATCAAATTCTTTTTATTCTCTGCACCTGTGTTCGAATTCTGTTAAGCAAGAGAATGGGATCGCAGAAAACTGACACTCAGCTCCAACTCTGATCAGAGTTTGAGTCAAGTGTCATAACTATAGTCGATCCAATTCTCTCAGTAGAAAGAATAAACACTTATGTGAGTGAGCCTTAACAATAATTAGGAGGTGATGGGGGTTGTTGTTATCATCTATTATCACACTGCGGACCAGTCTTTAAAAACTTAAAGAGTAGCTTGAATTTTGGGAGATATTTCATATGTTTTATGTCCTATAATTCTGAGCAGATCAGTGGTGTCACGGTCCTGAGAAACTCACCAATCACTTAAAAGATATCTTACAAGTGCACAACTCAGAAGACTGGAGAACACAGAAAGCCTATGACTTTTTAATGCATTTGTTCTGCGCTGTGTGAAGTCTTTCCTGTCTCCTGAACTGCACACTTGTAAGTGTTTTTTGAGTGATTGTTTTTTTTGAGCATTTTTGAGGACCTGGTCACCTATCTATATGCTTACAATTAAAAGGCCTAAAAAAATCTCCCAAAAGTTTAGATACTTTAACATATATATATATGTATATATACACTGACTAATAATTGAGATTCAAATTATGGTTACTAACCTGATTATCACGAAGACTTAGTCAGGACCTGCAGCTCTCTGGCACCCTCTTATCCTGCCAGACAAATCCGGTATTGCCAGAGGATAAGAAAGGAGCCCAGCTGCACTAATTTATGTTGTATACTGTGGAGCGTAATGCGACGGGATATATATACCACCAGTTCCTGCTAGGAATGTATATATACCTCAATCCAGTCACCCTCAGGCCCACAATATCACATAAATACAAAAACGTTATGCTGCCACCACTGATCTCTTTCAGGTGGATCGTTAAACTGTTTGGTAACATGAAAAAAACAGTGGGGAGGACATGGTGAGCTCGCTCATAGAACAAAACTACTAAATTATAATATTTTACTCCCAAAAGTTGGCAGTGTTTACTAAAAGATATACAAGATATTACAAAAGAGACAATTTACATATATGCATAAAACAGTTATTAAAATAAAAGGAAATTAAATAAGAAAGACTAAAACCTGTGCCACGCAGTGGGCGTCAGCAGATTTCAGGGGAGAAAGCACCCCGAAGATGGTTTAGGATTCCGCCTCGCAGCATAGAGTGTTGCTACCTCCTTCATTTAAGCTGGAATGAAGCCAAATTGGTGGCTTTGATTTTATTTAAGGACACAGAAAGCCACCCCCACTTGTGTTCACCTGCCTGGTGGGCTGGTTCTCTGAAACCCAGCTCTTTCACAATTCTCAAACAATCTCCATGTTTCATATCTCTGGATTAAAGGCTCTAACATCCACGATATGAACATCACGTTTACCCTCGCTAATTTACACGAAGATTGATATCAAATATGACATCTCTGTGACGGGCGGTAGGCCATAATTCATTTCCTAGGTTTCTGACCCGTTTCCAAAGAAGTGAAAGGTACTGTCTGATGCCCAAAAATTCCAGCCCACCAAAAATATGAATTATGTAATTTTAACACAAACGTGCATTATTAAATTTGACGTTAAAGTTGATGACTTGAGACAAAGACATTCTGGAGGGAGGAGAACACAATATCCTTGTGATTCTGAACAAAGTCATACAGTTGCATTCTTTCAGATCGTAAAACTTGGGGTCCTTGCTATGAATGCCATATAATGGAATGCTGCTCTGTCCAAAAGATGGGAGGATGGGGTCAGAGGGTCTCTGGTCCATGACCATTTGCAAAGACACAGATTTTGCAGCTAAGAGTTGGGGGTCTTTCAACATTTTAAAACAATGACAAAAATGCATCTTTTCCTGACACTGATGCACAACAAAATATAGTTTTTTTCTTTCGAAATTACTCTAGACATTTTAATGGGAACCTGTCACATCTCCAATTTCTATTAACTTGCAGATATAGGGATAATCTGCAGGTTAATGGTGCTCTAAAGCCTCACAGATGTTCTACTGAAAACAAAGCTACTGGAAGGAACTTTATTAACTTTATTCCTCCTGGCAGCAGTTATAGAGCCCCGGCTGGCCCAGCTTCAGTAACTATTCAGAATATAGTGAACGGCAGCTGTAACCACCCCTGACAGCCACCTGACTGACAGCCAGCTCTGTACTGATGCACTGCTGAGCAAAGTCTCACTCAGTGCTGGGGAGTGGTTACAGCCACTATATACTCAACGGTGACTGAAGCCACAAAGGTTGTGCCCTTATCACTGGAAGCCGGAAGCTACTTGAAGGAATAAGGTTCATTTCCTCATTGTAACAGTGGACAGGCAGCTTTAGAATGCTATTAACCTGCAGATGAACCCCATATCTGCAGGTTAATAGCTTTTGGGGACATGACGGGTTCAAAACATCTCTTTCTCAGCAGCAGATCAAAATGTACAAATGTGCCATCGAGAACAATGCTATTCTATGCACACAGAAATAATCATATTAATGATCATTCTATGCATATGTAAGCACAGTCACATCCTGTCTAAAGTTCATGCTGGTTTGTAGTCAATTAAAGGCAATGATTGTTTAGTGTAAATGTAACCTTAGATCAGGTTCCTAATAAGTGATATTTTCTCTGATGTTTATATGCCTTTATTCTTCACATGGTCCTGATGGTAATTTATCACTGCCAAAGCTCGTCTCTGCAGATTTCCCTCTTATCCTTATCCAGCACATCCTGACATGGTGCCCTTAAAATAACAGTTTAAAAAGAAAACCGTGACACTTTGGTGGTGCACAAGTTGGTTCCAAACCCATAATATAAAGTAAATATAAAGTCAATAATACTTGGCACTCAGGTTATTACAAGTATCATTGACATAAAAACAGCTGTGTCATTAGAATACCACCTGAATAAAAATAATAATCCATGCTATACCCTAAATAAGCCCTATACTGTGCATAAATAATTGATTTTCAATGTTTTTCCTACACAAAAAAATTACCCTCACATTATCCCTCATGATATATGACCTGTTCTATTATAAAATATTCCCACCACACCATATTCACTTTTCAGAGGCGTAGTTTGGTTTAGGAAGGGGATGAGGGCGAAACTTCTATGTGGGCCCCTAACCAAGTAACCCTGATTACAACTATGGTGGCACACCTAAGGTTACCTTTACACGCCGCTACCCCGGCGAGGAATCTGATCGTCGATATGTCGCCCTGGCACCATCGCCGTCAAATTGCCTCCCAGTTGCGGCGTGTAAATTGGGAATTTGGCGGCGATAAAAAAAATCTGTCGCCTGGTTCCGATTACAGAGCAGAGCACAGCCACTCCCTCCACACCAGGCCCACAAGCCTTGACTGCAGCCAGCCCTGGAGCCATGGGAGCACCACCCCACCCCAGCATCTCCTGCTCCCGGCCGAGCCCTGGTGTGTTGTTGGCCACACACCCTCACCTTGTGCCTGCTGCTTCAGTGTATAGTGGTGTGTGCTAAGACCTACCAGCTTGCTAATGTACTTATTGTTGCATGCTCCACACACCAGTATGTGAGTCGTTTTTCTTTTTCTTTTTTTGATGAAGGAGAACGAGCCCGTGCTGCAGGCTCGGCTGTCAGCCCATACCCATCTCTTACAGATGGCACCCGGGATGGTGATGTGCTGCGTACGTATAATCACTAACAATTCCCACAAACACCCATACACACATACAAATGTAACTCACTAATGTCTTTCTTTCCCATAAAGGTGTACCAACCATTGAAGAGCTGCTGCTGGCTCACCAGGAGGCACAGCAGCACATGGAGAGGGCACACCAAAAAGGGCAGTAACACCTTGCTCCATCACCCCCCACCCAATAATGTGACCATAGTCACCTAATAATTGTTGTCCATGTTGGACCCTTGTTGTTTTCCCTGTTGCCATGTTGGCACCTCAGTTTGTTAGGCCATGTTGGCCTCTTTTCTTATAGTGTCCTACATAGGGAAAGTGGGTAGTGTGTATTGGCTACTCCTAACCTGACCAAGGCTTTTTGATTGTGTTGGCAATGTTTTTAAAAAATGATAGTCTAGGACTTCCGGTTCCTGCGCTGCTCCTGATGGCCGCGTGTTGAGGACGCTCCTAAGACCCGGCCGCCAATCCACCTCAATCTACCCGATAACCGGGCCATCTGCCCCCCAAACACGCTGGCGGCGACCCCCCATGGCACCAGGACCCTGGACCGTTACCTACTCCGGTGCTCCGGGCAGGAGAACCCCGGGATAGGACAGGCCGGACAGGCGGCAGGCGCTATTAAAATGGCGGAGGCTGGCGGGACTCGCAGGGGAGGCTCTGAGACGGAGGACTCGCATCCTGGCGGGGACAGGCAGACTCGTAGCAGAAGCAGTTCCCGGCATCGGAGTCAAACTCTGGAGGGGATGAACCACAAGGGAGGCAGACAGCTGCCTCAGAGCGCACAGGCAGTGGGTGCCCCCGCAGTGACGGAGGTATGTGATAGCGGTGATATAATTACAGAAGGAGGTGCAGGGGTGATGAGGAGGCCCCAAATGGCGGGAAGCCCACCTATACAGGCCGCGATAGATGTGAGAGCCCTGGCCAGAGAGGTTGCCCCATATATCACTGCAGACTTGAAGAGTATCATAAAGGAGGCTATTGGGGAGGCGATCCTGGGCCTGCAGCATGTAACATCTCAGCAGGGTGAGAGGCTGCTGGAGACGGAGAAGAGGCTGATGGAAGCGGAGGACAGAATTTTGGCGCTAGAGAGACATGTGGCCACCCTACAGAAACAAACTGCCTATAATGATGAGAAAGTGGATGATCTTGAGAATCGTTCAAGGCGCAATAATCTACGTATGGTTGGTCTCCCTGAAACTTTCACAGGGGGACAATTAGATGCTGTGTGGGAAGAGACGCTCCCTAAGACACTGGGATTCCGCAATCCTTGCAGAGTGTAACGGGCACACAGAGTGGGCCCCCCCAGGGAGGCGTCTGCCAGTCCCCGGCAAGTCATTGCACGTTTTCTTGACTATAAAGATAAGGTGATGCTGCTAAGAGAGTACAGGATGAGACGCCAACCGCTCACCATACAGGGTCATAAGGTGCGCATTTATGAGGACTATTCTGCCGCAGTGGCGCGAAAGCGTAAACTGTTTAGCCCGGTGTGCTCCTTACTATTCAAGCAGAACATAAGATTTCAACTGGCTTTCCCTGCTACCTTGCGGTTCCGGGACTCTAAAGGCAACATGCAATCTTTTATTAATAGCAAGGAGGCACTTAGGTTCCTGCAACCGAGCTCTAATTCTTTGGAACATGCACGAGAGGCACCGCCGGATGGGGGTTCCCCGTCCCCGTCCCTTCCGCAACCTGCTGCGACACGGCCGACATATGCCGATAAAGTGGCGATCTTGATGGATGGTCAAGAAGAGGAAGAACCGAGTGGAGCCGGTTCCGGTTCCGGCTGGTCGCTTTCTCAGCGTAACAGGAGGAACCGAACTGACAAATATGGAGCGTCTGGGAGGTTTAATTCGTCATATACTGGTTCCAGGGGGAAGAGACGCTGAGAGACTAGACTGCTTTTCGCTTTTTACTTTTTGACTCTTTACCCTGGTAGACCACGGGACTGTGGCTGGAATCTGAAGTCTGAACTCTAACTTTAAGTTTGGTGGTAGATGGAGCCTTGTCTTGTTCTCTTACTCTCCTCTTCTTCTTTTGCTATTTCTCCCTCCCCACTTCATTGCCCTTTTTTTTTTTACCTCTTTTTACCTCTTTCCCCTTTTTCCCCCCTCCCCCCTTTGTTTCTTTTCTCCTTTCTTTTGACCCGCTCTAGGTGGAGCGGGAAGCGGAATGCGGCTGAATATATCTGTACAGTTCCTATGTTTTTCATTGGAGGCTTGTGACTGTTGCTGCTTCCTGAACTTCGCCTGAAGGGTTGAAAGATGGCATGTCTGACTGGGGCCGCAGTTTGCACAGCCCTCGGATAGGAGGGTGAGGGGGAGGGGGCCTCGGGATTTTGGCTGATGGTTCGCCACTCATATGCGATGTCCTAAATATATCAGCATTGACGACATGTGATGTGGGGGATGGGTGGTAGATTTTGGTTCATGGTTCATAATAGAGCGAGGGTCACTTTGGCCCGGCTCGGGGTCTACTTTGTTATACTTATACGCCTTGCACAGGCATGGGTAAGGAGATTTGGATTTAGGAGCAGAAAAAAGGAAGTCTATACTTGGTTGGGATAGATGGAGACGGAGGAGGATATGACATTCACCCTCAAGAGAGGGACCGGGGGATGATGTTTTTGGGGTTTGTGATGTTTTTTATTGTATTGTATGTTTTTGCCACTGCTACATCTTTCCTGCACTGCCCGCGTCTGTCTAGTCCAACTCAGCTGTTAACAGGAATGGTGGTACCCTTTGATAAAGAACTAATTCAATGGAGAGTCGATCTGGGTCAGATAGTTCTAATTATCGGGGGCTTGGGTTGCTGGGGAGGAAGATGTCCGCCACGTCTTTTACACATACACTTGGGATCCAATGGTACGAATTGTGACATGGAATACCAAGGGTCTGCGATCACCGCATAAGAGATATATGGTCCTTCGGCACTTGAAGAGACTGAAAACCGATATTGCACTCCTACAGGAGACGCATTTGAGGGATGATGAAGTGACATGTATGCAGAAGCTGTGGGTGGGGGAGGCCTGGGCTTCGGGTGCGCGAGCCGGGAAGGCAGGGGTAATGATTCTCCTCAACAAACACCTTGCACATACTCTGGTGTCCGTAACTAGGGATCAGGATGGAAGGCAATTACAGGTGGTACTCCAATTGGGTGATCGGCGGATCAGTATATATAGCGTTTACGCCCCCAACACTACACGTACCGCCTTCTTCCATGGCTTGCAGGATGCCATCCTGCAGGACAGAGAACGGCTTGTCATGGTGGGGGGAGACTTTAATGAGGTTGTCTCAGATGCCATCGATAGACAGCGGATGACCGCTGGGGAACCAGCACAGGGGCTGACACACCGGGGACAGGGGCCGTTGTCGGATATGTTGATTAATACGCATATGACGGATGTGTGGAGTATTTTACATCCCCAGGACACCGAATTTACCCATTTTTCGCACCCTCACTCCTCCTGGTCGCGGATTGACTTGTTTCTAGCGAGCAGCGACCTACTACGCCTGATTGAGGAGGCTGAAATTGGTGATCTGGTAATCTCTGACCACAGTCCTGTTCGTGTGGATATCTTAGACGCTGTCCCACGAGGCATGGATACAATATGGAGATTCCCCTCACATCTGTCATCTATGGGGGGGTTTAAGACTCAATTAAAGGAATGGTGGCAGGGTTATGCCCTTGACAACGAGGTACATAAAAGTGACCATTGTCTGTTCTGGGAAGCCGGGAAATCGGTTATAAGAGGACGTTTGATAGCGTACACTCGGACACAGTCGAGACAGCTCAAAGAGAATTATACAAAGGCAAGCGCACTTGTCTCCGAGACTTACCAAGCGTTTAAACGCTCGCGGGCACTGGTAGACAAGACAGCGTGGCTTGCAGCGAAAAGAGATTTCGACACGTGGGCTGACCTGAGGGAAAAACTGATCCGGGGACAACTAGACGTAGACCTTCACAGGCATGGTGACAAGACGGGGCGACTGCTTGCTAATCTCGCTAGGGGCAGACGAAAACCCACAACATTTGCTGCGCTTAACACGAGGGAGGGTGTCCGTACCACTGATCCCAAAGCTATTAATGATATACTGGGGGATTTTTATAAACGGTTGTACCATTCAAACGACGTCTCGACCCGGGAGGGAATGACATGGTTAGATGAGGTGCCTCTCACTCCTATCTCGGAGGCTGACTTAGAGCTCCTTAATGCTCCGGTCTCTGAGACGGAGGTAGACGCGGTCATCAGGCATTTAGGGAGCGGGAAATCCCCGGGCCCGGATGGGTTCACAGGGGAGTTCTATAAGATACTTCGGCCTGAGGTGACTCCGATACTGACGGGATTGTTCAATAATGTTATATCTCAACGGAAGTTACCTGAAACTATGGATATGGCTTACATTAAATTGTTGCCCAAGGGAACCACGGGAGGGGAGGATCCTACAAATTATAGGCCGATTTCCCTTATTAATGTGGACCTTAAAATTCTGTCAAAAATTATGGCGGATAGGTTGGCAGAGATTCTCCCGACGCTCATAGACAATCATCAGACGGGATTCGTCAAAGGCCGATCAGCGGTCACCAATGTCCGCAGGGCCCTTCTGGTCCTGGATGCAGTGAAGGATATGTCGCCCCTTGTGGAAAAAACCCAGCCATGGTCACACTAGACGCGGAAAAAGCCTTCGATAATGTCAGGTGGCCGTGGCTGGGTCAGGTACTGGACAGGATAGGGCTCCAGGGTCGTTTTAGAAATTATCTACAGGCACTGTATGCCACCCCTAAAGCGAGGATACACACCCCCGGTTTCCTCTCCCCGGTGTTCCCTCTTTTGAAGGGGACTAGGCAAGGATGTCCCTGATCCCCGTTGTTATTTAATTTAGCCTTGGAACCATTGGCCAGATATATTAACAGGCACAGTTCCTTTGAGGGGGTGAACATTGGACGAGCGGAAACAAAATCGGCATTGTTTGCTGATGACATTGTATTGTTTATGGGAGACCCTGTGTGGGATCTACCTCCTCTGCTGAGAGATATAGAGCGATTTGGAGAATTTGCGGGATTCCGGCTTAATCGGAAAAAATGTGAGATCCTATTCCTTAAGCCGGGGAACGCGTCTGGGGAGTCTCTGCTATCGTTGGCATCCCGAGGGCAGCAACTCATATCAAATATTTGGGCCTGCTGTTGGGACGGACATCGAGCCAAGTATACTCACTAAATTATGCTCCCCTTTTTGACAGAATGGAAAAGGAGTTAAAACGTTGGGCGGGACTACCTCTGTCACTCCTAGGTCGCTGCCATCTTATCAAGATGGTCAGCTTCGCACGTCTCTTGTATCCACTACAGACACTGCCCTTACTCTTGAAACATACTGACATTAACAGATTAAACAGGGCGTTTGCGGACTTTATATGGAAAGGCAGGAGACCTAGGTTAAAACTGGGGACGCTGATGCTCCCGAAGGACAAAGGGGGCATTAACTTGCCCGACATTAGAGGGTACAATTTGGCGAGTATGATGAGACATGCGATAGAATGGGTTAAGGGGACCAATAAGTTCTCTGATGGAATGTTGGAGGCAGCGTTCTGCGAGCCTTGGGATCGATGCTCTCTCCTTCATACGGGGTGGGCGTCGTTACCGATCGTCTATAATCTTCAAGGATACGATAGGAGCATGGAAAGCAGTGAGGAAAAAATGTAGTCTCCCCTGGAAAGTGTCGAAACATCTGAACCCCTGGGCATACCCGGAGTTCCCGATGGGTCGAACCAATGTACTATTTAGAGAATGGGCCCGAAAAGGTATTAAAACCATGGGAGATCTCATGGCGATGTCTGAACGACGCTGGATGTTGGGACAGGAGATAATGGACAAGTTCGGTCTCGGGGAGCACAGAGCCTCCAATACTTGCAGCTGAAACATCATGTCATGGATAATCTCTTGGATGCATCAAAGGAAACTCTTACAAATGCGTGTGATAGACTGGTGGGCCACGACGTTTCTCAACTAGGGATCTCTGGCATCTATAGGGAACTCAGGACATGTTTACTTCCTGGAGGCGCCCAGAAACTTTTTTCGAAGTGGTGCGCGTATGTAGACAAGGAGACGGTGTCCGATGATATCCTGGACGGTTGGGGTAAGATAAGGCGTTATATTTTGGATGAGAGATGGAGGGACTCACACTTTCGGGTCATCCATGGTACCATATATGGCTTCAATATACCACCATCGGCATCTAATCCCGATAGGCTGTTACACTGTCCGAAATGCAATCTTGACAGAGCAGATATGGTGCATGGATTATGGAGTTGCCCGAGGGTGCAGTCCTTCTGGGGCATGGTATCCGACCTGGTGCGGAGATTCTGTGGTCATACGTTTGAGCTAGATCCGGGGTGTGGATTTTTCAGAATGTGAATTTATCCAAGGGAGGGGTTGCTAGCATTCGTTTCTTACATGTCCTTATATTGTTGGCTAAACGTCTACTGCTAACATTCTGGTTACGTGCGGATTTACCCACTGAAACGGACGTAATGGCGGGTCTACGGTTGGCAATGGATCTAGACAGACGCGGAGCTCTGAGGGACAAAGATGTCCTGATTGTCTCTTTCATGAAAAAATGGAGACGTTTTATAGAGTCACAACTGTCTGATGACGACATTGTCAGTGTAATGACACCTTTTCATGGTACTCCCTGGTACTTATTACAATCTTTAAGCCACTCGTTAGGGCGCCTGGCGCCGACTGTGACCCTTGCAAGGACATGCCCGGCGACGGTAGGGGTCTTAGGGGAATGACTGTATCGCAGTACATGGGTATTTTTAGTGTTTCTACTGTGAAAATACTTGAGCCCCCGCTTCGCTTAGGGCGGGGAGAGGTGCATATGATGGACTGAGAGGGATGGACGGGATGTTGTGGGAGGAGATATGTGTGGCAGTTGTGAGGAATTCTATACGTGGCATACGGTATTATTGTATTCTATTATTTTTTTGTTTTTGTTTCTGTTTTTGCAATCTTACGACCTGATGGTAACAGGTGTCAGGGTGAAGGTGAGGAAGTCATAGTACCACAGACGTGGCCTACGAACCTCCTCAGCTCCAGCCCCAGACAGGGCGTCAAGCCAGTTTTTGTGGGTCTTGGTGAACACGGTGCACAGGTGTTTGATCTTCTCCGCAACCATGGCCGCTGTCCAGATCTTAGTGAGTTGGAGCCGGTTCGCCAGCTCCACCAGCGGCCTGTAGGCCGCAGCCCTCGGTGCCTGGTCATGATTTCACCTCAATGAGGAGGGTGCAGCTGTGCTGGGGGACAAAATGGCTAGAAGGTTGGAGGAGTGTTTAAACTAGCGATTGGAGGGGAGGGTATTCATTGTATAGGAGGGGAAAATAGCGTAAATAGTAACCTGGGCACAAGTAATAAAATTGGGGTGGCATGGGGGGTGAGGTTAGAACAGTCAATATAGTAGGAAGGAATAGAGGTAAAGAGAGATGCATAAAGTGCATGTACACTAATGCCAGAAGTCTCACCAACAAAATGGAGGAATTAGAATTGATTTTGTTGGAAAATAATTATGACATGGTGGGGATTTTGGAGACTCGGCTGGACGAGAGCCATGACTGGGCTGTTAATTTACAGGGCTATTGCCTGTTCAGAAATGACCGTACAAATAAGCGAGGAGAAGGTGTATGTTTATACGTAGAATCATCATTAAAACCCATCCTGCGTGATAATATAGGTGAATCTAATGGAAATGTAGAGTCCCTGTGGGTGGAGATAAGGGGAGGGGAAAAAATAATAAATTACTGATAGTGGTTTGTTATAAGTCCCCAACAATAATGGAAGTGGAGGAGAATATCCTCATAAAGCAAATAGATGAAGCAGCGACTCAGGGAGAAGTCATTATTATGGGGGAATTCAACTACCCTGAAATACATTGGGGATCAGAAACCTGCAGTTCCAGCAAAGGTAATAAGTTTTTGAAAACTATGAGACACAATTACCTTTCACAACTGATTCAGGACCCAACAAGAAGGGGGGGCACTGCTGGACCTAATATTAACCAACAGGCCGGACCGCATATCAAATATACGGGTTGGAGGTCACTTGGGTAATAGTGATCATAACATAATATGTTTTCAAGTATCCTTTACTAAGATGTGTAGTAGAGGGGCTACAAGGACACTAAACTTCAGGAAGGCAAATTTCCAATGGTTGAGAGATGATCTTAGTGCAATAAACTGGGACGATGTCTTGAGACATAAAAGTACACAAAGCAAATGGGAGATGTTTATTAGCATCCTGAATAGGACCTGTGCACAATATATACCATATGGGAATAAGCATTCTAGAAATAGGAGGAAACCACTATGGCTAAATAAAGCGGTAAGAGGTGCAATAAGTGACAAAAAGAAAGCATTTAGGGAATTAAAGCAAGTACCGTATTTTTCGCATTATAAGGCGCACTTTTGTTCCCCCAAGTTTTGGGGAAAGTGGGGGGTGCGTCTTATAATGGGAATATACGGTCCTTTACTGCTGGGAAGGCTGCATGCAGCTCTGCAGTGGTGTCCGGAGCCGGGGCGGGCTGGCTGCGGTCCTCAGGAGGCAGCGGGAGGTCACGTGCTCCCGCTCATTAGCCTCCTCCAATATGCACTGCACTGCCGCTGTCCATCACCTTGGTGCTGAAACCAGCACCAAGATCTGGACAGCGGTGCAGGGCATATCAGGTGTGCCTGCACTCACCCCCCTGTGCAGGCACACTTGCCCCCATCACTGTTTAAAGCTCCCCTGCTGGCGTGCACATAATAAAAATTAAAAATCATTACTTCACCTTCCGACGATCGCGCTCCCTTCTGCCAGCTGAGCGGTGACTTCCTGCTTTGGTCTCGGCATCGGTCATGTGACCAGAGTGCATGATGTGATCGGATGTCATCACTATGCACTCCCGATGGCTGACCCAAAGCAGGAAGTCACCGCTCAGCTGGCAAAAGGGAGCGCGATCGACGGAAGGTGAAGTAATGATTTTTTATTTTTATTATGTGCACGCCAGCAGGGGAGCTTTAAACAGTGATGGGGGCAAGTGTGCCTGCACTGGGGGATGAGTGCAGGCACAGGGGCAAGTGTGCCTGCACTGGGGGATGAGTGCAGGCACAGGGGCAATTCTGCCTGCACTGGGGCAAGTGTGCCAGCACAGGGGGTTGAGTACAGGCACGGGGGCAAGTGTGCCTGCACTGGAGCAAGTGTGCCAGCACAGAGGGGTGAGTGCAGACACAGGGGCAAGTGTGCCTGCACTTGGGGGTGGTGCAGGCACAGGGGCAATTCTGCCTGCACTGGGGCAAGTGTGCCAGCACAGGGGGTTAAGTGCAGGCACAGGGGCAATTCTGCCTGCACTGGGGCAAGTGTGTCAGCACAGGGGGAGAGTGCAGGCACTGGGGGAGTTGTGCCATCAATAGGGGATGTGTGCCATCATTGTTGGACGTGAGCCAGCACAAGGGGCTATATCCCAGGATGAGGGACAATGTACCAAGATGAGGGTGCTATGAGGGACATGTGTCCTATATGATTTGTAAGACGGACACTGGTATTATAAGACGGACCCCATTTAACATTAAAAATTATTTTTTTCTCTTTTCCTTCACCAAATTTGAGGGTGCGTCTTATAATCAGGTGCGTCTTATAAAGCGAAAAAAACGGTAGGTAGTGATGAAGCATTAAATAAATACAGAAAATTAAATAACATCTGTAAAAAGCAAATCAAAGCAGCAAAGATTTAGACAGAGAGACTCATAGCAAGAGAAAGTAAAAATAATCCCAAAATATTTTTTAACTACATAAATAGGAAGAAACTAAAAAATGATGGTATTGGCCCCTTTAAAAATAGTCTGGGTGAAATGGTGGATGAGGATGAGGAAAAAGCCAATATGCTAAATGACTTTTTTTCAACAGTATTTACACAAGAAAATCCCATGACAAACAATATGATAAGTGATAACAAAAATTCTCAATTAAATGTCACCTGCTTAACCCAACAGGAAGTACGGCATCGTCTAAAAATCACTAAAATTGACAAATCCCCGGGCCCGGATGGGATACACCCCAGAGTGCTGCAGGAATTAAGTACTGTCATAGATAGACCATTATTTTTAATATTTAAAGATTCCATAATAACAGGGTCTGTACCACATGACTGGCGTATAGCAAATGTGGTGCCAATATTCAAAAAGGGGACAAAAACTGAACTTGGAAATTATAGGCCAGTAAGCTTAACCTCTACTGTGGGTAAAATTCTAGAGGGTTTTCTAAGAGATGCTATACTGGAGTATCTGAAGAAAAATAACCTCATAACCCATTATCAACATGGTTTTACGAGGGACCATTCCTGTCAAACTAATCTGATAAGCTTCTATGAAGAAGTAAGCTCTGGACTGGACCAAAGAAATGCAGTGGAAGTGGTGTATATGGACGTTTCAAAAGCTTTTGATACGGTCCACACAAAAGGTTGATACATATAATGAGGGCAATGGGGATAGGGGAAAATATGTGTAAATGGGTTAAGAACTGGCTTAGTGATAGGAAACAAAGGGTGGTTATTAATGGAACACACTCAGAATGGGTCACAGTTAACAGTGGGGTACCACAGGGGTCAGTGTTGGGCCCGCTTCTATTTAATATATTTATTAATGACCTTGTAGGGGGCATACAGAGTAGAATCTCAATATTTGCAGATGACACTAAACTCTGCAGGGTAATCAATACAGAGGAGGACAATTTTATATTACAGGAGGATTTATGTAAACTAGAAGCTTGGGCTGATAAATGGCAAATGAGCTTTAATGGGGATAAATGTAAAGTCATGCACTTGGGCAGAGGAAACATAATTATGTGCTTAATTGTAAAACACTGGGCAAAACTGTCACTGAAAAAGACCTGGGTGTATGGGTAGATGACAAACTCACATTTAGTGGCCAGTGTCAGGCAGCTGCTGCAAAGGCAAATAAAATAATGGATGCATTAAAAGAGGCATAGATGCTCATGAGGAGAACATAATTTTACCTCTATACAAGTCACTAGTGCGACCACACTTAGAATACTGTGTACAATTCTGGTCTCCGGTGTATAAGAAAGACATAGCTGAACTAGAGCGGGTCCAGAGAAGAGCGACAAAAGTCATTAGAGGACTAAGGGGTCTGCAATACCAAGACAGGTTATTAAACTTGGGGGTTTTTTAGCTTGGAAAAACGAAGGCTTAGGGGGATCTTATAATGATGTATAAATATATGAGGGAACAGTACAGAGAACTTTCTAATGATCTCTTTACTCTTAGGCCTGAGACTGGGACAAGGGGGCATCCTCTACGTCTGGAGGAAAGAAGGTTTAATCATAATCACAGATGTGGTTTCTTTACTGTAAGAGCAGTGAGACTATGGAACTCTCTGCCACATGATGTTGTAATGAGTGAGTCACTACTAACATTTAAGAAGGGCCTGGATGTCTTTCTTGAAAACTATAATATTACCAGTTATATATACTAGATTCTTTGATAGGGCGTTGATCCAGGGAACTAGTCTGATTGCCAAATCTGGAGTCAGGAAGGAATTTTTTTCCCCAATGTGGAGCTTAGTGTTGCCACATGGGGGTTTTTTTTGCCTTCCTCTGGATCAACATGTTAGGCTATGGGTTAAACTAGATGGACTTAAAGTCTTCCTTTAACCTTAAAAAAAACGAAAAAAAAAACCAACTATGTATGTTATGATATTCAGGTAGCGACAACCGCCACAGGCATTCGTGTTCCTGGTATATGGTGAGTAGCTGTGTCACAAAACGGTGATACTCAGCCGTCTGAAAAACAAACCTATAATTGTGTCATGCAAACAAATACATGGCCATCACAGGTGACACCCTAATCTGTGTGGCCACCCCATGTCCAGCAATACTAGTTACATGTGTTCTGGTAGTCAGCTTGGCTATGCAGAATCATTATTGGCCTTAACATGTCTCCATACATGGGGCATGCAGGACATGCCTGTTGCTATATGTATTTTGGGTTACTGCAGGGAAATATGGCAAGGTCTGTCATTACAAATGCCACATATGGGCTTACAAACTACATTAAAACACACACTCATGAGATACACACATATTTTTCTATAAACATAGTGCTGTAGTACACATTGTCGTGGCAAGGATCTCCCAGAACATTATTTGTGCTACAGTACACGGAGTGTACTTACGATGTGTACACGTCGCTAAATACACTTCTACAGGACGCAACAGGAAGCTGTACATAAGGCGCCCAAACATCTGCCAACATATGGGTCTGCAGCATACAGAAACTAACGTACAGGAGTGCACTATAGCATGTCCCGTTACTTACCATCTGTCCAACAGAGATCTTGTGATGAGACGCTACTAGCACAATGCACATTCAAGTAGGAGCAGGGGTGGTGCCCCAGCACATGCATATTTAAACACAACCTGACCAATCAAAAAAGCACAACGGCGCATAATCATTGGTCGCATCTGCGTACGCCCAGGCGGCTACGTCGATTACAAGATGCTGCTGCTGTCTGATTGGTTGGTTACCATATAAAAAGCGCTCACGACCAAGGTAGGCCACGCTTGGTGCCCAGAGTCATTAAGTAAGTACTGATGTGCACACATGAACTGTGATTTGGCTGTGTTGCATTTAAAGCAGCTTAGCATTATGGATCGTTATTGTGTAGTGTAGGTGACGCCCAAGTGGTGGGGTATGTAGTTACTCTTGATGTTGTGTTTGTTAGATCAATTGTGTACTGGCAAATGGATGCATGAGTGTTTTGTCACCCAAAACACACTTCTCATTGACAAGCCATTTTGCCTTTGCCATGCAGGATCAGGATGCGTGTGTCCTTAGTTGCGTGGATCATCTGAATTGTGACCACATAGTACTGTCATTTATCACACACAATGGGACTATTCTGGCCAAACTAAGATGTGGAGTGGACCATGTGGCTTCAGCGAATGTCTGAGTCTGAGGATCCGGCATTCACAACACATCAGGGATGTCTCTTGGACATGATGAGTATTTAATAGTCTGCTGTATGGCCTGATATTTTGTGACTAACACACAAAGGCTGGGGTACGTGTATAATTTAATTTTGTAGAGTTGGTAACAACCATGATTTGAGCAATGTGACCTATCTCTTTGGCCATGCCTTGTGGTCATACATCAACATTATGGCCAGGGATATGGGATTATGCTCATGATGTGTTGAATTTGACAAGGGAGATGTATTTGTACAGGAGGGCCAGGGGTGTAGAGTGACCAGGTTTGGTTGTCAGGCAGTGTAATGTTGTGTTTGGGCCTTGAATGGTGCTATATCTGTATGTGGGTGGGCTTATGAGCAAACTTGGGTCGGATGTTGTAAAGTGGCTAGGAGATGTATAGGGAAGGAGGTGGCGGGTGTTGATGATGTGTAATGAAGCGTTCTTGTACTGATGTTTCTTTTCCTCACATTAGCAGGGGTTGGTACGTGAGATGATGTTCGACACTGACGGAGATGCTATCGTGGCTCTTGCCTTGGTGGAAGAGGAATTGTGGCTGGAGGATAGATATGAAAGGTTGCGGGCTTGCAGACCACAGCGTGTGTGAGCTCAGGATTAGTTTCTGCACCGGGGCACCTGGAGCCACATGCAGCTGGTCCGCATGATTTCAGGAACTACCTCCGTATGTCCGAAGACTCTTTCACATTCCTGTTGGAACACATAAGGCCATTGATAGCCCGACAGGACAACTGTGATGCGTCAAGCTGTGCCACCTGAGGAGCATTTGGCTGTAACTTTGTGGTTCCTGGCAACAGGTAGTAAAAGGACCGACCTGAAATACAGTTCACGTGTATCACTTTCCCTGCTGATCCGCCTGATCCCCAAGACGTGTGAGGCCATCTGGAGTACTCTGTTGCCATCCTATTTGCAGTTTCCAACAACCCCCGCACAATGGATGGATGTTGCCAGAGGGTTTGAGGACCGCTGGCAATTTCCAAACTGTGGAGGTGCATTGGATGGTAAGCACGTGAGGATCACTAAACCCCCAAACTCGGGGTCTTTGTATTACAATTACAAAGGATATTGTAGTGTGGTCCTCATGGCCCTGGTGGACGCCAACTATGAATTCCTCTACATGGACGTTGGAATGAACAGGCGTATCTCAGATGGGGGGGTGTTCGCACACTGCTCCTTGGCCCAAGACCTAAGGACAGGTGGGTTGAACTTGCCCTCAACTGATGAGACAACCCATCATTTCTACTTTGCGTTTGTGGGGGATGAAGCCTTCCCACTTCAGGCACACCTACTATTGCCATATCCCCAGAGGATGCTTACTTCTGAGCAGCGCATTTTCAATTACCGGCTATCCCGGGCCCGCCGTGTGGTTGAAAATGCATTCGGGATCATGGCCTATACATTGCGAGTTTTTCATACACGTCTGCATATGAAACTGGAATCTATTGATGTGGTAGTGCTGGCTTGCTGTTTGCTGCATAACTTCCTACGTTGTAGGGATCGGTCATCATACACACCAGCAAGTTATGTGGATTCAGTGGACCCCACAACAGGGGAGCTCCATCCCGGGGATTGGCGTGCTACTGACCATGGTGTGGCGCCACTCCAGCCACTGAGCCAGGGTCAGACTCGGCAGGATGCCAGGAACAACAGAGACATGTACTGCTCCTACTTTAATGGCCCTGGGGTGTAGGGTGGCTGGTGTTGTGAGGCAGCAACATGATGAGGAGGGTGGAGTCACCAGGGTGGCTGTACCATGAGGATTGGGATTGTGTTTTGATGTGTCAACATTAGTTATTTAGTTAGTTAGTGTTTTGGGTTTTTTTACTTTGAAATGTTTTTTTTTTCCATTATTTCGCATCATGTTGCTTTTCTTTGTGTGTTGTGAACACTTGTGTTTATTTTTATTTTGTGTGTGTTCTACTTATTTTTTTTGTGCACAAAAATAGAAACTAAAACAAACAAACTAAAACAAAATTGAACCAAAAACAAACCTGTGTGTGTTGTTACTTTTGGATACAGGACAGTTGCACATAGCTTTATGCTGTGCACAGAAGTATGTGATCCGTAAAATGGTATTGATGGGTCCCTGAAACATTGTGTGGTAATATACAGTAGACAAGTCCAGCCCTTTGGGCTACACTGTATGGCGCAACTGTGTGTACATATCCATTATGATGTGTTTGGCCCACAGAGTCACGTGTCCACACACATTGAGCAAGCAATGGTGTTTGTGGGGTATGTAGGTACAGTCCAGTACACACTCACAAACATGTGTACACACATAGTTCAGTTCAGCCATGGCAGCTGTGCCATGGCATGGACCAATGTAGGCACATATGGGCATAGTGCTGTTTGTATGTTCCCACCATCAGCTACAGATGCACACATAGCAAGCCATTGTGTAGTGTAAGCCACTGTCATGCACAAAACCGCTCCTAAGTGATGCTTGAGCGGTTCGAAAGTGTGTCGCAACAGCCACTTTCAACGACACGAGCGTGTATTCATCCTAAACTCCGAGACAATGGCGTCTGGTATTAGCCAGCCTTGCAGCGCAGGCTGATCAATCATGACGCTATTGTGTTGTCCAATGAGCGTGTTTGGGGCGCGGTGTAAAACAATTTGGCACGCCTATGTTCTCGCCGCGCTGAACATGTACGCCCACATTCCTTTAGGGATTGTGGCGTGTGAAGCGGCGACAGGAGTCTCCCAGATGTTTTCCACTGTTGGTGATGCGACTTCTGGGGCGACACGTCGCCTTAGGTTGAGAGCGAAATTGCGGCGTGTAAAAGCGCCATCGGCGATCTGAGGCGACCATGAAAAACGGGCACGAGCACGTTAGATCGCCTCTGATCGCCACCAAAAATTGCGGCGTGTAAAGGTACCCTAATAGTGGATGTAGGAGAGCCTCAGCAGATGACCACGCTGTTAGTAAAGAAAAATCTCTATACAAAGACTAGCACTGATATTACTGCCATATAGTGGCAGAACATATAAGTGATTACAGTACAGTTATAGATGTTGACTTTCCTCTGACGTTCTTTCTTTACTTTTCCCATCTATTCCATCTTGCCTAGACCAACATGAAATCTACTCCTGACACGACTCTTCTGCAGAGATTACAACAAACACATTTGATTTCTCACTTTTCCAGCAGTGCCTTCCCCATCTATTCCCAACGTGCAGAAAGTCCTCATCCTACAGTTATCCTATGTCATGCATCCAAAAACAGTGCATGACAGGAACGCATGGACCAAAAGTGTCCAGTGCACTAAACAAAGCAACAGATAGGAGATACTGGGGGCTAAACACAGTGGAGGGTCCTGCTCATAGGGAATGAGGGAAATGTGACATCCTGCACTCACCTGCGGCTGTGCCCTGATCTCCCTAACGTCCCTATGTGGGTTCTTTCAACCTGTCACCGAACAGGATACCTAGCCCCTCACTGGCTCTGATGTTAGCCCTCAATAGGGAAATGACCAGCAGGATTAGTAGTCCCAACCACTGCAGTAATGACAACAAGAGGGAAGGAGAGACAGACAGGAGGATGACAAAAACAACTTCATGCCTGCTGCCACTCTCCGAGGCAGCAGATGGCTTGACAGCGGTCAGGTTCTCCAGAGAACGTCATTCACCTCAGCAAGCCAGGCCAGGAATGAGGTTCAATCACCAGCAAAGGATACTGGAACCATGTGACCATATAAAAGGGATTGGAGTGATCACAGAGTAGCCCCACCTGAACAAAGAACTAGATAGCTTGCTAGCAACAGAAAATGACATTAACTCCTAAACTGCCAAAGGAAAGAAACACATTTAAAATGAAATCTCAATAAAGGAATGAGACACAGGTCCCAAAACTGTCATAAGTCTCCAAAGTGAGATAGACTATCATGACATCCTAATTCTGAGCCACTGTTGCTGTATGTGTTCCTATTACTACACCTATTGTGTGGTACTGTGTGCCCTCTAGGTTCTAAAACAAAATTGCTACATGAGTCAAATATCCAGTGACATTGAGGTTTCCAATGATGAAGAACGGCCCCACTATCTTTGTACCCCATATACCACACCATACCATCAATTTTTGTGTTCCAACAGTCTTGGAGGGATCTATCCACTGTGGGTTAGTGTCAGACCAATAGCGGTAGTTTTGTTTGTTAACTTCACCATTCACTAAAAGGTTTGCCTTATCACTTATCTGAAGGCAATTGTCTATGCTGTGAAGATACGAGATGTGCAGCATCTGAAACAACGGATACTGGAGGCCTGTGCTAGCATTTCTTCTGCGGTGTTGCTATCAGTGCGTCAAGAGTGGGAGAAGAGGGTTGCATTGACAATCCAACACAATGGGCAGCACTTAGAACACATTTTATAAGTGATCATAAACTGGTAAATAACTCATGAAAGAATAAAGTTACATTAAAACCAAGCACACCATTGTTCTTCTTATGTAATTCTCATTCGGTTTGATGTGTGACCCTCTTCCCATTGAAAAAAATAAAGTTGGATCCAAAATGGCCAACTTCAAAATGTCTGCCATGGTCACGACCCATCTGGAAAAGTTTTCTCCCTCCCATATACTAATGTGCCACAAACAGGAAGTTGATATCACCAACCATTTACAATTTGTTTAGGTGCATCCATATAAATTACCCACCCTGTATATCATGGTCCTTTTGTAGCCCCCATGCTATCCTGGGCCACTTAGAAGCTCTCACACTAGATTATAGCGCTCTTAGTAATCCTTACACTGTATCATGCCCCCTCAATAGCCCCCACACTGTTGTATGGCTCCCTTTGTAACCCCCACACTGTATAATTCCCATATCAGTAGCCAACATTGTATGATAACCCGCTCAGTTGCCCCCACTCTGTATCATGGCCCCCTCAGTAGCCCCCCAGTCCATTTCATGGACCTATTTGTACTCTCCGCATGGTACAATGGCACCGTTAGTAGCCACCACACTTTTTGACGACCCATTCAGTAGCCCGTACCCTGCATCATGGCAACCTCAGTAGGCCCCACTCTGTATCATGGCCCTATTGGTACTCTCCACTCTAAACAATGCCCCCCTTAGGAACCCTCACACTGTATCATGGCCCCCTCAGTAGCCCCAACCCTGTGTAATGATCCCTTCAGTAGCCCACACTGTATAATGACCCCTTCAGTAGCCCCCACTTTATATAATTGCCCCATTAGTACTCTCCACGCTGTACAATTCCTCCCTTAGTAGACCCCCACATTGTGTCATGTCCCTCTCAGTAGCCTCCACACTGTGCGATGACTCCCTTAATAGTCCCCACACTGTCATGGTCCCCTTAGTAGCCCCCACTATGAAAGACAGCCTTCCATTAGTAGCCCCCACTATGTAGGTTGGCCCCCTTAAGTAGACCTTAGTATTTATAGAGGCTCCCTTAGTAGCACCCACTATTTATGGGGGCCCCCTTTAGTAGTCCCTACCATTTTGGGAGGCCCTGTTAGTAGTCTCCACTATTTTAACTGTCCCTATGCATTATGGCCATACCTACATTTTAAAAGAAATAAATAAACATGATATGCTCATCTCACTCCAGCGAGTCCAGTAGTAGACGGCAGCAGGTACCAGACAGATGAATGCACTAATGTCATCGTACCGGGACTTATGTCCTGTGCTTGTCACGGCACAATGATGTTATCATGACACTGCTTTTGACCTGCAAGTTCTGTAGGCTGCAGGTCTAAAGTGACCTGCAATGTACAAAGCAGAGAGTGGCAGTGCAGGGAGATCGTGCATCACTGCTCTGCTGCAGAAATTACTTGTATCAGTGCGCTGTCCATGCTGATAGTTAAAAGTAGTGATAACTCTGGGTGAGCCCCTCAGAGCGCGGAGCCCAAGTGACTGCCCCCTCTCTACCCCTAGTAGCTAAACTACTGTTGCTATTACACTATGATTGCCACACTGTCATCCCTTGTGAACTATGACCAACACAGTCCCCTTGAAAACCTCCCTCATGCATTATACCCACCACACCTTTCTTCCTTATGTACTATGATCTCATTACTGTCCCCTCCCTGCTGCCCCCTCTTCACACTGTATCCCCTACACTGTTATGAGCCATCTCTTCACATTGTCTACCCACGCTGCTCTCCTCTTCATCAAGTGCCCTCTGCATATTGAGTAGCCACTTCACTTTGACCCCTTCAAGCTGTCCTCTATCCATACTGCACCGCATCTTCACACTGTCCCCCCACATGCTGTCTTTTCTCTATACTGAGTCTCTTTTTCACACTATTCCCATCATGCTGCCTCTACTAAAGCTTTCATGTTTACCCTATCAGCATACAGAGATCCACATACAGACCCCTCTCCACATGAACCCTAATTGCTGCTCCACTCTTCATACAGAGCCTCCCTTACTGACCCACTCTTCATACTGAGTCCTCCATGCTGCCCCTTCTTCATACTAAGCTCATCATGCTGTCCCTTCTCCATATTAATCTCCCATGCTGCCCCACTCTCCATACTGAGCCCCCTATGCTTCTACACCTCCATAGTGAAACCCCATTTTGCCCTCTTCCCAGTCTGAGGGCCTTTTCACATCTATGAGCTGGTGCGTTTTGCATGCATTGCAATTGCATTGCGTTAGCGCATGCAAACGCAATGCAAAAGCATGCAAATGCAATTCAAGTGCAATTGAAACGCATATGTTCATGCACCCATTATATCCTATGGGCGAACGTATGCAAACACCATGAAACTCAACCCCAAACACAAGTGTAAAGTGGGGTTGCGTTTGAATGCATGCGTTTGCTGTAGCACACGGAAAATGTCTCCGGAGTCGTTTTCTGTGCACTAGAGCAAATGCATGCATTGAAATGAAAACCCACTTGACACTTGCGTTTGGGGTTGCATTTCACTGCGTTTGCAAGCGTTCGCCCATAGGATGTAATGGGTGCACGAACACATTCGTTTCAATTGCGCTTGAATTGTGTTTCCATGCTTTTGCATTGTGTTTGCATGTGATGAGCCCAAGGCAAGGGGTACTCAAATTTGATGGAATTAACTGGGCAATCACAGGTGGTTGGGTTCCCAGTTCCGTGCCCTGGCAGCCAAGATGTCCTCTTCAACCTCCCGGATGAGTTGTTTGAAATTGGGGAATACCATTGTCTCACAGTCGCACAAAGGTAATGGGTCCGGAGCCTGACCAGGTATCTCGTTTTGTGTTACGGCCGCACCCTGTTTAATTTTTATTGTCCGAACTGGTGTGGGCTGGTGCTCGACCCGTCCCCTTGGTTGTTTGATAGCAAGGGGGTGGGGAGACACTTTGGCGCCTCTTGGATGGCCCATGTATACTGAGGGGCCGAGGCACGCCCTGGGCCAGCACACAGTTCTTATACATTTTTAGGCTGGCCCACCATGAGAATCCTATAGGCGAGTCCTTCGGGCCTTTCCGGAGCTCGCCACTACACTTCGTCACTCCTCGGCAGAGTGGAGGGGCGGGGCTTATCTTCCCGCTCTTTTCTCCTGCTTTGGTGACGCAGTTTTAATTCTGAGGCAATGTAATGGTGGCTCTGTGTACTGTGGATTACAAAAATAAACAGTCAATAAAGTCTTTAGGCACACTTTACCTGGTATTACCAGGCTGGTTCAAATCCTGTTTGTAGACGCCAGAAAAAGATGAGCCCAGGGCAAGGGGTACTCGGATACCGGGCCTGGGTTTTATGGAATTAACTGGGGAATCACGGGTGGTCGGGTTCCCGATTCCGTGCCCTGGCTGTCATTTGTTAGATGGTGGGGGGATAAAGAGTATGTGACGCCACCTGTGGATCCCGGTAATTTAGGTACCGGCACTGCAGGCCGGCCGCTGAGGTGATGATGGGTGCAGTTCAGTGTGGTCCAGCTCCCCACAGGTGGAGCTTTTACCTCAGGGCAGCGGTGATGGAGGATGAAGGGATGAGTGGAGTAGTTGTTCTTACCCCTCCGGTGAGATGCTGACGATGCTGAAGTCCTCCGGGCGGCGGTGGAAGAAAGACAGAGACCGATTCAACTTCAACTCCACATTACCGGCAGATGTTACTGAGAACACGGTACAGTCTGGTTTAATGGGTGATAGTTGCCGGTTCAGGATACCCCCATGGAGTCTCCGGATGTTCCCTTCTGATAGTCTTTCGGGGTCTACTTCTGTCCTTCTCTCTCTCTTTAACCACCCTTGCAGAGCTCTCCCGCCAGTTCCTTGGTCTGTTACTAACAGGTAAGGTTTATTCCTTGCCGGTACGGACAGGAGATACCTAGCTCTTCCCCTGCCACCGGAATTCGGCCCGTTACCTATAGTGTCCTGGATCTGTTTTGGTACTGAGGGGAGAGGTACCTTCTTGTGGCGCCTACGGCTACTCAGTGATTATGGGCCCGCGGCTCGTCAGTTTGCGGCTCCAACCGGTACTGGTCTGTCTCCTACTGTCCTGGGACACCCTCCTGGAGATGGGTAATCCCTCCTGTCGCAGAGCTGTCAGGCGCGTCCTGACTGACTAACTTCCCAGCACTAACTAACTGACACTCAAGTCTTCCTGCACCAACCTAGGCTCCACCACCTTTTGGACCTACTGAATAATCAGTCCCTCTATACTAAGGTGGCCTAGTCCTGTGTGTGTGTGTGAAAACAGACTCCATAGATTAAACCCTAAACCCACAACTACAGAGATACTACATACATTTATTAAGTGTAATACCTCCCTGTGGCGACTAGCCATAGGGGCGCCACACATGCACTAACGCAATGCAAACGCAATGCATGTAAAATGAACCAGCGCACAGATGTGCATTTAACCTGAGCCTCCCATGCTGCCTCTTATCCATAAAGAGCACTCCATGCTACTCTTCAATATTCTTAGTGTCTTAAGTTTGCTTTTGCTCCTTGTCTATATTAAAACCCCATACTGCCCCTTTTCTAAATTGAGCCCTGCATGCTGCCCCTTCTCTATACTGATCTCCCCAAACAGTCCTTCCCATACTAGGACACCGTGCTGCTCTTTCTCCATATAGAGCCCCCTACACTGCCGCTTTTGTATACTGAGTCTTTCACACTGCCTCTTCTCCATATTAAGCCTACATGCTGCCCCTTTTACATACTGAACTTCCCAGGCTTTCCCTTCTCCATATTGAGCCTCCCATGCAGCTCTATGGTTCCCCTTCCCCATAAGAAGACTCCATGTTACCCCCTCTCCTAACTGTGCCCCCACACTTCCTCTCTCCATACTGAGCCCCCTATGATACCACCTACTCACAATGTCCACTCACTATACTGTCCCTCACTCTATACGACACTCTATAAACCCCGCTACTCCAGTATACAGTAAAAGCTATCTTGTATCTTCAGCTCTACAAATGCTTAACTGCTCTGGGTTCCAGCACTTTTTTCTACTCTGTGATGATCTGCAGCCTGATCAGGTGACCTCATCATGCTACAGCAATTTTAGCAGCACAAGCCCACCGCCGCACATTGGGTCATTGAGAAGATCAGTGCTCCTCTGATTCCGCAAGTGCCAGCATGCTCATAGCTTCATTTCTGTTCCAGTTTTATAGATGCAAATCAAATGAATATTACAGCCTCCTCTGCAAAGACTCCAATTTGGACAGTGGGTCTGGCAGATGGGAGGTATAAAAAACAACAATATATTATACTAATCTCTCCTTGGCTCTATACATACTGTATCTACGCAGCTGCTGGCCATTCTGGAAATCTCTCTTCTTTGGCCTCTTCTCCATTCGTTAAATAAGCCCCACACTATCACATAGGGTGTGAAACACATCATTATATTCCTCTACTTGCTCTGGGTGTCTATTGCTGCCATTCTGTACTAGGCCTTGCTCCATCACGTTGAACTTGACAATGTCAATTCTACCACACGTCCTATGTCTTCTCTCTTCTATTTTCTATTTCTTGTTCAGGGCCTCCAGTGTTATCGTTCTTCACTGGGCCCTATACCCTCACATGGGGCATACTGTCATTGGTGTCATGCTGCATGTGGATGTGGGGTCTAGTAAGAGCTATAAAATCTGAGGCATATAAAAGATAGAAAATGAAAGACAGTGTAAAGATATACAACTAGATAACAACGGTATCAGGCATGGAGTGATCTGTAGAGGGATGGTGAGAGATAAATACAAGTCATTTTGTTTTTAACTCTATCTTGGCAGAATAAATTTGCACCAAGTTTATTTGGCCCAAATCAAATTTTATAGCCTTTTGGGTGCCTATTGGTATCTTCTGGATACAGTGTTGGCCAAAAGTATTGACAATTCTGTCAGATAATACTCAGTTTCTTCCTGAAAATGATTGCAATCACAAATTCTTTGGTATTATTATCTTCATTTAATTTGTCTTCAATGAAAAAACACAAAAGAGAATGAAGCAAAAAGCAAAACATTGATCATTTCACACAAAACTCCAAAAATGGGCCAGACAAAAGTATTGGCACCCTCAGCCTAATACTTAGTTGCACAACCTTTAGCCAAAATAACTGCGATCAACCGCTTCCGGTAACCATCAATGAGTTTCTTACAATGCTATGCTGGAATTTTAGACCATTCTTCTTGGCAAACTGCTCCAGATCCCTGATATTTGAAGGGTGCCTTCTCCAAACTGCCATTTTTAGATCTCTCCACAGGTGTTCTATGGAAAACAGGTCTGGACTCATTGCTGGCCACCTTAGAAGTCTCCAGTGCTTTCTCTCAAACCATTTTCTAGTGCTTTTTGAAGTGTGTTTTGGGTCATTGTCCTGCTGGAAGACCCATGACCTCTGAGGGAGACCCAGCTTTCTCACACTGGGCCCTACATTATGCTGCAAAATTTGTTGGTAGTCTTCAGACTTCATAATGCCATGCACACGGTCAAGCAGTCCAGGTCCAGAGGCAGCAAAGCAACCCCAAAACATCAGGGAACCTCCGCCATGTTTGACTCTAGGGACCGTGTTCTTTTCTTTGAATGCCTCTTTATTTCTCCTGTAAACTCTATGTTGATGCCTTTGCCCAAAAAGAGAGAACATTCTTCCAAAACGTTTTAGGCTTCCTCAGGTACGTTTTGGCAAACTCCAGCCTGGCTATTTTATGTCTCGGGGTAAGAAGTAGGGTCTTCTTGGGTCTCCTACCATACAGTCCCTTTTCATTCAGATGCCAACGGATAGTATGGGTTGACACTGTTGTACCCTCGGACTGCAGGGCAGCTTGAACTTGTTTGGATGTTAGTCGAGGTTCTTTATCCACCATCCGCACAATCTTGTGTTGAAATCTCTTGTCAATTTTTCTTTTCCGTCCACATCTAGGGAGGTTAGCCACAGTGCCATGGGCTTTAAACTTCTTGATGACACTGCGCACGGTAGACACAGGAACATTCAGGTCTTTGGAGATGGACTTGTAGCCTTGAGATTGCTCATGCTTCCTCACAATTTGGTTTCTCAAGTCCTCAGACAGTTTTTTTGGTCTTCTTTCTTTTCTCCATCCTCAATGTGGTACACACAAGGACACAGGACAGAGGTTGAGTCAACTTTAATCCATGTCAACTGGCTGCAAGTGGGATTTAGTTATTGCCAACACCTGTTAGGTGCCACAGGTAAGTTACAGGTGCTGTTACTTACACAAATTAGAGAAGCATCACATGATTTTTCTAAGGGTGCCAATACTTTTGTCCACCCCCTTTTTATGTTTGGTGTGGAATTAGATCCAATTTGGCTTTAGGACAATTCTTGTTGTGTTTTTTTTCATTGAAGACAAATTACATAAAGATAATAATACATAAGTATTTGTGATTGCAATCATTTTCAGGAAGAAACTGAGTATTATCTGACAGAATGGCAGGGGTGTCAATACTTTTGGACAACACTGTAGCTGCATTGCATGACCTGATTTGATTCCTCTTCCATTTATATCAAATGTTCTCTAAGGGGTATTGTTTCTCCTTGTGGATAGTGAAAATATGGTGTTAGGAGACCTATAGGCCATGCAATGCTCCTTTGGAAATTTAAATATGCAAATAGCCTATTTAAACAAATAGTTTGTGTTACATTTTTAACAGGGTGTATAGAGGTGGCTGATGCCAGAGAGCGATTCCTGCTCGTGATTCCTGCTCTTGCTTGTTTTTTTTTTTTTTTTGGTAAATATGTTTTTATTAAACAAACGTATAGAACGTTCACATATCAAGTAGAATACATACAAAAATCAAGAACACTTTAGTGTTTTGGAATCATGACCATTCCATGAGTTAAAGTACACAGTATGTTTTGTCCATAGTCCTAGACTAATAGAAAGGTTAATAATAAATTAAAATATAACAAAAGAATACTTTTCATACTTTCACCATAGGTATGGAATTAAGATGAAAATGTTAAAACTGAAAAGTTCTGTTATTATTTTTATTTTATCAAAAAAGGCATATAATGGTTATTGCCGTCCTCCAACCAAACCATTGACCATAAATCAAAAAACCGCCCAGGGGAGGGGGGGGGGAAGATAGGGAGGGAGAGAGAAGAGAAAGAGAAAAAAGAGGAAAAAAAAGAGGGGGAGAAAGAAAGAAAGAACAATATATTTACTGGATTCATATACATGTCAGATAGACCGTGAACAGTCGAAAGAGTTCCCCTTAAAGGAATAGGGGGAAGATCCGGACTCCCTTTAAGAGAGTTACAGATCATAATTATTGGAGTCTTTAAAAGTTATCCAGTCAGACGAAGTGACAGAGAAAGAGGGCAGAGTCTGAGACAGTCCTACCGCTATCTCTTCCATTCTGTAATACAATTCCACCTCTGAAAACCATTCGATGATGGAAGGGGGTTCCGTAGACCTCCAGAGCCGAGGAATCACTGCTCTGGCAGCCGAAAGGCAGAATCTCAAAATGTCCTTCTTTTGAGCCCTCACCGAACCAGGCAACAAAGAGAGCAAGGCCAACCCCGGAGTTCCCGTTACTTGTTTACCTGTAACCAGCCTATAATTACGAAAGATCTTTTCCCAGAACTCTTTGATCAGGGAGCAGCCCCACCAAATGAGCAGCATCATACCCACTTCGGATCCACATCTCAAGCAAAGCCCAGATTCAGCAGAGAATTTATGCAGCCTGTCTGGAGTGATATACCACATGAACAGTATTTTATAGCTCTTTTCCTGAGCATCGCATGAGCCAGGCAACTTGTGCGTCATGAGGAAGCACCTCCCAACTCTCTCTCCCAACTAATCTTGTATTTAAGTTTGACATTATTATCCCTCGCCGACAGGACTTGGTAAATAGCTGAAATACCTCGATCGGGCTGCTCTTGCTTGTTGATGTTATTTATATGCTTTATAATGTGCTATGATATGATGATAATATGTAAAATATGTAGTAAAGTTTGCTTATGCAATGTATAATGTATGTGTAAGGTCTTTCAGTATTATAGGTATAAGACAAAATTGTTATGTACTGTCATATGAAAAAGTTTTGGCACCCCTCTTAATCTTACTCTTTTTTTTTTGTTTAAAATTGTTTTTTTTGCAACAGCTATTTCAGTGTGATATATGTAATAACTGATGGACACAGTAATATTTCAGGTTTGAAATGAAGTTTATTGTACTAACCAAAAATGTGAAATATACATTATTTCAAAATTTGACAGGAGCCAAATTATGGCCACCCTTCTGATTTTCATGATTTGCGTACTCCTAACTACTTTTTACTGACTTACTGAAGCACTAAATTAGTTTGGTAACCTCATTGAGCTTTGTACTTCATAGCCCGGTGTATCCAATCATGAGAAAAGCTATTTCAGGTGTCCACTTGCAAGTTGTTCTCCTAGTTGCATCTTCTCTGAGGAATGGCATCATGGGCTCCTCAAAACAGCTCTCAAATGATCTGAAAAAAAAAGATTGTTCAACATAGTTGTTCAGGGGAAGGATACAAAAAGTTGTCTCAGAGATTAAATCTGTCAGTTTCCACTGTGAGAAACAGAGCAAGGAAATGGAAGACCACAGGGACAGTTCTTGTTAAGGCCAGAAGTGGCAGGCCAACAAAAATATCAGAAAGGCAGAGAAGAATGGTGAGAACAGTCAAGAACAATCCACATATGCAAATAGAGTCTGTGGAGCCTCGGTTAGGAGTCTCAAACACAGGACTAGCCATATATCCCTCCAGGGAAGGACCCAGCCAAGGGGTGGCTCCTTGCAGAGAACACCATAACCACCATATGAAGTGGCCCTATAAGTCAATATCCAACTCTTTTACAAGTTTACAGATATGACAAGGGAATACCAAGGCCAGGTATCCATCCACATACAGCTGTTTCGGGGTGTTGCCCCTCATCAGTGTGGAGTAGGATTCTGGCTAGGTGGGAGCAAGGCCTAGTAGACCAAGATTGCAAAGTATTCACTGATCTCAGGGAGACCAGTCCAAGAAAACACTGCGGGCAGCTGGCTAAAGCGCTCAAACACAGTGAATTCCTAGGCACATTGCCCCCTGGGAAATATGAATATGCAAATAGAGTCTGTGGAGCCTCGGTTAGGAGTCTCAAACACAGGACTAGCCATATATCCCTCCAGGGAAGGACCCAGCCAAGGGGTGGCTCCTTGCAGAGAACACCATAACCACCATATGAAGTGGCCCTATAAGTCAATATCCAACTCTTTTACAAGTTTACAGATATGACAAGGGAATACCAAGGCCAGGTATCCATCCACATACAGCTGTTTCGGGGTGTTGCCCCTCATCAGTGTGGAGTAGGATTCTGGCTAGGTGGGAGCAAGGCCTAGTAGACCAAGATTGCAAAGTATTCACTGATCTCAGGGAGACCAGTCCAAGAAAACACTGCGGGCAGCTGGCTAAAGCGCTCAAACACAGTGAATTCCTAGGCACATTGCCCCCTGGGAAATATGAATATGCAAATAGAGTCTGTGGAGCCTCGGTTAGGAGTCTCAAACACAGGACTAGCCATATATCCCTCCAGGGAAGGACCCAGCCAAGGGGTGGCTCCTTGCAGAGAACACCATAACCACCATATGAAGTGGCCCTATAAGTCAATATCCAACTCTTTTACAAGTTTACAGATATGACAAGGGAATACCAAGGCCAGGTATCCATCCACATACAGCTGTTTCGGGGTGTTGCCCCTCATCAGTGTGGAGTAGGATTCTGGCTAGGTGGGAGCAAGGCCTAGTAGACCAAGATTGCAAAGTATTCACTGATCTCAGGGAGACCAGTCCAAGAAAACACTGCGGGCAGCTGGCTAAAGCGCTCAAACACAGTGAATTCCTAGGCACATTGCCCCCTGGGAAATATGAATATGCAAATAGAGTCTGTGGAGCCTCGGTTAGGAGTCTCAAACACAGGACTAGCCATATATCCCTCCAGGGAAGGACCCAGCCAAGGGTGGCTCCTTGCAGAGAACACCATAACCACCATATGAAGTGGCCCTATAAGTCAATATCCAACTCTTTTACAAGTTTACAGATATGACAAGGGAATACCAAGGCCAGGTATCCATCCACATACAGCTGTTTCGGGGTGTTGCCCCTCATCAGTGTGGAGTAGGATTCTGGCTAGGTGGGAGCAAGGCCTAGTAGACCAAGATTGCAAAGTATTCACTGATCTCAGGGAGACCAGTCCAAGAAAACACTGCGGGCAAAAGAGTAAAAGAGTTGGATATTGACTTATAGGGCCACTTCATATGGTGGTTATGGTGTTCTCTGCAAGGAGCCACCCCTTGGCTGGGTCCTTCCCTGGAGGGATATATGGCTAGTCCTGTGTTTGAGACTCCTAACCGAGGCTCCACAGACTCTATTTGCATATTCATATTTCCCAGGGGGCAATGTGCCTAGGAATTCACTGTGTTTGAGCGCTTTAGCCAGCTGCCCGCAGTGTTTTCTTGGACTGGTCTCCCTGAGATCAGTGAATACTTTGCAATCTTGGTCTACTAGGCCTTGCTCCCACCTAGCCAGAATCCTACTCCACACTGATGAGGGGCAACACCCCGAAACAGCTGTATGTGGATGGATACCTGGCCTTGGTATTCCCTTGTCATATCTGTAAACTTGTAAAAGAGTTGGATATTGACTTATAGGGCCACTTCATATGGTGGTTATGGTGTTCTCTGCAAGGAGCCACCCCTTGGCTGGGTCCTTCCCTGGAGGGATATATGGCTAGTCCTGTGTTTGAGACTCCTAACCGAGGCTCCACAGACTCTATTTGCATATTCATATTTCCCAGGGGCAATGTGCCTAGGAATTCACTGTGTTTGAGCGCTTTAGCCAGCTGCCCGCAGTGTTTTCTTGGACTGGTCTCCCTGAGATCAGTGAATACTTTGCAATCTTGGTCTACTAGGCCTTGCTCCCACCTAGCCAGAATCCTACTCCACACTGATGAGGGGCAACACCCCGAAACAGCTGTATGTGGATGGATACCTGGCCTTGGTATTCCCTTGTCATATCTGTAAACTTGTAAAAGAGTTGGATATTGACTTATAGGGCCACTTCATATGGTGGTTATGGTGTTCTCTGCAAGGAGCCACCCCTTGGCTGGGTCCTTCCCTGGAGGGATATATGGCTAGTCCTGTGTTTGAGACTCCTAACCGAGGCTCCACAGACTCTATTTGCATATTCATATTTCCCAGGGGGCAATGTGCCTAGGAATTCACTGTGTTTGAGCGCTTTAGCCAGCTGCCCGCAGTGTTTTCTTGGACTGGTCTCCCTGAGATCAGTGAATACTTTGCAATCTTGGTCTACTAGGCCTTGCTCCCACCTAGCCAGAATCCTACTCCACACTGATGAGGGGCAACACCCCGAAACAGCTGTATGTGGATGGATACCTGGCCTTGGTATTCCCTTGTCATATCTGTAAACTTGTAAAAGAGTTGGATATTGACTTATAGGGCCACTTCATATGGTGGTTATGGTGTTCTCTGCAAGGAGCCACCCCTTGGCTGGGTCCTTCCCTGGAGGGATATATGGCTAGTCCTGTGTTTGAGACTCCTAACCGAGGCTCCACAGACTCTATTTGCATATTCATATTTCCCAGGGGGCAATGTGCCTAGGAATTCACTGTGTTTGAGCGCTTTAGCCAGCTGCCCGCAGTGTTTTCTTGGACTGGTCTCCCTGAGATCAGTGAATACTTTGCAAGAACAATCCACAGACCACCTTCAAAGACCTGCAGCATCATCTTGCTGCAGATGGTGTCACTGTGCATCGGTCAACAATACAGTGCACACTGCACAAGGAGAAGCTGTATGGGAGAGTGATGCGAAAGAAGCCGTTTCTGCATGCACGCCACAAACAGAGTCGCCTGAGGTATACAAAAGCACACTTAGACAAGCCAGTTTCATTTTGGAAGAAGGTCCTGTGGACTGATGAAACAAAGATTGAGTTGTTTGGTCATACAACAAGGCGTTATGCATGGCGCCACAAAAACACAGCATTCCAAGAAAAACACTTGCTACCCACTGTCAAATTTGGGGGAGGGTCCATCATGCTTTGGGGCTGTGTGGCCAATGACGGCACCGGGAATCTTGTTAAAGTTGAGGGTCACATGGATTCCACTCAGTATCAGCAGATTCTTGAGAATAATGTTCAAGAATCAGTGTCAAAGTTGAAGTTACCTCGGGGATGGATCTTTCAGCAAGAGAATGATCCAAAACACTGCTCCAGATCTACTCAGGCATTCATGCAGAGGAACAATTACAGTGTTCTGGAATTCCCATCCCAGTCCCCAGACCAGAATATCATTGAACATCTGTGGGATGTTTTGAAGCGGGCTGTCCATGCTCGGCGACCATCAAACGTAACTGAACTGGAATTGTTTTGTAAAGTGGAATGGTCAAAAATACCTTCATCCAGGATCCAGGAACACATTAACAGCTACAGGAAGCGACTAGAGGCTGTTATTTTTGCAAAATATTAATGTCACTATTCTGTTGAGGTGCCCATACTTTTGCACCTGTCAATTTTTGAAATAATGCATATTTCACATTTTCGGTTAGTACAATAAACCTCATTTCAATCCTGAAATATTACTGCGTCCATCAGTTATTACATATATCACACTGAAATAGCTGTTGCAAAAAAACATTTTTTTTTTTTTAAAAGAGTAAGATTAAGAGGGGTGCCCAAACTTTTTCATATGACTGTATGTAGATGTAACAATGCTTAGGGAAAAAAGGTGTGCTGTAGTCCGCGCTGCCAGGATCACTCACTCCAATAAATACGAGTAGAAAATCTTCATCAAAACCTCCTTTATTCTCCTACGCGTTTCAGTGCCCTCCTGGCACCTTCATCAGGGAAGGAGGGCACTGAAATGCGTAGGAGAATAAAGGAGGTTTTGATGAAGATTTTCTACTCGTATTTATTGGAGTGAGTGATCCTGGCAGCGCGGACTACAGCACACCTTTTTTCCCTAAGCATTGTTACAACCTACACGTGAGTGTGGCCGGTGGGAGTCCAGCAGCAGCCATCAGGACGTTACCAATAAGCCTTCAAACCAGTTGTGGGTCTCACAACTGGACCAGGTGAGCAGATTTAATTACTCACCATTACACCCATCAGTGTCTAGTGATAAGGGCACTATTGCGCCTCTTGTCCCCCCCCCCCCCCCCCCCCTTTTCTCTTGTTTTACTGTATGTAGATGTAGCAGAGTCTGTAATGTTCCCAGCTACCATTAGGTGTCACCAGTGCCAGGATTCCTAAGTGAAGGAGAGAATCAACTGAGGAATGGTGCTGAAGGGGTTAACCAGTAAGCCAGCTTGCAAGGGTACAAGAAATTGTTAGAAGCTAGAATGTATGGGCTGCTTCCAGGCATGATGTAATTTCCGACACGAGATAGGGCTGTGTTTAAAATGCAGCCTGACATTTCCAGACAGAATAAACATTATTTTGATAAGTCCATGTAGTCATAGAGTTGTTTATAATGTATGGGTCTGGGGGTAAGACCCAAGGCATGAAAGCTTCAAAAATATACTACATGGGAGGAAACAGCTCACCAAAGAAGCAGGTCACGCCCATTAACCTGGAAGTTGCCAGTCTCAACCATTAGAGTTCGGGCATTTCCTGAGAGAGAAAATGAAAGTAAAGGGAGCTAAAAGCCAAAAGTAACTGTGGTATGGTGTGAAGGGGTCCAAGTCATAAGAAACGAGGACGTTAAGGTGACTGAAGCTGGATTACAGTGAATGCTAGAAAAGTTAACTGAGGGACCAAAGTACACAAATCCCTAGCCTGAGGACTTGTGCAACATGTGTGGATAGCGGTAAGTGGGGACAACTGACACCAGGGATAGGCTTGAGGAGCTATCCTTGCTTAGCCCAGGAGACAAGATCCATCAAAATCAGCCAGTGCGGCCTGTGTCTGGGGAACCCAGGGAACATTGAGGTGTCAGGCCCCTTCACCCACTGAAGCAGCGGTGGGATATATCCGTAATGAAAGAGCCGTGTTGTAGCAAAGTAACAAGGCTTTGTGAAAGACTATCTGTGAACCCCATTGATAACAAAGTAACTGTATAAACCATGTTTCTAGTGAATTGTGTGCTGTTTTAAAACATTTTGGACTCGTCTTTACCAATGCTGGCCATGAGACCACACAGAGCACCCTGAACCATCTAATGCTGGCTAGTGACCAGGAAAATGCTGCACCTAGGTGAGATGAAAAATTGCTGCACTGAGGTGAAAGCGAAGGGGATCCGCAAGCTGAGTGCAGCCACCGCAAGCCCCTGTTTATAATGGGGATGCACGGTGTTGCGCTTGACTGCGCATGACCGTGCGCTCCCATTCACTTGCCTGTGTGATTTGTACACAGGTGGATGCCTGCACACAAATCACACACTCTCGTCCGCACTCTGAACGCGACATTCCTGGTGCGGACGAGAGTGTGTGAGTTGTGCGCAGGCATCCGCCTGCATACAAATCACACAGGCAAATGAATGGGGGTGCACGGTCATGCGCAGTCAAGCGCAGCACCGTGCGTCCCCATTATAAACATAGGGGCTTGCGGTGGCTGCACTCACATGGCGGTTCCCCTCCGCAGAATGCTGCGGAGGGGTCCGCAAGTGTAAACCCAGCCTCACCCATGACTACTGGTGCCTGGGCACTCCGCCACAGTCTCCCAGTTACATTGGTAAAGTGAGTAATACCATATCAATTCTTGCCTAATACAAATAGCCTCTTGAGACAATAAGAGGACTTGAACTGTAGTGGCACCTATTGGATGTAGCAATCCTAAATGTCAATATCAACCCTTTAACGAATCTTGTCATAGTACCTAGTATAAGAAGCCAAAACAGACATTCCATTTCCAGACAATGGTGTTTGCTGCTCATCAGTGCAAAATAGGAAGTCTGATTTGGCTGGCTGAGAGGCCTATGATTAAGGTGCTCTAACCGAAACGCGTAAGGCGTGGGAGGGGGGCTTGTGTACCCCAGAACTTGTGTTTTATTCGTATGGATGAATAAAGAATTGGAGTTTTAAATCAGAATACCCGGTCTGTGCGGAATTTTTCTATTTACTTCAAGGCCTTTAAATACAAGTCTAATGGTAAATTTACACGCGGCCACAGGAAGGTAGGAACAGGCAGGCATCAGACACAATTGTGCCTGATGCCTTGAAAAGACCACGATGTGGCTGCGTGTAATTCAGGACTTTCCTTCCTTCAGGGAAGACACAGGAAGGAAAGCCCTGATTTACACGCCGCCACATCGTGGTCTTTTCAAGGCAACAGGCACAATTGTGTCCGATGCCTGCCTGTTCCTACCTTCCTGTGGCCGCGTGTAAATGTACCATTAGGGTTAACTCATTGTGGAGACTGCCAAGATGGAGTAATGAGATTTATAGGTCATACAATGCTCTTGTGGGAATTTAAATATGTAAATAACCTCAGAACAAACACCCCAATATAGCTCCTGCAAATTAAGTGTCTGTTTTGGCTTTATGACTCCCCAGGGTCCGGTTGACATAAAACTGAGCTTGGAAGCAAGGGACCAACACCAGGTGAAACACACACACAACACCTTCCCAACTCCAGGCCAGAAGGGGGAGCTCTTAAACCCAAGTTCAGGGGAGGACCCCTATAAATTCTGGTCTAGGAGCAGGGATAGGCAGTTCAGTTCCTATGAGAACTGTGGAAGACATCCTGCGGACTGGAGCGGTGTCAGGCTCATCCAAGGATATTGACTAACCTATGTGAGGGACCCGTAGGTGAGAGTCTGAGGAGGTGGAACAGTAGATCTGGGGAGTGGTGCCAGTGCCAATTTGCCCCAGCACCGAGCGCAGGAACGGACACCAGAGTCCAAGGTTGTGAGGGACTTTATTCCCAGCAACCAACAGCGGAGGGCGGGTGATTCCAAGTCGCTGCCTGCCACAAAGCCAGGAGATGCAGCAGCACCAGAAAGCTCAGGGAGACGCTGTCAGAAGAGAGTAACGTAAAAAGGTCTCAAGCCGCCTGTCATACAGGCCAGGGACGGAACAAGAGAGGAGAGGGTCACAGCATAGTTTCAGGCTGCCAGGACCCACCGAGAGCAGCACAGTAGGGAGGCCTCAGAACTCGCCAGGTGTGGAGAACCTTGACTTGCTCCCAGGCTCCGGACTGCTTAACACCGCTTGTGGACAGTGTCTTGGACGAACCTGCTATTTTCTTCAGTAAAGGTAAAGGAGACCGCCACCTCTGTGTCTGTCGGTTATTAAGTAACATTAAATCCTGCACCCCCAACAAACCTATCACCTCCATAGACTTTACGGGTTGCCCCTATGATCCACTCTTCCCGTGGAGAGCAAACCATCACAGCTGCTACCCCATCATCCCCAGAAGTCCCGACTGCAGCAGCGGCTCTACCGGCCGCCTTCAATGGATGGCGGCACGACACAAACAAATTTATTTTACTGTTATTTTTCTTTTCATCCCTTTTTCAAACTTCCCCTTTTTACTGACCGCCCGACGAGGGGACCACGGATCGGGTCACGCTACCATGACAACCCAACCCACAGCCACGATGAGATCAAGAGGGCCCGGTTACGAGTACCCCATTGCTTCTGCTGAGGCAAGTCAGCTTCTTATACTAATTAATGTGGCATTGCATAGTTAAAAGGTTGATATTGAAATGTAGTACATCCGATAGGATGAGTTCAAGTCCTCTTCCTCACTTAAGAGTCTATTTGCAGATATACTCTGACCTATGAAACCTTGATACCTTCAGTTCCATACAGCCTGTATGTGCATGCCTCTATTCTGCTACATTCACTGTTTTTTAACCAAATAATGTTACATTTTTAGGATAATGAAATATGTGGTATTGTATACACACTAAAGATCGTATGTAGCATCTTCTTTTGTACAGAACAATGTAATACTCTGAACAATAATCACATTGCTGCAATAATCAGACTTTTTATGAATATTTTTGCTAAACTGGGTGAAATGTTGCAGTTAGAGCATCTTACTGAGAATTAAATTACTTGTAATGAGTCGTGAAATGGTATCTTTGCAATTCAGCAATAATGATCCATCTGGATAACTGAATGAATACAGAAAAGTAATGTATGCAGATTTTTTACTGCAACATTTATATAAATACATTGAGTTCACATTTATGTGTGTGTATATAGATAGATAGACAGATAGATAGATAGATAGATAGATACGGTAGATAGATAGATAGATAGATAGATAGATAGATAGATAGATAGATAGATAGATAGATAGATAGATAGATAGATAGATAGATGGATAGATATAGAAATTTTCTATCTATCTATCTATCTATCTATATACTGCTCAAAAAATAAAGGGAACATTTAACAACACAATGTAATGGTGAAGTGTTCCCTTTATTTATTTGAACAAAAAATAAAGGGAACACTTCACCATTACATTGTGTTGTTAAATGTTCCCTTTATTTTTTGAGCAGTATATATATATATATATATATATATATATATATGTATGTGGTCATGAGGCACTGTAATGGGGAGGGGGGATCTGCAGCTGACATTGTTATGGTTGTAATTTCCCCAAATTCTGTACTAATGTCCTCTATCCTACTATATGTTCCACATCCTGATAAATATTCCCCATCCTGGTATATGAATCCCATCCTGGTATACATGATCCCCCATCCTGATATATATGATCTCCCATCCTTGTTATATGGCCCCCATTCCAGAATATATGTCCGCATCCTGGAATAATTCCCCCATCCTGTAATATGGCCCCCATTGTGGCATATAGTCCCATTCCTGGTATATGGACCCTTTCATGTACATGATTCCTATATTGGTATAAGTGGCGCAACAACCACGGTGGCAGAGGTTGCAAGTGTGCCAGGCCTAGAGGACAGAAGCCCGGCGCCCGCTGACCCCTGCGACCCCTGCGCCTGCTTTACATGGATGTGCATCCCTGAGAACACACATCCAGGTTCAGGGCTGGCTTCAGCACCCGGCGCACCAAAGTGCTGGGGCCCTGAAGTGCCTGGGGGGCCCATGCTATCTGCCGCAGAACAGCATCCCCTGCCCTCTGCCCTGTATCCTCCAAAAGCTGTGGGCGACCGGGCTCTGTGTATGGGGCCCTGACAGTGGGACCTTGGGAGCACCCTGTGTGCTGCAGCCCCCCCCCCCCATCCCCGCTTTCCCTCCTAACCTGTGTGGCAGACGCAATATCACGATGCCCATCTGCACTGGGCCGGGAGGGGAGCAGAACTCTATGGTCTCCTGTAGGAAATGCTGGAGGTTCGGGAGATCATAGAGATCTTCTCTCGGCTCAGTGCAGACAGGCATTGGGATATCGCGTCTGCCACACAGGTTAGGAGGGAGAGTGAGAAGGGGGGCCGCAGCACACAGGGGGCCACCATGTCAAAAACAAATACACAGTGCCCAGGGGCCACAGCAGAATGCTCTGCAGAGTATGTAGTGTTCTGCTGTGTCCAGTGCTCTGCAGTGTTTCTGGTGCTATGCTGTGTCCAATTCTCTGATGTATATTACAGTATGGGCGCACACCTCTTATTGTGGGTGCAAGCTTCAAAAAATATATAAACACTTACCAATAGATAGATCAGCTGCACACCACATTATTTCTTTAAAGGGAATGCCAAAATGGCTGTGTGAATTTATTGCATTATATAATAAGAAACAAAGAAATATTTATACAGCTACTGAAAGCTGGCCCTGGTCTAAAAGATAAATGTGAAAGCATTAGTTGATGTCATAGCCATGAAATCATAAGCCCAGTAACTGTTTACAGAGTTCTTTCACTAATACTGGGTCCTAATCTCACCCTCAATGTCTGCAACCTGGAAATGTGAATGGGAAAATGCCCTGTGCAGTTAAAATCATGGTCTTAAAGGGAATGTGTCAAGACTATGTTAAAACCCTGCTTTTAAAGGGAGTGTGTAACACCTGTGTGAATGTTCTCACATTAGTCACTGGGCGGGGTGCTGCTCCAAAGATAAATAACTATATATATTACAGTATGGGCGCACACCTCTTATTGTGGGTGCAAGCTTCAAAAAATATATAAACACTTACCAATAGATAGATCAGCTGCACACCACATTATTTCTTTAAAGGGAATGCCAAAATGGCTGTGTGAATTTATTGCATTATATAATAAGAAACAAAGAAATATTTATACAGCTACTGAAAGCTGGCCCTGGTCTAAAAGATAAATGTGAAAGCATTAGTTGATGTCATAGCCATGAAATCATAAGCCCAGTAACTGTTTACAGAGTTCTTTCACTAATACTGGGTCCTAATCTCACCCTCAATGTCTGCAACCTGGAAATGTGAATGGGAAAATGCCCTGTGCAGTTAAAATCATGGTCTTAAAGGGAATGTGTCAAGACTATGTTAAAACCCTGCTTTTAAAGGGAGTGTGTAACACCTGTGTGAATGTTCTCACATTAGTCACTGGGCGGGGTGCTGCTCCAAAGATAAATAACTATATATATTACAGTATGGGTGCACACCTCTTATTGTGGGTGCAAGCTTCAAAAAATATATAAACACTTACCAATAGATAGATCAGCTGCACACCACATTATTTCTTTAAAGGGAATGCCAAAATGGCTGTGTGAATTTATTGCATTATATAATAAGAAACAAAGCCATCTTTCAGTACTGTAAAATTGCTGTTCTAAATATAATATATAATGCAATATATTCACACAGCCATTGGCATATCTTAAAGATAAAATGTGTTGCAGTGATTCTATCTATAAGGTAAGTGTTTATATATTCTTTGAAGCTCTGCACCAAATGAATGGGTGAATGCCCATGACTGTAATATATATAGTTTTTAACTTGGAGCACACCCGTGTCCAAGGACTATGTAAAACCGCTTTAAAGGAGTGTTACACTGTGTGATTCTCCATTAGTCACTGGGCGGGGTTGTCATCTCAATGATTAAAAACTATATATATTAACAGATGGGTGCACACCTTTATTGTGGGTGCAACTTAGAACATAATATATAAACATTACCATAGATAAATCAGTGCACACTCATATTTCTTTAAGGGAATGCCAAAATGGCTGTGTGAATTTATTGCATTATATAATAAGAAACAAAGGGCCAGCTTTCAGTAGCTGTATAAATATTTCTTTGTTTCTTATTATATAATGCAATAAATTCACACAGCCATTTTGGCATTCCCTTTAAAGAAATAATGTGGTGTGCAGCTGATCTATCTATTGGTAAGTGTTTATATATTTTTTGAAGCTTGCACCCACAATAAGAGGTGTGCGCCCATACTGTAATATATATAGTTATTTATCTTTGGAGCAGCACCCCGCCCAGTGACTAATGTGAGAACATTCACACAGGTGTTACACACTCCCTTTAAAAGCAGGGTTTTAACATAGTCTTGACACATTCCCTTTAAGACCATGATTTTAACTGCACAGGGCATTTTCCCATTCACATTTCCAGGTTGCAGACATTGAGGGTGAGATTAGGACCCAGTATTAGTGAAAGAACTCTGTAAACAGTTACTGGGCTTATGATTTCATGGCTATGACATCAACTAATGCTTTCACATTTATCTTTTAGACCAGGGCAGCTTTCAGTAGCTGTATAAATATTTCTTTGTTTCTTATTATATAATGCAATAAATTCACACAGCCATTTTGGCATTCCCTTTAAAGAAATAATGTGGTGTGCAGCTGATCTATCTATTGGTAAGTGTTTATATATTTTTTGAAGCTTGCACCCACAATAAGAGGTGTGCGCCCATACTGTAATATATATAGTTATTTATCTTTGAGCAGCACCCCGCCCAGTGACTAATGTGAGAACATTCACACAGGTGTTACACACTCCCTTTAAAAGCAGGGTTTTAACATAGTCTTTACACATTCCCTTTAAGACCATGATTTTAACTGCACAGGGCATTTTCCCATTCACATTTCCAGGTTGCAGACATTGAGGGTGAGATTAGGACCCAGTATTAGTGAAAGAACTCTGTAAACAGTTACTGGGCTTATGATTTCATGGCTATGACATCAACTAATGCTTTCACATTTATCTTTTAGACCAGGGCCAGCTTTCAGTAGCTGTATAAATATTTCTTTGTTTCTTATTATATAATGCAATAAATTCACACAGCCATTTTGGCATTCCCTTTAAAGAAATAATGTGGTGTGCAGCTGATCTATCTATTGGTAAGTGTTTATATATTTTTTGAAGCTTGCACCCACAATAAGAGGTGTGCGCCCATACTGTAATATATATAGTTATTTATCTTTGGAGCAGCACCCCGCCCAGTGACTAATGTGAGAACATTCACACAGGTGTTACACACTCCCTTTAAAAGCAGGGTTTTAACATAGTCTTGACACATTCCCTTTAAGACCATGATTTTAACTGCACAGGGCATTTTCCCATTCACATTTCCAGGTTGCAGACATTGAGGGTGAGATTAGGACCCAGTATTAGTGAAAGAACTCTGTAAACAGTTACTGGGCTTATGATTTCATGGCTATGACATCAACTAATGCTTTGACATTTATCTTTTAGACCAGGGACAGCTTTCAGTAGCTGTATAAATATTTCTTTGTTTCTTATTATATAATGCAATAAATTCACACAGCCATTTTGGCATTCCCTTTAAAGAAATAATGTGGTGTGCAGCTGATCTATCTATTGGTAAAAAATTCTCTGCTGTGTCCAGTGCTCTGCTGTGTGTCCAGTGTTCTGCTATGTCCAGTGCTTTGCAGAGTGTCCAGTGCTCTGCAGAGTGCCCAGTGCTCTGCAAAGTGTGTCCAGTGCTCTGCTGTGTGTCCAGTGCTCTGCAGATTATCCGGTACTCTGCAGAGTGTGTCTGGTGCTTTGCAGAGTATATCTGTGCACAGGGTGGAGACAGACACAGGGTGGGGAGACACAGCACACGGGGGAAGACAGGCTCAGAGAGGGTTATATTTATGAGGATTGTATATATATATGTATTATGGTTCACAGTATATATCTATATATACTGTATATACATATGCAACCAGTAGATGCTAAAGGAGCCCACTGAGACTCTTTTGCCCAGTGCCCACAGAAACCTGGAGCTGGCCCTGTCCATGTCGCTGCGTGGCAGTCTGCCCGGCTGTTCCCCAGGCAGCTGATCATGGCCGCCGGAGGACTGGCAGGCACTGTAACTTTAAAATTTCTGTGGGCGCAGCATGCTGCACTGAGATGTGGTCATGTACCCTCATCACATTAGGGATGCAGCTGCCGGCAGGTGCGGTGAGTGTGAGCTCCATTCAGGAGCAGAATAGCCTCTCACTGCTTCTGTAATGCAATAATAAATGTGGTATAGATGAAGACAGGGATCCTGCATAAAAAATCTCACCTACTTGCGGTTAATCTAGTTGTGCAGAGGGAACAACCAACTTAGGTGAGTGAAACGTACAGTGTAACGGGAATTTATACCCCTAAATTTGCAGTGTGGCGCAACCATCTATTTTGATTTTTTTGCATCTCACTGCTTCTGGAGAGCGAGAGAGGGGAGTGGGGAGTGTGTGTGGGGGGGGCTGTACAGGGGGCAGTGTGACTGGGTGTGTGGAGGGCTGCACAGAGGGCAGTGTGAATGGGTGTGGGGTAACTGTATAGTGGGCAGTGTGTCTGTGTGTGGAGGGAGGGCTGTACAGAGGGCAGTGTGACTGGGTGAGTGGGGCAGGTTGTACAGGGGCAGTGTGTCTGTCTAAGGGGAGGATGTATACTATATGGAGGTCTATGAGGCTGCATTATTGCGTTATACTATATGAAGGGCTGTAACGCTGCATTATATGATATGAAGGGCTGTGACACTGCATTATATTATCTGGAGGGCTGTGATGCTGCATTATATTATTTGGAGGGCTGTGACACTGCATTATATTATATGAAGGGCTGTGACACTGCATTATATTATTTGGAGGACTGTGATGCTGCATTATATTATATAAAGAGCTGTGACACGGCATTATATTATTTGGAGGGCTGTGATGCTGCATTATATTATTTGGAGGGCTGTGATGCTGCATTATATTATCTGTAGGGCTATGAGGCTTCATTATATTATATGGAGGGCTATCAGGCAGCATTATATTATCTGGAGGGCTATGAGTCTGCATTATATTAGATGATGCTGCATTATATTATATGGATGACTATGAGGCTGCACTATTCTATGTGGAAGGATATGAGGCTGCATTTTTCTATATGGAGGGCTATGAGGCTGCATTTTACTATATGGGGGGGCTATGAGGCTGCATTATACTATATGGAGGACTGTGAGGCTGCATTATACTATATGTAGGGCTGTGAGGCTGCATTATATTATATGAAGGGCTGTGAGGCTGCATTTTATCATAATGGAGGACCATATATACCAGGATAAGGGCATATTCCAGGAGGAGGACCATATACACTCCCTGACAGAAGTTATGACGCTTATCTATATTATATAAATAAAAGCTTATAACCTGACGTTAAATTCATCCATTGGTTGTATAAATTACTCTTTTGAAAGCTGAAACCCTCCGAAATGTGGTTTAGGTTAAGAAAATAAATTTATACAAAGAAAAAAGGGGGAGACAAAGAGGCGCAAATGGGTATTATCATTTTACGGATAAGGTAGTACCGTCATAGGTGTTTGTGCTCACTTGATCCAGTTGTGTTTCCCCACAACTGGTAAATTAGCTTAGACAGCTGCTGCTGGATCCGCACTCCCATGTAAGAGTGGTGATGTATCCAAGAAAAAGACCAGAGAGAGATCGTGCTTTAGTGATCCGCGCTGCCATCCCACCGTGCCCAAATAAACGCCAGGGAAGCCAAGAGTATGCAAGCTGCTTCTTTATTCCATCAGTATTTCCATCCAACGCTTTTCGGTACAGACCTTGTACCTTCAGGGGCATATCCCTGAGGAAGGTACAAGGTCTGTACTGAAACACGTTGGCTGCAAATACTGATGGAATAAAGAAGCAGCTTGCATACTCTTGGATTCCCTGGCATTTATTTGGGTACGGTGGGACGGCAGCGCGGATCACTAAAGCACGATCTCTCTCTGGTCTTTTTCTAAGAAAATAAATTGGCATCAATGCTGAATTATTGATCATTTAATGAAGGCTGGTTTCACACTGCAGTTTTTTCCCTGATCAGGTTCGAACAGGTTTGTGTGTCAAATCCAGGAGTGTCTCCAAAACTCAGAACAGGCGTCAATCTTTCAATGATAGTTTTACTCTGCAAGTTCCTCTCCTGGTTCCTCTCCTGGTTTTGACACACAAACCTGATCGAACCTGATCAGGAAAAAAACTGCAGTGTGAAACCTGCCGAACACAGACAAATGTTTTGTCGCCCACAGAAAGTAATGTGATTTTCAAACAAGAAATTAACTTAAAATACAAATATATGTTGCATAACATTCGTGAATGAAGTTGTGGTGCTATTAGAGTCATATTTAATATTTTGTGTGACTTCCATGAGCTTGAAGGACTGCATCCATGCAGTTCAACAGTGATTCATAAAAATTATTAATGAAATCATCAAGAATAGCAAATACAGTCTTACATGTCTCCCAGAGTTCATCTAGATTCTTTGCTTTTGTCTTCCAAGCTTCCTCTTTCATCCTACCCCAAACATGCTCAATGATGTTTATGTCTGGTGACTGGGCTGGCCAGTCCTTGAGCACCTTGATCTTTTTTGCCTGGAGGAACTTTGTTGTAGGGATGGATGTATGAGATGGAGCACCATCCTGCTGCAGAATTTGACCCCTTTTATGATTAGGAATATAAGAGGTAGTTAATACTTCTTGATATTTTAGGCTATTGATATTGCCTTCCACCTTGAAAATGTTTTACACACTCTCATACTGAATGTAACCCCAGACCATGATCTTTCCACCACCAAAAAATTTAACTGTTTTCTCTGTGTATTTTGGATCCATACGGGCTCCATTAGGTCTCCTGCAGTATTTGCGGTGGTTGTGGTGTAATTCTACTGAAGATTCATCAGAGAAATCCAACTTCTACCACTTTTCCAGCGTCCATCTGTTTAGCAGGCTGTGGGACTTTGTAAATGCCACACGATTTTTTATTTGCCTTTTGTTTAGTGCTGGGTTCTGGGCACTGATTCGACCATGGAGGCCATTTTGAGACAGAATCCTACAAAATGTTCTAGTTGACACAGGGACTTGAGGTGACCATGTCTGTTGGAGCTCTGCTGAAGTGGAAGAGGGGCTTGCTTTGGATTTTCTAACCAACAAACGTTACTCCTGAGCAGTTGTCTTGCAGGGTCTGCCAGACCTGGGCTTGTCAAACACATCTCCAGTCTCTTCAAATTTTTTTTTAATTCTTTGTACTTGAAGCTGAGACACATTAAAGGTGCCAGCCACCTCTGCAGTGGATCTGGTCTTCAGCCTCTTGATAATCAAGGCTTTGGTCGCAGGGTGGATTTTTGGCATGTTGTCAGAGCTCAAGTTGCAGTTCAAGTGAAGCTCTGGGGTGCTGGGTCTCTTTTAAGGCACACCCACTAATTAACCGATCATTTATTGAGCACAGGTGAAGATGTAAACTAGGATTGGGTGCATTTTATGACCAGGCGACAAAACCTTTTTTGACCTTTCTGTGTTCATTAAATGATCAATATTTCAGCATTGATGCCGATTTATTTTCTTAACCTAAACCAAATTTCGGCGGGTTCAGCTTTCAAAAGAGTAATATATACAACCAATGGATGAATTTAACATCAGGTTATAAGCTTTTATTTACATAACATGGATAAGCGACATAACTTCTGTCAGGGAGTGTATAGCAGGATGAGGGACATTAATACATAATGAAGGGGAGAGGGGTCAATTCATGAGTGTTTGTAGGATTTAGAATGTTACATGGGGCCCATATATCTGACCAATGTGGGCGCGCGGGGGAAGGGGGATCCAGGTTCAAATTTTACACCGGGGCCCTTTGAACTCTATTTACACCACTGCCTGTTATATGACCCTATCCTGATATATGACCCTATCCTGTTATATGGCCCCATCCAGGTATTTGTCCTCATCTGGGAATATAGCCCTCATCCTGGAATAAGGCCCCCATCCTGGAATATGGCCCCACTCCTGGAATATGATCCCCATTCTGGAATATGGCCCCTATCCTGGTAAATGATCCCCAACCAGGTATATGACCCTCATCCTGGTATATGGTCCCCATCCTGGTACATGGTCCTACCCTGGTACATGGCCCATCTTGGTATTTGGACCTCATCCTGGTGCATATGGCCCCGTTCCAGGTATTTGGCCCTTATCATGGTGCACAGTTAAAATAATAAGTGAATATACTCACCCCCTGCAGCAAAGAAATGTCCAGTTCTAATGCCGGCAACTGAATTTATACATTTACATGTTCTTATCTAAATAAGGCACAGCTAGAAAAAAATTCTCTGCAGCACTCAGCTACTACCAATGTGCAAACATGCTAACAAGCGGTATATATTTGAGGAAAAAATTTAAAAACTTACTTTTTTTCAAAAAACTCAAAACTCTTATTTTTTATTTTCTTGGGGCTCTTGGTACGCACATTGGCCAATGTCCGTTTGTTCATCAGCCGCGACAAGGCGACCCCAGGTCTGATGAGTCCTAACGCTGACATCCCTGTCCTCCTTTTCCTCCCTATCCCACTCTCAAGCGAGTGGACACCATCTCGACCTAAGACCACCTGTGGGTGATGAAGGTGCAAGTTGCAGTCATGGAGCCAGATTCTCCATTCATTATACACAAAACAGAAAAAAACTGCACAGCACTCACAGACATAATGTGAACTGATGCCAGCAGGGACACTGGATCAAACAACTAGAAAAAAATTCTCTGCAACACTCAGCTACTACCAATGTGCAAACATGCTAACAAGCAGTATATATTTGAGGACAAAATTTTAAAACTTACGTTTTTTTTCAAAAAACTCAAAAATCTTATTTTTTTATTTTCTTGGGGTTCTTGGTACGCACATTGGCCAATGTCCGTTTGCTCATCAGCCGCGACAAGGCAACCCCAGGTCTGATGAGTCCTAACGCTGACCCTGTCCTCCTTTTCCTCCCTATCCCACTCTTAAGTGGGAGGACACCATCTCAACCTAAAACCACCTTCAGGCAACATCACCTATAAATACTTATGCTGGGGAGGAGTTAGTCAGAGTGTGCAGACGCTAGGAGAGCTACGGATACGTCCTGGTGATCGGTGTCGCGTCAGGCCCGAACCGGTGACCCTAAACAGCCTCTGAGGAGTCTTGCCAAGACGAGAGTGGGTACGGAAGGCAAGGAGAGGAAAGAGGAGGAAGAGCGGGGACCGAGGAGCCATGATAGGTTTGCCCATCTAGCACACCGGACAGCGGGGTCCGTGTCTGCAGGAGAGCTACACGCCCAGCAGAGACCCCAGCAAACCGCGGAGATTCCAGTCACCCGGTCACCTGCTTAATCACCGTTCAGGGAGCCAGACACCGTGGAAGGAGAAGCAGCGGTAGTCATCAGAGGTTGCCCGTCGACAGTGCAGGTGGAGAGAGAGAGTAGTGGAGGCCAGCCAAGTTCTACACAGGGCAGGGGCTTCAATACAGGAAAAAGAGACCACGGAGGCCTTACACCCACTTGCTGCGGAAATTCAACTGTGTTTCCTGGTCACCCGACAGTGTTCCGGACTTTTACCTGATGTACCACCAAGTAAAAGGTAAAGAGACATTCAACAGCATGTGTGTGCGTTCTTCACCCCCTGTTCCCACAGAGACTATTCTGTTAACTCATCACCTGGCCAAACCCCAGCTCCATCCCTTACAACCAACACCCGGAGGATTAGCTCTACCTATAGGAAGCTGCTCCACCCTAGCCGCAATACCATCACCCCCCGGAGGACTGTGGTGGCGCTGGTGTCTAGCCACCAGGCACTGTAGTGGCTTCACATGATAAAAACTTCAATCCTTTAATTTGGCGACTGTCTTCCCCTTGGGGCCACAGGTCTGGGCAGGCCACCAGCGAGATCCCCCACCAAATCTGAGGGCCAAGACATCTGAGTTCCCAAACCCTGGGGTGGTACAAAAGCTCAAACTAGACCCCCAATTATTGCAACTCTTTAACAGCAATAGTCTTTTTCTATAGGCCAAATGTATTTTGGGGGTCCCCAGGTGCAATTTCAACCCCTGCACTTGTTGTAGTTACGCCCCTGTCAGGAGTTCAGTGTGGACAAAGTTTGATAGCATATAAACTTCTTAATATACAACATTCATGAACAAAATATATATGCCATAATATGTATCGTCCATATTACAAAAGCTAAACTGTGAACTGAACTTGAATCTTCACAAGATGCTATGGCGATCTAAGGCTGTGGTCACAGTTTTTTTAGTGCCTTTTAAAAACGCATGCTTTTTTACATGCGTTTTTCATGTCAGCATGAGTTTTTTAAGGTCTCTGATGGCTCCCTGCGTTTTTGGCTGCATTTTTGAATCTGCACATAAAAATAGTGCTTGTAGTATTTTTTTGAGCGTTTTGAAAAACGCATGCGTTTTTGTAGAAAACGCATGCGTTTTTATAACATGGGTTCCTATGGGAAACGCATGCAAAAATGCATGTACAATTAGTACCTTTTAGTGCCATTCAAAAACGCATGCGTTTCCCATAGGAGCCCAAGTTAAAAAAAACGCATGCGTTTCCGCAAACGCATGCGTTTTTTAACATGGGCTCCTATGGGAAACGCATGCGTTTTTGAATGGCACTAATTGTACATGCGTTTTTGCATGCGTTTTCCATAAGGCCCCTTATTAAAAAACGCATGCGTTTTTGGATATGCTCCAAAAACGCATGGGACAGTCACACATGCTTTTTGGATATTAGGGCATGCGTTTTTTAACATGGGGGCCTATGGGTGCGTTTTTTACATGAGTTTTTGAAAACGCAGGTCTCCAAAAATGCATGTGAAAAATGGTACTGTGACCACAGCCTCAGAGAGAAGAATCACGGGCGGTCCAGGTAGAATACCCTTTTACTAGTACATTGGAAACTTCTGTGCTGTCTTTGTTAGCAACAAACAGCAAAAATAACAAGGTTAAACCAAGCAGGCAGACGACAAAGTGGATGAATTTATGCATACATTTCAGATCTTTAAGCAGGAAATTCTGCTCATAATATTAATTAAGTATTGAAATAGGAAACATCCAACATTTTAATGTGTTTCTTCTTAAAATCCATCAGGTCGAGGCTAATGAAAGTTTTATGAGAGCGGCTGATGAGGTATTTATTAGATGCATTTGCTGAATGGTGTTTATTTGTCACTGTGATGTCTATAAGATTTACCACACAGTGTTGTCGTTCTCATATGGTCTCTTACTTCAGTGCTGAAAGGGTAACAGAGCAAGTCTGAGCTCCCCGGGGCCAAAACACAAGAATAAAAAGAGCCAAACATTTGCATCTATTTAAGAATCCCGATTCTAAGAGTTCTATCAGAGAAAGAAAAAATATATGTATCTCCAGGTTAAACAGAGCTGTTCAGAAAACTTTGAAGGCAGCAAAACTCTTAAGGCGGATATTTATTGTCAGAAATGACCCAGGAATTCATGCCTTGCTGATTAAAAAGACAAAGTCTAGGATGGTTATAATATTTTGCATTTTTCCTTTTTCGCCGTTTAACATTGAACATCGGCTTAGGTGGCTGAAGAACCAATTTCATGTGTCTACTGTAAGAGGAAATGAACTGAGCCAAGGGCAAAAATAAAATTATACAAATGTTATTATAGACTAGCCTGCTCCTGTCCTAGTTTAATTCACAATTTGTTGCCCCGGGCTTTCCTTCTGGCTTTCGCCTTCCTGAATAAATCAACATTTGCTTACATCTAAATTATGGGGGGTACATGTGACTTTATTGTATAAATTATATACCAGGGTGATGTATTAACTGTTCACACGGCTACTGGATACAAAGCAAATGGCATACAGTGGCTCGCTTGGGGAAAGCTACTGTTCTAGTAATCTGATCATTACACCTGTTTGTTTTCTACCCAGACTTTACAATAGCTATGTGTAAAATATATTTTACACACTGATTAACATAGTCTACCCATATTAAGACTGTATGGTATATCCATAAATGCTTGGTTCCAGCTATGTAACATGCGCTTATCGGAAGAATTTTAAATCCAGTTACCAATTCCCCTATTCCTAATGTTCCCAGCTTCGGCTGTCTTTTTAGCGTCTGCACATGCCCAGAGACTATGGACACACGTCCTGTTCCCGCATGTGCCCAGACTGCCTTTGATGGCTGGGGTTGAGGAATTCGTGGGTGCATGCGCCAAGGGACATGATCTAATAGGCAGCCACAGCTGCTGCTTATTATGGCGCTATATAGAGGCACTTCATTCGGTATGCACTCAAGCACTTGAAACCCCTCTCTCCCCTGATGAAGCAATTATACCTGTAAAGTAGGGGCGTAACTACAATAAGTGCAGGGATTGCAATCACGCTCGGACCTCAAAGGTTCCTAGGATGTAGAAAAATACTAAAACTATTAAAGATTTGCAATAATTGGGGGCCCAACTGGAGCTTTTGCATCGGGGCGCATGAGCTTCACGTTACGCAACTGTTTAAAAGACATTGTAAAATGTACGTTGGGGAATTCCTGACATTGGGGGGGTCTCTGCATGACACATACTGCATGCACTTATGGAACATCACTTTTTTGCAAGGGGTATGTGAGCCATAATGGGAGATTGATTGTACTACTGCTGACTCCTTTGTACATGTTAGTAGGGAATGGCCTATATTAGAAGGGAATGGCTTGTTAGCTTCCACAATCATATTCAGCTTATGTGTACTTAGGTGCCCCATACACCGCACCTCTCCCTGATTTTGTACCATACATCGCACCTTTCTTTGATTGTGTCTCATACACCCCACCTCTCCCTGATTGTGTTCCATACACCACACCTCTTCCAGATTGTGTCTCATCGACCGCATCTCTCCCTGATTGTGTATCATACACATCACCTCTGCCTGATTATGTCTCATACACCGCACCTGTCCCAGATTGTGTCCCATACACCGCACCTCTCCCTGATTGTGTCTCATACACCACACCTCCCCCTGATTGTGTCACATACACTGCACCTCTCCCTGAATATGTCTCATACACCGCACCTCTCCCAGATTGTGTCCCATATACTGCACCTCTCCCTGATTGTGTCTCATACACCGTACCTCCCCCTGATTGTGTCTCATACATCTCACCTCTCCCTGATTGTGTCCCATACACATCACCTCTCCCTGATTGTGTCCCATACACCGCACCTCTCCCTGATTATGTCCCATACACATCACTTCTCCCTGATTGTGTCTCATACCCTGCACCTCTCTCTGATTGTGTCCCATACACATCACCTCTCCCTGATTGTGTACCATACACCCACACCTCTCCCTAATTGTGTCCCATACACTGCAAATCTCCCTGACGGTGTCCCATACACTGCACCTTTCCATGACTGTGTCCCATACACCGCACCTCTCCCTGATTGTGTCACATACACTGCACCTCTCCCTGGTTGTGCCCCATACTTCACACCTCTCCCTGATTGTGCCCCATACACTGCACTTCTTCCTGATTGTGCCCCATACACCACACCTCTCCCTGATTGTGTCACATACACTGCACCTCTCCCTGGTTGTGCCCCATACATCACACCTCTCCCTGATTGTGCCCCATACACTGCACTTCTTCCTGATTGTGCCCCATACACTGCACCTCTCCCTGATTGTGTTTTAAACTGTGTAAAATAAAGTTGGACATCTATTAGGAGCTGGAGTGCTGCAGCTTTTCTTCATTCCTGCAAAAATGAACTTATGTGTCAGCATTTGTGTATTTATTTTGTGGTCAATCCACTTTGTGTGCTCTATCATCTCATGCATTGTTCAGCTGTCTGTCATTTCTTCTATTTGCCCAATCTCCTACCATCATGTTTTTTATATCTATTTATATATCATATTTGTTGTTTATCTATACATTTATACATTTTCACCTTCTTCTGTTCTCCTTGTTTTCATATTTATTTCATGAGTTGCTTTTTTGTTGGTGGTAGATTTTCTCAAGGTAAATTAATCCCCAAGGATAATAAAAAAAATTGGAGCCCCGCTCAACAGGACTGGATTTTCCTTTTCTTTTTCTTTTTCAAAAGAAAATATAGTAATACAAAAGAAAAATGAACATGGTCGACATAACCCAGTCGATGCGTTTCAACTGCACAAAGCAGCCTTAGTCATGACGGCCATGTCAACCAAGTAAATTTTTATTTCGTATGCACTATATTTTCTTTTGAAAAGAAAAAAAAAGGAAACTCCAGTCCTATTGAGCTGGGCTCCAATTTTTTCTATTATCCTTTGATGTGAGGCCATGGCAAGGCCAGTGTCTGAGCACCAGGTGTATGAGCATAGGGCAACTTGGTGAGCTGGAATCAAGTTTCTATAAATATTAATCCCCACTTTTGCTTAAATTCACAGGGATTTATTGTTACTAATGATAAGTGCTATGGAGTTTTAGCTTACTGTATATTGATTTACAGACTGTCCCCATCTGGACTCACAATTTAAATTTCCTATCTGTTTGCGTTTGAAGTGTGGGAGGAAATGGGAGTACATAGAGGAAATCAACTCAAACAAAGAGAGAACAAACAAACTATTTGCTGCTGTTGTCCTTGGTGGGATTTGACCCCAGGACGCTAGCGCTGAGATTGAAGTGCTAACTAGTGAGCCACCATACTGCCTAAAAGTATATGAAAAGTGTTTGGAATAGCATATAATACTAATATCCATAGCTGCATATTTGGTATGGTAAAATTATATATGTGCATAAGAATGAACAATGGAAAGAGAATGTAAAAAAAAGGAAAAAAGGAGAAAGAAGGGCACATTTGTTTCAAGGGGTTGATCCCTTTCAATAAACTATGGCCAATAGGCTCAGTTATGTGTGAACAAAAATGGGCAATCTTTGCTTTACTTACCCTCCCAGGATCCAGCATTGCCTCTCTATTGCTGCCCCCAGTCTTTTTTGATTGACTATAGCAGTGACCTCACATAGATAACACTGCAGCCAATCACTGAGCTTGTGCTTTTTGCATCATTACTGAGTATCTCCAGGTCATAATTTTTTTGCATAGAAACTTCTTTCAATGACAAATTTACAGAACTATTATCCATCTCTTTAATCATTCATCATCAGCAATCTAATTTTCTGACCTTCTGATTTTCTACGACAATGGATGTCTCCACCTTGCCAAAAATGGGACAAAACAGATGTGACCTCTCGTTCTTCACACTTGGTGCAAGTGCACACACGTTATGTTCAAAATGTATCTCTAATTTCAGAAAGCTCATTTTAGAGGGACCTGTCAGGAAGTGTGATCGGTGAGAATCTCGCTCCTGAATTCTTCACTGAGATTTCAAACATAGATATAGAAGTGGTCAGAGGAGCTCTATGCCCCTACATCTGTGGTCCTTCTGCTCGACTCATATACTGTGCTCAAGCTCATATACTATCTATCTTTGAGCAAGAAACCAACTGCCCTACCTAAAATCCAAACATAACTGAAAGGCAACAATAGCGAACTGCAGGTTTGTCGCAATTGTTATGGGCGGGACTCATGTCTGGGTCATTCCATGTCAAGTGAACCAATGATTATTACCTCTATAATTTTTAATTCTTTTGAGATTTTGTTATTTGATAATAGCATGTCAGACAATGCAAAATTGAAGAGAAAAATTTTTTAAAAAATTTATTTTTTTTTTAAATGATTTTCAAAGTTCGGAAACAGTGTGAATTTCGCTGTTGCCTGCCTTTACGTTTCTCCTCATAACTCAGGCTAGGAATAAGATAGAGAGACAAAATAAACACCATTCTACTCAGAACTATACAGGCTTTCACCAGATATGTCACAAGAGAATCTTTGTTAATATTTTACCCATGTGATCGCAAGCGCAAAACTTTAAAACGTATTTCCGAAAAATCGGCGCGCTTTAAATATTTCAAAAACTGCCCATGTGTCTGCTGTGCTCTTAGCCACATCTGTACCAAATTTCAAGTTGGGATCGCAATGGGATCATATTTTAACATATTTTACTATTAATAGCGTCAATGGGTCATTCCATATCAAGTGATCTAAATATGAATATTTTTTTTTACCTGACGTCTTTAGATTTTTTTTTTTTTTTTCCTTTATGAAGTACTACTTTAGTTAATTACAAATTAAAAGTTTGGAATTTTTTTCTTCATCAGTTAATTTTTTACAGATTTTTAAAGTTTAAAAAAAGGGTGAATTTTGGCCTGGTACGACTTTAAATTTTTTTATCTCGGGCTAGAAATAAGATAGAGAAACAAAATAAACACCATTCTACTCAGAACTGTCCAGGCTTTCACCAGATATGTCACAAGAGTATATTTGTTAATTTTAATTTTTTACCTATGCGAATGCAAACGCAACATTTTGAAACGCATTTCCGAAAAAAACATTTTAATAAAAATTTTCCAAAACTGCCCATGTGTCTTTTATGCTCTTAGCCACATCTGTACCAAATTTCAAGTTGGGATCGTGATGGGATCATATTTTAAAATATTTAACTATGGTTAATCTCATTTTTATTAAATTTTGAAAAAACATATGAAAGACATACATTCAATCTTTTAACAAAATCTTGAGACATATAAAATATACAAAAAGAGAATTCACAAAGTTATTAGTAACTTTAAGATAAGCTGCAAATTTACTTTTGCGCTTATCTCTGGTGCAATATATACTACAATCTAAATATAATTCCAAACACTCAAGTATACAACCTTTCTCAGGGTTTTGAGATGTTCTGATGTCAAGGGGACAAGCAGCCCCAGCAGAATGATTTTTATCACTTGGCCCCTTCTAACAGGTTGACCACGTAAGTGGGTCATTACCCGTTGAGGCCTAGTTGGAATAGTCTATCGACTGGTGTACCGGAAAGGAAGGCCGAAATATTAATGATCTACTCACAGCTCAGAGTTTCCGATACCTGTCTAATGTTCACTAGAATTCTGAAGGTATAGGTGTAGAAAGGAAATACCTAGACTGAATGTATCAGATGGGAAGAAAAGAGGGATAGAAAAGAAGAGAGAGAGAAGAGAAACAAAAACCATTAGAAAAAGTTATACTGGGAAAGAAAAGCCACGTAAGAAAAAAAAGAAAAAAAAGGAGGGGGGGGGAAGGGGGAGGTATGGGAAGGAGAAAGGGTACTCATCCCACTGGCTCCCCATCAGCCAGAGGTCGAGCCATATTATCTGTGCTGGAAAAGATACTCCTAAATTCTGCAGAGTCGTGAAAAAGAATCCATTCAACCCAAATCCCTAAGAATTTGTTCCGAGATCCCGACGCATCAGCTGCGAGCTCCTCCATTCGATATGTGTCCATCAATTCTTTGAACCAATCAAGTAGAGATGGAGCCCGGCTTGATTTCCAGAACCTCGGGATCACAGCACGAGCAGCCGAGATGCAAAAGCGGAGAATATCCCTCTTCTGTAGCCCAATAGGACCTGGAAAAATGGATAACATTGCCGATTCTGGGCAGCATTCGGCTTGATTACCTGTTATCCGGGCGTATGCATTGAAAACCTCAGACCAGAACCGCCGGATTTCCCCACAACTCCACCAAATGTGTATCATTGTACCCTTCTCTTCCCCACAGCGCCAGCAGGTATCAGGGGTTCCAGGGAACATGTTCCGGAGTGTCGTCGGGCACAAGTACCATCTAGTGAGCAGCTTATAGCTTCTTTCTTGTGCAGAACAAGCGCTAGCTAGTGAGTGAGTAAATATAAAGCATTTCTGCCAATTAGCTTCTGAAATGCTACACCCCAATTCCCTCTCCCAAGCACGTTGGAAGTAAAGGGTGCCCTGCTCTCTCATGGACCCTAAGGCCTGGTATAGAACTGATATTTTGCGCCTCGGTGGAGCCTCCAGTTGGAATAACCTCTCCAATACGTTGGGCGTCAATCTTACCCTGCAAGAGTGGTCAGCTGAATATAATTATGCTCTGTATTGGAGAAATTCGAATCACTTAAGAGGTCTCGTAGGTTCTTTGAGTTGTAGCTCTGCCATCGGGGGCAAACCACCACTGGACAGAGTCTGTCCTACTCGGGTGTCATCCACAATCCGCCAACATAAAAATCTCTGCCTGTCAAATCTGGGTGGGAAAGATGGGTTGGAAAAAAGGGGAGTCAAAGGGCTAAGTCTGTCGTTTAAGCGAAGGGTTTTCGTCACTAGGTGCCATACCTTCAAGGTGTTTCTGGTCATGTCTGTCAAAGGTACTAGGTCTGTGGAGTCTTTAGGGGAAATCCAAAGCAGGTGTTTCAGCGGAATCCCCAAACCCTCTTGCTCCACCCCTACCCATTTCTTGGAGGACGCATGATAATGCCAATCTAGAGCTCTAACAAGAGAGGAAGCCTCAAAGTACGCTCGTATGTTGGGTAGTCCAACCCCTCCTCTGGTCTCGGGCAAGGATAGGATATTCATTCGCAATCTGGACCTGTTGCCCCCCCAGACAAATCTAAGGATCATAGATTGCATTTTGGAGAGGAAACCTATATCCAATAGAACAGGAACTGTCTGAAAAGTATATAAGAGTCGGGGCAAGACATCCATCTTGACTACGTTTATTCTCCCGAACCAGGATAGCTTTAATTGTCTATAGGAGGTAAATGCCGATTCCGCGTTAGTCAAAAGGGGTTGATAATTTAAATTGAATATTTGTTTAAGATCTTTTGGTATAAGGACTCCCAAGTACTTAATGGCTTCTACTTTCCATTTAAATGGGAACTGTTTAGATAGATGAGAAACCAATTCTCCAGGCAAAGAAATATTGAGTGCCTCGGTTTTGGAGCAATTCACTTTAAAGTTGCTCAATTGTCCGAACCGTTCAAACTCCATTAAGACCGAAGGGATGGAGACCAGGGGCTGGGAGATGTAAAGTAGCAGGTCATCTGCAAATAAGGCTAATTTGTGATGACTCTGTCCCAGCTTGACCCCATGGACGCATTCATTGGACCTAAGTGCAAAATATTTAACTATTATAGTGTCAATTCAAAAGTCACCAAGAACACAATCAGTCATTTTTTCACAATTGCCCGTCAATAGTTTGAATTTGATATAAAGAAACATAGTCTTGTAACATCTCAAATGAAAGCTGTTACTGTTCTGAGTAAAATGACGCCTCTCCCACTTCATTATCTTATTTGTAGCCTGAGATAAAAAAATGTAAAGTCGTACCAGGCCAAAATTCACCCTTTTTTTAAACTTTAAAAATCTGTAAAAAATTAACTGATGAAGAAAAAAATTCCAAACTTTTAATTTGTAATTAACTAAAGTAGTACTTCATAAAGGAAAAAAAAAAAAAAAAATCTAAAGACGTCAGGTAAAAAAAAATATTCATATTTAGATCACTTGATATGGAATGACCCATTGACGCTCTTACTAGTAAAATATGTTAAAATATGATCCCATTGCGATCCCAACTTGAAATTTGGTACAGATGTGGCTAAGAGCATAGCAGACACATGGGCAGTTTTTGAAATATTTAAAGCGCGCCGATTTTTCGGAAATGCGTTTTAAAGTTTTGCGCTTGCGATCACATGGGTAAAATATTAACAAATATCCTCTTGTGACATATCTGATGAAAGCCTGGACAGTTCTGAGTAGATTGGTGTTTATTTTGTTTCTCTATCTTATTTCTAGCCCGAGATATGATAGAAAATGTAAAGCCATACCAGGCCAAAATTCGCACTTTTTTAAAACTTTAAAAATCTGTAAAAAATTAACAGATAAAGAAAAAAATTCAAAACTTTTTTTTGTAATTAGATAAAGTTGTTCTTCAGATAGAAAATTTTTTTTAAAAATCTGAGGACGTCAGGGAAAAAAAATATTCATTTTTGGATCACTTGACATGGAATGACCCGTCTATCAAATATTTATGACCTATCCTGTAGATGATGTGATTAACCCACTAATTTCAAAAATCAGTTATTGTCTTAGCACCCAGGCTCTTAACAATGTAAACTTTTGACATGTCACTGACTTGCTAAAGGTTTTCTAAAAATTGGTTTATATAAAGTGGTGTCAGAAGCTCTTAAAACGCCAAGCAAAGCGTAAAATAACACCTTCTAAACAGCCACAGAACTTATGATCAAAAGTATACAAAGTTAGCAAACAGAATTTCTCTCTTGCTGTTTGAAATCACTTGTGTGACTTCATTACGTTGATATAAGTAAAGTGCACTGCATTTTGTCAGGTAGTTTGCATTTAATGTATATGTCTAGACCCACCGTAGCCGGGGCTGCACAGGGCAGGCATTTGTCTTCCTTTCTGTCACGAACCGCGCCTGCGGCTGTGGGAACCAGTGTGGTCCAGATTCAAAAGTGTTGGCTGAACAGATTTAAAAGGTTGTTTCAAGTCGTGACGCCACCTGTGAGTGTTCCGATGATGTCCACCGGCGCTGCTTGGGCCTCCGGGGGATGGGATACAGCAAGATGGGACGCTCCCCACAGGATGAGCGGGAGTCCCCGGAGCCTGGAGCTGCGCAAGATGTTGTGAGGCAGCTGCGGTTACCTTCCACTTGCAGAGATGGACAGTTCTGATAAAGGCACGGACACTGAAAGTCTCTGCAACGGGTACTTTACTGTAACCAGCAGGTGATACATGGCATACAGTTAACGGGTAACGGACCGGGTGGACTCAGTAATGACTAGTGTTTCTCAGAGCTCCGCGGTGTTCCTCCATTCTAAGCTAATTTGTGTTGCCGTTGTCGCCTTGGGGTGCCAGATCGGGTACAAGGAGGCTGCTTCAATTTCCCTACCGGTGAATTCTGACCGGAATGTGTGGGGAGCCTTGGGTCCTTTTGGTGGGTACTCCGCTGGCAAGACAACTCTATGTGCGGCGGTAGTGGGGTGCTCCTGGAGAGCGGTCCTCCACTCCTGGTTTGCATGGCAGTGATAAACGACTCCCAGCTTCGGAACCAGTAATCCGGTTGTAGATGGGCACGGGGATGTTTTGGCCCATATGCATTCGCCCAGAGTCCGGTTGTTGAGGCACCGGGGTAATGGCGCCTAACCAGGGGTAGTGGCCAGGGGGCTGCACGGAACTGTGCAGGCGCCCTCTCCTACGTTCCTCCTGGCCACGCTCTGCTTCTCCCTCCTTCTCCTACATTGCAGAAAGTTCTTACTCTCTTTTTGCACTAAGTTCTCCACTACTCACTATCTCTACACGCCCCCACCAGGACCTTATTGGCCCTCTATGTTGATGTGCATGTAGGGTATGGAGTTCTGAGTTTTAACCATGTCATTGCTTAGTCAGAGAATATTGCTGCTGCTATTTGGGCTGCAATACAGTCCTGTGACGCACTCGTTGCGGGGCGCCACACTCCCCCTTGGTGAATTACGCTTGTCCCCAAGTGTCACGCTACCCAACATTACAGAGATATTTTTATATTTTCATAACAGGTAATAAAAGAAACACTTTTATTAATAACAGGTATGCATTTTACTTAGATCATTGCAAATGCACAAAACAGCTATCAAGCGGGTTAACCTTTGTGGACCCGGCGGGCGGTTTACTGTCCTTTACACAAGTCCAGGCTTTTGCCGCCGGGCCGCTTTCTTGGCGGTTAAACGGGAAAGAAAGTCACTGACAAAGTTCAAGCAAGTCACTTATGAAGAGAACTATTGCGCACCCGTATGGCGAACCAACCATCATAGCAAGCATGTCGCTCATAGGTGATTATGTCCCCTCTATACAAGTCGCGATCTGGATGTCCCCTCGGTAAGTGTGACTCTACATTGCGTCGCCCCACGAATATTTCTTCGTACACACCCTCCTTCCTGGCAAAAACCCACCCGTTAGATAGATTGAACGAGGTCACTCTACCTTCCTTGCGAAGTTCATCAGGTAACGGGGGTTCACGACGAGCCTCGGCACAGGCTTCCATGTTAGCTCGCTCATGGGCTCGCCACTCCGCCCTGCAGAGCTGACGTACATGGTCGTCGGTACGAACCAGGGTATGGACGTAGTTCTTGCGATACAGGGGCTGCTGGTACGCTTGAGCTTGGCGGGAAGTCTGGATGGGCACTCGGGTAAACGGCACTGGAGAAGGCGCCGCGGCTGCACCCGACCAACATACCCGAGCTGGTTGCTCGACCGGAGGCTCCTCGGTATCTCCCCAGGCAAAATCGGTGCAATGGAGGTCCTCAGCGGTGCTGTGGGTCTCGTCGTCATCATCCTCCACTCCTTCGACAATCGCATTGGGCTGTGCTTCGGGTAAAGACGCTGGATCGGATTCTTCCGGGCGGATGGCCGGTGGTGCTGCGGAGTTCCTCTCGGGGTCGTCCTGCAGGGCTTCCAGGCTGCCTGCCTCTTCATCTGTGGCTTCAGCGCTTTCAGATGGTAACGGTGTTTCTATCCCGGTGACCAGGTAGGCCTCTGTAGCTTCAGAGGAGGCCTCCGGGTTCTGGGGAGAAACAGGTAACAGTCTCTAGGTTGATGGTGAGACCGGTGGTGGGTTCCTCTGTGGGAACCAGACAGGTGTCGGCTTCAGTAGTGGAGCAATTTTCAAGATCCGGCTCTGGAACGGTTTCAGTTGCGGTCTCAGACCCTGGAACGGGGTAGGTCGCGGTTTCCATTGGGATAACACAGTCTATGGGCTCTGGTGATGAAGCAGGACAGGTGGTTGGCGCTGGTGAGGTGGCGAAACAGGAGCTGTCGTCCGGTTCTGGAGTGGGAGTACTCGTACGTCCTTGCAGGATAGCTCGGTGAAGTCGGCTGCCCAGACCCGCGCTCCAGCTGCAGATTGTCCACTCCACTGTCTCCATAAGCCACACCCGGAGGTCTTGCAGTGGTTCTTGCCAGAAGTCGGGGTTGCCGTCGATTGTGAGGACGGGACCCGGACCCAGATGGCCTATGGCTGCTCTGGCCTCTGCCTCGACCTCCTGCATCAACTGGTGGAGCTTCATGCTGGTCATCTTCTTCTTGGAGGAACCGCACCCATCCGAACCGGTAACCGTTCTTGTTGAGAGCTGGTGGAAAAGCCTTTTACACTCCCACTTTCTTTTAGGTTTTTGTAGTCCATAGGTGGGAAAAAGTCTTTGGCCCGCCCCCATGGTTGTTTCCAGCAATCGGGGCGGACAATGATTTTGGCGCCTTTGCCTTGGCCCTCCCACGAAGAGGGGCGGAGGCTCACCCCTGGACCTGCACGTGGTGGTTCACATGGCGTGGTCCGCCATCTTGGTCGCCATCTTGGCCCAACGGTGAAAAGGCGGGAAGAGTTCTTTTTGGGACGAACAAAGTCCTTTTTGATGAAATAAAGTCTTTTTAAAGCACACTACACCTGTTAAGGAACGGGCCTGCTCGTATCCTGTTCGTGATGCCAATCTGTCTAGTCCCACCGTAGCCGGGGCTGCACAGGGCAGGCATTTGTCTTCCTCTCTGTCACGGAACCGCGCCTGCGGCTGTGGGAACCGGTGTGGTCCAGATTCAAAAGTGTTGGCTGAACAGATTTAAAGGGTTATTTCAAGTCGTGACGCCACCTGTGAGTGTTCCGGTGATGTCCACTGGCGCTGCTTGGGCCTCCGGGGGATGGGATGCAGCAAGATTGAACGCTCCCCACAGGATGAGCGGGAGTCGCCGGAGCCTGGAGCTGCGCAAGATGTTGTGAGGCAGCTGCGGTTACCTTCCACTTGCAGAGATGGACAGTTCTGATAATGGCACGGACACTGAAAGTCTCTGCAACGGGTACTTTACTGTAACCAGCAGGTGATACATGGCATACAGTTAACGGGTAACGGACCGGGTGGACTCAGCAATGACCAGTGTTTCTCAGAGCTCCGCGGTGTTCCTCCATTCTAAGCTAGTTTGTGTTGCCGTTGTCGCCTTGGGGTGCCAGATCGGGTACAAGGAGGCTGCTTCAATTTCCCTACCGGTGAATTCTGACCGGAATGTGTGGGGAGCCTTGGGTCCTTTTGGTGGGTACTCCGCTGGCAAGACAACTCTATGTGCGGCGGTGGTGGGGTGCTCCTGGAGAGCGGTCCTCCACTCCTGGTTTGCATGGCAGTGATAAACGACTCCCAGTTTCGGAACCAGTAATCCGGTTGTAGATGGGCACAGGGATGTTTTGGCCCATATGCACTCACCCAGAGTCCGGTTGTTGAGGCACCGGGGTAATGGCCAGGGGACTGCACGGAACTGTGCAGGCCCCCTCTCCTACGTTCCTCCTGGCCACGCTCTGCATCTCCCTCCTTCTCCTACATTGCAGAAAGTTCTTACTCTCTTTTTTGCACTAAATTCTCCACTACACACTACCTCTACACTCCGCCCACCAGGACCTTATTGGCCCTCTATGCTGATGTGCATGTAGGGTATGGAGCTCTGAGTTTTAACCATGTCATTGCTTAGTCAGAGAATATTGCTGCTGCTATTTGGGCTGCAATACACTCCTGTGACTCACTCGTTGCGGGGCGCCACATAACCTTCCTTCCATGGCTCCTTCAGAAATCAGTTTCTTGTGTATGAGTGCTATCTGTATTTCTCACGGATAGCATTCAGACTTTTGACAGTTTATGGAGCTGTTCATATGTCTGTGCTTTTTTAAGGACTAAGTGATCCATAAAAAATTGCAGACATGTCCGATATTGATTCAAGCATTGGCTCGAACTCAGCAATGACGGTCTATGGGGGAGAAAAATCAGGCAGCAGGAGGATGCCCTCCATGTCCTGTCTGTTTCCACTGACTGATGGGAGAAGGTGGAGAAATATGTTTTTTTACTAATTAGTGAAACCCTAATGAAACTCTGACCAAACTCAGATAAAATTCTGATGATAGTCTGATAAAAATGGGATAAACTCTTATCAAAAACTCAAAAACTGTTACGAATCTGACAGGTTTGGGACCTGTGTCTCATTCCTATATTGAGACTTCATATTAAATATGTTTCTTTCCTTTGGCAGTTTAGAGTTAATGTCAGTTTTGCTAGCAAAGCTCCTTAGTTCACTTTCCAACTATGGCTCTTTTGTGATCACTCCAATCTTCTTTATATGGTCACATGGTATTCCTTGCTGGTGATTGAACTCCATTCCTGTCCTAGCTACCTTAGGTGAAGGTGCTACTCTGGGGAAGCTGACCGTTGTCAAGCTGTCTGCTGCCTAGGACTGTGGCAGCAGACGTGATGCTGTTTAGTTGCTTCCCTGCCTGTCTTTCCTTTCCCTCTTGTTGTTATTAGTGCAGTGATTGGGACTAAATATTATTGGCTCCCTGAGGAATGAGTTGGGTCTAACTCTGAAACTCATCGGATGCAATAAAAAGCCACTTGTGACCAACTACTGTTTGACCATCTCCTCTGTCGAGCAGCACGGGTCCGTGAGAGCACAGTCCTATATCACCCTTGTCTACTACGGTTATCCGTTTTCATATGTGGACCCTGCAGCAGCCACATTGTGTATAAGCTTGGTTGTGTGCTACACCAGTGATTTTCAACCAGTGTTCCGCGGCACACTAGTGTGCCGCGACACATGGTCGGGTGTGCCGCGGGGAAAGTTCCCCAAACTATGGTGCCCCCTTTGTTTTGTTCCCCGGCAATGCGCAGCGAAGCGCAGTCACGGAATAACACATGCGCGAGCTTTGAACGCTCGCGCGACTTAATGACGTCACCGAGGCCGGCGCATCATCCTGAGAGCGGAGAGACTCTCGCATTTGCCCGCCGCCAAGGTAATGCCCGCCAATAATGCTGTGTATAATCATTAAGTCAGCAACAGCTCATTAACAGTTAATCAGCTGTTGCTGACTATATGAGCTTTTGCCTGAGTATATGAACTGTTGGCAGAATACTCAGCATATGAGCTGGTACTTTTAGTACTCCAGCAGTATACTGCATATAACAATGAGAAATGTACAATGAGAAATACTATGGTCATGAGGCTGGAGTACTACAAGTACCAGCTCATATGCTGAGTATATGAGCTGGCACTTGTACTCTGGCCACATGGCCATAGTATTTCTCATTGTACCCCTTTATATTGCAGTATATGAGCCACTTAATTATCAGCACCATATACTGTGGCGCTGTACAGTGCACATCACCACAGTATATGGTGCTGATAATTATGTGCTCATATACGTGGGACTGTATGTATGAGTTTACATGGGACTGTATATATATATATATGGGAATACATGGGACTGTATGTATGAGGTTACATGGGATTGTATATATGAGGGGGTTATCCTTTTTTATTTCACTTTTTAAATTAAATAATTTATTGAAAGGACCTCTGCCAGGCATATTTCACTCTTGAGGGCTTAAAAAGCAGCTCTTGTGGTGATAATGTGGAGCCCCAAGGGACGTGGGGTACTCGGTACCGGACCGGTCTGCGTCGGGGATGTCACGGGTGGCTTGGTCCGGACCGTGTCCCTGGCTCAGCACAATAAAAGGGGAATATTTACAAGGGATTATGTCACGGGTGACGCCACCCACTTGATGCGGCCAGTAATGGGGGCCGCCGCTGCTGCAGAACCTCCGGGGGTGATGTGAGGGCAGCGGAGGTGGTATAGTTCCAGTGGGGGAACTGTATCCCCCGGGGCAGTAAAGGTTAAAGTCTATTGGGATTATAGATGGTGGAGAGGGGTTGGAGGACACACACTCACGTTTAGTTGATACTGGTGCACTTCTTCTACTGATGCTGCAGAGCTGACAGGCTGGATCTGTAGGGAGGAATTGTCTCTGTGCTGAATCTGGAGCAAAGGTCGCAATCACTACACAGACTCCAAAGTTGTTTTCCAAGCTTTACTGCTGATATTATTGCAGGCTATAGTCCACGGAGTCTGTAATGGGGGGCTGAGCTCTCTCCCCACACCCTGTCCGGGTAGTTGGCTTCCTTGTGCTGCACTGTGTGTGTGTCCTGAGCTGCTGCTTCGAGCTAAGCTGCTGGGATTCCTCACGTCTCTCTCTGTATTCTGCTGGTACCACTTGGTTAGGCAACTTGGGTCCTCTATGCTGCACTGACCCCTCCGTGTTGCTTCACTCTGGTACTAGGGGCATCTAGAGATCCCACTGTTCCTGGATTCGCTGTGCTGTGGGTGCCAGACACAGTACCGGATCCGGTGTCCGTCTCTCTGTGCGTACTTCTGGGGCAAGTGATGGTGTCACTCCAGCTCCCAGATGTGTTTCTCTGTCTTTTGTTCTCCTTGTCCTCTGACCCTTGCTAGGTCTGCACTGAGCTAACTCTGCTCTCCATAAGCTCTCAGTTCTCCTGAGCTGTTTACAGCACTACACTGTGCTGTACGGTCTCCTGAGCTGTTCTCTTCTCAGTTCTCCAGGAACTGACTGAGCTCTCCCTCATGGACAAGAGTATATAAGGAAGCAAGTGGTGCTCCCCCTCTTGCCCAGAGGTGGTAGTGTTTGTCAGTGTGTAGTGGGGGAGAGAACCCATGTGATGTTACTGTGGCACATTAACCCATGGGGTGCCACATTCCCCCTTAGTTAAATACAGTACTCCGGGACTGTAGAAAAACAAGTAAACAACAATTAAACACAATTAATATTTACATAGACTTAATTGAAAAAGTACAAAAATCACTAAAATGTGAAAAAGAGTTCGAAAGTCAAAAAGCAGTCTTTCCGGGGGCTTAGTCTCTTGCCTCCGGGCTGATGAATATATACAAGAGAGTTCTTACCACAACCAGTCCGTGGTATATATGGTCCATAAGTAAATAAGGAGATTGCAAAGTTCATACAGGATAGTCTCTGTAGGTACTGGGCTTTTTGTTTAACGTTGCAAGAACTATATACATTTGCTTTACATTTTAACAAACATATTTACATTATACATTCAATTCTGTATTTTATTCTTTGTACCTAGCTGGTATCTGACCTTGGGTACTACGCTCTGATCTGCGCAATGTTGGTGAAGTTAGTATGAAAGTGTGAGTGGACGTGTACCTAGTTGGGGTGCTTGGTGTTATGGCAGATGGAGGTCTGACTGCAGGACTGGCAAGTTCACTGGGACCAGGAATCTGTTCTTCCTCTTCGGATTCTACTTCCAGTTCTTCAAGTCTTGGGTCTTCTTCAGGTAACACAGGTTCTGGTAACACAGGTTCTGGTAACACGGGTTCTGGTCTTGGGTCCACCATTGAAGGGAATGCAATCATTGGTACAACAACTGCTCCATGGTAATTTGGCCATGTTTTAGGAAAATCTCCTAGTACCGTGTGGAATACTTCTTCTTTTTCTTGGATAGGTTGGACCTGTACGGGTTCTATGACTTGAGGTGTCTTCAGTGTTTCAGGACACAATTTAAGTTGATCACGAGATACGACTTGTGAAGTCCTTCCTTCATCTTTGCTTACCAAATAGGTTTTTACATTGTCTAGGTTAGATGGTAGGACTGTGTATGGGACTGCTTCCCACTGATTATCCAGTTTACCTGTACGTCTCTTTCTCTTGAGAACTTGATCACCTTCCTGTAATGGCATTGCTTGAGCATGTTTATTAAAGGTCTTCTCTTGTCTTGCTCTTGCTTGTTGTAAGTTTCTCTCTACACATTCTTGCACTTGGTGATACTGTTTCTGGCGTTTGATATCCCAATCTGTTTCTTCTAATTCTGTATCTGGTTTTTCAATTCCCATTTCGAGATCAATTGGTAGCTTACCGGGTCTTGCACGCATAAGATAAGCTGGAGTGCAGTTTGTAGAACTCACAGGGACATGGTTGTATAAGTCTACCAAATCCGGTAATTTATCTGGCCACTGGTTTCTTTCTGATTCCGGTAAGGTCTTTAACAGTTCGATTACTATATGATTCATTTTCTCGCATAGACCATTTGTTTGGGGATGATATGTCGTTGTGCGAATCTTCTTGCAACCGTACATATTGCAGAATTCCTTGAACAGTTCTGATTCAAAAGCTGGACCTTGGTCTGCAAGGACTTGTTCTGGGTAACCATGTGGTCTACAGAAATGTGTCTGGAATGCTTTTGCTGCCGTCTTCGCTGTCAAGTCTTTGACTGGTACCACCACTAAGAAGCGTGAGTAATGGTCCACGATGGTTAGGGCATAGACATAGCCTGACCGGCTTGGTGACAACTTGACGTGGTCTAACGCGACTAGCTCAAGTGGCTGCTTGGTTACTATTGGCTGAAGTGGAGCTTTCTGTAGATCTTTCCTTCTGAGGTTGCATGCGGCACATCTTTTGCACCATAGCTCAATGGATCTTCTCATGCCAGCCCAATAAAATCTGTCCCTCAGGATTGCTTCTAACTTCTTCCATCCGAAATGACCTGCGTTGTCATGATAAGCCTCTAAGACCATTTGAGTGTCTTGCTTGGGCACGATTATTTGCCAGACCAGTTCATGCGTCTTGGGATTGGTAAATCGTCTACAGAGCTTCCCTTGATGCAGGAAGAGCTTGCCTCTATCCTTCCATAGCTGTATAGCTTCAGCTGGGGCATTCTGACCAGGGTGTGCATGTTGTTGCGTAAGCAGTTCTTTCACTAGCTTCACGGCTGGATCAGTATCTTGAGCTTCGGCCCATTCGTAGTGTCTTAACAGGTTAAGATTTATTTCCTGTTTCTTTTGATAGATGCCGGGTCGATAATCTTCTACCCTTGAACGATGAAAGGCCGGTAGTTCAATCTCTTCCAACTCTTCCGGTTCCTCTTCCACGTCTTTCAGGTGCGGCATTCGGGATAAGGCATCTGCATTCCCATTCTTGCGGCCTGCCCGATATTTGATGACAAAGTTGTAGTTAGATAGCCGGGCTATCCATCGCTGCTCCAGAGCACCTAATTTGGCTGAGTCCAGGTGAGTCAACGGGTTGTTATCCGTGTAGATGGTGAATTTTGCACCTGCCAAGTAATGTTTAAAGCGTTCGGTTACAGCTCAGACCACTGCTAGTAGCTCTAACTTGAAGGAGCTGTAGTTCTCGGGATTTCGCTCTGTAGGCCGGAGCTTCCTGCTAGCAAAGGCAATAACTCGTTCTTTGCCTCTTTGCTTCTGCGACAATACTGCTCCCAGTCCCACGTTGCTGGCATCCGTGTAAAGAATGAATGGTTGATGGTAATCAGGATATGCCAGGATCTCCTCTCCCGTCAGCGCACTTTTTAGCTGATTGAAGGAATTTTCTCTTTCTTCATCCCATCATGCCAGGGAATTACAGTTTGAAGTCTTCCTTGACCGTCCTACCAGAATGTCTTGCAGAGGAGCTGCTAGCTTCGTGAATCCTCGGATAAATCTTCTGTAATAGCCTACCAGGCCCAGGAATTGCCTCACTTCTTTTACATTCGTAGGTCTTGGCCAATCCCTTATTGCTGTGACTTTATCAGGATCCGGTGCTACTCCCTCTGAACTCACGACATGTCCCAGGTACTGTACCTTTGGTTTGAGAAGGTGACACTTGGATGGCTTGATTTTCATGCCATACTTTGATAAAGCTTCGAACACTTCCGCCAGGTCTTGTAGATGTTGCTCATACGTCTTCGAGTAGACTATGACGTCATCTAGGTACAGGAGGACAGTTTCAAAGTTTTTGTGTCCTAGGCAGCTCTCCATCAGACGTTGGAAGGTCCCGGGTGCGTTGCAGAGTCCGAACGGCATACAATTGAACTCACAGAGGCCCATCGGCGTAGTAAACGCTGTCTTCTCCTTGTCGGCCTCGGCCACAGGAACCTGCCAGTACCCACTAGTCAGATCAAGGGTGGAAAAGTAGTTAGCAGATTTTAATGCAGCTAATGACTCCTCAATCCTAGGTAATGGGTATGCGTCCTTATGTGTAATGCGGTTAATCTGCCGGTAATCTACGCACATTCTCATGGTCTCATCCTTCTTTTTAACTAACACTAGAGGTGCTGCCCAGGGGCTACAACTGTCTCTTATCACCCCTGCAGATTTCATTTCTCTGAGCATATCTTTGGTGGTTTGGTAGTGAGCTGGTGGTAAGGGTCTATACCTCTCTTTTATAGGTTGGTGGTTACCTGTGGGTATGGTGTGCTCTACCCCTTTGATCTGCCCAAAGTCTAACGGGTGTTTGCTGAATATCTGCTCATATTCTTTCACTACCCGGTATACTCCATGCTTGTGACGGGGAGGTGTAGAACTGGTACCTACATGCAACTTTTGGCACCAATCCTCCAGCTTCTCCTCTGAGCCATTGTCATCCGTCTGGCATGACGGGTTCAAGGGCTCAGCGACGGTGATGTTGTTGTTATCAACCGTGTACAGCTTAGCCATGGTAGCATACTTTGGTAATGTGACCTCATCTTCTCCGCAGTTCAACAGGCGTAATGGCACTCTTCCCCTGTATACGTCAACCACTCCTCTAGCAGTGAGTATGGTCGGTCTACTGTCTGAGTACACGGTTTCTACCAGGGCCTGATAGTCTTGCCCTTTAATGCCTATTGTGGCTCTGCACCACACCAACATTTCAGTTTTGGGAGGAATTACGATGGGTATTGGGTCACTTACTCTTACACTGCCGATCTCACCTCCGGAGATTTCTACCTGCTGCTTCAACATCAGGGCTTTGATCTCTTTGTGTAGAAGCCTCTGTTGTCCTGTTCCGGCAGTCTCGGCGATTTGCTGCAAAACACTTAACACTTCGGAAAAACATTTTTCAATGACATTCATTCCTACCACCATCACGGGTTCACGGCCTCGCCGGTCGACATCTACGATTATAATACCCTGTTTCTGCAATTCTACCTTCCCAACCTGAATATTCATCTCTCTAAATCCAACCTTTGGTATTATCAATTCATTACCAGCCCACACTTCAAAGTTAAAGCCATCTGGCGCATTAGTAATGTCTGAATCAGCCCAGTACCTTTTATATAGAACATGTGGGATAGATGTTATTTGGGACCCAGTATCCAGCAAGGCACTAAAGGGGATGCCATTCAACACTATAGGGATCACCGGCTTTCCTCCCACGAATTTGTCATACCAGGCTGAGGGGCCTTGATCGTTCATTCCTGGGGAGCGGCCCTCCAGCCCAGGGTATCGTCGTTTAAAGGACACTCTCGAGCGAAATGACCTGGTTTCTGGCAACGGCGGCAAACGGGCTGTCCATCTGGTTGGTAGCGATCGCTGGGTCGTCCTCTTGCTGCTGGGTATCTTCTGGGCCTCGTCCACGGAACATCCTCTCTGCTGGTCGCCAACTCGATCTTGGGTGCAGGTTTTGACTCTCGCAGTTCCTTGATGACCTTGGCCATGGAGATCACGGTGTCTGCCAGGGCATCTAGCTTTTGGTTGATGGCTGCATTTGAGATATAGTCCCCGGCCTCAGCAGCAGTCGTTGACATGGCAGATGTCACTGGCGCTGCCGCCTGCTGAGGTGCTGCTGCAGTGTCAAGCACAGATGTTAATTCCCTCGGCTCCTCCAGCTGCTGCAGACGGATAGCTCTATCCTTCAGCTCAGTAAATGTCATGTCAGGGTTCTGCAGCAGTACCATGCTTAACTGTCCTCGATGGGAAGGGGAATGGAGGCCCTCAATAAATTGGTCAAATAGCATTTTATCAGCTCCCGGGGCTAAAGCAGGTTCTGCCAGCTTAAGGGCTTTGAGTGCTTCCTGTAAGTTCAGGGCAAAGTCTCTGGCACTCTGTTTAGGTTTCTGGTGGCATGCAAAGAACCTCATCTTAGCCCGGGTATCAACAGCAGATTCAAACGTTGCTTTTAGTCTGGCTGCTAGATGCTCTACAGTGTCCTTATCTGTGTCCAGCCAGGACGCCACCTCACGCCGTGCATTGCCCGTTAACTGTCCCATTATCATCCCTACACGCTGGGCTTCAGTGAGGGTATACATCACATAGTACTCTTTAATCTTTTGCATAAAGTCAGTTAAAGTATTAGGCTCACCAGAGTATTGGGGCAGCCACATTGCCCCCGGAGTATATGGCATCAGGAATGGCATTATGGATGCTGTTCCTTGCGCCGCTGCACCGCCGGACGCTACTGGCTGACCCGGCGCTGCAGCTCCATCGGCTACTCCGCCGCCGTCTTGTGCATCGGCCTGCGACATCTTGGGCCCCCTTAGTTAATATGCGCCCTCCGTCTTCCGCTTCCGTCCGGATGTCTCTGGGAGGTTCCGGGGCGCAGCAGGGATCTCCTTCCCCGCCGGATGTCGTCAGCACCAGGGGAGGAGGCTGGGTTCGCGCCAATGCAGGGTACCGCCCCCTTTCTTTCCCGCGCGCCGCGCGCTCCAAAATGGCGGATTCTCAAAAATACAGTTCAGATGGCGCACAGGGTCCAATTCTTTTGGACCGGGTAGATTCTGTTCGTGACGCCAGGTTGTGGAGCCCCAAGGGACGTGGGGTACTCGGTACTGGACCGGTCTGCGTCGGGGATGTCACGGGTGGCTTGGTCCGGACCGTGTCCCTGGCTCAGCACAATAAAAGGGGAATATTTACAAGGGATTATGTCACGGGTGACGCCACCCACTTGATGCGGCCAGTAATGGGGGCCGCCGCTGCTGCAGAACCTCCGGGGGTGATGTGAGGGCAGCGGAGGTGGTATAGTTCCAGTGGGGGGAACTGTATCCCCCGGGGCAGTAAAGGTTAAAGTCTATTGGGATTATAGATGGTGGAGAGGGGTTGGAGGACACACACTCACGTTTAGTTGATACTGGTGCACTTCTTCTCCTGATGCTGCAGAGCTGACAGGCTGGATCTGTAGGGAGGAATTGTCTCTGTGCTGAATCTGGAGCAAAGGTCGCAATCACTACACAGACTCCAAAGTTGTTTTCCAAGCTTTACTGCTGATATTATTGCAGGCTATAGTCCACGGAGTCTGTAATGGGGGGCTGAGCTCTCTCCCCACACCCTGTCTGGGTCGTTGGCTTCCTTGTGCTGCACTGTGTGTGTGTCCTGAGCTGCTGCTTCGAGCTAAGCTGCTGGGATTCCTCACGTCTCTCTCTGTATTCTGCTGGTACCACTTGGTTAGGCAACTTGGGTCCTCTATGCTGCACTGACCCCTCCGTGTTGCTTCACTCTGGTACTAGGGGGCATCTAGAGATCCCACTGTTCCTGGATTCGCTGTGCTGTGGGTGCCAGACACAGTACCGGATCCGGTGTCCGTCTCTCTGTGCGTACTTCTGGGGCAAGTGATGGTGTCACTCCAGCTCCCAGATGTGTTTCTCTGTCTTTCGTTCTCCTTGTCCTCTGACCCGTGCTAGGTCTGCACTGAGCTATCTCTGCTCTCCATAAGCTCTCAGTTCTCCTGAGCTGTTCACAGCACTACACCGTGCTGTACGGTCTCCTGAGCTGTTCTCTTCTCAGTTCTCCAGGAACTGACTGAGCTCTCCCTCATAGACAAGAGTATATAAGGAAGCAAGTGGTGCTCCCCCTCTTGCCCAGAGGTGGTAGTGTTTGTCAGTGTGTAGTGGGGGAGAGAACCCATGTGATGTTACTGTGGCACATTAACCCATGGGGTGCCACAATAAGAAGCTGATTTAAAACCCCAAGAGTGAACTCCGTGAGAGCTGTATGTGTGGAATAATAAATGATATTTTGCCGGTCTTCAGCAGTCATGTCCTGCTTGAATTGACTCTAGTGGCGTAGCACTTTGCAGCCTGCTCTATTCTTATAGAGAAAGCTGAGTGCTACGTCACTAGTGTCAATTCAAGCAGGAAATGCAGGCCGTAGTAATATAAGTTATTATTCCACGCATACAGCTCTCACGGAGTTCACTCTTGGGGGTTTTAAATCAGATCAGCTTCTTATCACCACAAGAGCTGCTTTTTAAGCCCTCAAGAGTGAAATATGCCTGGCAGAGGTCCTTTAAGTGTGGCAGATAATGTAATACTCTTCTATTTTAGTGTGTGGCTGCGCACACTATCTCAGCAGTGATGGAGAAGTATTTGAGAATGGAAAAGGCAAATGCCGAAGAGGACCATGGACATAATTCTAACCCAGATGAAGGCCCTAATATGAGAGGTCGACAAAAGAAAAAAGACAAGACGGTGAGCTCAAGGCAATACAGTGAAAGCTATCTTTCATTTAGATTTACTTTCACTGGGGATGCGACAGCACCAACACCACTGTGCTTGGTGTGTGGTGAGAAGCTATCCAATAGCGCCATGGTGCCAAGCAAGCTTAAACGCCATCTCCAAACGAAACACCCTTCTGTTCAAAACAAGCCGATGGAGTATTTTGTACGCTTACGTACAAACAATGAGAAAGGGGCAACTTTTTTGAGAAAAAGCACAAAGGTAAATGAGAGAGCCCTCAAAGCTAGCTACTTTGTTGCTGAACTCATAGCTAAATCAAAAAAGTCCCACACTGTGGCAGAAACATTAATACTGCCAGCTTGTAAAGCTATTGTAAATTAGATGCTTGGCCCTGACGCAGCCAAAGAGATAGCTAATGTGCCTCTCTCTGATAACACAATTGCCAGACGGATTGATGACATGTCTGCGGACATTAAAACAGTTGTTTTGGAAAAGGTGCGCATCAGTTAGAAATTTGCCTTGCAACTTGATGAGTCGACGGATATCAGTGGACATTGTCAGCTGTTGGCCAATGTGCGTTTTGTGGATGGAGAAGCCATTAGAGAAAACTTCCTATTTTGCAAGGCACTGCCAGAAAAATCAACAGGAGAGGTAATATTCCAGGTCAAATCGGAATATCTTGATAAAAGTGGGCTTAGGCTGTGGTCACAGTTGACATGCGTTTTTTTTAATGATTTTACAAAACTCATGCATTTTTTCATGTCAGTATGAGTTTTGTAAGGTATGTGATGGCTCCCTGCGTTTTTGGGTGCGTTTTTGAATCTGCACCTAAAAATAGTGCTTGTAGTATTTTTATGAGCGTTTTGAAAAACGCATGCGTTTTTGTAGAAAACGCATGCGTTTTTATAACATGGGTTCCTATGGGAAACGCATGCAAAAACGCATGTACAATTAGTACCCTTTAGTGCCATTCAAAAACGCAAATGTGGCACCCCTGCGGGGGATTGCCACAGGTTACACTGGTGCAAGGAAGGATTGACACCTTGGTTTGTTCAGCACACAACACCTTCCACTCCAGACCTGAAGGGGGAGCTCTACTGGCTGCATTAAGTCAGTTCCCCTTTAATGAGATCCAGGCTGAGAGGAGGAGACAGTTGGTCCTAGGAGACAGTTGCTAAGCAGTTAGTTCGTGTGAGGAGAGGAAAGAGGAGGAGGCTGAGCTGCTGGTCTCTGGAAAAGACAGATGCCAGGACCAGAAGGGACCATTTTGTCAGCTGTTCACACCCCAGGGAAGGGGCCGGAGGCAAGGAGAAGAGGTAGGGAATAAGAAGAGGGACTAAAAGATATTCCCCCTTGAGGACAAACGGACACTGGAGTCCGAGGCTGTGGGCTTGTATAGCCACAGTAAAAGCCCAGCAATTTCAGGAGAAGTTTAGCCCTGAAGGAAGAGATTAGAGACATTAAAAACTAACCAAACAGAGGACCAGGGGCCACAGGATAGACCGGGTTCCCGCAGAAGGGCCTGATTGTTAGTTTTAGACAATAGAGAATTGGAGAGTTCAAACTCAGGCAAGACTCATCCCTCAAGAGAAAGAATAGAGATAAAGGAGGCCTCATATCTTTCTAAGGAGTTGATCCTAAATTGCACCAGGGACCCGGTTATTACTCAGAACTGTACCTGTTTTGTGACTACCAGTAAAAAGGTACCGGAACAACTATCCCTGTGTGTATGTGTGACTGTTCATCGGCTATAACCCACCATCTTCCTCCTTCACTGCTCTCCCTCACCATCTTCCTTTATTGCTGCCCTGAGGTAAAGCTCCACCTGTGGGGAGCTGTACCATACTTTGCTGCCCCCCTCCATCACCTCAGCGGCCGGCTGTCAGCGCCGGTACCACCTTATCGGACCCTACAGGTGGCGTCACGTCCCCTGTAAATAATTCCCTCACAACCCCCTTCAAATGATCCCCAGGGCACGGCACCGGGATACCGTCCACCTGTGACTCCCTACTCAGCAGACCCGGTGACTGAGTACCCCCAGACAGCCCTGGCCTCATCACATGCGTTTCCCATAGGAGCCCATGTTAAAAAAAGTATGCGTTTCTGGAAACGCATGCATTTTTTTAACATGGGCTCCTATGGGAAACGCATGCGTTTTTGAATGGCACTAATTGTACATGCGTTTTTGCATGCGTTTTCCATAAGGCCCCTTATTAAAAAACGCATGCGTTTTTGGATATGCTCCAAAAACGCATGGGACAGTCACACATGCTTTTTGGCTATTAGGGCATGCGTTTTTTAACATGGGGGCCTATGGGTGCATTTTTTACATGCGTTTTTGAAAACGCAGGTCTGCAAAAACGCATGTGAAAAATGGTACTGTGACCCCAGCCTCACATGGGAAAACTGCACAGGTGTCTGCACTGATGGAGCCGCAGCCATGGTCGGGCGCATCAAAGGCTTTGTAAGTAGAGTTAAAGAAAGAAACCCAGATGTTCTTGTTACCCACTGTTTCTTGCACCATGAGGCCCTCGTTGCAAAGACCTTACCAGCAGATCTACCTCCTGTGTTGGATGATGTTGTGCGCATAGTGAACTTTGTGAAGACGCGACCTTTGAGATGTCGCTTATTTACGTCTTTGTGTACAGAAATGGGAGCGGAACATAAAATCTTATTGCTCCACACAGAGGTCAGGTGGCTGTCACGCGGCAAAGTGCTGGCCCGTGTGTATGAGTTGCGAGAGGAACTTAAAATATTTCTGACAAACGAGAGGTCCGATTATTCAAAGCTGCTTGCAAGTGATGAGTGGTGTGCAAAGCTGGCATACCTGGCTGATATATTTCAATATCTGAATGAACTAAACACACGGATGCAAGGCCGAAATGAAAACCTTCTTACAAGCACTGATAAAATGAACGGATTCCGTTTAAAGGTGCAGCTCTGGCAGCAACATGTGCAGGGTGGCAACCTTCAGATGTCCCCGCTCACCGAGAAACTGCATGATGACAACACTGCTGCAATGTGCGAGGTGATTGGCAGACATTTGAAAACTCTTGAGGAGAAGTTATCGTTTTATTTCTCTTCAACCTTCACAGAATGCCTTGACTGGGTTAGGGACCCATACAGCTCATTATCTGTTGCTGGAAAGGGCATGACTTTAAAGGAGCAAGAGGAACTCATTGAACTGAAGCAAGATCGCGGTTTAAAGCTAAAGTTTGCTGATCTTCCTTTGGACAGTTTTTGGTTATCTGTTGCCAAGGAGTTCCCTATTCTGGCCAACAAAGCTATTTTGACATTGCTCCCATTTTCAACCACATATCTATGTGAGCTGGGCTTCTCAAGCTTGACTGCAATAAAAACTAAAAACAGGGAGAGACTGAGAGCTGTTGAGGAAGAGCTTCGTGTGTGTCTTTCCACCATTCCTGCCACGATATCCCTTTTGTGTTTATCGAAACAGGCCCAGGTTTCACACTGAGTGAGTATCAATACATTAAGAATCTATATTATTAACTATATGTATAATATTTACTGTTTTAGTGTCATTTTGTGCCATTTTGGTTGGTGGTGTGCCCCGGGATTTTTTAAGTATAAAAAGTGTGACGCGGCTCAAAAAAGGTTGAAAATCACTGTGCTACACAACCTCTCAAGGTGAGCAACCTATTGTTTGCACCAAAAGATGGTAATTGTGATAAGACCCTATTTGCGCTTTCTTTCCTTTACAGTTTTTATATATAACTAGCTGGGAAGGGTTAACACCCACAGCCCCATCGGGCTGTTCCTCCCGATCACATAACGCCGGCTGCCTTGATGGTGCAACCAATCACTGACGGCACCAGCAAGTGACGGGCATGTTAAGTGCCCACCCCCTGCCTCTGCCTGACTGCGCATGCGCTAGACATTATTTTCTGGTCATGGCAGCACATGGGCACACAGGGCAGCAAGCTAACCACCAATACAGGTATTTATACTGATGACTTTGCTCCTTACACTTCTCTGACGAAGCCACTGCTGTGGCAATACGCATGGGGCTTTCCCCCTGTTTGTCCACACAACGGGCTGCATTGCCTTCTTGGGTATTGTATCATATAGGGCTATGTGTATGCTTTCCTGTGACTGCGCTATAGTTGTTGCATATTTTTGCATGGTTGTATGGGTTACCCTACATAGGATTGCCTACATATACAACACACTGCGAAATAGTACTGTGGTTATGTGATTGTGCTATCACTGACCCACCTGTGGATCACCTATTCTACACGTGACCACACTGGGCCCTTCCAAACCACGATACTCAGCCAACACCATTGTGTCTTGTGATTATGCTACCCTATTTTTTACACACATGACCACTTTGCACTGTGTAACCCTGTCTCGCTGAAAACTTGTGTACTAAACCTGCACTTAACCCTTGGTCCTCTACCATTGGCACACCAGCCCATTGTTGTTCTATATAGGGGTACTTTGCCTGATACTGCAGGAGCTCCTGCCTTATATGGGTATATTCATCTCACGGTCCTCGTCCTATACCACTCACTAGCCCAACAAGCCTCTAATAAGCAATTCAACTTAGACCCAATACTTGGAACGTTTATATACTGTATACAGTTGATTGTTGTTATTCTCTTGTTGTGAGCTTCGGTTTTATTGACCCAAGAACGGCTACCTCTGTTACTATATTACCCATTTTGTACACCACTCTACCTGTATGCAAATTTCATTGGTTACTATACCCCCTCAACTTTGATACTAGTCTGGTATCCCTCTGTGGTCCTGGTTACCTCTCTTATAACATGTGTGGCAAATAATGCTTGTTTTTAATTGTTTTTAACAAAAGTTAAGGTTTCCTGTCTTCATTTGCTTAATAAATGAAACTTTTTCACCTGCAAAAACGGTAGTGCGCGTTTATATACAGAGGTTCTTTTTCTCCCCTTCCTACAGCTCCTTCACTTCTGTGTCGCTGCACCCGTCCTACCTTGCTCCAGGCAGTGCACCCCCGTCTCCATACATTACGCTCTGTATTCAGACACACCCACAGTCCATGGCGTGACAAAAACTATGGAGAAACTTAGGTCAATTTTCTCGTATGAGAAAAGTCGATGATGCCTGAATGAGGCTTTAATTATTAGCCGTCATTACCTTTGTGTTATTAGTGCATCTATGAAATAAATTAATAGAGACTTTCAGTGACATATTCTATTTGCTTCTTCATCTCTGAAATGTAGATTGTTTAGAAATATTCTCAGTATCATGTAGTGAAAGTGAGATTTATTTTGTTACTAGGGAAAATTAGACATAGTGTACAGATAAAAAAAAGGATTATCCAGCTACAAAGCATTTGAGAAACAGAAGATTTCTCTTGCCTATGGGGGAAAAAGACAATATAAAATAATTAAAACAGAAACATAACGCAAAACTAATCTTTCAGTATTACTTTGGCTTAAAATGTATGTATTCCTGTGTGTGCTGCAAGCTCTGGAGAGATGCATCTTACTTTCATATTTACTATGCACTTTATGTCGTTCTTAGTATAATCTGCGAACAAACAGGTTACAATTAATATTTTGTGACAAGTTTACTTCAATAGTTTTCATTAATTGCCAGTGGTCTCCAAATTTCAGACAGATTTATTAATGGGAAAACCAGAAAATGGCAAACAGGCATGGAAAAGAGTTGGGCAGAGTGACTATTCAATAATGCTGACCCCATGACCAAATCCAAATGGGCCCTATAATAGACATTGAGCGCAGCAATTGTATGATGCATAAGGGGTCCGGTGCTGCCAAAAATCTTTAAGAGAGCAGAATAATAGGTTAAAAAGCACTGATCCAAACAGACACTCACAAATTGTAGCAATTTACAAAAGTGATCAAAAGTTCATGATTAAAGATTAATGAAAATTGAGGGTCATCAGCCCCACGACAGTAGTCTGTAGACACCAGACAGAAGTCATGCAAACCTCTCCTATTTGCCTCCATCACTAGGACTTGATTATTGACTATTGATTAGTAGGACAACATGTGTGCGTCAAGCTGCATCAATGACATTGCACTAAGCCTTCAGATCAAAGGAGGCACCAGAGATTCCACCGGGTTAAAAGAGGTTCACAGGGCTGTCATTTAGCAGCTGTCTTGCCGCCAAGTGTCGGGTACTCGCATCTCAGGCGTACTGGTATGGGGATGTCACGGGGGTCGGTGCCTGAGTCCGTGCCCTTGAGCAGACAATAAAAGGGGGAAAATAAAATAAAGTTGCTCGTGACGCCACCTGTAGGGCCGGTGATGGCACTGGCGCTGCTGTAACCTCCGGGATGATGGGCAGCAGCAAGATGTCGTGGCCCTCTACAGGTAGGGCTGAGTCCCTGGGGTGTTGGAAGCAGCAATGGTGGAAAAGGGCAGCATAGTCACTGTGGAGCAAAGCAGGTAAATCACAGTTCTCTGACAAGAAGCACAGACACGTTGCTCACTCTGAACTGGTGCTTTACTCCAGTAATCTGCAGGTTTACAGGGTAATGCAGTTCTTTCAGCTAAGCTAGTGGACCGGGTTGTTCTGGTAGTGAGCAGTGTCCCTCCGAAGCTCCACTGGTGCTCCTTCTCTATCACTTCCTCTGTTCTACGTTGGTGCTGCCCTGCACGGATCCCACTTACTACCAGCCTGTCGGGGGTGATGAGTCCTCCCAACTGTGCCCAGAAGGGAGCTCAACCCGACTTGGTACTTCTGGTGTAGACCGTGCTTGAATTAGGGTGGTTTGATCGTGCTCCTATGAAGCTTGGGACCACGCCGGTAATTTGCGGTTCAGGGATACACCTCTGATCCACGTCGGAGCCGGTACCCCTTTTCGGACTGGGCCAGGGTATTTGGTTACCCTCTATCTGCCCCTTTCTCTTCTGGGTCACCAGGTTGAGGTGCCCTCCCTGTTACTTCTCCTCTGCTGTTCTCTTTACTGTGCTGTTCTGTTTCTCTCCACTCCTTCACTCTTCACCTTTCTTCTGCAACTCTCTGTTCTGTTTTGGTCACTGTTCCTACCTTCCCCACTCACTTTATAGCCTAGCTTCTCCTCCCACTTTGACTGGTTACCCTAGTAATGGGTGTCTGATTGGTCCCCTATCACTAGGTGTGTGTGAGTGGTGCTGGAGCCTCAGGCTTCTACTACTCCTTAGTAGAACAAGGCATACTGCACCTTCTGTTAAGGGTGCAGAACCCTTTTGTAGCGCGCTGACTAGTGGGGTGCTACACAGCCACAGACTAATAACATCACTGCTGGATTAAAGGCATGTATCTGTAATCATGATGAGTAAGATAACTACTGATATATACTGCAGAACTTTGAATTCACTATTAGTCCCTTATTTAGGATTTAGGATTCATTGGGTTGTGCGAACGATAGCTACTTGCTACATCGTTGGTGTGTCGTCCATGATATCTACACGTGTGACATCTCACAAATGATGTCAAAAAAATGTCCTAACGACCGCGCTCCCATGAGATCTTTGGTGATATCTTAACGGCATTGAAGCATGTAAGGCTAGGGTCACACATGCCCATCAGTTTTTTTCCATTTCCAAAACCGTATTCAGTTTTTGGAAAATGCCATTTTTGCATCTAAAAACGCTATGCGTTAACACATGCATTAACGCAAGGTACCTATATGTACCATGCATTAACAGATGCGTTTTCCATAGGGCCCCATGTTAAAAAAAATGCTATGCGTTTTTTTACTGCACCCAAAAATGCTGCTAGCAGCGTTTTATGATGCAGTTTCAAAAACGCATAGTGTTTTTTTAGTGCACTTTTGACAATGCGTTTTTTGCACTGGAGCCTATTGATCCGTTAATGCATGCGTTGTTCACAAAATTCTAAGTTGAAAAACTGATGCTTTAAATGGATACAGGGCTCATGTGTGACCCTAGCCTAATGGTAGCTTTATGAAGAGCAGGTCTACAGATGGTGACTTTTGTAAATGCCCCCACATGGAACAGCAGATCTGGATAGGAGTAAGGTAAGAACCCCTGGAGCTAGGTATACTGCCTCAGTGTGATTTCTGTTGAAAAGCTTTGGCTGTCATTATATATAGTAATGGGGGCTCTGGGTATCACTACTGTGAGGACTGCAAGAACTGGATGTGGATTGAGACCCTCTCTCAAAGCTTAATGTGACTCTCAAGGTCAGAATGGTTAGAGACCACTGACCTACAGCATTGTAGTATGGAGGTGCAGGAGTTCATTTGCCTCCATACAGACTTGATACAGTTCATTAAATGTCAACAAATAACAAAATGGGCCAATAGAAAATATTTGTCACCATTTTTGTAAGGCTAGGGTCACACTTTTTCATAGAATTGCGTTCACCGCATCCAGATCCGAATGCGGTGAACGCAATTGCGGTCCCACACATTTTTCAACAAAAATGTGTGGAGGGAACAGCAATGCCGGATTGCTCAGGATGTGTAATCTGGAGAAATCCGGTTACCGTACAGTTTGCTCATAGCAGGTAGCAGGGATGAGCAAACTGTTATCACTGTTCAAAAATAATAAATATTATTAATAATTGTGGCAATAATGTTTCTAGGGGGTGCCCACCCCCCCTAGAGACATACCACCCACTGAGCTGCACATATAATGATTTAATTGCTGATGTACAGTAGCCGGCTCCTGTCGGCTCTGTACATTTTTATGAATGAAGCGCCGGCATCCCCTGTGAGCACGCTCATACTATACGTAATGTAGTCATAGTATGTGCGCTGTCTGAGTTCCTGAAGGCTTTTTACAGTAGATCTATGGGCAGCGCACATGCCTGAGCAATCCGGTTACCGCATTGCGGGTCACAGAACCGCAGCCTGCATGATTTTTCAGGCAGGTGCAGAGCCGGAGGCGGTAACCGGATTGCTTGTAAGAGCAATCCGTTTCTGTAATAGGCTCCTATGAGAGATGTTTCCTTCTCCGTTTGAGCTTTTAAAAACTCAAAACCGGATCAGGTTTAAAAAAAAAAGCACAGTGTGACCCTAGCCAAAACTGATTAACAAAATTTCACTTTTTTATGTATTGGGAATTGAATCAATGGGTGACGATTAAAAAATAAATGCAAACTGGTCTCTGATCAATCTGCACTGTGGGTTTCATTAACAATGGGAGCCATAGAATTTGAGCTGGATTAGTTTAGGATGAACAATATCGCTGCACACAATCAGAAGAACGGGGTCCATCAGTGTCTCATGAGATTTTTCTAGTTCTGGAAGTAAATAAATCCCTACATACAGCAATCTTTTTGTTCAGTGGTAGAAGATGTGAAAGAGTCTAATTCAATTTGTCACTATGTTAAAAACAGTTCAGTTCAATGCAGAGCAAAAAATTAAATCTAGGCCACTTTACACACACCAACTTATCTGTCCAACTTCTGACCAACTGCGGTGCAGTGAAATCATGGACACATTGCTCATTGTGCTGTGTACAACATGGAGCAATGTATCCATGATTGTCACTGCAAACAGCAAATGTCAGAGTTGACAGATAAGTTGGTGTGTGTAAAGTGGCCTTTAGGTACCTTTACACGCCGCTACAGCAGATGGATGCATCCCGCACTTCACGTGCACGATGCACGTCAAACGTACAAACGCTCAACACATCACCTTTACACAGCCGCCATAAGGTGCGCTACGCTACGTGACATCTATAGCTGATATCATCGCCGGGTGTCTCAAGTAGCCATCTGTAGCTCATTACACACGCTATAACGAGCTACTATGGCGTACCTGGTGCAGCAGGACAGCACATAGGCGTGCACAATTGTGGATTACGAGCCGTCCGTACGCTTAGGACAAAGCAATAACATCCTGATTGGGCAGCAACGCAGGAGGCTGAGTAACACAGCACGCTCAGCGATTGTGTAGTGTGACCCGCTCAGCTCCTAAATATGCTGCCCTATGCAGCGACTACCAATCGTCATGCAGCAGCTTCCACCAATGATCGCACATGGGGCGCGGTAACACGGACCCAGGGTCACGCCTTAGCTACATTGCAGCTACATCGCAGGGTGTCCAGAGTTCCCTTCGTAACGTCTTTACACGCCGAGCATCTTGCTACCATCGGCTTTGTAGCTCTCTGTTTTCGAGCAGAGGTCGTAAACAGATGTACTGTTGCCGCTGTATCGTCACGTCTCAGACGCCGCTACGACGGGCTATATTGGCGCTACAAGCTACATTGTAGCCTGTAGCGGGATGCATCCATCCTGCCGTAGCGGCGTGTAAAGTACCCGTTAGGTACTTTACACGCCGGCTACATTTCAGGGTGCTACAGGTAACTTACTGGTTGCAGTGAATCATGGATACATGATTCCATTTGTACACAGCAACAAGATAGAACCATGTATCCATGATTCACGCAACCAGTAAGTTACTGTGACAAGCACAAATGTAGCGTGTAAAGGTACCCTTAGGGTGGTTTCACATCTGAGGCTGGCTTCACACTGCAGTTTTTCACTGATCAGTGTCCATCAGTGTTTGGGTGCCAAAACCAGGAGTGTCTCCAAAACTCAGAACAGGTGTCAAAGGCCATGTTCACACACATGCGTTTTTTTGACCATCTCTGCGTTTTTGGGCTGTTAAAAAAGGCCATGTTCACACACATGCATTTTTTTGACCATCTCTGCGTTTTTGGGCTGTTAAAAAAACGCAGGTGCGTTAACGCAGGGTACATTTGAGTGTAGCTGCGTTTTTCAGCTCCATTTGCGTTTTTTACCCCTAGTCCAAAAAAACGCTGCATGCAGCGTTTTTGGGTGCTGTAAAAAAACGCATGTGCGTTTTTCCAAAAACGCATGCGTTTTTTTAACATGGGGTCCTATGGGAAACGCATGCAAAAACGCATGGTACATTAGTACCTTTGGCTATGTTCACACACAATTTGCGTTTTTTTTAGCACTCTTAAAAGCACTTGCGTTTTTTTAAGAGTGCTAAAAAATGTCCCTTGTGTGTCTGAAAGGATTTGCCACGTTTTTGGACTTAGTCATTTTTTCACCAAAAACGCAGGCAAAAACGCAAGCGTTAACGCAGGGTGCATAAATGTGCCTTTTAAAAACGCATGTGTTTCCCATAGGGCCCCCATGTTAAAAAAACGCATGTGCGTTTTTTCAAAAACGCATGCGTTTTTTTTTAACATGGGCCCCTATGGGAAACGCATGCGTTTTTGAATGGCACTAAAAGGTACTAATGTACCATGCGTTTTTGCATGCGTTTCCCATAGGGCCCCATGTTAAAAAAACGCATGCGTTTTTGGAAAAACGCACATGCGTTTTTTTACAGCACCCAAAAACGCTGCATGCAGCGCTTTTTGGATTAGGGGTAAAAAACGCAAATGGAGCTGAAAAACGCAGCTACACTCAAATGTACCCTGCGTTAACGCACCTGCGTTTTTTTTAACAGCCCAAAAACGCAGAGATGGTCAAAAAAACGCATGTGTGTGAACATAGCCTCTTAGTGCCATTCAAAAACGCATGCGTTTCCCATAGGGGCCCATGTTGAAAAAACGCAATGCGTTTTTTAACATGGGGCCTATGGGAAACACATGCTTTTTAAAGCACATTTATGCGCCCTGCGTTAACGCTTGCGTTTTTGCCTGCGTTTTTGGTGAAAAAATGACTAAGTCCAAAAACGTGGCAAATCCTTTCAGACACACAAGGGACATTTTTTAGCACTCTTAAAAAAACGCAAGTGCTTTTAGGGCGGCCGTCACACGCTGAGATATCTTGCCAGATATCGTTTAAGCGATCTCCTTTTTGATCGCTTAAGCGATATCGGGCAAGATATCGTTGCATGTAATCAAGCGATTTACGATGTTAAATCGCTTGATCGTGACATCGCTGATCTGAGGTTCGGTTCTCAGATCTAGCGATGAACGATGCAACGATCTGCATCATCGTGGTGTATGACACCACGATGATCCATCTCCCAGCGACCGCGCCTATGCTGGGAGATGGTAACTATGGTACACGTCGGGTAACTAAGCGACGCGCGGCGCCTAGTTTCCCGATGTGTACCATAGTAACGAGCGAGATCGCTGCTCCACATCGCTGGTGAGTCTGTCTGTGTGACATCTCACCAGCGATGTGAGCGATATTGTAAGCGATTGCGCGTGCACGTGATCGCTTACAATATCGCTAAGGATATCTCAGCGTGTGACGGCCGCCTAAAAGTGCTAAAAAAAACGCAAATTGTGTGTGAACATAGCCAATCTTTCAATTATAGTTTTTCTCTGCAAGTTCCTTTCCTGGTTCCTCTCCTGGTTTTGGCACCCAAACACTGATGGACACTGATCAGTGAAAAACTGCATTGTGAAGCCAGCCGAAAGGCCACTTCAAACACACACAGATATCTGAGTCCAATATCTGAACAGATCTCTGGTTGCAGTGAAATCATGGATACATTGTTCCATTTTGTGGCTGTGTACAACATGGAGCAATGTATCCATGATTTCACTGCAACCAGAGATCTGTTCAGATATTGGACTCAGATATCTGTGTGTGTGAAGTGGCCTTAAGAATAGTCTGCCTTTTGCTTAATTTGCGTTTTTAAGCGTTTAACCGCAAAACGCATAAAAACGCTAGCGTTTTTAGTCCCATTGATTTTAATGGAAATGCATGTAAAAAACGCATGCAAAAACGCAAAACGCGTGCGTTTTTGAAAACGCTAATGCGTTTTTGCATGCGTTTTTACATGCGTTTCCATTCAAATCAATGGGACTAAAAAAGCTAGCGTTTTTATGCGTTTTTAGCTGTAAAAACGCCTAAAAACGCAAATTAAGCAAAACGCAAACCTGCCATAGATGTGAAACAGGCCTTTGTATGACTTGAAATGTTTGTCTACCCTGTGCTGTTCACACCATGCAGGGGCGTAACTACAACTCTGCAGCATAGGAGGGCCCCAGAAGTCCTTTTGAACTATAGAAAAAGACTAAGGCTCTTTTCACACCTAAGGCATGTGTGCGTTTTGCTAAATTTGCGTTTTTAGGCGTTTTTTACCGCTAAAAACGCATAAAAACGCTAGCGTTTTTGGTCCCATGGGTTTTAATGGAAACGCATGCAAAAATGCATGCAAAAACGCATGGGCGTTTTCAAAATGCAAAACGCATGCGTTTTTGCAAACGCTGCCCAAAACGTCGGGAAATGCGTCTAGCGCGGCGTTTGCATTTTTGCATGCGTTTTTACATGTGTTTCCATTAAAACCAATGGGGCCAAAAACGCTAGCGTTTTTTTGCGTTTTTAGCGGTAAAAACGCCAAAAAACGCAAATTTAGCAAAACGCACACCATTCTTAGATGTGAAACAGGCCTAAGGCTGGTTTCAAACTGCAGTTTTTTTCCCTGATCAGTGTCCATCCAGTTTGTGTGCCAAAACCAGGAGAGGAACCAGGAGAGGAACTTGCAGAGAAAAACCATAATTGAAAGATTGACACCTGTTCTGGGTTTTGGAGTCACTCCTGGTTTTGGCACACAAAACCTGACCGGATCTGACCGGATCTGACCGCAATGTGAAACCAGCCTGAAACCAGCCGTATACTAGTAAAGATTTGCAATAATTGAGCTTTCGCATAAGGGCCCCTGGGCCTGACGTTACGCCACTGACACCACGTTCTGCAGCCATCTTCACGTCCCTTTATGGGTTTCCTCGTCTTATGTCAACAGCTTAATACCTTATCAATATGCATGTGCACTATCTTTTATCAGACATCCTTTCTCAGGACCATCTGTAGGCACGAGCCAACAGTGAAATCTAGCTCTGTCAATCAGTCAGCGAATAGTCATGCATTTCTATTTACATCAACCCCTTCATGACCGATGGCCATATCCCTGTCTTTGATGAGAGCTAACACGCTGATCTCGCATCTTTCCCAACACTTTCATCAGCCATCTTGGCCCTCTAATCCTTATGCCAGCAAACTCAATGAGAATTCTGCGTTGTTGTCCACATGTTGCTTATTTTATCCTTGCAGATTTGGCTGCAGATACAAATCTGCAGCATGCTAATTTGTGGTGCAGATTTTCCTGCGCTTTGCAGCCCTTCCAGGTATTGAGTTCATTAACCTTCCTAGCGTTATTCCCGAGCCTGACTCGGGGTTAACATTCACTACCAGAAGCGTTAACCCCGAGTCAGGCTCGGGCTTACCCGCGTTCGCGGCAGATGCGGTGAGAAAACCGCATCTGCCGCCTCTGCCGCACTTGCCGCACTTGCCGCACTTGCGCCGCACTTGCGGCGCGGTTGCGGCGCGGTTGCGGTAATCTGCATAGGAACCAACCACCTCGGATGACCCTCATACACTGTTAATATGTGCCCCTGCAGCCTAGTAAACCATTAGCAGCACTGTTGTTGTGTGAAAAGTGGCTGCAGTAGAAGTGAGATAATGATTGTATACACTTACATGCCTGCGTACTTGAGGCCGTCTCCCTGTGTGTGCTGGCACTTGTGGGCTGTGCTCATCATGTCTGCTCTCCCCCTCCCTTATGCACGCCCCCTCTCAGCCTGCTATAGTGCTGTGAGGCTGATTGCGTCATAAAGGGGCGGGGCTACCGGATGCCGCGATTTAGCCCCGCCCCTTTATGACGCAATCAGCCTCACACAGTATAGCAGGCTGAGAGGGGGCGTGCATAAGGGAGGGGGAGAGCAGACATGATGACCACAAGTACGCAGGCATGTAAGTGTCTAAAATCATTATCGCACTTCTACTGCAGCCACTTTGCACACTAAAACAGTGCTGCTAATGGTTTACTAGGCTGCAGGGGCACATATTAACAGTGTATGAGGGTCATCCGAGGTGGTTGGTTCCTATGCAGATTACCGCACCCGCGCCGCAACCGCACCGCAAGTGCGGCGCAAGTGCGGCAGCTATGCGGCAAGTGCGGCAGATGCGGTTTTTTAACCGCATCTGCCGCGAACGCGGGTAGCCCGCTTTTAGCAACAAATTCTAGACCTAAACAGACCGCCAGGGAGGTTAAGAAAAATGCATGGTACAAATCTGCAACAAACACTGACTGTGTTCTTGGTTCGTTTCTCTGCCAGAAGATGCAGTATTGGTGCAGTATTGGTGCAGGAAATTTCTTCACTGAATATTCAGTTTGTCTGTCTGTGGTTAGCAGAAAAAATAGCTCTAATTGATATATTTGACCTGTCATATGGTTTTCTGACACTAGGTGGCAGATGTCATTTTGTTATTTTAAAGCCAGACAGATGTAATCAGGAGGTAAGAATCAATTAAGGTAACTGGGGATGAAAGACACAATCTCTCAGTGTTTAATCATCACTGATGGCTTACTGACACTTCTCTATGTTTAATCTATATTTTATTAAATAGGTTTGTAAATAACATACAAAATGGGATTTGTAATAACAAAAAAAGGTTAATCACAAACACCAATTGTATCACATCCAGAATCTATACTTATGGTGGCTAATCACACAAGGATATAGGTGAACGCAGTGGCGTAACTTCAGGCCCAGGGGCCCCGATGCAAAAGCTCCAATGGGGCCCCCAATTATTGCAAATCTTTAATAGTATTAGTCTTTTTCTATAGGTCAAAGGGATCCTGGGGCCCCTCTAGGCTGCAGGGCCCGGGTGCGATCGCATCTCCTGCACCTATTGTAGTTACGCCCCTGGGTGAACAATATCGTTCCCTATGACACGTGACTGAGAATCTTCCAACATAGCTGGTGCGTTGTGTATAAACAAGGATGGTGTTGCACTGCTCTCAAATAGAGGAATGGGTGCAATATTGCATGTAGCAAAATGTACGACAAAGGGAGAAGATCATGCAAATACCAATTGCACACCCATTATCAAAACACAATTTTATTAGTATCAAAAAAAGGCGAACGACACTAAATTAAAACCATTTAAAACCAGGTAGGTCCCAGTATATCAGATTGCCATAATAACATTATCACAACCAATTGGTCTAAGGGTGCCCATACTTTAGGAAAGGTGTTGAAACCATATCTTGGGGGAACTTAGTTCCTATAGTAGTTAGAGTCAGAGCAACCAAGACAATCACTGATAAAGTATATCCCAAAGAGAGGCAACCTTCATAAAGCGTATACCATACCCAACTAGATGCTGCAACCTGGGTGATTGGGGGCCCCACGCGTTCTGCTGCGCATGGCAGCTTCCTCAGGGGAGTCTTTCCCTAGGGTGCAACACAGCGGTCAGTGGTCCCTGGTCCTGAGCCTGGTTCCTTCCCAGCGACCAGCTCCTCACTCTCCGACTAACTACTCAGACTCACTCTTGGGACTGACTAACTCCTCCCCTCAGGCCTGGATGTTTTAAAGGGGAACTGGCTTAAGGCAGCCAGTAGAGCTCCCCCTTCAGGTCTGGGGTGGAAGGTGTGGTGTGCTGTGCTAACCAAGGTGTAATTCCCTCCTTGCACTGGTGGATCCTGTGGCAATCCCCTGCAGGGGTGCCACATATACATCCACCAATCAAAGAGCGGTACAGGCCTATTCCACCCGTACATTATCAGAAAGCCAAGGAAATATTGCAGGACATGAAGGACGCAGGGGTTATACAAGATAGCTGTAGCCCCTGGGTAGCCCCATTAGTCCGAGTCAGGAACAAGGATGGCAGTATGAGAATGTGTGTAGACTATAGGCAAATAAACCACATAACACACAAGGATGCTTACCCGTTACCTCCTTAGCTGCGTTGAAGTCTGCCAATTACGTCTCCACCTTAGATCTCACTAGTGAGTATTGGCAGGTGTCCGTAGCCGAGGAAGACCGCGAGAAGACAGCATTCACGACACCTATGAGCCTATGTGAATTTAACAGCATGCCCTTTGGACTATGTAATGCACCCGGAACCTTCCAGAGGTTGATGGAGAGTTGCCTGGGGCATAAGAACTTTGAGACGGTACTGCTCTACCTGGATGATGTGATCGTGTACTCTAAGACCTTTTGGGAACACGTAGCTCATCTAGCAGAGGTGTGTGAAGCTCTGGCTAAATACGGGATGAAGCTGAAACCATCAAAGTGCCACCTGTTAAAGCCAAGAGTACAGTACCTGGGACACATAGTCAGTGCTGAAGGCGTGGCCCCTGATCCAGACAAGGTGACAACTATCAAGGAGTGGCCAGAAACCAAGACCCTGAAGGAAGTACGTCAATTCCTGGGATTGGTGGCCTACTATAGGAGGTTCATAAAGGAGTACACCAAGAAGGCTGCTCCCCTGCAAGACCTCCTAGTAGGCCAACCCACGAAGGGCAAGTCTAAGGATTCTCCATGGAGGTGGGGCAAGGAACAAGAGGAATCGTTCCAAGTGAACACCCTGACAGGAGAAGAAATCCTTGCTTACCCGGACTACAACCTGCCATTCCTGCTGTACACGGATGCCAGCAATGTGGGACTCTGAGCCGTCCTTTCACAAAGGCGAGAAGGCAAAGAAAGGGTGATTGCCTATGCCAGTAGGAAGCTGTGTCCCACAGAGAGGGAATTCCTGGCCTTGGTCTGGGCCGTCACGGAGAGGTTAAAACACTATCTGGACTCTAGCAAGTTTACAGCCTGCACGGATAACAATCCACTGACCCACCTGGAGACTGCGAAGTTGGGAGCCATGGAGCAGAGATGGCCCGATTGTCCAACTACCAGTTTACCATCAAGTACCGGGCTGGGCACCAGAATGGAAACGCAGATGCCTTATCCAGAATGCCTCACCTGTCAGATGAGGGTGTAGATGAAGACAATCTGGAAGAAGTGGAGTTATTTGCCTTCCATCAACTAGGAGTAACCCAGTGCCAGCAAACCCGTCAAGACCCTCCTGCAAAAATGGTGAACCCATTGCCTCACTTCGGTTGGAAGGACGTGCAGGACAATGACCCGGCTGTCAGTTTGATCAGACAACTGATAACCCAGGAGTCAGCAATGCTGCCAGAAAATCCCCAACCAGAAGTCAAACATCTGTGGAGCGAGCGGAGCAAGCTGTTCATATACCAAGAAAAGCTTTGCCGGAGGTACATCAACCCAAGAACACACGAGATGGTCTGGCAAATCATAGTGCCAAAATCAGAAATCCAGATGGTCCTGAACACCTATCACAACCAGACTGGTCACTTCGGGTGGAAGAAGCTGTAAATGCTAATGAGAAATAGGTTCTTTTGGGTCGGCATGCGGACATCCATTGAAAGATGGTGTAAGAACTGTAAACCTTGCAGCCTGAGAAGAAAGGACTTACGGAGCCAGAAAGCACTGCTCCAGCCCATCATGACTTGTAAGTCTATAATTGTTGTGGGGATGCCTGTAGTGAGAGTTTAGCATCTGTGTGAAGTTGGAGGATGTCTGTGGTGTGATTTGGGTGTCCATAATGCTGGGAAATGACTGTGGTGGGAGTTTGGAGATGTGATGCTTGGAGGGTGCTTTTGTGTGTTTTAGGGATTGTTGGGCTGTACAATGCTGGGAAGATGCCTGTGGTAGGATGTTGTTGGTCTATAATGCTGTGCATATGCCTGTGAGTTTGTGGTGGGATCCACACCCAATGGACATCGCCCTTAGACCTACAAACTGGAGACAGCTCCTTAAGCCCTGCAATCCAGGAACATCACCCTTAGCTCTACAAACCAGGGACAGCACCCTTAGCCTTACAACCCAGGGACAGCTGTTAGATAGCTCTCTACCCCAGCCCTGGTACCCATGGACAGCTATTGTATAGTCTTACTACCCAGGAACAGCTGTTTTAAAGCCTTACACCCCAGGGACAGTTCTCTTATAGTCCTACAACTTAGGGACTGCTGACATATAGGCATAGTACCCAGGGAGAGCTGTGGTATAACCTTACTACCCAGAAGCAGCTCTCGTATAGCCCTACTACATAGGAGCAGCTATTATAGAGTTCTACTACCCGGGGACAGCTATCTTATAATCCTACTACCTTGGGAATGCTGTTGTATAGCTTTTGTACCCAGGGACAACTGTGGTACAGACCTACTACTAAGGAACAGCTCTCATATAGCCCCTGACCAGTTTGTGAATTGCAATCCATGCTTGTACCTTGTTGCATGGAAATCTACAACCCAGGAACAGCGTCCTTAACCCTACAACCAAGGGAAAGGTCTTGTATAGTCCTACAGCTGTTATATAGCCCTACAACCCAAGGACAGCTTATAGTTCTACTACTCAGGGACTGCAATCATATAACGCTAGAATGCAAATACAGTTGTGGTACAGCCCTCCTAACCAAGGACAGTTTTTGTATAGCCTTTCTACCCAGGGACAGGCCTTGTACTGCCTTATAACTCAGGGACTGTTTTCATATAACCTTACTACCCAGGGACAGCACTCTAATAGCGCCTGGCCTGTTTGCGCATTGTAGTCCATGCTGATACCGTGTTGCATGGAGATCTTCATGATCTCTTACAATTATAAGCTGGCAACCATAATGTTGATGTGGCCCTTGTTAAAAATGAGTTTGACACCCCTGGTATAAACGATACTTGTCTAGTGTGTAGGCAGTGTCACAAGTGTGTCACATAAAGTTAAAACCTTTGTGGTATCTGGGATTAGAAGGTCACATTCAGGGTGGGACAGAGACTAGTGGGCCCCTGTGCAAGAAATTTTTTGGGGCCCCCCTTCATTGTGCAACAACGTTTGTAAATATATAAATTGTAATATTTATAAATGCTGTGTATTTTAGTGCGGGAAAATCTGCAGCATATCAATTGTTGCTGTAGGTTTTCCCACACTAAATGGGCTGTATGTATAATATTGAGGCTATGCAGGGCTATATTTATTATATGGAGGCTACTGCTGGGCTGTATATATTATTTGGGGGCCAGTTGCAGCATCCAGATAATATATACCACCCCACACAGCCTCCAAATAACATATATAGCCCAGCACAGCCTCCAAAGAATGGGGGGCTCATGGGGGAGAAGCTCAGCTGCATCATGAATGGGAGGGCTCATGGGGAAGAAGCTCAGTTGCCTCATGAATGGCATTCATGAGGCAGCTGAGCTTCTCCCCGGCCCCATGAATTCCTCCCGAATCATGCTGGTGGTGTGCCTCCATTCCACAGCTCTGCTCCTGCACTCTTATCTGGAGCAGGCCAGGGGATCCCTCTATCACAGCGCTGCAGCACTGTCACTTCCAGGTCAGGGAGAGCTGCTCCAGCCTCCACGGACACAGACTCTAGATGTGACAGCGTGAAAACTGTAGCGTCCCAGTACTCAATGGATACTGGGATGCTGCCACTGCACCTCCTGGCAGGGGCTGGCTGGCAAATTTTAGCTTTGGGGGTAAGCACACAGCAGAGTCTCATGAGTAGTGGCTCATCCTTAAAAGGGTTGTCCAATCTTAAGCGCTATACGTCTACATTCACTATATGTGACTATAGACTTGTAAATCCTCACATCGTGTGCACAGTGTGCTGTGAGGATTCTCAAGTGCCGGGAACAGGCGGTCTTGTGACCGCAAGCATACCATACGTATATTCCCAGCCACATTCTGACTAGGCTGTTTCTGGCCTTGCTCAATAAAGTTGCATTCAGAGAGGACGAGCAAGTCTAGTCGAGTCGGCATGTGACCGCATGTTTGCAAACCACACACTTGCAGTCACACACCTACAGAATCATCACAGCACTGCAAGCAATGTGAGTCTGCAGTCATATAGAATGACATGGAGTAACTGCACACTTGTGGCTTACAATTGGACAACTCCTTTAACATGTTTAAATCCGGCTGCTACATAGGCTTCATTTACACTACCGTATTGTCAATCTTAGTGCTGCCTTTGGAAAAATCTGCCAGGACAACCTGATCTGAAGCAAAGCTCAGACTCCGGCAATAACTGACACAAAGCAGTCACTCACCTGACAATATAGACTACTGTGAGGACTTTTTAGTGGGTGGTCAGAATTCTTCTTCCCCAACCCTATGATCACCTCATACTTAGTACTAGGAGCAATATGTGACATCACTTCAGCAGACACAGCCAACATTGTGCAGTGTGACCGTGTCTGTATCAGTGTGATGTAGCCGTGCCAGCATCTCACTCAGAGGTGCGCAACATTTTTCAAGCCAAGAAACAGATTCATGCTGAATCAATCTCAAGGGCCACGTACATGAATACATCACCACAACCACTGCAATTAATACATCATCACAACAAAGTTTTGAGCCTTTCAGGAGGAGTTGGAGAGTTTCTGCTCCAAAAACTCAGTGTAAACACTCCATAACTTAGGCTAGGGTCACACTGGCACAATTCTAAGTCCCCCTGCGTGTTTTGCAGAGGAATTTGATTTTTTTTCTCCCTCCGCAGCCTTCACGCAGGCTGCAGAGCGGAGAACGCAGCCCCTAGCAACCCGCTGTGTATCCTGGATACCAGCCACACAGCAGGCTGCGGGGAGTGCGATTTTCACCACAGCGTTTCCCTGTGCATGGTGAAATACGCACTCCCGCAGCCTGCTGAAGGCTGCAGAGGAGAAAAATTCTAAGTCCTCTGCAACACGCAGGGGACTTAGAATTGTGCCAGTGTGACCCCAGCCTTACACTGAGTTTTTGGAGCCGAAAAATCCATTGAGGATTTTTCAGTTTTAACATAGGCATAAAGTACATTATGGTTTCCTACATATGTACAAGATCGGAACCACCATCAGCAGATGAATGCAGGGCCAGAACCACCATCAGGAGATGAATGCAGGGTCAGAACCACCATCAGTAATGGAATGCAGGGCCAGAACAACTGTTAGTAGATGAATACAGGGCCAAAATAATCATCATTAGATAAATACAGAGCCAAAACAACCATCAGTAGATGAATACAGAGCCAGAACCACCATCAGTAGATTAATGTAGTGACAGAACCCCCTCAGTCGCTGAATGCAGGGCCAGAACAACCGTTAATACATGAATACAGTGACAAGCTTACTACAGTCATCAATTTCATTGTCAGATCAGCCCCATGATATACTTATATCATATGAACCTATACCTCCCAGCATGTCTTTAAAAATGGTAAGGAGATGCTGGGAGTTGTTGTTACCAGTCGTCATCATCATACGGTGGACGATAGTACTTATGAGACGCAGGCAGGATCACAAACATTTACATCTTTTTACCTTATACTGCAGAAGACATCTCCTCTGATTGGAGTTGTTCCCATTCCTTTTCTTCCATTGTAGCACCGGCGCCATGATGAGATTTGACATCCACAGCTCCACAGCTTGTCTCTCCAGACTTACCTCTTCTCCATCTTCAGCAGCACATTCCGACACGATGCCCTTTAAAATAAAAATAACACTATACTGCCCCAGAAATATACATATCCCCCTACACACGGCACCACTGTATAACACACACACACAGCCCCACTGTATAATACACACACAGCGCCGCTGTATAACACACACACAGCGCCACTGTATAACACACTCACACAGCGCCACTGCATAACACACACAGCACCACTGCATAACACACACAGAACCACTGTATAAGACACACACAGCACCACTGTATAACACACACACAGCGCCACTGTATAACACACACAGCACTACTGCAGAACACACACAGCACCACTGTATAACACACACACATATAGCCCCACTGTATAATACACACACAGTGCGCCACTGCATAACATACACAGCACCACTGCATAACACACACAGCACCACTGTATAACACATACACCACCACTGTATAACACACAGAGCCACTGCTGTGCCTCTCCCTGTCCCACCCGGGCGCTGTGCCTCTCCCCTCTGGGTGCTGTGCCTCTCCCCCCCTCCCTGGGCACTGTGCCTCTTCCCCCTGAGTGCTGTGCCTCCCTCCACTGGGTGCTGTGCCTCTCCCCTGGGTGCTGTATCTCTTTCCCCCTGGGCGCTGTGCCTCCCTCCCCTGGGCACCTGTGCCTCTCTTCCACGGGAGCTGTGCCTCTCCCCCCTGGGCTCTGTGTCTTTTCCCCTGGGCACTGTGCCTCTCCCCCCTGGGCACTGTGCCTTTTTCCCCTGGGTGATGTGCCTCACTCCCTCGTGCCTCTCTACCCCTCTTCTCCCCTGTGTCTCCTCTCCTCTCTCTCACTCATAGGGGAGGGGCCCCTGTGTCTCCTCTCTCCTCTTTCCCTCACAGCTGTCCAAAGATGGAGGCGGCGTGATGCATGGGGGAGTACAGAAAGCACACAGGGGGGCACAGAGAGCACACAGGGAGGCATAGAGAGCACATATGGTGGCACAGAGAGTGCACAGAGGGCACAGAGAGCGCACAAGGGGCACAGAGAGTACACAAGGGACACAGAGAGTACACAGGGGCAAGAGACTGCTCACAGGAGGGGCAGAGAGAGAGCACACAGGGGCAGAAAGAGCACACAGGGGGGCAGAGAGAATGCACAAGGGGGCAGGCAGAATGCGCTGGAGCAGAAAGAGTGCACTGGAGCAGAGAGCGCACAGGGAGGCATAGAGAGCACACGGCAGAAACAGCTCGCCTGAGGGACAGAGAGAGCACACAGGGAGGCAGAGAGAGCACACAGGGGGACAGGAGTGCACAGAAGGTGCAGAGAGAGCACAGAGGGGGCAGAGAGAGCTAATCGCGCTATATAAATATATAATAATAATAATAATAATATGTGTGTCTGTATGTGTGTTCAAGTGTTTGCATGTGCTTATACAGTATGTGTATGTATTTTTGCGCATGTGTGTGTATGTGTATAGAACCCCTGGCAAAAATTATGGAATCACCATGCTCAGAGGATGTTCATTCAGTTGTTTAATGTTGTAGAAAAAAAGCACATAACAGATATGGCACAAAACTTAAATAATTTCAAATGGCAACTTTATGGTTTTAAGAAACACTAAAACAAATCAAGATAAAAAAAATGTGGTAGTCAGTATGGGTACCTTTTTTCAGACCAAGCAGAGGGAAAAAATTATGGAATTACTCAATTCTGAGGAAAAAATGATGGAATCACCCTGTAAATTTTAATTCCGAAAACTAAAGCCACATCGCCGCCGATGCCAGAGGCGATGTAGGGGCGTGGCCTATCTGCGGCGACATCGCCCCTACGTCGCCTCATGTAAAGGGGCGATGTCGGTGGTGCCGGGCTGTCGCCTGATTTCAGAGCAGTGCTCTGAAACCAGGCGACCATCATGGGGCGATGTGTGATCATCGCTCCATTTAACCGAGCCTCGGCGACCTATCAGGCGATGGGAGTCATAGCCTCCCATTGTCCTGCATTGCCGCTGGGGTTTCCAGACACCCCGGTGGCAATGCCGCCTGACAGCTCGCCGGCGCTGGGCTGGAGGTGTCGCCCCGTGTAAACTGGGGACGGCGACGCTGGCGGGGCGCCAAAAATGTGCGCGCACCTGCCAGTCGCCTCCGACATCCCCAGCCCCGTCGCCAGGTGTGACGGGGGCTTAACACCTGCATCAAATTAGATCTGCTCGTTAGTCTGCATCTAAAAAGGAGTGATCACACGCTGTTGCACTAAGTGGACTGACATGAATCATGCCTCCAGTACGAGAGATGTCAATTGAAACAAAGGAGATGATTATCAAACTCGTAAAAGAGGGTAAATCAACACGCAATGTTGCAAAAGATGTTGGTTGTTCACAGTCAGCTGTGTCTAAAATCTGGACCAAATACAAACAACATGGGAAGGTTGTTAAAGGCACACATACTGGTAGACTAAGGAAGACATCAAAGTGTTAAGATCGGAAACTTAAATCAATATGTCTCCAAAACAGGAAATGCACAATAAAATAAATGAGGAACGAATGGGAGGAAACTGGAGTCAATGACCGAACTGTAAGAAACCGACTAAAGGAAATGACATTTACATACAGAAAATGTAAACATAAGCCATCATTAACACCTAAACAGAAAAAATCAAGGTTACAATGGGCTAAGGAAAAGCAATCGTGGACTGTGGATGACTGGATGAAAGTCATATTCAGTGATGAATCACGAATCTGCATTGGGCAAGGTGATTATGCTGGAACTTTTGTTTGGTGCAGTTCCAATGAGATTTATAAAGATGACTGCATCAAGAGGACATGCAAATTTCCACAGTCATTAATGATATGGGGCTGCATGTCAGGTAAAGGCACTGAGGAGATGGCTGTCATTACATCTTCAATAAATGCCGAAGTTTACATTGATATTTTGGATGGTTTTCTTACCCCATCAATTGAAAGGATGTTTGGGGATGATTAAATCATTTTTCAAGATAATGCATCCTGCCATAGAGCAAAAACTGTGAAAACATTTATTGAAAGAAGACACATAAGGTCAGTGCAATGGCCTGCAAATAGTCCAGAACTCAATCCAATTGAAAATAGTTGGTGGAAGTTGAAAAAAATGGTCCATGACAAGGCTCCAACCTGCAAAGCTAATCTGGCAACAGCAATCAGAGAAAGTTGGAGCCAGATTGATGAAGAGTACTGTTTGTCACTCATTAAGTCCATGCCTCAGAGACTGCAAGCTGTTATTAAAGCCAGATGTGGTGCAACAAAATACTAGTGATGTATTGGTGTGTTCTTTTGTGTGTTTGTTTTTCATGATTCCATATTTTTTTCCTCAGAATTAAGTGATTCCATGTTTTCTTCCCTCTGCTTGGTCTGAAAAAAATTACCCTTATGGTCCCTTTACACGCGGCCACAGGAAGGCTAGACACAGGCAGGCATCGGACAAAATTGTGCCTGTTGCCTTGAAAAGACCACGATGTGGCTGCGTGTAATTCAGGACTTTCCTTCCTGTGTCTTCCCTGAAGGAAGGTCTTTTCAAGGCAACAGGCACAATTGTGTCCGATGCCTGCCTGTGTCTACCTTCCTGTGGCCGCGTGTAAAGGGACCATTACTGACTACCACATTTTTTATCCTGATTTCTTTCACTGTTTCTTAAAGTCATAAAGTTGCCATTCAAAATGACTTTAGTTTTGTGCCATGTCTGTGATCTGCTTTTTTTCTACAACATTAAACAAATGAATGAACATCCTCCAAGCCAGGTTATTCAATAATTGTTGCCAGGGGTTGTAGTAATAACATTAATAATCTTTATATAGCGTCAACATATTCCGCAGCACTTTACAATTCATTGGTTTATATACAAACGGCCATAAGTATAACAATTATAAAAATGCAGTACAATAATTAAAGCAGAGAAATAATATAAAAAATACAATACAGTAATTAGAGAATCAAGGTAAAAAAATACAATAATTAAAGCAGAGAAACAATGTAAAAAATACAATACAATAAGTAAAGAGGTTGTCCGGGCTTTTGCAATAATTCTTATGTGTATCTAGGCTGCACAATGTTGACAATTTGCAATATACATGCTGTCAACATTTTGCAGGGTTTCCTAGATAACACATTTTGCTGCTGGCAGGGAATGTCTAGGGGTCGTGATTGTGCATGTCAATGGAGACTGGTCGTTTCCTCTCAGTCTCCTTCAATCATACTCCCTCCCCTATTCCCAGTATGGCCGGCCACTCCCAGCCCCTAACGTCACCACCCACCCCCATTGTCCCCTCTGCACTCACACACTGTACCGAATCAGCAGCTGTGAAGGAGATTCGGTACAGTGTAACAGTGCAGGAGGGACCACTGCACATGTGTGCTCTCACCCTGTCTGTGGGCTCTGTGCCTGGAGCCGGGTCCGCACTCTGCGGTTCCAGTGTCTGTGCGCTGCAGCCCGATGTCTGTGGGCTGCAGCTCGGTGTCTGTGGGCAATGCTAGTTCTTCTCTCCAGTCCTCCTGGTACAATACAGCCGGTGGCGGTATAGTGAGGACCGCTCCATCAGCTCTGTGCCCGCATGCTCTATGGTACAAGAGCAAGTACAGAGCCGGTGGAGTGGTCCTGACTATACCGCCGCCGACTCTATTGTACCAGGTGGACTAGAAAGAAGAACTAGCATCAGGGCTGCAGCACACAGACATCGGGCTCCAGCGCACAGACACCGGGCTGCAGCACATAGACCCGGGCTCCAGGCACAGACACCGGGCTCCAGGCAGAGAAACCGGGCTGCAGCACACAGACCCGGGCTCCAGGGCACAGACACAGGAACTGTGTAGTGCGGACCTGGCCCCAGGCACAGAGCCCACAGACAGGGTGAGAGCACATGTGTGCAGCAGTCCCTCCTGCACTGTTACACTGTACCGAATCTCCTTCACAGTTGCCGTTTCGCTACAGTGTGTGAGTGCAGTGGGGACAAAGGGGGTGGGTGGTGACATTAGGGGCTGGGGGTGGCCGGGCAGAGTGAGAGTGAGGGAGAGAGCGGGCTGTAAGGTCCTGGCATGTATATTGCAAATTGTCAACATTTTGTAGCCTAGATACACATATGAATTATTGCAAAAGCTCGGACAACCCCTTTAAAGCAAAAATAAAGGTGACTTTCCTCAAAAGAGCCTACAATCTACAACGAGATGGGGTTTACACAAAGTACAGGGGCTTGTTCCAATGATGGTCCAGGCATCTTGAGGAAGTGAGGGATAGAAAAAATTACATGAATATGTAGCGCCCCACTGGTCTGGGCGCCATGGAGGGGTACTGCACCCAGACCAGAGTGTGTAGTATCCCTATGATCAGGGGACCGGGATGTCAATAGGGAACCCTCACCACATGCATCCACACACCATAGGTCAGGGGACAAATATGGTTAACCGTTGCTAGGGAACCGGTCCCAGTGGGAGGAGCTTAGGTGGTATAGTGGAGAGCGGGAAAGTTAGTCAGGAGGAGAAAGTCGTTGGAGGGGAACCCTGCGAGAAGTGCAGCGGAGGGCACCTCAGTACAGGTGGCCAGGAGAAAGAAGGGGATCCTAGGTTGTTGAGGTGCAGCCGATTCCGTGCCGTTACGTCACCTGGATGGAAGGATCCAGTCCAAACCGGAGGACCGGCTCCGAGGCGATGCGGGCGTTTATCCCCGAGCCACAGAACCGGATGGCACAGACTTCTTTAGAGGTCACGGCAACCCAGGCATAATTCCCCTAAGGCCCCGCATAGGGTCAAGGAGGCCCAGAGAGCGATAGACTCCAAGAGGAGACCCAGAGGCGATAAACTCCAGGAGGAGGCTTATAGGTGATAGACTCCCGACGAATGCTCTGTGTGTGTTAGACTCCAGAAAGATCTGTGGAATCCGGCGATGGGCTCTGTGCACAGGAGCGCAAGGAGAAAAGAGTTGAGCGCAGTAAGGACTGATGAGAGGAAAAGCAGGCACATCACAGAGGGTCCCCAGTGAAACGTCCTAATTCCCTGGTGACTACCCTGGCCAGCAATTCCCATGGACTGTGTAAAGAACTGTTTGCTGCCAGAGTGTTTATGAAAGAATCTAGAAAAGTTTTATTAATCCTGGACATCCCCTTTAATGCCTTGTAAGTTCTGCTTGATAACTGTCTACAAATTTAGAAACTGAGGTCCCCTAAACCTAATTACAGCCATCATGATCATGTGAGGACTGAAGCCTGCGGGGGGGCACTCCTGCTGCTATTGCATGGCTATTATGGAACTTTTATATTTTTCACCACCAGTAATTTTTTGTTCTTGTTTTTTCCTCCCTATCTTTCAAGAGCCATAACTTTTTTTTATTTTTCCTTCTACATAGACATATGAGGGCTTGTTGTACTTGAGAATGCCATTATTCATTCTACCACATAATGTACTGGACAATGAGAAACAAATTCCAAATGCTTTGTTATTGCAAAATAGTGCAATTCCACAATTTGTTTTTACTTTTTTATTTACCATGTTAACCTATATGATAAAAGTCATCTCGTAAGTTGATTATCTGGGTCAGAATAAGCAGATACCGAACATTTTTTTTATTTCAATGATTTTAAAAAAAGCAGAAATTTGTAAAAAAAAAAAATATATATATATTTAAAATTATCTTTATTTGCCATTTTCTGAGACCCTTAATGTTTTAATTTTTCAAGTTACAGGGCTATGTGAGGCTTACTTTTTGCGCCCCTGAGCTGCCATTTTTACTGATACCATTTTAAGTCAGATACAATATTTTGATCACCTTTTATTACATTTTATTGTGACAATGTGGTGGCCCAAAAATGTTATTCTGGCATTTTTATTTTTTCCCGTTACAATATTTACAAATTTCATTACTTTACTTCATATATAGATAGCTTAGATTCTTGTGAATGCAGCAATACCAAATATGTGTATATTTTGTTTTTTTTTACTGTATTAATGCCATATTCAATGCAGCTCATTTGGGGACCCCAAGAGAGTGGGGGCCCTGGGCAACTGCCCAACCTGCCCCCCCTTAACAGCGGCCCTGAGTATGGGAGTAACAGTGCTTGGAGGCCGGGAGCTGATTTCCTGAAAGATGTTGTCTATTTTCTGTGTACAGTAAGAAGCCAGATCATCCGCACAGAGGTCAGTGATTGGGGCCTGCACTTTAGGACTGAGGAGGGAGTGAAAGGTGTCAAAGAGTTTCTTTGGATTGTTGGATAGTGAGGAAATCAGAGTGGTGAAGTAGGTCTGTTTAGTGAGGTGGAGGGCAGAGTTCTAGGTTTTTAACCTGAACTTTTAATGAATAAAGTTATGTAGTGTGTGGGTTTTGCTACAGAGTCATTCAGCACTCCTAAAGCATCGCTAGAGGAATCGAGTCTGCGACGTGGGCCAGGGCTGTTTTGTTCCATGTTTGGAGGTTCTGAAGGTGAAGGGTACTACTTCATCCAGGGTGCTTCTGAGAGTGTCATTGTAGTGATTCACTGCCAGATCGAAACAGGAGAAGGAGGAGATTGGGGACAGTAATGAGTGTGGAGAGTCTGTGACTATATGAGGGTTAATGGCCTGCAAATTTCTGAATGTGTGATAGGTAGAAGTGTGCTGGGGTGGGTGAGGATTTGTAAGTGTGAAGGAGAGAATATTGTGGTCAGAGAGAGGAAGAGGTGAGTTATCTAAGGAGGAGGTTGAGCAGAGCTGGGTAAAGACCATATCAAGGGTGTTACCGTCTTTGTGTGTCTCAGAAGTTGAAAGTTGTGAGAGGCCAAGAGAAGGGGTTAAAGATGGGATCTGGGATGCAGATGGGGAGATGGGGCTGTTTATGGGGATCTTAAAGTCTCCCAGAATAAGGGTTGGTAATTTCTGAGGACGCGGAAAAAATGGTAGACGAAATGGGTGTGTGAACCTGGGGGGATGGTATACCACCGCTACTCTGAGGGGGAGGGGATGGAAGAGCCTAATAGTGTGGACCTCAAAAGAAGGGAATGAGAATGATGGAGCTAGGGGGAGGACCTGGAAAGTACATTGTGGGGCGAAAACAATACCAAATATGGTCAATGAAAATGTAGGATAGAAATAGCACGCGCTAATGATAGTTCAGTGTCCACAAGGTTAGTATGTTGTATGGGTCCAATGATTAGAGTGGCATCAAAGGAATAAGGGAATTATGATTATAGGACATGTGTATGAACTTTTGGTTAAGTCGTATCATTATTTTAAGCCAAAGGCATCGTCATTACTCATTGCGGCGTACAGACTATCAGATAATATAGGAACAAAAACACCGGGGTTATGGAATCCTTAAAGTATCTTTATTACAAGTGACCGTCCTTTAATGTCTTCACTGCAAATGCCCTTTTCCATTGGTTATGCCACTATCTATGAACCATTATCAACAGATGACCTTGGGAAACTATCCACGGCGATCATTCTAAATACTATATTTTTTTGACCCAGTTTATAGTACTAAGTTTTTGCTCCCATTAAAGGAAGAACTTGGTTTTTTGGCATGTATAAGCACATACAGACAGGCAAATACCAAATTAAAAAAATAGATAATCATGTAAGCCCAAGGTTTGTTTTGATGTAGCCTTCTGGATATCTGACGGAGTGCATGAAAGCCCCTCACAGCTAGTTGGATGGATTAATCTATCAGCTCCTATTCCTGAGCTTCTGGTGCATAGACCTCATATGATCACTACTCTAATGAATTGGGTTCTAGTTTTCATGTATTTGGTCAAGAACCCCTTGGTTCTGATATCTAACAACGTCAAGGTTGGGGTATTAATATGATGTCTTCTTTCTAACTTTTATTATAGATTGTCATTCTCTCCGGATGACCTGGACATGAGACACTAGAGTATAAACATCTACATGTATAAAAGTATACCCTAAGGACTAGTTGTATGTAATCCAATTGGGTAAAGTGTTTTTGACCTTCAATATTTGACAGTGAAATTATATATACTGAGCCCCAGGAATGTATATAAATGTGTAAATGTTTGTCTAAATCCTTGGTATGTTCACCTTTTTAATCTTTGATACAAATAAAAAGATACTTTTAATATTAATAAGTTGGTATTTTCCTAGTTTGAAAAATAAATTCAAAAAGGTTCTTTTTTTCTCACTCTGCACACTGCACACTCTGCACCCCATCTTGACTTAGAAAAAGCAGAAATGTAGACATTTTTCCAAATTTATTAAAAAATATAAACTGAAATATCACATGTTCATAAGTATTCAGACCCTTTGCACACTGTATGTGTATATGTTTGGGTATGTATGCTTGTTTGCATGTACACTACTGTTCAAAAGTTTGGGGTCAGTTGGAAATTTCCTTACTTTTGATAGAAAAACCCTTTTGTTTCAATGAAGCTAACATTAAATAAATCAGAAATACACTCTATACATAGTTAATGTGTTAAATGACTATTCTAGCTGCAAATGTCTGGTTTTCAATGCAATATCTATATAGGTGTATAGAGGCCCATTTCCAACAACCACCACTCCAGTGTTTTAATGGTACATTGTGTTTGCTGACTGTGTAAAAAAGCTAATGGATGTTTAGAAAACTCTTGCACAAGTATGTTAGCATAGCTGAAAATGGTTTGGCCGATTAGAGAAGCTATAAAATTGACCTTCCTTTGAGCTATTTGAGAATCTGGAGCATTATATTTGTTTGTTCTATGAAACTCTCAGAATGGCCAGAAAAAGAGAACTTTCATGTGAAACGACAGTCTATTCCTGTTCTTAGAAATGAAGGCTATTGCATGCGAGAAATTGCCAAGAAACTGAGGATTTCCTACAACGGTGTGTACTACTCCCTTCAGAGGAGAGCACAAACAGGCTCTAACCAGAGTAGAAAGAGAAATGGAAAGACCCGCTGCACAAATGAGCAAAAAGACAAATTTGAGAAATCAATGCCTCACAGCTTCTCAACTGGCAGCTTCATTAAATAGTACCTGCAAAACGCCAGTGTTAACGTCTACAGTGAAGAGGCGACTCGGGGATGCTGGCCTTCAGGGCAAAGTGGCAAAAAAATAGCCATATCTGAGACTGGCTAATAAAAGGAAAAGATTAATATGGGCAAAAGAACACAGACATTGGACAGAGGAAGATTGGAACAGAGTTTTATAGACAGAGTAATCAAAGTTTGTGGTGTTTGGATCACACAGAAGAACATTTGTGAGACGCTGGAAGAATGCCTGCTGCCATCTGTCAAGCATGGTGGAGGTAATATGATGATCTGGGGTTGCTTTGGTGCTGGTAAAGTGGGAGATTTGTACAAGGTGAAAGGGATTTTGAATAAGGAAGGCTATCACTCCATTTTGCAATGCCATGCCATGCTGTAATTGCTGCGAAGGGAGCATTCTTTGACGAAAGCAAAGTATGGAGGAGAAAATTATTATTTCAAATGAAAATCACTATTTCTAACCTTGTCAATGTCTGGACTATATTTTCTATTCATTTTGCAACTCATTTGATTAATAATAGTATGGGTTTTCATGGAAAACACAAAATTGTCTGGGTGACCCCAAACGTTTGAATGGTAGTGTATGTGTGTGTATGTATGTTTGTGTCCCACCCACCGCCGCTAAGAAAATCCGAGGCTCATTCTGCGGCTTCTCCTGCACAGGCCACAGACAGAGCCTCGGAGTTTCCCAGTGGATGTGGGTGGTGCTGGGTGCAGTGGTGCAGCAAGGATGTCAGGTGGTGGGTGAGTGGGTGTGTGGGGGTTATTTGAAGTGTCGGTGTCCTGCTGGTGCTACTGCAAGCAAGCACCATATTGGAACACTCATCACTTGGGTGTCCCAATATGGCTTCCGGCGCGGTGCCTTCTGGGATAAGGTCTTGTACAGATGGAAGTTGGAGACAGACGCCACTAGGTAAGTATACATTAGATTTTTAGATTTTAATAAAGGTTTTCTAGTCTAGATCTCCCAAGAATTTCTCTTTGTTCCTCAACAATGTATTAACTAGCCACTTATTAACTAACCAATGTAGGTAGCAGTTGTACTTTTGCATTTGGTAAAAGTAAGCTATAATTATGACTCCTCCAATATAACTTTTTCTATAGATGCTAGCAATGCCTCAAACGATGTGTATCAGAAAGGAGACCAAACACAGCACTAGTAGTATTTACATAGCAAAGGCATTTTACATCGTGTATGAATTTTTTTTTTTCATTAATCCAAAGGCCCTTTTTAAAAAAAAAAGTAAACATTTTTTTTAATGTGCTAATTGCATACTAATTTCCTTTTTGTGTTACACAACATCAAAAATGTATCAACAAATCTGTTGATGCTTTTATAGGTAGCCGCTGTTGGCAGCAACTGAAATGACGCATATGGTGACAGTAAGTCCTTCGCCAAATGTTTTTTTACATACAGCAGATGTAACAGTGCCATCTGGAGGCCAAATAAAGTCACTGCAGACTGTCCACAACTATATTTTTATATTTTAGAGAATATTTTTACCCACAAATATAAAAATGATCACTTATAAGTAGTTTAAAACTGCTAAGGGAATTTTTCTATGTTTTACCGGGCAGCAAGAAGTGCAGCCATACTAGTTGCCAACGTCATTATAATAATTCAATCTGAAATACTATCGTCTTAATAAAAGAAAATTTAAGAATTAAGTTGTTGTTCAAAACCAAAGATGAATTTCATAATCAATGTCTATCTATTTAATTTAATGATCTAACCACTTTTCTAATAAACAGAACTCAGCCTAAATAAGTACATCCCCTTTGAAAACTAAGATTTTAATCAATATCTCATTGAATACAAGAACAATTCCCAAACTTTTGACAACTCTGAGTTTCATAGAATATGTTTTAATCCATAACATGAAAGTAAACCTAAAAATATAACTTTTACTACAAAATCTTCAGTTTTACTCAAATTAGTTGATGCAAATAAAAATACACCCCACAGAAAAATCTCCTACATCTACACTGTGTGCAGAATTATTAGGCAAGTTGTATTTTAGAGGATTATTTTTATTATTGATCAACAGCTATGTTCTCGATCAACCCAAAATACTCATAAATATCAAAGCTTAATATTTTTGGAAGTTGGAGTGGGGTTTCTTAGATTTAGCTATCTTAGCAGAATATCTGTTTGTGCAGGTAACTATTACTGTGCAGAATTATTAGGAAATTTAATAAAAACCAAATATATTCCCATCTCACTTGTTTATTTTCACCAGGTAAACTAATATAACTGCACAAAATTTAGAAATAAACATTTGTGACATGCAAAAACTAAACCCCCAAAAAATTAGTGACCAATATAGCCACCTTTCTTTATGATGACACTCAACAGCCTTCCATCCATAGATTCTGTCAGTTGCTTGATCTGTTTACGATCAACATTGCGTGCAGCAGCCACCACAGCCTCCCAGACACTGTTCCGAGAGGTGTACTGTTTTCCCTCCCTGTAAATCTCACATTTTAGGAGGGACCACAGGTTCTCTTTGGGGTTCAGATCAGGTGAACAAGAGTGCCATGTCATTATTTTTTCTTATTTTAGACCTTTACTGGCCAGCCACACTGAGGTGTAGTTGGATGCATGTGATGGAGCATTGTCCTGCATTAAAATCATGTTTTTCTTGAACAATACTGACTTCTTCCTGTACCACTGCTTGAAGAAGTTGTCTTCCAGAAACTGGCAGTAGGTCCGGGAGTTGAGCTTCACTCCATCCTCAACCCGGAAAGGTCCCACAAGTTCATCTTTGATGATACCAGCCCATACCAGTACCCCACCTTCACCTTGCTGGTGTCTGAGGCAGGGTGGAGCTCTCTGCCCTTTACTGATCCAGCCTCTGGCCCATCCATCTGGCCCATAAAGAGTCACTCTCATTTCATCAGTCCATAAAACCTTTGAAAAATCAGTCTTAAGATATTTCTTGGCCCAGTCTTGACGTTTTATTTTATATTTCTTGTTCAAAGGTGGTCGTTTTTCAGCCTTCCTTACCTTGCAGGAATTTTTCCAAGTGTGGTCAAGGAACTGTGGAAGGTTTATGAGGTGGAGGAGGAGCAGGGTGGAGCATGGGCAGAGTCTCAAGGGGCCAGAAAATGTTGCCAAAGTGGGCTATGAAACTCCTGGTGGCAGCCCTGCATCTGCAGACATATGCTGTGATTTTAATTAGGAAATGTAGAAACATTGTAGTGAAAATGTGCCTTTATTGCTTAATATTTTTTCCCTTTTTGCTGAAACGTTTCTCACAATTTAAAATAACGATGGCTACAGTAAAATATGTAATAACCACCGTGTCTTGATCACCATTGATATTCTTGCTTAAAAGTTCTACTTTTTTTAACTTTGCACCGTTTATCAGTGTGCTTTAATTTTAATATACAGTAAACTAAATTTCTAATCTACTAGATGGATCTAGGGAAAAGAGTGACTAGATTTGCATTTTTTAATGTAAGATTTGGCTGCAGTACAAAAATGTTGAGCCGGCTTACTGGCTGAAGAATTTAGCTCATTAAATACATAGGAGAGCAGTAGTGAGTCGGCAGCAAGCATAAATGAAACATAGAAAAAATACCAGTTTGAGCTGTGAAAGAACTAGATTATTAGATCCACTGCAAGATACTATATGTATGTAGAAGTGAGATATTACATTTACGCCTTGTACACACATTGCAGACAGATGCTCAGACAGAAAGATATTTGTGCACCCTGGCTCAATTAGAAGTGACTGAATGGCTGCTACTGCCAACATCTGCTGGGACTGACAAGATGTGATACTATATTTTTCAATTATAAGACACATTTTTTTTCCCCAAAATTGGGGGGAAATTGGGGGTGCGTCTTACAATCCGAATCTATGTTGTTGTTTTTTTTTGTTTGTTTTTTAAACTGACCGACGGGCTGTTTTGGTGGTGTAGTGGAGTTGCCAGAGGCAGGATTCATAGATAATAGGGGCAAGACTACGGGACCTGAGCTGGGGCTGTGTCACAGTGATGTCCAGTGGCAGCCACCATTTTCCCATGTTCCTGCATGCATTGGAAAACTGCTCTTCATGCTCTAGTGTCCAGGATTTCCAGAAAATGGCCATGGAGGCGGCGTATGCGCAGATCGAGATCTGCAGCCATTTTCTGGAAGTCCTGGACAATATATTATGAGTAGCAGTTTGCCAATGCAACACGGAAAAATGGCCACCGCCACAGGACATCGCTACAACACAGCCCCAGCTCCAGTCCCGCAGTCTTGTCCAATTGCCCACATCCTCCATGCACTCTGCCTCTGGCACCTCCGCTCTGCCACCACGGCCCCCCTTGGTAAGCCATCTTGTATAAGATGAGGGGCATGTATATCAGAATGGGGTGGCTATGTACCAGGATGCGTTACATAAATACCAGGATGGGGGGCCATGTACCAGGATGGGGGCTATGTACAAGGATGGCGGACATATATACTATGATGTTGGATCATTTATATTAGGGGGGGGACATATATACTGATTGTAAGATGAACACTGGCATTATAAGATGGACCCTATTTAACAATAAAATGTATTTCTATCTTTTCCTTCAGTAAATTGAGGGTGTGTTTTATAATCTGGTACACTTAATTAAGTGCTGTATTTTTTGCTTTATAATCATGTGTATAGGGGAGTATTTTTTAACTCCTCTATGACGTAGGATGTACTGGTACATTCTAGATCATATCCCTTACTTTGTTCAGGCTCACACACCCTGTGCATATCTGCTGATCTGATCAGCCGACATGTGCCTCTAATAGCCACGGCTGTATCGGAGATCCGCCAGTGGCTATTAATCTGTTAAATCCCACTGTCAATCTCTGACAGCAGTATTTAACAGGCACCAGCGGAGAAACATTCCCTGCTCCCATCGGCGCTGGTGTAATATCATTGCGAGGCATTAATGTGTTGTCATGACAACCAGAGGTAAACAGATGACCTCTGTGTCTGTAATGATGCTTTCCCTGTGAAAGACGGCTGTGAGCTGGCATTCATAGGAGATTGTGATTTTTGCTGTACAGAGAAGTGCATGTGTGTAGTAGAAGTGATTGGACAATCGCAGCTTCAAGTCCCCTAAGGTGGTTAGTAAATACAATAAAAATCTTTAAAAAAATGTGAAAAAAAATAAAAAACATAAAGATTTAAATCAGCCTCTTTTACCAAAATTGAAAATAAAACAATGTAAAAAATATCAATAATACTCATATTTGTTTTCACAGTCTTCAAAAATGTCTGATCTATCAAACTACAGTATAATATAAATTCATCAGAATGGTAAACAGCGTAATGAAAAGAAAAAGACAAAACGCCAAAATTATGGGTTTTTTTGGTGCCGCAACATCGCAATAAAACATGATAAGAGACGATCAAAACATATCTACCCAAAAATGGTACCAGAAAAAACATCATCTAAGGGTAGGGTCACACTTGCCATGCGTTTTTCAAGGTGCTTTTTGGCAGCCTGCATTTTTGCCTGCGTTTTTGCTGTTAGGTGAGGGGCCCCTTTAAAACACAGGCAAAAATGCATGCGGAAATGCATGGTACCATTTAGTGCCATTCAAAAACGCATGTGTTTTCCATAGGGCCCCAGGTTAAAAAAATGCATGTGTTTTTGAAAAAGCCCAAAAGATGCTGCTTGCCAAAAACGCATCCTAAAAACGCATGGTACATTTAGACATGCGCTTTTGCTATTAGGGCATGCGTTTTTTGCATGGGGGCCTACGGATGCGTTTTTGCATGCGTTTTCACAAAACACATGTCTCAAAAACGCATGTAAAATCTGCAAGTATGAGCCTAGCCTAAGAATGTCAAAAATAAGCCAACACTTAGCTCCAGATCCCGAAAAATAAAATATTTCGGTTCTCAGAAAATGGCACCAAAAGGGATTTTTTTTTCACCTCTTAAATAAAAAAAAAAAACTATACATGTTTGATATGTATGTACTCCTGCTGATTTGGAGAATTATATCACCAGGTCAGTTTTACCATATAGTGAACATGGTGAATAAAATAAACAAACAATTGTGGAATTGCACGTTTTTGCAATTCTATTGCCCTTTGAATTATTTCCCGTTTTACAGTACACTATATGGTAAAATGAATGGTGTAATTCAAGTAAGTACAACTCATCTTGCAAAAAATAAGTCCTCATACTACTACAGGGTCATGTGGTGTGGCCGTTGCAGTTGATATCGTTCATGCGTTGTGTCATGTAAATGGGCAATATGACACAAAAACAACCTAACTACGATATTGCAAGAAGATTGTGCAAGCCCTTCAACCGTACGATATTGTATAGGCGATGTGGTAGGATCGTGTTGTGTGACAGCGCAACTACGATTTGGAGCACAACTTCCCCTATTCACTCCAATGTTAAATGGTCGTTCCCTGGGTTGCTCATACCCAGCACAAAGAAGGAGCGTACACCATCGTAGTTGCATTGCCTGCCGATATCTCCCTGTGTGACATCTACTATGCGATCTTGGACAAGTGCCAAAAACCTGCGCGCTCCCGTGAAGTTGTATGCAATATCGGAACGATATCGCGACGTGTAAAGCGGCCCTAACCCTTTTCTGTTCATTTTCGTCACAAAGTATTAGGGAAACAAACTTAACATCTGGGAACAAAAAAAAATTGTAATATTATCGTCCTGACTATGGTGTTTAATTGGTAGCTATCAATCATCACTTTTACAGGCAGACTCTGACTGTGTTTTACAGACATGATCTGTCCTGTCTGGCACAGCAGCTGTTGAGTCCACTCAATACATGTGCACTCTAGTCATGACATACATATATATATTGCAGGCGGTAATGCCCTTCCAAAACAATTTGTACAAATACTTTTTCTTCGAAAACTCTTCTTAAAGGCTAACTTTTTTTGGAGTGCAGGGACCATAAAAAAATACTAGAATCTGAGAGTCCTCAGTGGTTGATACCTTTTAATGACTAACTGAAAAGATGATAAGAAACACATATATACATATGCAGGGTAGGATGATGCAGCAAATACGACAGGTGACGTAAAGCAGAAAATAGTAGTCAGTTTTGGAAGGGGGAGAGGAGCTAAAAACAAATTTCCAAGATGAGATGCACAGATTGTATTATTGTTCTATGAATAGTGGTTGGTCGACACCTTAAAATTCCTCAATGAATGACTACTATTTTCTGCTTTACATCACATGTCGTATTTACTGCATCATCCTACCCTCCATATGTATATATGTGTGTGTCTTCAGAATTTGTGTCATTATCAGCCTGATGAAGAGACCTTAGAGTCTTGAAAGCTTGCTTTGCTTACCATCTCTTCAGTTAGCCATTAAAAGATATCAACCACTGAGGACTCTCAGATTCTAATATTTTTCTATCTGCTGGCTAATACGGTACAAACATTTTTTGGGACCATACAAAGAATTGTTATGTCCCTGGAATTCCCCTTTAACAAGGCACTGAACGGGTTAAAGAAAATATAACAAGAACAAAAACCTCCACTTGTTTAATTAGAGCTGTAGAAAAACATGTTCTGTATTTTTATTCAGTGTTGGTCATAATTGTAGTGTTTTTAAAGGAAAGTGTCCATGATCAGGATTAGCATCAGTTTGGATGCAGTATATTTTCTCTCCGCCCAAAACGCTGCATTGTACAGTACAAGCACAATGAATGGATTTATAAAAAATATCCTGCCCACTGTGCTTCTTTTCCACAGTGTTAACTGACATGCAGCGTGGACTCCTGAGCCACAGCACGTCAATTTATTCTTGTGGAGATGCAAGTATTTTGAGCGGGAGAACACAGCATAAATACCAGAGCTCAGAATCCTGATTGTGGGCACTGACAGCACGTTCTCCCGCAGAGAACACTATCGTCTCCAGAAGAGAAAGCACGCTGTATCCAGAACACAGTGTGTCCTGATCATGGGCACTCAGCCTCATGCTTCAATGGTCAAATGATTCGATCAACGATCCGACTTGACCTAGAATGCTAGAACGTCATTCAATGATTGCTAGTGAAATGTCACACATATAGATATCGTTAACGACGCAGCAACGATTCCGCGACAAGCAAACCATACTTGTGGTTGTTAGATCGCCTACGTCCTTCACTTCTCAATAGGCGAGGTCGTTAACGACATCGTTATCAAGGTGTCATGGTGGGTTCAATCTCTGAACCAATCTCTGGTTGCAGTGAAATCATGGATACATTGCTCCATGTTGTACACAGCCACAAAATGGAGCAATGTATCCATGATTTCACTGCAACCAGAGATTGGTTCAGAGATTGAACAGATAAATTGGTGTGTGTAAACCCACCATCACACACACCCATGCTTCAGGTAGAATGAACGCTCATCATTTGGTTTAAAGTCCGGTTCACAAACCTCCCATGAACGATCTACCTGATAAATGTTGATCGGATGCACATGCCACACTGAACGACGTCGTTAGAACGACTGAAAACTCGTGATGTTTCAACAATATCGTTAACAATATCGTAGTGTGTGATGGGGCCTTTACTCAATCACGGATGGATCCGGGGGTATGACAAGGATCTATACGGCCCCACAGATAAACTTAAAATGCAGCCCTGCAATCAGGACATTATTATTATTATTATTATTATCCTGGCCCCCATTCAGTTTCCTTTGTCCCTATTACTTTCTCTTATCTCACAGTGATCTGCAATTATATTCTGCCTTCCACAGAGTACAATTATCACTTTCCGAAAGTCACCTCTGAGTGGAGATGGTGCCTCATGGCAGCCTCTATATCTGCAAACCCAGGAAATATTTTCATGGGCTTGTTGAAATGTACTGCTATCACTTAGTTCTGTCATTATCTTATTATTCAGATCATGATCAGAACTGTCAGATCTTCCTACAGATCTTTCAGGTCATCTTGGTATGAAACCATTACCTATTCTGCTTAAGTAAGCATTCTGCTTTGCCTTCCGAAAGATGTAAAGCTCCATCACGTTCCTTTGTTGTGTTCGAAGCCTGATAAAAACATAAATTCACAAAGTAATACATAAAATAATACCATTATTGAAGTCAAACTAGGGAAATATAATTTAGGAACTGCACACATATTTAATACATTTATTACTTAATATATCATGAAAACAATCTTGGTGAAAATCCCCATTGCTCAGATATAAAGCCAATGCCATAAATGATATACCTTATATTTCTTCCCATTTTTAGAGATTTCTTATTAGATGTTCTAGATGTAATGTCAGTTTGCATGATTCTATCTAGCACCAAATCAATGTGAGAGAAGAGTTGTTGAACAAAGATTAGATATGCTAACATACATAGCCCGAAGCTGAAGAGGTTTAGTAGAGATATAACATCAGCCTTAAATGACAAAATGGACTGAACAGATTTATTAACCCATAATCATGATGTAGATATTTGCAAAGAAGGACTAGATATATGATTAATCCCAAATACAGAAATATGGATGTACACAGGTAGGTAAGGTTTAACGGTGAAATGCGCTACTTCCATTACCTTAGTCTAATAAATCACAGTCAATCAGAAGGTGATTTGCCTGCAGGATCACACCAATTGGTTGATTTATTCTCTACTCTATTTCATTACCTATTCCATTCAAATAACATGAATAAGCAATGTTTATATCAGGCACAGTCAGAGTAATGTACAGCGCGTTCTGGAAATATTCAGAACTGCTTATATCTTGATTTAGTTATCACCTCCTTACTCTAAAAATAGTACTATTCATTTTTATTCTTCCAATCTACCTACAATACTTTGTTATGGCAACATGAATTCAAGTATGTCTAAATTTGTGCTAACTCATTTAAGCATATTTGTCATTTTAGAATAAGCTGGGCCATTTTAGTAACTGGCATTTTTCACTAGTTTTTCGCCCTACAGGTTTTCAGTTGCCTCTGAGCTAGTGAATCCTACTCCACACTGATGAGGGGCAACACCCCGAAACAGCTGTTTGTGGATGATACCTGGTCTTGGTATTCCCTTGTCATATCTCTAAGCTTGTAAAAGAGCTGGATATTGACTAAAAGGGCCACTTAAACATGGTGGTTATGGTGTTCTCCGCAAGGAGCCACCCCTTGACTGGGTCCTTCCCTGGAAGGATATCTGGCTACTCTTGTGTTTGAGACTCCTAACCGAGGCTCCACAGACTTATTTGCATATTCATAATTCCCAGGAGGCAATGCACCTAGGAATTCACTGTGTTGAGCGCTTTAGCCAGCTGCCCGCAGTGTTTTCTTGGACTGGTCTCCCTGAGATCAGTGAATACTTTGTGATGTTGGTCTACTAGGCCTTGCTTCCACCTAGCCAGAATCCTACTCCACACTGATGAGGGGCAACACCCCGAAACAGCTGTCTGTGGATGGATACCTGGTCTTGGTATTCCCTTGTCATATCTCTAAGCTTGTAAAAGAGCTGGATATTGACTAAAAGGGCCACTTAACATGGTGGTTATGGTGTTCTCCGCAAGGAGCCACCCCTTGACCGGGTCCTTCCCTGGAAGGATATCTGGCTAGTCTTGTGTTTGAGACTCCTAACCGAGGCTCCACAGACTTATTTGCATATTGATAATTCCCAGGAGGCAATGCGCCTAGGAATTCACTGTGTTGAGCGCTTTAGCCAGCTGCCCGCAGTGTTTTCTTGGACTGGTCTCCATGAGATCAGTGAATACTTTGTGATGTATATCAGGCACAGTCAGAGTAATGTACAGTGCGTTCTGGAAATATTCAGAACTGCTTATATCTTGATTTAGTTATCACCTCCTTACTCTAAAAATAGTACTATTCATTTTTATTCTCCCAATCTACCTACAATACTTTGTTATGGCAACATGAATTCAAGTATGTCTAAATTTGTGCTAACTCATTTAAGCATATTTGTCATTTTAGAATAAGCTGGGCCATTTTAGCAACTGGCATTTTTCACTAGTTTTTCGCCCTACAGGTTTTCAGTTGCCTCTGAGCTAGTGAGTGGAGACAGTTATGTTGTCTCCTAATCTTTGCATCAGAGCCGTATTTGTCACTACACACAGGAGGTTAACAGGTTGTAGGGCAAGGCTCCAGAAATTAGGACAAGTACCGTATATACTCGCGTATAAGCCGAGTTTTTCAGCCCAAAATTTGGGCTGAAAAGTCCCCCCTCGGCTTATATGCGAGTATACAGCAGCAGCCCCAGAGGTATACAGGCCCCCCATCAAGATCCAGGGCCCCCCCACTTGCGTGGCAAACCTGTAAAGTAAAATCATACTTATCACTGTCCTGTCGCGCTGTCCGCCGCTGCCGACATGACGATCCCAGGCTTCATTCAGAGTCTTCCCGCGGCTTCCTGTAGTCGCGGGCAATGACGTCATTGCCCGCGACCACAGGAAGCCGCCGGAAGACGCTGAATGAAGCCGGGATCGTCATGTCGGCAGCGGCGGGACAGCGCGACAGGACAGTGATAAGTATGATTTTACTTTACAGGTTTGCCGCGCAAGGGAGGGGGGGCCCTGGATCTTGATGGGGGGGCCTGTATACCTCTGGGGCTGCTGCTGTATACACCCCTGGGGCTGCTGCTGTATACACCCTGGGGCTGCTGCTGTATACACCCCTGGGGCTGCTGTATACAGCTCTGGGGCTGCTGTATACCTATGGGGCTGCTGTATACAGCTCTGGGGCTGCTGTATACCTCTGGGGCTGCTGTATACCTCTGGGGCTGCTGCATACCTATGGGGCTGCTGTATACCTCTGGGGCTGCTGTATACCTATGGGGCTGCTGTATACAGCTCTCGGGCTGATGTATACCTATGGGGCTGCTGTATACAGCTCTGGGGCTGCTGTATACCTATGGGGCTGCTGTATACCTCTGGGGCTGCTGTATACAGCTCTGGGGCTGCTGTATACAGCTCTGGGGCTGCTGTATACAGCTTTGGGGCTGCTGTATACACCTCTGGGGCTGCTGTATACCCCTCTGGGGAGGCTGCTGTATATACCTCTGGGGAGGCTGCTGTATATACCTCTGGGGAGGCTGCTGTATATACCACTGGGGAGGCTGCTGTATATACCTCTGGGGAGGCTGCTGTATACTACCACTGGGGAGGCTGCTGTATACTACCACTGGGGAGGCTGCTGTATACTACCACTGGGGAGGCTGCTGTATATTTACCACTGGGGAGGCCTGTATACCACACTGCTGGGGGCTGTATACCTGTGCTGGGATCCACCCTCAGCTTATACACAAGTCAGTAGATTTTCCCAGGTTTTGGGGGCAAAAGTAGGGGGGTCGGCTTATACACGGGTCGGCTTATACACGAGTATATACGGTATTTATGTTTCTATTCTCTTTCCAACACATTCCACTGGACAGGTGTCACCGTGGGTGGGGTGGGTTTTTATTGTAAGGGTTTAATGCACTCTATGCATATTAGGATGCTATGATTGCCAGATCTGACTACATCTTCACCAATCTGAGCTCAGTCAGTACACCTAAAGCAATCCAGCATCATCTTCAAGATAATGTATGTGTCATACTCACACTACTGCCTGTCTTGTAATGTGTGGAGGATGAGAGGGATGATAATCTAGCAGTCAGAGGTAGCACAGTCACTGTGTATACTGCCTTTACTTCTCTCATATTATTACAATGTACAGGGGTGGATTGGGACCTGTGTCACGGTGCAGTTTTCCCTCTGTTAGGGAGTCAGGGCATGGGGACACTATGTGCATATCCAGGTGCACAACATGTAGTAAATGCATATAACATTATACAGTATAACTGCATATACATTACATATTAACTCTACATGTATGTGTAGACAATACATGCATGATGTTCGCTATATATATACTCAAAAACTAAATGTATGTACTCTCAGTAAATAATGTATACATCGTTATGCATAGGTATATGCAGTGGTGTAACTTGAAGCTCATAGGCCCCGATGCAAAAGCTCCAACGGGGTCCTCAATTATCGCAAATCTTTAATAGCATCAGTCTTTTTCCATAGGTGAAAGGGACTTTTTTGGCCCCCTAGGCTCCAGGGCTCGGGTGCAATTGCAACCCCTGCACCTGTTGTAGTTACGCCCCTGGGTCTATGTACTTATTGCACACTATGTACATGACTAAACACACAGCCTTAGTACTTATACCCAAACACCACTGTCTAATGAGTATAGACTCAGTATATGTACACATATACACTGTGTGTGTACTTATAGACAATCAACACGTGTACATGAAAATAACACACTGCATTGCTTTGGAATTCAATCTAGTAGCATTATAATATCAATTAGGCAAATACTGGTTTATTTTTTATTTTTTAAGGGGGGATTGCAATGTAGTATAACATATTATTGACTAAAGTTTGATAAAACAAAAAACATAACTGTGAAAAAACAGTAGCCATCAATTTTTTTATACAAAAAAAAATATACTGGTAGGACCAACGCAATCGTAATGACCCATATTAAAATGATAATTTATCATTTATACAACATTGTAAATGGCAAAAAAAATTACCATATGTTAATCTTTTGAGTTTTGCTGCACGCTATCCAAAAATGTAACAAAAGCTACTCGGTTCATTTTACTTTCCCCCCAATATGATAGCAGTATAAACCACAAGGCTTCATTTAGAAGTTTCATCGGTGTTTTTGGTCAGTGGGTCCATTTTTACTTTCAGTGTTTCATCAGTGATTTTCTCATATAGAAGAAAAAATGCAAATATTCTCCTACCCATTACACTTTTAATTGTTACTTGAGCTGGTATCATCATCACCTCCTGGATCTCACACCTGTGCGCGGCTCAATAAAGCTTCACTGAAGCTCTGAAGCTCGGTGCACTCGTCATGGCTTCAGAGAGGCGCACTACATATGGTCGGAAGAACAGCTTAAGGTAGGTACATATATCGCTTTTGCTGTCTGTTACAATAGAAACATTAACGGTTTCTGTTGTAACGGACAGCAAGAGTAACATTTTGAGTAATTTTATAACTCATACATTTTTGATACTTCAAAAACATGTGCTACATGAGATAGATGAATAGGATAGAAAGAGATAGGACAGATAGAAATAAAGATGGTAGAAAAGCAACTAGTCTCCCTACTCTGTCTTCCAGCTCTGTCTGCTGCTGCTTCCAGGTTGGTGGGTGAATATTCATGAGGCTAATGAGCGGCACCAGAAGCAGCAGAGATAGAGCGGGAGACTGGTCATGTTTTTCTACCATCTATATCCCTATCTATCCTATCTCTTTCTATCTCATTCATCTATTGCAAACGCAACATAACACAATGCAGTACATTTGCACAAATCTGTAGTATTGCATTATATTGCGTTTGTTTGGTAACGGAATAAAAATCGCTGCAGTCCGCATTTGCCTGTGCATTTCAACAAACGCATACTTACAAACGCATGCCTATTTTGGTATGCCTTAGTATGCATTTATTGAATGCAACTCTATGGTTGCGTTAATGCATCCGGTACATTGCGTTTGTGCTGCTGTCAAACGGATGCATTAATCTAATGGTGGGTTTACACACACCAATCATTGTATCCAATCTCTGAACCAATCTCTGGTTGCAGTGAAATCATGGACAGATTGCTCCATGTTGTACACAGCCACAAAATGGAACTATGTGTCCATGATTTCACTGCAACCAGAGATTGGTTCAGAGATTGGATACAATGATTGGTGTGTGTAAACCCACCATTACAGCACAAATGCAATATGAACCTAGCCTTAGGATGCTGCTGAAATGAGCCAAGCGCATGCAAAAGATCACCAGGAGCTGGCTTGTGGAATCATGTTATCACATGTACATGAGTATGTACACCTTTTTACACAACTTTTGAAGAAATCATAATTTTAAATTTTGAATATCTATGCTATAAACTTGTTATACTGCCCATAGGGATCTTCTCCAATTCCTTCTATAAACCCTCTGAAATTCCTCAGGTTATGGTGCATTCAGATGACTTTATAAATCGGTCCGAGATTGGTTCACAATACTCTATCCCAACCCAAGTGTAACAGCCAAAGTCGGAAATATAAATGCCTATACCCTAGGCCAAAGTACATCAATCTGCGCCCCCTCCCCCTGGGGCTGGAGTCACTTAATGCTACTTACTCAACCCATTGCTTTATGTTCTGTCAAAGTTAGAAGCTATGGCATGAGCAGAAATGGACAGGGATGCAGCGCTGCCCTCACATCTTCAGCGTCAATCATCCAAGATCCAGGACAAAGGGGGCCCTGATGCAAGAAACTGTAGTAATGGCGGCACTGCTCATTGTGACTGAACACGACCCCTCACACTGTAGAGATGGGCAACGTAAAGGAGATACCGCTCAGTTTAATGTATATGGATGCAAATTTAAAAAAACAACATTTTGTATGGCCTTTTTAAAATAATACTGAAACATTTGTAAATATTTTGTTGTTATTTCTTTTGAATAAATGTTCCCTTACTATTTTGCCCTAGGCTATTGCCTATGCACTTTTATGCCGCTATCATGTTTTGGTCGGCAGACGGATGGTCAGTCCAATCTTGGACCATTTTATATGGTCGTCTTAACGCATCCTTTGAAATAGAGTATCAATACACAGCTCTTTTAATGTCTCTCTAGAGAGGATTTATCTGATACATTTATGAGTTCAAGCTGGAGCACATACAGACATTAAGGGTGAGTGCCCACGATGAGTATTAGCAGCATTATGGATACAGAGTGTATTTGCTGCGGCCAAAATGCTGCATTTATAGTACCAGCTCACTGAATAGGATTTAAGAAATCTCCTGCCCGTTGTGCTTCTTTTAACTCTGATTAAATTGACCTGCAGCACAGCGTTCCAAGCCGCAGTATGTCAATTTATTATTGTGGAAACACAAGTGTTCTGAGTGGGAGAATACAGCAACAATATGCTACATCAGTAATCATGATCATGGGCATGGACAGCGCGTTCTCCCGCATAGGACACTAGTGTCTCAGCAGGAGAAATTACACTGTATCCAGAAGGTGAGGAGGCCTGATCGTGGGCATGTACTCTTAGCATTGTACTGAGATACTCCTGAAAGGTTTTAAAGGGAAGCTACAGTATGACCAGAAAATGACCTATTATTGATTCAGATTTTTGTCACATGTATTTATAGTAATCTTTTTTCATATTATGAACTTTATTAAAAACTCAACTAATAGTCTTGCAATTGTCACAGTGGCTACTTGGAGAATTTCTTACTCTCACTTCCTGTCCATCTTTGAACATATTTCAGCAGGATCCTTATCAGCAGAGGCAGAATTACAATGACAGGTAATATCTCTGTACACTGCTGATAACAAAGGATCTAATATTCATAATAAGCAATATCACAGCTTTTCCTGCTCCCTTCCCTTTACTATGACCTTTGCACATGCTCATTTTATACTTTAATACACAAAGATCAGAATCAGTTAATTGTGGTTAATGTTCGAGTGTTATTTCCTGAACAAAAAATTAGAGTCTAAAAAAGCCCCAGTGGTCACGGTGAAAATTGTAATATTACTAATTTATGTTTTTTTAATGGAGATCATGATAAGAAAAAAACAGCAACAATTTGTTGAAAAATACCTGTAACGCAAAATCCTGATTTACCACCTTCTGGCAAATGGATATAACTGTTCGGTGAGTAAATTACTATATAGTTTCATCTAATGGATATCATGGGCACAATAGCCACCGCAGGAGGTGATTCCCTGCTGCATGTGTTGAGCATGGATTTACTGTGGCTCTTTTCCTAGCACTTTGACCTCTCAGACGAAGCTGTCAACAGTGACAGCGGCATGGGAGATCACTCCACTTGTCAGCCCATCTGCACTCCAACGACATGGGGTTGCAATAGTAACTGGAGACTTGACAATTGCTTCTGTGTCTGCCAAATCCCTTAAGGTACCGTCACACCTGGCGACGGGGCTGGAGATGTCGGCGGCGACTGGCGGTGCGCGCACATTTTTGCCGCGCTGCCAGTGTTGCCGTCCCCTTTTACATGGGGTGACATCTCCAGCCCCGCACCAGTGAGCTGACAGGCGGCATCGCCGCCGGGATGTCTGAAAACCCCAGCAGCGATGCAGGACAATGGGAGCCTATGGCTCCCATCGCCTGACAGGTCGCCGGCGGCCGGTTACATGAGGCGATGTATGCACATCGCCCCAGATTGGTTGCCTGGTTTCAGAGCACTGCTGTGAAACCAGGCAACCTCCCGGCGGCGCCGACATCACCCCTTTACATGAGGCGACGTAGGGGCGATGTTGCCCCGTGTGACGGGCCTTTTAGCCAATCGGATCCCAGTTGTAGGTTTTACAATTTATGACAAAAAAAATGGCATAAAAAGCAGGAATTTTACTAGTACATGGTGATGATGACATAACTGATGCACTACAAGATGCAGCAGGCCCCATTATAAAATGCAGAGACAGTACAGGTGCAAAACACGAACTCATATGTCTAGAATCTACGTAGGGGGAGGGGTAATTGCTTAGAATTACATATGCAGATGGATACAGTTGGTATAAAGTGCAATAAAAAAGGGAAAAATTTAATGCTACAAGCAAAAAATAAAATATTCAATGTTTATTCATGCCCATATTTAAAATAAACCAGGCATGGGTTCACAGCATCTTACACGTTTCGAACGCACATTGCACCCTTACTCATAGATGGCAAAAAAATCACAGAAAAAGCAGCAAGGTCAGTATAAAGTGCTTGTCACACACATACGTGTAGTGCACCATGCTGGGTTACAGCCTGTAAGTCACAATAATTAAATTACTATCTCTGTGCACTTATACAAAGACAGCTGTCAGTCAATGATGGGACCGCCCACTTGACCGAAAATCCCAAAAAGAATAGACTTTTAATGGGTTAAGATAAGTTATGCTGAACAAAGCTATATACTAATGTACTCAGCGCACCCTGCTCTTTACCAAGATGCCTGCAGCTTCCCTTTAAGTTAAATCACCTACAATGATCTGTAGTTAACATAAGAGGACAGAGTGTTAATGATGCCACCTTCGCTATATTCCTCAAGGTCCACAGAATATATTTTATCAAGTGACAAATATATGTAAGGAATTATGCAGTCAAAAGTGCAGGTTTGTGCTTTTTCCTCTGCTTTTATTGGCAATAAAGTTAACTTAGAACTAGGTCTTTTCACATCATGAGTCCCCATAGCTAAGGGTGACGATGGTAAATCTCACTGATTAAGCACTTTTCAATTGTTGACATTGATGGTACAACAAAATAGGTATTTTTTCTACTAGAGAATACATTGGTGCCAAAAATAAACAGAATCAAGAGGATAATAGTAAGCTTAAAATGCATCTAAACTTATTCACAAATCATGATCTTAGCAAATTGTGGCACAAAACCTAATCTAATTGGAAAATTAGGCTACCTGGCAAGTGTGATTATCTTAGCCATCTACAGAAAAGTATAGTAGTCCATTGGATAGAGCAGGGGTCTCAAACAAGCGGCCCGCCACGCTCCCCAGTGCAGCCCGGGGCACCATGAAGGAAAAAAGCATGCCCCGGGCCATTATACATGGAGCCGCCGCGGTACCGCTTTACTGTGACTGTGACGGGTACCACCGGCTCAGCTCAAACAAGCGCCTTCGCGCCTGTACATTCACGCAAGCAGGCGGCCGGCGGACCAATCAGAAGCCTCCTGTGACGTCACAGGAGGCTTCTGATTGGTCCGCCGGCAGCATGCTTTCATGAATGTAAAGGCGCGAAGGCGCTTGTTTGAGCTGAGCCAGCGGTACCCGTCACAGTAAAGCGGTACTGCGGCGGCTCCATGTATAATGGCCCGGGGCATCAGGTGTGTATGAGTGAGAGAGAGAGAGAGTGTGTGTATGTGTGTGTGTATATGTGAGTCAGTGTGTATGTGTATAATAGTGAGTGTATTTGTGTGTATAATAGTGAGTGTGTGTATAATAGTGAGTGTATTTGTGTGTATATGTGAGTGAGTGTGTATGTGTATAACAGTGAGTGTATTTGTGTGTATAATAGTGAGTGTGTGTGTAGTAGTGAGGGTATTTGTGTGTATAATAGTGTGTGTGTATAATAGTGAGTGTATTTGTGTGTATAATAGTGAGTGTGTGTATAATAGTGAGTGTATGTATAATAGTGAGTGTGTGTATAATAGTGAGTGTATTTGTGTGTATAATAGTGAGTGTGTGTATAATAGTGAGTGTATTTGTGTGTATAATAGTGAGTGTGTGTATAATAGTGAGTGTATGTATAATAGTGAGTGTGTGTATAATAGTGAGTGTATTTGTGTGTATAATAGTGAGTGTGTGTATAATAGTGAGTGTGTGTATAATAGTGAGTGTGTGTATAATAGTGAGTGTATTTGTGTATATAATAGTGTGTGTGTATAATAGTGAGTGTATTTGTGTGTATAAATGTGAGTGAGTGTATAATAGTGAGTGTATTTGTGTGTATAATAGTGTGTGTGTATAATAGTGAGTGTATTTGTGTGCAAAATAATGAGTGTGTGTATAATAGTGAGTGTATTTGTGTGTATAATGGTGAGTGTGTGTATAATAGTGAGTGTGTGTATAATAGTGAGTGTGTGTATAATAGTGAGTGTATTTGTGTGTATAATAGTGAGTGTGTGTATAATAGTGAGTGTATTTGTGTGTATAATAGTGAGTGTATTTGTGTGTATATGTGAGTGAGTATGTGTATAATAGTGAGTGTATGTGTGTGTATAATAGTGAGGGTGTGTATAATAGTGAGTGTGTGTATAATAGTGAGTGTGTATAATAGTGAGTGTGTGTATAATAGTGAGTGTATTTGTGTGTATAATAGTGTGTGGGTATAATAGTGAGTGTATTTGTGTGTATAATAGTGAGTGTGTGTATAATAGTGAGTGTATTTGTGTGTAAAATAGTGAGTGTTGTTTATAATAGTGAGTGTATTTGTGTGTATAATAGTGAGTGTGTGTATAATAGTGAGTGTATTTGTGTGTATATGTGAGTGAGCATATGTATAATAGTGAGTGTATTTGTGTGTATAATAGTGAGTGTGTGTATAATAGTGAGTGTGTGTATAATAGTGAGTGTATTTGTGTGTATATGTGAGTGTGTGTATGTGTATAATAGTGAGTGTATTTGTGTGTATATGTGAGTGAGTGTATTTGTGTGTATAATAGTGAGTGTGTGTATAATAGTGAGTGTATTTGTGTGTATATGTGAGTGTGTGTAGGTGTATAATAGTGAGTGTATTTGTGTGTATATGTGAGTGAGTATATTTGTGTGTATATGTGAGTGAGTGTATTTATGTGTATAATAGTGAGTGTATTTGTGTGTATATGTGAGTGAGTGGGTATATGTGTGAGTGTTTTTGTGTGGATATGTGTGAGTATTTCTGTGTATATGTGTGAGTATTTGTGTGTATATGTGAGTGAGTGTGTATGTGTGTGTTTGTGTGTATATGTGAGTGAGTGTATATGTGTGAGTATTTGTGTATATATGTGAGTGAGTGTATTTGTGTGTATATGTGAGTGTGCATGTGTATATGTGTGAGTGTATGTGTGTGTGAATATTTCTGTGTGTGTATATGTGTGAGTGTGTATATGTGTGTGCGTGTATATTTGTATGTGAGTGTGTATATGTGTGTGAGTGTATGTATATGTGTGAGTGTATTCCCGCGCCGCCTGAGCGGCACATCGGCGATGGCTGGTGCAGGCTGGTGCCGCGTGCTGGCTGGTGCCAGCTGCCGGGTGCAGGCTGGTGCCACGTGCTGGTTGGTGCCGGCTGCCGGGTGCTAGTTGGTGCCGGCTGCTGCCGGCAAGCGGAAGACTAGGAGCCACAGAGGAAGAAGCTGCCGGAATTAGAAGAGTGGAGTCAGGTAAGGCGCTGTTACAGCCGAAGATAGCAGCCTGGGGGGGAGGGGGAAGGTGAACACTGAAAGTGCCTAGGGCGGCAAGAACTCCAAATATGGCCCTATGTAAGTGTGTCAATGTGTGAGTGTGTATGTGTTTGTGTGAATATGTCTGAGGATGTATGTGTGTATGTATGTGAGTGTGTGTGAATGTGCCGGTGTGTATATATGGGCTTGTCCACACATCTGCGCTCTCAGTATTTAGCGCTTCTGCGCTAAATATTTAGGCTTTGACAGAGAAGCGCAGGTGCGTGTATGCGGCCACTTTCAGCAGACGCTGTCCCTGGTTACCCGATGTGTATCGTGGTAACCAGTTCATACAGCAGCCTGCATAGTGTGCGCTTATCCAGGGCGCACAGGGAAACGCTGCAAGCTAAATACTGAGAGCGCAGGTGTGTGGACAAGCCCTATGTGAGTGTGTGAGTGTGTGTGTGAGCGAGAGAAACAAAAAGAACAGAGACCAGGACATTACTACAAGATGACAAGGGAGGGAACATTACTAAAAGATTGGGACATTACTACAAAATGAGGACCAGGATGGGGACATTACTACATGATGAGGACCAGGATGGGGACATTACTACAAGAGAAGGACCAGGGCGGGGACATTCCTACAAGAAGATCATAATTTGTACTTTACTAGATTGAGCAAAAAATTCTGGTATTGCTAAAATGTCACTTAGGGTACCGTTACACGTCACAACATTGCATGCAATTTCACTGGCAATTTGCTGGTTGCAGTGAAATCATGGAGACATTGCTCTATTTTCTTGCTGTGTACAAATGTAACAATGTGTCCATGATTTCACTGCAACCAGCAAATTGCCTGTGAAATTGCATGCAATGTTGTGACGTGTAACGGTACCCTTAGTCCTACAAGCAATGCGGCCCCCCGATATCAGTTTTTTTTCTACGTGCGGCCCACCAACCCAGCCGAGTTTGAGACCCCTGGGATAAAGAGTGGTCTCATCTGTTTGAGAAGGGTGGCCCATTATCGTCAAATATGGTCTTTTCTATTGTGTACTGTTGTGATCCATGCTGTTAAGGAGTTTTCCCACGAATAAAGTTTATTTTAAAGTTAACAGGACCAAGTAAGAAAAATAGAAAAATTCAAACATTCGAATCCAGCCAAAACTGGGCCAGATTACAGTGCAGTCTCGGTGGTAGTGTCTGTGTGGCACCCTTACGGTTCAGTTGCCACAGGAACACCTGGTGCAGGGAGGGATTTCCACATCAGTTAAACTTACACATGCAACACCTTCCACCCCAGACCTGAAAGGGGAGCTCTACTTGCCGACTTCAGGCAAGGTCTCCTATAAATTCAGGCCTGGGGGAGGAGTTAGGCAGTTCAGTACGGAGCAGTACTGTGAAGACATCCTGGTGAACAGAGCAGCGCTAGGCCCGTGTCGGTGAGGAAGCCTAGTCAGTGTAAGGGACCCAGGAGTGATGGTCAGAGGCAAGGCGTACCAGAGACAGAGTGGGGGCAGAGGAACCATACCGGTGCACCTGAGGGAAGCAACCGAAGCAACCCAGATACCGGAGTCCGAGTCTGCAAGGGTCCAGTTAGCCCAACAGAGTATACCGGAGGACCAAGGAGATTACAGTCTCCTGGCACACACTAGTAGCACAGCAATAAACAGAACCAGGGACCGCAGAGGAGTAGCGGTGCCCAACAGAAGGTTCTCACAGCCTGTTATACAAGTTAGGGACACAAGAGAGGTCAGTGCTAGAATTCAGACAGGCCAGGACTTAAGCACACACACACACAGAAACAAGGAGGCTTCACAACTCATAAGGTGTGGAAATCCTGAACTGCCACCCGACCACTTGGACAGTACCCTGGATGTTACCTTGAACCATCACATCAATAAAAGGAACGGAAACAACTTCCAGTGTGTCTCTGTTATTACGTCCCCTGATCCTGCCTTTAACATAGACTGTCTGCTAGCATTTCCACTTGATGAGCCGCCTTCTCCTGCAGCATAATGGACACGGCTGTGTGGAGAGCTGCCACTCTGTGTAAAATTCATTTCATTCATCACTGTCCCGGGTTACCAACAAAGCTGCCTCATCATCACCCTGGAGGTCTGCAAGCAGCGCTAGAATCATTACCGGATACCGTAGGTGGCATCACAAACTCTTTTTATTTTTCTGTGACCGCCAGGGCCACGGGACTGGGGACAGGCCACCCGTGACATCCCCCGTAAAATCAACGCCCGGAACCGGGTACCCCATGGCTCTGGGGTGGGTCATCCGTCACCTCTACAGTGTCCATATCACCACCGGGCCGTGAAAATGCACACACTACAGAGTCTTTCGGATTAACGGGTAACGGTCCAGAAGCTCAACACAGTAACTAGTTCACACATTATTTATTACAGGAATCGGCACACAATTAACTATATACAATGGGCCATGAATACCCTAGTCCACACATCTGAAGACTCGCAGGGCATACCAGCCTCTAGGACCCAGGTGCCCCTTGTAATTTACCTTGTTGAAGTGATACAAGTCCCTCTCCGGGTGTCCTTTGGGGAGGTGAGCTTCAACATCCTTCTGGCTCACAAAAACCTCCTCATACAACCCTACCAAATTAAAGGCTGTCACAGAACCTGTTTTGCAATCCTCGGGGGCAATCGGTGGCAGTCCTTGGGCCTGGTTCCTCACCAACAGGTTCTCCTGCTCCTGGGCCCACCACCTTTCATAGCAATGCTGCTTGGCGTTAAGTCTCTGACCCTGCCATCTTGGGGCCCAGCAACAAATTGTAATCACAGTTCAAGGCGCACAGAACCACGTTTTACCAGGCATGGGATCCTGTTCGTGACGCCAAATGCTGACCCAACCCAGGGCCGTGGGGTACCCAGTTCCAGGTGTTGTTCTGTTGTGGACGTCACGGGCCTGTTGCCCTCTTCCGTGGCCCTGGGGGTCGCTGAAAAGGGGAACAGTTAATAGGAATAGTGTTGCGTGATGCAACCTATGGCTCCGGTAAGGTTACCGACGCTGCGGGACAGACCTCTGGGGTGATGGTGAAGCAGCAAGATGGTTTCTCTCCCCGTAGGCAGAGCGGGATCCCCGGGGCAGTAGTGGATGATGAGAGTTGTTAAGCAGTTCGGTGACTCCTCAGGCGCAGGTGAAGGAAATACACCACACAGTTTATAACTTGCAATGGGTTTACTGGCAGTTCTTTACACACAGTCTTTATGGGTCTGCCTGGCCTGGGTAGTCACTAGAAGTTAGGATGCTGCACTCGGCTCTCTCGGTGTAATGCCTATGGTTTCTTTACGGTCCCTTCCTGCGGTCTCTCCTTTCTTTCTCAGCACCTCCACGAGCAGAGCCTGAAGCCAGCTCCCTCGGATCCTCTCTGAGAAGCTCCTCTTTGAGCCCTCGGGATCCTATATCGTGCCTTTTCCTGGGTGCGCCGGGTGTCGGCCTCAACTCCTTGAAGAAGCTCGGGCCTCCGGTTCGGCAGCTTGGGGATGAACACCCGCACAGCTCTCAGAGCCAGTCCTCCTTTCCGGGACCTGACCCTGACCGGTAGGTGTACTGCGTTCGGATTCAGGTGCACCACAATACCTGATGCCCCTAGGGTCCCATTCAGTCCTGAAGGCACCCTGCCATCTACTCCTTGCTCCCCAATGGATCTCTTCCTCTCATTGACTGTCTAATGCTCCTCCCACCAACACACTTTTCTAGCCTATCATTCCTCCCATGGGACTGGGTCCTCCCTATAGTGGGTCCACACACGGTCCCCTACCTAGGATGTGTGTGGATGCATGTACTGAGGGTCCCTTATGCAGCATCCAAATTTCTCAGCCACAGGAATACCACACACTCTTCTATGGGTGCAGTACCCCTCCGTGGCCTCCCGACCAGTGGGGTGCCACATAATAACTGTGTCTGATTGTACAGGAACATGGTCTGATCATTCCACATCTCTTGGGCAGGGGAGGAAAGAAAAATAAATACAAACATTATAGCATTGGATGGTAAAACTTTTTTTAAAAACAGGCAGTTAAATGTTTTACCTCAGAGAAAGAATCAGTGGCAACCCCATGCTGCAGTGTAATGTAATGTAACAGCAATGACAGTAGCACAGAGAAAGATTAAATCTAAATTTTGTGAAGGTTACAACAGTCACCAAGCAGTAGAAAGTGTACAGGCCTTTGCCTTGTACAGGCCTTTGCTTTGAATGACTTCAGCACATCTGTGGCCACAGGACATCACTAGTCTCTTTCACTGCTCTGGTGTGATTTTGGTCCACTCATATTCCAGTTTCTTCCACAGTTCAGTGACTGTTGTGGGTTTTTTGGCCATAACTTTATCACCAAGGATTTTCCAGAGGTTTCTAATGGGTTTAGATCAGGACTCTGGGTGGCCATTTCATTGTTTCAGTGTTTTCTTTTCGAGGAACTGCCTAGCCTGTTTTGCTGTGTGACGTGGGGCATTGTCTTGCATGAAAATTGCTCGCTGATTGAGTGCTGAACGCAAGTAAGGAACCATGTGTTGTTGAAGAAGGTTCTGTAAAGGTACTTTTACACGCGGCCACTATCCCTGGCAACCGGTATCAACCGCACGTGCACGTGCACGTTTTTAGCGGTTGCTAACGATCGCCGATACCGCATGTACGCGTCGCCATTGCATTGTCAACTCAAGGTATCGTGGTTCCCCGGAAGTCCCCACAGATCCTGCAGATAACTTCCTGTTGAATCCGGTCGCCCCTTCACATGCCGCAATCAGTAGGGGAATGTGGGCGTACATGTTCTGCGGCGCCAAAACATAGGCGTGACAGAGTTGTGTATTCCGTGACGCTAACACGGTGATTGGACAATGCAATAGCGTCATGATTGGGCAGCCTGCGCAGGAAGGCTGGCTAATACATGACGCCATTGCAATTGTGTGGTGTGAATGGTCAGCTCTTAAAGTATGGCGCCCTGTGAAGGGACAGCCAATGTTTACACAGTAGCCCCCACCAATCATGCTGATGGGGCGCGGTATCCAGCACGCTGTGGCACCCCCCGGGGAAATCACTAGTCTACGCTGATTCCATCCCTGTCCCCCGTTTACACGCCAGTACCATGGCAATTATCCCTTTGTGTTGCCTTGGATTTTTGAACACGGCTCGGAAACTGGTATCCGAAGCAACTGCGAGACACCAGATCACTTTCCCAAACTACACGCTGCCACTTTTCAACGCAACAGCCACACAAATCCCCATTGCCAGGCAGTTGCTACCACGCAGTGGCGGCGTGTAAAGGTACCTATAAACAATTGCATTCACTCTGCCATGTAGCTGTGTGAGAGGTCCAACCCCTGTAACAGAAAACATTTCCTAAACCATGATACTGCCTCCACCACCTTTAACGGACTTGTTTATACACTTTTGGTTCAGTGTTTCCCCAGTTTGTCGATGAACATAATGTTTCCCATCAGACCACAAAAAATTAAACTTGCTTTAATCACTAAAATGAACTGTGGACCACTTCTCTTCTGTCCACACAACATGCTCCAGACCAAAGGTGAGTCTAACCTTTTGATTCTTTCTGCTAATGAGAGATTTGGTCCCTGCTGAGTAGGCTTTCAGTCCAAAAGCTCTTAAACATCGTGATACTGTATGACGAGACAGATTTTTACCCTTTTCAGTGCAGAACTTGTGAGCTATTCTACCTGTAGTGTTCAAACGATTACCAATGGCGATTCTCTGAATTATTCTGTCCTCTCTTGCATTTGTCTTTCGAGGGTGACCAGTATTCTTAGGGGACTTGAAAGACTTTATGATGTTGTAAACATGTAATATTCTAGAAAGCACAGACTTGAAATCACCAATTTCTGTTGTTATGACTTATAGGCTGACCCCTTTGGAATTCAACTGGACAACCTGCTGCCAGAGGGTTTCAGTCACTTTGGAATGGCACACCATTTTTGCAATGTGAGTGCAAACTAGAAAGTTAGGCTGCCAGTTAAATAGAGTTTCTCAGATTAATAAGGAAATTAGCACCAGGTGCTAGATTAACTTCAACAACTTGCAGGTATCTGAAAGTGTTCTTAAATTTTGATCAGTGTTCTTGTTCATTTATCTCATTTACATTTTTATTCCATGCTTTAGAATATATTCAGTTCATGAAATATGCTTAAAATACTGCTAATTTACTTATATTAGGATATTTTCACATAGGACAACACAATGACCTTAACATTAAGGAAATTGTGTGTTGTTCTCTAATTTTGATCGCCAACGTATGCAAAAAAATTCCCTTAGGTATTATCTTATTGAAAGGAGGCAGCAGAAACTGAATTAAATAAAACATAATATGAATGAAAAAAACTCTCTCAAGCAATATAATTCTAATAAGTCCCTGCTAACACATACATTTCAAAAATACATTAAACATAAATGACTGTATTAAATCTCTCTATCTCTCTCAAATACAAAATCAACGAAGCTTTATTGGCCGGAGTAAATGCACGATAGAATTACCAAAGTAAGTGTAGAGAATGGAATAAGGATAAAAACTGTGAGAATGATGGGTAAGGACTGAAGGAACAATGTATATGCACCGGGGTTGGGGATATGGAAATTGCATATTATTATTATTATTTATTTATATAGCACCATTAATTCCATGGTGCTGTACATGAGAAGGGGTTACATACAAAATTATAGATATAGTTTACAGTAAACAAATTAACAATGACAGACTGGTACATAGGGGCGAGGACCCTGCCCTTGCGGGCTTACATTCTACAGGATAATGGGGAGGAGACAGTAGGTCAGGGGTGCAGCAGATCTGGTGGTGGTGAGGCGGCAGCTCCGGTGGGGGTGAGGCTGTGGCTCGGTCATTGAAGGCTGTAATCTTTCCTGAAGAGATGGATTTTCAGGTTCCGTCTCATGGATCCGAGCGTGGTGGATAATCTGACATTTTGTGCGCAGAATTCCAGTGGATGGGTGATATTCGGGAGAAGTCTTGGAGGTGATTGTGTGAAGAACGGATAAGTGTGGAGGAGAGGAGGAGGTCTTGGGAGGATCAAAGATTGCGTGAGGGAAGATAGTGTAAGATTAGTTCAGAAATATAGGGAGGAGACAGTTTATGGATGGCTTTGTAGGTCAGTGTTAGTAGCTTGAACTGGATTCGTTGGGGAATTGGGAGCCAGTGGAGGGATTTGCAGAGGGGAGATACAGGGGAGTAGTGAGGAGATAGGTGGATTAGTCAGGCAGTAGAGTTGCATATTGAAACATCCATGCTAGTTTCGGCTTTGGCCACTAGGTCGCGCCGCAACTTTGTTGCGGAAGATGTTGAACAGCATCAGTCCTGTATTATCCCTGGGACTTGTGGCTCTGGCCAGTTCAGAAGGTTCCAAGTTTAGGCTGTTAGGTTTCTATCAGTTGTCAGTACTGGGTGGTGCTGTTAATATGTAAACCCGAAAAACCAGTTTCCACTGTCAGTGAATAGTTCTACTACCTTGGTTTACACCTCTGTGCTGTGATCCAGTATGTTGACCTAATTATACCCATTCTTTGATTTCGGCTTGATGTCACAGAAAACCCAAAGATGCAACACACAGAGAGCGATGACGAAGTGGAAACTTCACACTATATTTATTGCTCACACAAGCTTGGGGTATTAGTGGTACAGGAAGTTAATACAGATTGATAGGGATTACAGAATATTCAGTTTAAACACAACAACAGTACAAATATATCTATAAATGCAATGCATGCAGCCCTTATGCAAACGCTATTATTATGGCTGACCCAAAAGTAAGGGTGCTAGCACATGCTGCATATTTGCTGCGTATTTTTATGCGAATGCTGTTGCAGTTTTTGTAGCCAAAACCAGGAGTGGAACAATCAGAGGAAAAAAATGTAAAGTCTAATAGAAACAAGTGCTCCACTTCTGTATTTAATCACCCACTGCTGGTTTTAATCAGCCACTCCTGGTTTTGGCTACAAAAACTGCAAGAGCACTCGCGTAAAAATATGCAGCAACTACTTAACGTGTGAACACACCCTAACACTCCCCTTACTCTGCGAAAGGATACTTCGATTAATTAGAACAGGGTTCTCAAGTATAGGAGTCACTAACCTACTGCCATCTCTCTGTGAAAGTATCAATGGAATGAACCTAATGTTAAACTACTTTAAACTTCTAAAATGAGCACTTGAAATAAAGGCTAGTGCTAAAGTCTCTAATTGGCACTAATATGCCCTTAGGTAATGGATGGCCTAGCAGGAAGTAAAGGTCCAAGTCACTCTGGAGCTGCGATCTTGAAAGGCTGCTTCTGCAGCTTGATTACGTAGCTTAGGCTCGGATCTTGACAGGCGATGTCTGTGGCTTGATTATGTAGCTCAGGCTTAGGGTCTTGACAGACAATGTCTGTGGCTTCACCACGTAGCTCAGGATCCGGGTCTTGACAGGTGGCATCTGAAGCTTTACCAGGTATCTCAGGCTTGGGGTCTTGACCTCTGATTTAGTAATGTGGGCGACTCTCTTAACTTGACCTCTGATTTAGCAATCAGTTCACTCGTTTCTTCAACAGAGCTGGCAACATCCCACACCCTTGCACACAGATCTCCTCACTTCAACTTTTTGGTGCCAATCCCACCTCTCTGCCGATGTCTTCTCCTTTTATGTCTTGCTGCTGCACCACAGCTCACACCTGACTTTGTCCTGCTCTCTAGTTCTTGCCCCGTGAAAACTAGGAGAACAGTTAGAAATCTTCAACCAGCCGAGTGCAGTGTCCCTTTGATAGCCGAGCTGGATCTGTTCATAGTGACAGGTTGTTGTTGCCACTTTCATGCCCTAGGCTGCGGGGCCGGTCTCTGCGAAGCAGGGAGATTGGTGCCCACCATGCAGCTCTGCTAGTTCTGCTCACCGTGTCCGTCGGTCCATGCAGCTATCTGCCTCCTTCTCTGCTAGGAACCTGCGCCTTCCTGGCAGGTCTTCTGGGAATGCTCTTAGGATATGCGGGCTGCTTCCTGCACACACTTAAAGGAGCAGTACACCTGTTACCTATTAGGACTCAGACTGAGTGCTGAACTGCTCTGTGCATAAAAGGCATCCTTCCAATAAGGGAGTTGCTTGAGCAACTTGTTAATTCTCTAGGATCATTGCCTCGTTCCAGATCGCACTCCTGTAGTGCTCTGCAATGGGAAGACTGTTGCCTTGCATTATACTAATACCTCTGCCTCCACAGAATCCTATGCTGTTCCTTATCCTGGATCCCTTTGGACACTCCGGAATCCACCCCTGGCTGGCTAAGCCTCTCCTCACGGAACCATCCAGATACCTCTGCTGGCTAGATCAGCCTTTTCGGGATTACACGGAGCTCCAAGGATCCTCTACACCACCAGAGCCAGTGTTCCACAGTCTCTCCGTCTCTTCTGTCTGGTCGGTATGGGTTGACTCTGCGGTCTGAGATTCGTGGCATTTAGACATCCTGGTGCTGTACTGAATTTTTATATCTTTAAACCAGAGAGTAATGTCACACAAAATAGTTAATAAATAACATTTCCCACATATCTACTTTATATTAGCACAATTTTGGAAACTATTTTTTTTCTCTTAGAAAGTTAGAAGGGTTAAACGTTCATCAGCAATTTCTCATTTTTCCAACAAAATTTACAAAGCCACTTTTTTTAGGGACCATATCACATTTGAAATTACTTTAAGGGACCTACATGAAAACACCCAAAAGTGACACCATTCCAAAAACTGCATCCCTAATGCTATTCAAAACCATAATCAAGAAAGTTTATTAACCATTCAGGTGCTTCATAGGAACAAAAGCACCATGGAACAACGTTGAGCCATGAAAATGAAAAAATACTTTTTTTCCACAAACATGTTCTTTTAGCCTCAATTTTTTCATTTCATAGGGGCAACACCTTAAAATGGACCGCAAAATGTGTTGGCCAATTTGTGTTGAGCACGTCGATCTCACACGGCAGGGCTCAAAAAGGAAGAAGCGACATTTGACAATTTAAGTGGAAAATTAGCTAAAATTGTTAGCAGGCACCGTGTTGCATTTGGAGAGCCCCTGATGGACCTAAACATTGGAGCTCCTCCATTTTTGGAAACTAGACACCCAAACGGACTTTGACTCCCAGGTGCTTCATACATTGAGCTCTGAAAATGAAAAAGTACTTCTTTCACAAAAAATGTTCTTTTTGCCTCAATTTTTTTATTTTCACAGGGGCAACAGGATAAAATTGACCCCAAAATGTGTTGCACATGTTCTCTTGAGTATGCTGATACCCCATATGAGGTGGAAAACCACTGTTTAGGCTCACAACAGAGCTCCAAAGGGAAGGAGAAACATTTGACTTTTTGAATGGAATATTAGCTGGAATTGTTAGCTGACACCAAGTCATGTTTGGAAAGCTCCTGATGTGGCTAAACAGTGGAAACCTCACTACTGGCCCCATTTTGGAATCTGAACTCCCTAAGGAATTTATATAGATGTGTGGTAAGCACTTTGAACCCCCAGTTGCTTCACAGAATTTTATAACAATGAGCTATGAAAATGAAAAAATATTTTTCTTCCACAAAAATGTTCTTTTAGTCTGAATTCTTTTCACAAGTGCAAGAGGATAAAATTATCCCTAAGTTTGTTTGACAATATGTCTTCAGTATGCTGATACCCCATATGTGGTGGAAAACCACTGTTTTGGTGCATGTCAGGTGTCAGAAGGGATGACGGGACATTTTACGAGCTTAAAGATATGAAAAGGGAATACCAAGGCAGGTATCCATCCACAGACAGCTGTTTCGGGGTGTTTGTCCCTCATCAGTGTGGAGTAGGATTCTGGCTAGGTGGAAGCAATGCCTAGTAGACCAACAACAAGAAGCAATCACTGATCTCAGGGAGACCAGTCAAAGAAAACACTGTGGGCAGCCGGCTAAAGCGCTCAAAACAGTGAATTCCTAGGCGCATTGCCCCCTGGGAATTACAAATATGCAAATAAAGTCTGTGGAGCCTCGTTTAGGAGTCTCAACACAGGACTAGACAGATATCCCTCCAGGGAAGAACCTAGCCATGGGGTGGCTCTTTGAGGAGACCACCATAGCCACCATATTAAGTGGCCCTTTGAGTCAATATCCAGATCTTTACGAGCTTAAAGATATGACAAGGAAATACCAAGGCCAGGTATCCATCCACAGACAGCTGTTTCGAGGTTTTGCTGCTAGGCAGTTAGATCCCTTTCAGTCTTGGACGCCGATGTCTGATTTCTGGTGCTGTTCCCTCGGGGCGAACCGGTATGGCTCTACTCCCTTTAACAACTCTTCCTTGCCTCCAACACTTACTCTAGGGTCCCTCACGCTGGCTAGTCACTCTCACTGGTAATGGCTTAGCGCAGCTCTGTCACCAGGATGTCTTCACAGTCCTCCCTGGAACTGCACTAACTGGCTCCACCTCCAGATCTGAATTTATAGGGGACCTTGCCTTAACTCAGTTTGTAGAGCTCCCCCTTCAGGTCTGGAGTGGAAGGTGTTGTGTGCGAGCTTACCTGATGTGGAGATCCTTCTCTGTTCCAGGTGTATCTGTGGCAACCGGATCCTGGGTGCCACATTCCCACCTAGTTAAATTCAGTACTCCTGGACTGAGGAAACACAACATTTTCAAAACATTAACAACATTATAAAGTGTACAGAGTCTCAAAAATAAAAATTACAAAAAACAATAAAATGAAAAACAGGTCCAAGGGCTCAACTGGTAAGCAGTCCAAACGGCGCTAGACCTTCCACCTCAGGCTGCGGATGAATATATACAAGAAATTTGTTGACCACTACCAGTCCTGTGGTCTACTGTTCCATGTTTTAATAAAAGTTCAATAAAAGTATAAAAGATTATGCAATAAGTCCTGCAGGCTCAATACGCTTTGTGGTTACGGGGTCAAGTGGTTGCCATAAATAAACACAGAAAAAACATATTTACATTTCTATTTTCCCTATGGGCATCTTGGCTTTGAAATCTTGGTTTCTACCTTACACCTCCAGGAACTTGCCTTCCTAACTTAATGTTCCTTCTGTACATTATTTTTACTGGCTAACTATTTACACACACCATAAAACATATATACACTTTTTCCATAAGATACTTTAGTCTCTATACCGGGTCGGGAACTGACCAAAGTTGCTATGGCAAGATCTACGCACACTGGTGCTTCATCTGGTCGGTGGGTGTTCCTAGTGCTGGTGCTGTGCGTGCACACTCTACTAGTCTGCGTGAAGATCTACGCAATATTGGTATGCCTGAGCATCTTCTTAGTCTTACCATAGGATTGGCAGGCTCACCGATAGCAGGATTTTCAGGTTCCGCTACGACAGGTGGTTATTTTGGAACTTCAACAGGCACTTCCAATCCTTCTGGGACTGCTACTGGTTGAATGAAAGTCAATAATAGTACAATTATGGCTCCATTGCACTGAGGCCAACTTTCAGGAAGATCTCCAAGAAAAATTCATATCATCTTCTCTTTCTTATCTTCTTTAGGTTGGGGTTTACAGGGGATGACTTCTTTTGGTTTCAACTGTTCAGGACATTTCTTAAGATGGTCTCTAGAAACTGCCACTGATGTCTCTCCCTTGTCTTTACTAATTAAGCACACTTTCTTGTTATCAAGTTAGAGGACAATACTGTATAGGGTTCTGCTTCCCACTGGTCGTCAAGTTTATTTAGAACCATCTCTCCAGGTATTAAGGAGCAGCTGATGCACTCTTGTTATAATCTTTCTCTTGCTTTTCTCTAATTTGGTTTAAGCTTCTTTCTACGCATTCTTGTACCTTTTTGTACTGCTCTTGGCACTTACTGTCCCAATTAGAATCAGGCAAAATGGTTTCAGGAATGACTATCCCCATCTCTAAATCAAATGGTAATTTCCCACGTCTTGCTGTCATCAACTACGCTGGTGTGCACTTACAGGGATGTTGTTGTACATGTCCACTAAGTCAGGCAACTTCTCTGGCCACACGCTTCTTTCTTCCAAGGACAAGGTTTTCAACAGCTCTATGACCACCTGGTTCATTTTCTCACACATGCCATTGGTCTGTGGTGGTATGGTATGGTGTGGTTCAGATTTTGTTACACCCATACAAGTTGCAAAACTCCTGGAACACTTCAGCTTTGAATGCAGGACCTTGATCTGTCAACACCTGCTCTGGGTACCCATGTTGTCTACAGAAGTAGGCTTGAAAGGTTCTCGCTGCGGTTCTTGCTGTCAAATCCTTTACGGGCTCTACCACCAGAAACAGAGAATAGTGGTCCATCATAGTGAGGGCATATGTATAGCCTGAGCTGCTGAGTGTCAACTTCACATGATCCAAGGCTACAAGTTCCAGTGGCTGCTTGGTGACAATTGGCTGTAGACGAGCTCTCTGACTGTCACAGTGTTTTCTTCTTAGGTTGCATGGGCCACAGTTTCTGCACCAGTTCTCAATGGCGGTTCTCATGCCAACCCAATAGAATCTCCCGTGTAACATTACCTCAAGCTTCTTCCACCCGAAGTGTCCTGCTCCGTCGTGGTACGCTTCTAGCACCATCTGGGCATTTCTCTTCGGTACCACTGTCTGCCACACCATCTCATGGGTTCAGGGGTTGATGTAACGTCTGGACAGCCTACCTCCATAGATTAACAACTTGCTCTTTTCCTTCCACAGATGCTGCGCCTCTGGTGGGGCATCTGAGCTAAGACGTGAATCTTTTGGGTTAACAGCTCTTTCACTAGGCAAACAGCCTGATAACTGTCTCCGTTTCCTCCGTGGTGAGGTAATGGATTCAACGTGGCCTCTTGACGCTTGTCTTTAGCACCTTGGTTACACTGGGATACATTGTTGCGCTGAAAAGCCGTCAGCTCTATCTCTTCTAGCTCATCCGAGTCTTCTCCTACATCTGGCAAGTGGGGCATTCTTGACAGTGCATCAGCGTTGGTGTTCTTGCGGCCTGCCTGGTACTTGATGGTGAAGTCATAGTTTGACAATCAGGCAATCCATCGTTGTTCCAGTGCACCTAGCTTCGTGGAGTCCAAGTGAGTAAGAGGATTGTTATCCGTGAAGATGGTAAACTTTGCAGCCGCCAGATAGTGCTTGAATTGTTCGGTAATGGCCCAGACTAAGGCCAGGAATTCCAGTTTGAACTGGCTGTAGTTTTCTGGGTTCCTTTCTGTAGGACGGAGCTTCGTGCTTGCATAGGCAATTACACGTTCTTTGCCCTTCTGCACCTGCGGCACCACAGCTACCAATCCCACGTTACTGGCATCTGTGTACAACACAAACAGTAGATTATAGTCAGGGTAGGCCAGGATTTCTTCACCGTCAGGGCCCACTTCATTTGTTTAAAGGAGTCTTCTTCTTTCTCACCCCATTCAAATGGAAGGCCGGAGGTCTTGCTCTTCTTGGTCTGGCCTACCAGGAGATCTTGCAAAGGCGCTGCCATTTTTGTAAAGCCCTTTATGAACCTCCTGTAGTATCCTACCAGCCCCAAGAACTGATGTACCTCTCTGACGGTTGTTGGTCTTGGCCTGTCTCTGATGACAGTGACCTTTTCATGGTCTGGTGCCACACCCTCTGTGCTGACTACATGCCCGAGATACTGAAACTTCGGCTTCAGCAAATGGCATTTTGATGGCTTTAGTTTCATACCAAACTTCAACAATGTTTCAAATACCTCAGCTATGTGCTCCAGATGTTCCTCATACGTCTTGGAATACACGATGACATCATCAAAGTACAGCAGCATGGTCTCGAAGTTTCGGTGCTCCAGGCAAAACTCCATCAGCCTTTGGAACGTTCCTGGTGCATTGCAGAGTCCGAACAGCATGCTATTGAACTCACACAGACCCATCGGCGTTGTGAACGCGGTCTTCTCCTTATCTTCTTCTGCCACGAAAACCTGCCAATACCCACTGGCAAGATCTATGGTGGAAAAGTAATTAGCAGCTTTCAATGCAGAAAGTGATTCCTCAATGCGGGGTAATAGGTAAGCATCCTTGTGTGTCATCCTTGTGTGTTATGCGGTTTATCTGACTATCCATTATTAAAGACAACACACATCCTCTTTGTGCCATCTTTCTTTCTTACTAGGACAAGTGGAGCTGCCCAGGAGCTACAAGTATCTCTAATAACCCCAACCTCCTTAATTTCCCACAACATCTTTAGCATGCTGATAGTGAGCTGGTGGTACAGGCCTGTGTCTCTCTTTCATAGGTGGATGGTCTCCTGTGGGTATGTGATGGTATACCTGTTTTATCCGCCCAAAGTTTAATGGATGCTTACTAAAGACCCATTCATATTCCTGCACTACCCAATAAACTCTGTGCTTTTGGTGAGAAGGGGTGGAATCAGTGCCGATATGCAGCTTCTGAAACCAGTCCTCCAGCTGTCCGTTGGAGCTGTTGTCCTCCGCCTGGTTGGACGGGGTCAAGTGTTCCACTGCCTGGATTGAGTTGTTGTTGACAGTGAACAGCTTGGCAATGGTAGCATATCTGAGCAGTTTGACTTCGTCCTCTCCACAGTTTAAAACTCCTACAGGTACCCTCCCCTTGCGCATATCGACTACCCCCCTGACTGTCAGGACCGTGGGCCTACTATCTGAGTACATGGGCTCTACCATTGCCTGGTAATCTTGCCCTCTGAAGCCTATTGCTACTCGACACCAGATCATCATTTCACTTCTTGGGGGCAACACAATGGGGAACGGGTCATTTACCCGTACACTGACGATTCCCCCACCGGACAACTCTACCTATTGTCTCTGCAGGAGGGCCTTGATCTCTTTCTATAGGACCCTCTGCTGTCCAGTGCTGACAGTTTCTGCAACCTGTTGGACCAACACTTTTCAATAACATTAGTGCCCAGTATCATCATTGGGTTACTTTCACGACGATCAGTATCCACTACAAAAAGTCTTTGGCCCTTCATCTCCACCCTCCCCACCTTTATTGTCACCTCCCTGAACTCTACATGCTTTACCGGCTTTCCATTAATAGCATATATAGTAAAGTCTGGATCTGGGCAAGTGAGCTCAGAATCAGCCCAAAATCTTTTGTAAAGGATATACAGGATCGTCGTCACCTGCGAGCCAGTGTCTAATAGAGCAGATGTGGGAATGCCATCTAGCACGATAGATAGGATCGGCCGTCCTTCCACATCTCATTCCTGGGGGTTGGCCCTCTGCCCCAGGGGTCACGGGTTTAAAGTACATGACCTGGCAAGGCGGCCCACCTCATTGCAACGGCAGCAGATGGGCTGTCCTGATGAGTCATAGCAGTCGTTGGGTCTTCCTCTGGACAATGGGTTCTTCCTTCCTCTAATCCATGGGACGTCCTCGAGGCTGTCGGCCAACTGGATCCTCCCTGGGGACTTGGGTTCCTGTTATAGTTACATGGCCTTCAGGAGCATGGCCACATCCCTTGTCAGCTGCTGTACCTGGGAGCACAAGTCATCGGAGGCACCAGGTGTTATAGTCTGTCCACTGGTTTCTGCTGTGGTTAAGGAAGGGGGGCCATCTCTAAGGGATAGGTGATGGCTTGCCATGGCTGAGGTGCAGGATCTGTGGTTAAAGGGGCTCACAGCGCTCTAATGGCTTTATCTGTCAGGGTTACAAAGTCTAGATTTGGGTTCTCCATAGCCCATAGACGCAGTTGCGTGTGATGGATTGGTGAATGTAGCCCCTCAATAAACTGTTCAATCAGCATTTTATCCTCCTCCCGCACACTTTCGGGGGTCTACCTGCTTCATGGCCCGCAGCGCCTCCTGGTGGCTCAAGGCATAGTCCCGTATGCTGTCCTGCGGCCTTTGCTTGCAGCTGTAGAACCTCATTCTTAGCTCAGCTACGGTACGGGTTTCAAAAGCAGTTTTTAACCTGGCAAATATCTGGGTTACTGTCCTTTTCTCTGAGTCCAGCCAGAACTTGACCTCACGCTCGGCTGCACCTGTCAGCTGCCCCAACAAGACAGACACTTTTTGCTTATCAGTCATAGAGTACATATCCAGGACATTGCGCATCTTTTCTCTAAATTCAGGGTATCTGGTTATTCAGCATATTACCAGGCCGCTCTCGGGACATACAACAGAGCAAGGGGCATGATCGGTACTACAGCTTCAGATGCCGCGGCAACTCTGGCGGCTGAGGTTCCGGCCGGCGCTGCATTCTGGAATAAGTCTAGGTCTGGGACCACTGCATCAGGAATCCCCTTGCACATCCATCCTCGTTCCCCCTAGTTAATTTCAGCCAGTCTCTCAAAAAGAAAAACAGTCTCTGGCTCCTCAGGCAGGGAGTTGAGCGCTCTCGGGTATTTCTGGATCAGGCCACTGCGCTTCATCTGCTGACGTCAGAGCACTGGGGGCTTATCTTCACGCCCTTTCGACAGTTACGCCCCCCTTCTTCTCGCTCACCATGTGGCGCAGTTATGGCGCCCCAATTTTCAGTTTGACACAGCAATACATGGCACACAGTACCCGTCAGTAACGGGCACGGGATTCTGTTCATGACGCCAGAAGCTAACCCGCCCCAGGGTCGTGGGTACTCAGTTCCAGGCATTGATTCACGGGGGATGTTACGGGGGCCTGTGCCTTTTCCCGTGGACCTGGTGGTTGCTGAAGAGGTCAGTAAAAATAATAAAACTAAAACCATTTTGTGATGCCACCTACAGTATGGTTACTGGAGCTGTAGGTCAGACCTCCGGGGTGATGGTAAGGCAGCCAGATGGTTATGCTCCCCATAGGTGGAGCGGGTCTCCCGGGGCAGTTGTAGTAGTTAGAAGATGCAGGACAGTCTATGAAGGGAGCTGGATCAAGGGCCGCAATAACAGTCACACACAGGGTTGATGTTTCTGTACCTTTACTAAAGTTGCAGGTCTAGTCCAGGGTACCGTCACTGGTCTTACAGGTCCGGGTGGTCTGGAAGCAGTTCAGGATCTCCCCACCAGGAGAGTTATGAGGCCTCCCTGCTGGCGCTGATCCCTCGGGGCGAACCGGTATGGCTCTACTCCCTCTAACAACTCTTCCTTGCCTCCGATCCTCACTCTAGAGTCCTTCACGCTGGCTAGTCACTCTCACTGGTACCGGCTTATCGCAGCTCTGTCACTAGGATGTCTTCAAAGTCCTCCCTGGAACTGCACTAACTGGCTCCACCTCCAGACCTGAATTTATAGGGGACCTCGCATAAACTCAGTTTGTAGAGCTCCCCCTTCAGGTCTGGAGTGGAAGGTGTTTTGTGCTTGCTTACCTGATATGGAGATCCTTCTCTGCCCCATGTGTATCTGTGGCAACCGGACCCTGGGGTGCCGCACTTAAAGTATACAATCCTTAACACGCACAAAGAGAACATTTATGGAAGCACAGTCATCTACATGAGGAATGAGATAAAAAGACAAGGACATGTGAACACCCAACAGAATATAATGGCCATGTGTTCTATCTCAGAGGTTTGAGTCATTCAGACATTTGGTACAATCCACAATATTAGATAAAAAAACAACAGAAATATCTAATACTAGCTGTGAGCCCGATTCTAAAGAATCAGGAGTCTAGAATCTGGAGAGAGAGAGGGAAAGAGAGAGAGGGAAAGAGAGAGAGGGAGAGAGAGAGAGGGAGAGAGAGGGAGAGAGAGAGAGATATAGATAAATAGATATAGATATAGATAGATATAGATAGATAGATATAGATTTAGATAGATAGATATAGATATAGATAGATAGATAGATAGATAGATAACTAGAAAGAAATGCTCTGCAGCACTCGGTTACTACCAAAGATGTACATGTGCTAACAAGCTATATATATATGAGAAAAAAGTTAAAAACTTACGTTTTTTCAAAAAACTCAAAATCATATCTTTTTATTCTGAAGTTCTTGGTACATACATTGGCCAATGTCTGTTTGCTCGTCGACTGCGACAAAGTGACTTCAGGTCCGACGAGTCCTACTCTGATATCCCTATCCTCCTTGTCCACCCCCCACCTCTCAGTGGGCAGACCCCATCTCAACCTTAGATCACCTGCAGTCAACAAGGGTGCAATTGCAGCATGGAGCCAGCAACTCCATAAAATACAAAGCAGAAAAAAACTGCATAGCACTCACAGACTAATGTGAACCGGTGCCAGCAGGGCTGCTGAATCAAATAACTAGAAAGAAATGCTCTGCAGCACTCGGTTACTACCAAAGATGTACATGTGCTAACAAGCATATATATATATGAGAAAAAAGTTAAAAACTTACGTTTTTTCAAAAAACTCAAAATCATATCTTTTTATTCTGAAGTTCTTGGTACATACATTGGCCAATGTCTGTTTGCTCGTCGACTGCGACAAAGTGACTTCAGGTCCGACGAGTCCTACTCTGATATCCCTATCCTCCTTGTCCACCCCCCACCTCTCAGTGGGCAGACCCCATCTCAACCTTAGATCACCTGCAGTCAACAAGGGTGCAATTGCAGCATGGAGCCAGCAACTCCATAAAATACAAAGCAGAAAAAAACTGCATAGCACTCACAGACTAATGTGAACCGGTGCCAGCAGGGCTGCTGAATCAAATAACTAGAAAGAAATGCTCTGCAGCACTCGGTTACTACCAAAGATGTACATGTGCTAACAAGCTATATATATATGAGAAAAAAGTTAAAAACTTACGTTTTTTCAAAAAACTCAAAATCATATCTTTTTATTCTGAAGTTCTTGGTACATACATTGGCCAATGTCTGTTTGCTCGTCGACTGCGACAAAGTGACTTCAGGTCCGACGAGTCCTACTCTGATATCCCTATCCTCCTTGTCCACCCCCCACCTCTCAGTGGGCAGACCCCATCTCAACCTTAGATCACCTGCAGTCAACAAGGGTGCAATTGCAGCATGGAGCCAGCAACTCCATAAAATACAAAGCAGAAAAAAACTGCATAGCACTCACAGACTAATGTGAACCGGTGCCAGCAGGGCTGCTGAATCAAATAACTAGAAAGAAATGCTCTGCAGCACTCGGTTACTACCAAAGATGTACATGTGCTAACAAGCTATATATATATGAGAAAAAAGTTAAAAACTTACGTTTTTTCAAAAAACTCAAAATCATATCTTTTTATTCTGAAGTTCTTGGTACATACATTGGCCAATGTCTGTTTGCTCGTCGACTGCGACAAAGTGACTTCAGGTCCGACAAGTCCTACTCTGATATCCCTATGCTCCTTGTCCACCCCCCACCTCTCAGTGGGCAGACCCCATCTCAACCTTAGATCACCTGCAGTCAACAAGGGTGCAATTGCAGCATGGAGCCAGCAACTCCATAAAATACAAAGCAGAAAAAAACTGCATAGCACTCACAGACTAATGTGAACCGGTGCCAGCAGGGCTGCTGAATCAAATAACTAGAAAGAAATGCTCTGCAGCACTCGGTTACTACCAAAGATGTACATGTGCTAACAAGCTATATATATATGAGAAAAAAGTTAAAAACTTACGTTTTTTCAAAAAACTCAAAATCATATCTTTTTATTCTGAAGTTCTTGGTACATACATTGGCCAATGTCTGTTTGCTCGTCGACTGCGACAAAGTGACTTCAGGTCTGACGAGTCCTACTCTGATATCCCTATCCTCCTTGTCCACCCCCCACCTCTCTGCTGGCACCGGTTCACATTAGTCTGTGAGTGCTATGCAGTTTTTTTCTGCTTTGTATTTTATGGAGTTGCTGGCTCCATGCTGCAATTGCACCCTTGTTGACTGCAGGTGATCTAAGGTTGAGATGGGGTCTGCCCACTGAGAGGTGGGGGGTGGACAAGGAGGATAGGGATATCAGAGTAGGACTCGTCGGACCTGAAGTCACTTTGTCGCAGTCGACGAGCAAACAGACATTGGCCAATGTATGTACCAAGAACTTCAGAATAAAAAGATATGATTTTGAGTTTTTTGAAAAAACGTAAGTTTTTAACTTTTTTCTCATATATATAGCTTGTTAGCACATGTACATCTTTGGTAGTAACCGAGTGCTGCAGAGCATTTCTTTCTAGTTATTTGATTCAGCAGCCCTGCTGGCACCGGTTCACATTAGTCTGTGAGTGCTATGCAGTTTTTTTCTGCTTTAGATAGATAGATAGATAGATAGATAGATAGATAGATATAGATAGATATAGATATAGATAGATAGATAGATAGATAGATAGATAGATAGATAGATAGATACAGTGTTGGCCAAAAGTATTGACACCCCTGCAATTCTGTCAGATAATACTCAGTCTCTTCCTGAAAATGATTGCAACCAAAAATTCTTTGGTATTATTATCTTCATTTAATTTGTTTTCAATGAAAAAACAAAAAAGAGAATTAAGCAAAAAGCAAAACATTGATCATTTCACACAAAACTCCAAAAATGGGCCGGACAAAAGTATTGGCACCCTCAGCCTAATACTTGGTTGCACAACCTTTAGCCAAAATAACTGCAATCAACCACTTCCGGTAACCATCAATCAGTTTCTTACAATGCTCTGCTGGAATTTTAGACCATTCTTCTTTGGCAAACTGCTCCAGGTCCCTGATATTTGAAGGGTGCCTTCTCCAAACTGCCATTTTTAGATCTCTCCACAGGTGTTCTATGGGATTCAGGTCTGGACTCATTGCTGGCCATCTTAGAAGTCTCCAGTGCTTTCTCTCAAACCATTTTCTAGTGATTTTTGAAGTGTGCTTTGGGTCATTGTCCTGCTGGAAGACCAATGACCTCTGAGGGAGACACAGCTTTCTCACACTGGGCCCTACATTATGCTGCAAAATTTGTTGGTAGTCTTCAGACTTCATAATGTCATGCACACGGTCAAGCAGTCCAGTGCCAGAGGCAGCAAAGCAACCCCAAAACATCAGGGAACCTCTGCCATGTTTGACTGTAGGGACCGTGTTCTTTTCTTTGAATGCCTCTTTTTTTCTCCTGTAAACTCTATGTTGATGCCTTTGCCCAAAAAGAGAGAACACTCTTCCAAAACGTTTTAGGCTTTCTCAGGCAAGTTTTGGCAAACTCCAGCCTGGCTTTTTTATGTCTCGGGGTAAGAAGTGGGGTCTTCCTGGGTCTCCTACCATACAGTCCCTTTTCATTCAGACGCCGACGGATAGTACGGGTTGATACTGTTGTACCCTGGGACTGCAGGGCAGCTTGAACTTGTTTGGATGTTAGTCAAGGTTCTTTATCCACCATCCGCACAATCTTGCGTTGAAATCTCTTGTCAATTTTTATTTTCCTTCCACATCTAGGGAACTTAGCCACAGTGCCATGGGCTTTAAACTTCTTGATGACACTGCGCACGGTAGACACAGGAACATTCAGGTCTTTGGAGATGGACTTGTAGCCTTGAGATTGCTCATGCTTCCTCACAATTTGGTTTCTCAAGTCCTTAGACAGTTCTTTGGTCTTCTTTCTTTTCTCCATGCTCAATGTGGTACACACAAGGACACAGGACAGACGTTGAGTCAACTTTAATCCATGTCAACTGGCTGCAAGTGTGATTTAGTTATTGCCAACACCTGTTAGGTGCCACAGGTAAGTTACAGGTGCTGTTAATTACACAAATTAGAGAAGCATCACATGATATTTCTAAGGGTGCCAATACTTTTGTCCACCCCCTTTTTTATGTTTGGTGTGGAATTATATCCAATTTGGCTTTAGGACAATTCTTTTTGTGTTTTTTTCGTTGAAGACAAATTAAATGAAGATAATAATACCAAAGAATTTATGATTGCAGTCATTTTCAGGAAGAAACTGAGTATTATCTGACAGAATGGCAGGGGTGTCAATACTTTTGGCCAACACTGTAGATAAATATGGATATAGATAGATAGATATAGATAGATAGATAGATAGATAGATATAGATAGATAGATATAGATATAGATAGATAGATATAGATAGATATAGATAGATAGATATAGATAGATACATATAGATAGAAACATAGATACATACATATAGATAAAGATAGATATAGATAGATATAGATATTGATAGATAGATAGAAAGATATAGAGATAGATAGATAGATATAGATAGATATAGATATCGATAGATAGATAGAGATAAATAGATAGGTGAGTCGTTGCAGCCGCGGAAAGTCCGGCACGTAGGTCCATTGGGATAGAGATATAATAGACGACTTTGAGTTTCACATTTACGGCTGAAAGTGAGGCGCTATTCTCATTGGTCGCCGGCAGCACACAGCGACCAATCAGAATAGTGCCTCACTTCCCATAGAGATATAATGGACGACTTTGAGTTTCACATTCAGCGCTAAAAGTGAGGCGCTATTCTCATTGGTCGCCGGCAGCACACAGCGACCAATCAGAATAGCGCCTCACTTCCCATAGAGATATAATGGACGACTTTGAGTTTCAAATTTACCGCTGAAAGTGAGGCGCTATTCTCATTGGTCGGCGCCAGCACACAGCGACCAATGAGAATAGCGCCTCATTTTCCATAGAGATATAATGGACGACTTTGAGTTTCAAATTTACCGCTGAAAGTGAGGCGCTATGCTGATTGGTCGCTGTGTGCTGCGCCGACCAATCAGAATAGCGCCTCACTTTCCATAGAGATACATAGCGGTGTTTAGAGGAATTTATGGCCGGGCCCTTGGTTCTATTTTCGGCCACGGCGCTCGGCGGTTGTCGGTCGTCACCGGGGCGGGAGACTCGCCCCTGCAACGGCTCGCAATGGCTGCCGGCGACCAATGAGAATAGCGCCTCACTTTCAGCCGTAAATGTGAAACTCAAAGTCGTCCATTATATCTCTAAGGCAAGTGAGGCGCTATTCTATCTATATGTATCTATCTATCTATATGTATCTATCTATCTATATCTATCTATATATCTAACTATATATATCTATCTATATCTATCTATCTATATCTATATCTATGTATATCTATCTATGTATATCTATCTATGTATATCTATCTATCTATATCTATATATCTATCTATCTATATATCTATCTATCTATCTATCTATCTATCAATCTATCAGATAGATAGATAGATGGATATAGATAGATAGATGCATATAGATAGATAGATAGATAGATAGATAGATAGATAGATATAGATAGATAGATATACATAAATAGATAGATATAGATAGATAGATATAAATATAGATATAGATCTAGATAGATAGATAGATTTTCTATATCTATCTATCTATCTATCTATCTATATCTATCTAACGAAGCGGCCATTGCGAGCCGTTGCAGGGGCGAGTCTCCCGCCCCGGCGACAACCGACAAGCTCCGAGCGCCGTGGCCGAAAATAGAACCAAGGGCCCGGCCATAAATTCCTCTAAGCACCGCTATGTATCTCTATGGAAAGTGAGGCGCTATTCTGATTGGTCGGCGCAGCACACAGAGACCAATCAGCATAGCACCTCACTTTCAGCGGTAAATTTGAAACTCAAAGTCGTCCATTATATCTCTATGGGAAGTGAGGCGCTATTCTCATTGGTTTTTGTGTGCTGGCGCCGACCAATGAGAATAGCGCCTCACTTTCAGCGGTAAATTTGAAACTCAAAGTCGTCCATTATATCTCTATGGGAAGTGAGGCGCTATTCTGATTGGTCGCTGTGTGCTGCCGGCGACCAATGAGAATAGCGCCTCACTTTCAGCCGTAAATGTGAAACTCAAAGTCGTCCATTATATCTCTAAGGCAAGTGAGGCGCTATTCTCATTGGTCGCCGGCAGCACACAGCGACCAATCAGAATAGCGCCTCACTTCCCATAGAGATATAATGGACGACTTTAAGTTTCACATTTACCGCTGAAAGTGAGGCGCTATTCTCATTGGTCACCGGCACCACACAGCGACCAATCAGAATAGCGGCTCACTTCCCATAGAGAAGAACAACAGGGAGATCACTATTAAGCCTGCAGACAAAGGTTGGGCTATTGTTCTCCTGGATACAAAGGACTACGTCAAAGAAGCACACAGACAGCTGATGGATTTACAATACTACACCAAACTGGACGAGGAGCCAACTCCAAAATATATGAGGGAGTTGAGAAGACTCATCAAATGTTTAGGTACAGATTCCACAAACCTTCTGGACTTAATTCCTGAGGATCCAAGGGTGGGAGTTTTCTATATGCTTCCCAAGATTCATAAACCAGGTAACCCAGGGAGACCCATCATCTCAGGGGTGGGAACACTCACTGAAAGAATCTCTGGGTGGGTGGAAAATGTCCTTAAACCACTGGTAAGGAGGACAGACAGCTATATACAGGACACAACGGACCTTCTAATTAAGCTCTCTACAATAGGTCCCCTCCCCGAGAGTACCATCTTAGCCACCATGGATGTGGAGTCATTATATACTAACATCCCACACGAAGATGGACTTACTGCCTGCCGACTGTTTCTTGAAGTCAATGGATCCCTTCTGAGTCAGTTCTAAAGCTCACCAGATTTATCCTCACCCACAACATTTTCTCTTTTGGTGAAGAGCTGTATTTACAACACACCGGAACTGCCATGGGAAGCAAAATGGCCCCCCAGTATGCCAACCTCTTCATGGCTAAACTGGAAAATGACTTTTTAGCCTCCTGCCCCATCAAACCCTTGGCGTACTTCCGTTTCATTGATGACATCTTATTAATCTGGACTGAAACTGAACATGAACTTCTAAAATTCCATGACAAGTTCAACCAATTTCATCCCAGCATAAACCTGACACTGGACCACTCAAAAACAGAAATCAACTTTCTGGATACCACCTAAAAATTCTAAATGGTTCATTCCAGACACCAGTATATCGGAAACCGATTGACCGTCCCACATACCTCAGATAGGACCATTTCCACCCGAAACACATAAAAAAATCGATTGTCTACAGCCAGGCCCTCAGATATAACCATATTTGCTCCAACCCAGTGGAAAGGGATGAACACTTAAACCAGCTAAAAAAGACATTTTTAAACCAGGGCTACCACCCCTCCTCCTTTGAGGATCAGATCATTAAAGCCACAAGGATCCCTAGAAGTCAAGCACTCCAATACAGAGAAAAAGAAGAGAACCAACGTCTTCCCCTGGTGGTGACCTACAACCCACAGCTTGAGGTACTAAGGAAAACTGCCAGGAAACTTCATCACATCCTACACAAGGATGACCGACTTAAAATATTATTCAAAGACCCTCCCTTGCTGTGCTATAGGCAGCCTCCCAATGTAAGAAACATCATGGTCCGAAGTTTGATGCCTTCGGATACACCAAAAGGAACTTATCCATGCAATGTGAAGAGCTGCAAGACCTGTGCTCACATAGAGACCAGAGACAGAATACAGATCCCCAACACACAGCAGGATTATAAGATTCCTGGGACTTTCACATGCTCCTCTTCCAATGTGGTATATTTAATTATGTGCACCATGTGCCCAGTAGGTTCTTTCTATGTTGGTGAGACTGGACAGCGTCTAAGAGCAAGGATGAGGTCTCATCGTCACACAATTACACACAAAAAAATCAATTTTCCAGTAGCGGAGCATTTTTCTGGCCAGGGACATAACATTGATAATATGAAGGTTTTAATTTTGAGAGGTAATTTCAAATCCCAAAAACATCGAAGAGTCTGTGAATCCAAGCTAATTAGAAGTTTCAATTGTATACAGAATGGACTGAACATTGCTGATGGTTTTATGGCTCATTACCACGTCTAAACAATGTTGTTCAAAGACATGGGAATCTTAGACACCAAGTTTTCTTATAATTTAGTGTCCTAGAGACTTTATGACCACTGGGCCTGGCTGATTGAAGATCCTCTCCAAGGCTGTTTGTTTATTTTGCCAAATGTCCAGCCTTTGTAATGTTTATTTAGTCAAATGTCCAATCATTTTAGTTGTGCATGCATATATTTTGAGTTTCATTCAATACCTTGTCATACCATGCCTGATGAAGAGACCTGAGTCGTCTCGAAAGCTCGCCTTATAACATCATTTATTTTATTTTTGTTAGCCATTAAAAGGTATCACAACTACAAGATTTGTATCTTGTTTCTCACACTGAGAGCAATCAACATTTTCTATCTCAGAAAAACACTATCAGAATATGTACATTAAAGGCGAGAGTCATACCATGCAAAAGCATCAAATGCTGTGGCTCTGCTGTGAGCGTGATCCAAGTGTCATGCACCTGTGATCTGATCCAGCGATCAGATCAAAGGTGCAGGGGAGGAGAGATTAATTTTTCCTTCTCCTCCATTGCCAGTATCAGCGTATTTCGCACTGCACTCGGATGTCATATGAATGCTGTGCTATGTTTTACTTACACCCATAGATTTCTATCGGTCTGGTTGAGCCAAGATTCGCTGAAAATCACAGCATGATGCAATTTTTTTCCTCAGTCCGATTATGGCTGAGAAAAAAATTGTAGATCTGAGCTGAAATTTAGTTTTACATAGGGCCAAGTGTAATGCGAGATTGTCTCTCATTGCACTTGTGCGAGTCAAATGCCATTATGACTCTGCCCAAACACAGATGAGGTTAAGGCATAAGATATAAGAAATGTCTTGTGTATTTCTATTAAATTTTAATGTTTACTTTTGTATTTACTAAAAAAGATAACACATCGGAGAAATAGCATAAGTGTGGATATACACATTAAATATACCGTATATTTTTAAATAAAAACAAAATGCTGCCCAAAGCCTGTAAAATAACTTATGCTGAGAACTTACAACTCTGCCCTTCATCTCGCTAAACAAATCTACTTCACTACCCTGATCTCCTTACTATCCAATAATCTAAAGAAACTCTGACATCTTTCACTCTCTCCACATTCCTAAAGTGCAGGCCCCCATCACTGACCTGTGCTGATGATCTGGCTTATTACTTCACAGAGAAAATAGCAAACATAAGCCAGGAAATCATCTCCCAGCCTACAAGCGCTGCTACTCCCATTCCCCCCAACATATCCTCTGGCTCACTCTCCACATTTGACCCAGTCACAGAAGACGAAGTCTCAAGGTTCCTCTCTTCCTCTTGTCTCACTACAAGCACCACTGACCCAATCACCTCACACCTACTCCAGTCTCTCTCTCCAATGGTCACCACTCACCTAACCAAAATCTTCGATCTCTCCCTCTCTTCTGGCATCTTTCCCTCCTCCTTCAACACTCTATCATTACTCCATTATTAAAGAAAACTTATCTTGACCCATCCTGCACTAATAACTGCAGACCAGTCTGCAATCTCCCTTTCATCTCTAAACTCTTGGAGCGCCTGATCTACTCCTGCCTCACCCGTTACCTCTCCGCTCACTCTCATCTAGATTCATTACAGTCTGGTTTCCGCCCCTACATGCTACAGAAACTGCCTCATCAAAGTGACTATTGACCTTCTGACGGCAAAACTTAATTGTGACCACTCTCTGCTTATTCTTCTTGACCTCTCTGCATCTTTAGACACAGTTGACCACATCTCTAACTTGCTGCACTCCATCGGCATAAAGGACACCGCTCTCTCTTGGTTCTCTTCCTATCTTTCTGACTGCTCCTTCAGTGTATCATTTGCTGGATCCACTTCCTCTCCTTTTCCTCTCATTATTGGAGTCCTTCTGGGCTCAGTCCTCGGCCCTCTTCATTTTTCTATCTACACAACCCCAATTGGACAGACCCTCCGCAGATTTGGCCCACATCATCCCTTGACCTCACCCCGTTGTATTACAGAACGCTAATAACTGTCCAGTTTCCAACATCATGTCCGCTCTCTATCTAAACCTCAATTTTTCCAAAACTGAACTTCTTCTGCTGCCACCCTCCTCTAACCTCCATAAATCTGACATCTCCCACTCAGTGTGCGGCACCACGATAACGCCTAGTCAGATGGCTCCCTGTGTGGGTGTTATGTTTGACACCGATCTTTCCTTCACCTCCTAGAACATATCTTCCCCCACCCTACTGTATCCCAACCCGCCCCTCGTAGACTTTGAGCCCTCGTGGACAGGGTCCCTGCCCCTCCTGTACCTGTACGTCCCAATCGCCTAGATTTAGTGTACTTGTTCTTGTGTCCCTTATAGTCATGTAAAGCGCCATGGAACCTAATGGCGCTATATAAATAAATAATAATAATAAAAATCTCTAAAATCCGCCCTTTTCTCACCATGGAAACATCGTCACCCTAATCCACTCCCGTCTTGATTATTGTAATTCTTTATTAACTGGCCTCCCCCTCTTCAGTCCATCCTTAATGCAGCAGCCCGGGCCACCTGTCTGGCTAACCATTACTCAGACGCTTCTGTTCTGTGCCAGTCATTGCACTGGCTACCCATAAACTATAGGATCCATTTCAAATTGCTTGTTCTCACTCACAAAGCTCTAAAGACCGGGTTACACGCTGGGATGTCCCAGCGATCTGACCAATGATTGGGATCACTGGGACATTGCTGTATGATCGCTGGTCAGCTGTCCTACAGGCAGACTCACCAGGGAGAACGCTGGTAACCTGGGTACACATCGGGTAACTAAGAAAAACTGCGCTTAGTTACCCAATGTTTATCCTGGTTACCATGTCCCAGCGTGTACTGTGCGGAGCTGGGCATCAGCCGGGAGGTCATTGATCGTTGGTCTCCCGCTGTCACACACGCCGATACTAGCTGCCCAGCAGGAGACCAACGATCGAAAAACGGCCCTGGCCATTCCGCAACGATCAGCGAGCTGATCGCTGATCATTGCAGGATGTCACACGTAGCGACACCGCTACAAGGTCGCTGCAACATCACAAATTGCAGAGACATCGTTAACAATGTTGACACGTGTAAACCGGCCTTTAACAGCGCAGCATCTCCCTACCTCTCCACCCTCATCTCGCTCTATCACCCCACCCGTTCTCTTCACTCTGAAAGCGACTTTAGACTAACCTCTGTATTAATCCAAATCTCCCACTCCCGGCTCCAAGACTTCTCCCGAGCTGCACAAATTCTCTTAAATGCTCTACCCCAAGAAATAAGGTCTATCCACAACTTAAATACTTTCAGGCGCTACCTAAAAACTCATCTTTTCAGAGAGGTCTATCTTGCTCACTAAGCAAAGTCACTTCGAAGCTTATTCACTCCACCAGACCCAAAAACATTACAAAGGATGGCTGGTGACCACTCATGTAGCTTTTATCTATTCCCCATTTCCTGAAGTTGGCTGTACCATCATTGTAAATAAGCAATTGTAATTTGTGTCACCCCCACCTCATTGTTAGATTGTAAGCTCTTATGAGCAGGGCCATCATTATTTTGCATTATTTATTGTATTCTTTGATAACTCTTACTTATGACTGTTTGTATATGAACCTCTGAATTGTAAAGCGCAGTGGAATATGTTGGCACTATATAAATCAAGATTATTATTATTATTATAATTATTATTATTATTATTATTATGAAAAGTATAAAACCTTGAAATATAGTATTGCCTAGCTCCAACCTTGCAGATTTATAGTCATGAAGCTAGACAAAAAGTGAAGTGGACTGATAGAAATGTGGGAGTGGTAGTAAATGTGATGTGGCATATCTCCCAGCAATCAGGAAGCTTGTAAATAATAAAGTAAAGAAATAGAAAGTGATGTTCTCACAAATATATATCTGCAGGCTGCTGTACCACTAGAAATTCTCCTGTCACTTCTGAATATTTAGCTTTGGGGGCTCTTGTTTGAGAAGATCTTTTGATGATAAACAGGTTGCACATATTAAGAAAAAAGGGAATGTAGAATTCCCAGACATGAGCAACTAAATTTTAATTACATCTAAGCAAAACCTATGTGTATTGTATAGTCAACAAAGCATGTATTCTTTCATTAACCCCTTCCAAACATATGACATTCTACTAGTCATATGCCAGGTCCTTGTCTTTGATCAAGGCTCCTTAAGATGAGCCTGTATAATTCCCAGTGGATGATGACTGTGTTACATTTCACCACACTTGGTTTTTTTCCCATCTTCCAGTATATTGAATGGTAAAAAGAATATTGCTATTCAAAACTACTACACAAAAAAACAAGACCTCATATACCGTAATTTGATTTCTCTATCAATTTACAATGGTGAAATCTACAAATAAGTCTGTGAAGTCAATTGCAAAACCCAACAACTCCGCTACTCAAGTAGATTTAGATACGTTCTTAAAGAAACAAGCCGGTATGTCCTCAATATCTAAAGTATCCAGGCAGTTACTCGTTGATGACCATACAGAGTCAGAACCCGAGAGCGAAACAGAAATAGAGGACACAACCAAAAATCCTCAAGTTACTAGATCTTTTATTAAAAGGATTCTGAGTAAAGCACTAGAGCTGGTGGTCAAAGACTTATCTGATATTAAACAAGACCTCGAACAATTGGATCAAATCATTAGAGTCATCCCACTCAGAGGTGGTTCAACACTCCAATTCTACCCTATTAGGCCTCCAATAGCATGATGACCACCTCAATCAGATCTTCACGATCCTAGAAGATCATGAGAATAGGGATAGACGTAATAACCTACGCTTGAAAGGGATCCCTGAATCGATTAACCATGACGCTTTAGTCCCAACCATCATGGATGTTTTCCGCTCTATTCACTCATCAGATGACCCTACAACCATGGAAATAGCGAGGGTCCACAGGATGCTACGTCCAAAGCCGAGCTCAGACGAACCTCCAAGGGACCTAAAGTAAATAAAACAGTGCATCAAGCTTGATAAAGATCTCTGATTGAAACATCACTTGCTTGGGGGCAGAAATAAAAAAGACGCATTGAAGAATACCAACCGGTGAGGCGCTGTCTTATTTACTTTATGTAGCTATGTGGTCCAGGATGGACTCCCTGGAAGTGGACGTGCTCCTTACTATGGGTAATAATACACCCAGTGAAGCCGTGGTGCTGTGATTCAGTTTTTCTTGAACCTCCAAGGGACATCATATGCCGTTTTCCCGACTACAGGACTAAAGACCTTGTACTACGTAGAGCCAGGAAGCGACCAGCATAACGTGCAATGATTCGACGATCCATATTTATCAAGACATTTAGGTGATTATCTTAACTAAACAAAGGCTTTTAAAACCCTTCACCTCGGCCCTACAACAAAAACACTTTCCGTACCGATGGCTCTTTCCATTTGACATTTCTATCACTGCCAACAAGAAGAGACTTCAAGGGAGAACCTCTGTGGACATTAAAAAGATCTGCATGGAGGTCAATATAGTGGTAGACCAATACCCCAACCTGGAAGTGGTTAACTCGGCCTATATGTTGAAACCGCTCCAACACCCTCCCCCGTGGCTAATAACTTTGACACCTAAGTAACAAAGATCTAAATGCCGGTCTGCTAAAGCAGTTGGGGTCTGTGATGGAGATGACCCAACCGGCTGAAGGGACTCTGTGAGACTCTTACCCATTATACACTCTCTTTCTCAATCTGAATGAGGACTTCCCGAGCTCGAAACACCATGAAGAATTTTATATGACTGAAAGCTTCCCTTTTTTGACTTTTATGTTAGTAGACTATACAGACTTAAGTAAATACAAAAGCTGCAATCTTCTGCTGATCACCATATCAGACTTACATCCCCCCCTCCCCACCCCCATACCCCCCTACCCACCCCAGTTCTTGTTGATGGTCTAATTTAAACCTTATATGCAGCTTATAATTTTGATGCCTAAATCACAGAGATCTAAATACCAGTCGGCCAGGTTTGTCAAGACCCACGATGGAGATGATCCAACTGGCTGAATGGTCGTTATGTGACTCTTATTTGTTATACATTTTCCTCCCTACTTCAAAAGAGAACCTCACGAGCTTGGGTGACCACACAGATACTTATTGATCCGCGAGCTCTCTTCTCTTTGACTCTTATGCTTGTTGACTATACAGACTTAAGTATACATAAAAGCTGCAATATCCTTCTGTTCAACATATTAGACTGATATCCCCTTCTCCCCACCTTCCCACACCCATACCCTCTCCAACTTCCTCAATTCTTGTTGATGGTCTAAGTTTAAATTTATATGTAAAATAATGCATAGAAACTTTAGTGTTACAGTTAATTGATATGCTATAGAGACTAACCCTTCAGTCTCTCAGTTTCAATGTTCGAACCTACTTTGTTTAGACTGTGCCTGACAATGAACGGTCCGCAACAACGCCCTTTATGGGTTTTATGGCTACCAGGCTTTTTTGTGACATTTCATTCACTAAGTTTTGTTTACTATCTCTAGAAATTCTATCTTCCTTCCCCTTTTCCTCCCCCTATGCCCTTTCCTTATCCTCATTATTCTCGGATTCCATGGGAGAAATACGATCGCTACAAGCAACACAACCACAATATCTACCATGACATCAATATATAAGTTATTCCATGTTGTTTCTCATAATGTGCACGGCCTTAACTCTCCGATCCCCAGGTCACAAACATTACACTATTTCAAGAAGACTAGGTATGACATCATATTCTTGCAAGAAACTCACTTTGTGGAAGGAAAAAACCCCAATTTTGAGAAATGTTTTTACAATACATGGTACCATGCTTACTCACCCAAAAAGGTGCTACTTGAGTTGCGATTGCTTTTGCAAGGGATACCCCCTTTCTCTTGCATGATAGTCTAGTTGATCCCGAAGGTCGTTACATATTCATAAAGGGCCTTCTTGGGGATAACATGGTGACGCTGGGAAATTTATACACCCCCAACAAAACCCATTTAAAATGGGTGCGAAGGGTCCTTCATAAACTCTCCTTATTTAAATAGGGTTCTGTCCTGTTGGGTGGAGATTTAAATGTAGCATAAGAACTCCTCCTGGACACCTCATCCAAGAGAAGCAATGTCTCTTTACGAGATTTGGCTCAAATTAATCTTCCCTCCATTCTATGGGACTAGTAGATGCATGGAGGCACTTCCACCCCAGGATAGAACCTACACGTATTACTCTCACCCACATAATAATTACCATCGTATTGACTACTTGTTTATATCTAGAAATGTTTTCCCCACTGTCTCTGATGTGGATATTCTCCCAGTATTATATTCGGACCATGATATGGTGTCGATGAAACTAGAGTTCTGTAAATCCTTCCCTAATTTTAGAACCTGGAGACTAAACAAATCTCTTCTTTTCTCAGATAGTGTTAAAACCAAAATTCAGGCGGCCATTAAAGACTATTTTTCTGCTAATACCACTCCTGATGTAGACCCGACCATAATCTGGGAAGCTCACAAGGCCACAATTAGGGGTACAATCATATCCGCGGCATCGTATATCAATAAACAAAAGAGAACAAAAGTAGAGACCTTATATAGGGAAATAGCCCACCTGGAAACTCAACACCAACGTACGCTTATCTCTGATACACTGACCCAACTAACTAAATGTAGACAACACCTAAAAGATCTGCTTAATAAGCAAGCTGCTAAATATTTCACTAATTGGAGGAATCGTCTCTTGGTTCATGGAGACAAGGCATCCAAACTCATGATTTTGTTAATTAAGCGACGACAATCTCGTACGTTTATACACAAAATCAAAATAGACACAGGTCAAATAACACAGAACTACTACCAAATAGTAAAGGCTTTTTTGACCTTTTACAAAAGACTTTACCAGCTACGGCTCAATGAGCCAGAGACGACAATAGCCCAAAGAAAAAAAGACATAGACTTTTTTCTTTCCTCACTATCCCTACCGTAACTATCTAAAAATCAACAATTATGACTATCTGCACCCTTTGACTACTTAGAACTCCAGTCCATCCTGTCGAAGAGCCCAAAGGGAAGTCACCGGGACCAGTTGGTTTCCTGATTCTTGACTACAAGACATTTCTCACGGATTTAAGTCCCAATTTATTAAAGATGTGCAATGTAGTATTAAATCGAAGCTCTCTCCACTCTCAGTTCCTTGAAGCACACATTTCTCTTTAACATAAGGAGGACAAGGACCCCACTCTGTGTGGGAGCTATAGGCTTATCTCCTTGCTTAATGTTGATTTGAAAGTTTACGCTAGCTTAATAGCAAGTCGTCTAACAGGTCTGTTGCCTCAACTTGTCACTCCGAAGCAGACAGAATTTGTGCAAGGGAGAGAGGGGAGAGACAATGCAAGTAGAGTTTTACATTTAATACAATACGCGAAAGTACATAATAAACCCCTAGTCTTCCTGGGCACAGATGCCGAGAAGGCTTTTGACAGGGTGGACTGGACATTTCTTTATCAGCCTTTTGCTTCCCGCTACCCATAATAGAAGCGATATTTAAAATGTACACCTAACTGTCGGTGAGACTATAAGTTAATATCATGCTCTGAGACCCCTTTCTGATCCAGAACGGTACGAGGCAGGGGTGCCCTCTGTCTCCGCTTTTATTTGTGCTGGTCATGGAACCCCTTTTACGAAGCATTCAACTAAACAAAGAGATTCAGGGCGTCCAAATACGAAAGGTCCATCACAAATCAGCTGCGTACGCTGACGATCTTCTAGTGATCCTCTCTGAACCTGATAGGGGTATCACTGCCTTCGTACAAACCTTGGAAAATTATGGATATCTCTCAAACTACAAAATTAATCTATCAAAATCGGAGGCTATGAGCTTGAATGTTACCAAAGCTTCTGTTTATAGATTCAAAAAAAAATACCCATTTAAGTGGCTACCCGGTATATTACGCACTTAGGCATTAAAATCGGGCGCACAGCCAAAGATCTTCTCACCCTCAATGTCTCGCCAGCACTGGAGTGGGAAATGGAAATGGTTAAATCATGGAAAGTCCCCTTTCTATCTTGGATCGGGAGTAAAAATTTACTCAAAAGTGTAATATTACCGAAATTCCTATACCTATTCCAGATGTTTCCATTACATATCCCAGAACGAATCTTGAACAAGATCCACTCCTTTTTCCTAAACAATATATGGAATAATAGGCGTCCCACAATAAACTTTCAGACCCCTACGTTGCCACGTGACCAAGGAGGTATGGGCGCCCCAGATATATATAAATACTATAAAGCAGCTATGTTCACCAGAATACTGGAATGGGTCCGACAGTCTCCAAATAAATTATGGCTCTCGATTGAAGAACACTCGATTGAAATACCATTACGATCCCAAGCTTTACTGTTAGACTTTCAAGATAAATCCCATCCTCCTGCAAACACCCTGACAAGAGCGGTTGCCAATCTATGGAAAAAAGAACATTCCAGACTGATACCTCCCCTATCTCCTATTCTTACTCTTCAAGATGTTACTGGTTCTCTGCTATTAAAATCTCTGGTTAGCAGTAATTTAGAATCTGCCCCTTCTTATTCACCTCCCATCCCGATTGACCAAATGTTCCTAGATGGAGCGCTGTTTTCTTACAAAAAAAGTGAAGCAATCTGAATGACTGCCCACTATATCCTTTCTACAGTATAATAGATTGAAAGATTATATCCATAAACATCTGAAGCAACTAAATCTACTCCGGCCCTTAACTCTCTTTGAGCATTTATGTGTACAAACACAAACGTCCCATAAAATATTATTTTGTATCTACAAACAATTGATAAATGAGAATTCTCATGTCAAAAGAGCTTTCCTGGGCCTATGATTTGTGTGTTCAATTCCTTGGATGCACAGATTAAACAGATATACTGCAGATCACATGGACCCTCTCCCTGTGTGAAAGTCCAGGAGAACTCTTATAAAGCGGTATCCCGCTGGTACCGTACCCCAATACTACTACACAAATGGCACACCTCCACATTAGAACAGTGCTGGAGATGTAATCTAGATATTGGGTCGTACTTGCATATCTGGTGGCTATGTCCTCATATACAACGATATTGGGAAAAAGTAACGGAGATAATTTCAGACCCCATAAAGCACTTCTCAACCTCTCCATATGGCCAAAAAGATTCTTCATCTTCCTGATTAGCTTCCAATATAATAGCTGCAAGCAAACTCCGTTGGAATTCTAACCAAATTCCTACCAAATCTCAAGTCCTCCAGGAAGTGGACACTTTATATCATCAGCAGAAACAGCAGCTCTTTCTTTCTGCTCATACCCTCTCTTTGAGAAAACTTGGACACCGTGGCTATACTACAGGTCAACACCAGAATTTTTGTCAACCTTTGCAACCACATAAACTTCCCCACAGTCAAAACCTGAATTAACCTTACACTAACAATGATAACATACTACAACAAGGTAATATGCTTACGAGGTAATAATGATACTCCCATGGAACCATTCCCTGACCACCAACCCCTTCCTTTCCCTACCTACCCACCTTTCCTTTCTAAAATCCATTTCTTTCTTTACACTCTATCTCTCCTTCGTAGTCCCCTTCGAACTCTTATTTAATAACCTTTTTCTTCTTCCTTATTAATAGCCTGACAAGTTGATGTAATTGTTCGCTAAATATTGTGAATCTCTTCTTTATACATGCATAACTCCATTAGGCTAATGTTCTCGGAGATGTCTGTTTCTCTTCTTTTTTCTGTATGAGAACTTTATATTATATGCAACGTTTTTCTTTTGTTCAATAAAAAGAACATTAAAACAAAAAAGAAAGATCTTTGCGGCTGCAGGCCATTGTGGATTGCGAATCTGCAGGTAATTTTGCTGATGCCATTGTTGCAAAAAAATCTTTGTTTACCTATGTCGCACCCCCAGGGGCCTGGGTACTCAGAGCCGGACCATTATGTCTCTGGGATGCCACGGCGGCAATGAAAAAAAGGGGTTTAATAAAGTTTATTGTGTTTGTGACGTCACCCGTGGGTCATGGTCAATGTGGCCACTGCTGCCGTGGAATCCGCCGAGGATGATGGTAGTGGCAGCAGACGGGATGGTGAGGCCTCCGAGGGTAGGGCTTTGTCCCCGGGCAGTTATAGGGATGCCGCGTGCCTGTTATAGGGATGCCGCGTGCCTGGAATGCTGCGCATATCTTCGCTCCGCCTCTCCTCCAGCCAGCACACGTAGGAGTCAGGAGGGCACCTCTCAGCAGGTGCCCGCTGCTTTCTACACAGCAGCTGAAGCAGCTGAAGCAGTCAGTATGCTGGTCCGCAGGCGAGCCCTGGTTGAACACACTTCGAATAACAGTCTCAGACAAATTTTGAGTTGGCGGGTACTTTACTCCCGACACCACAGCACAGTCTCAGCATTTAACAGTTCCTTTTAAACTTGCTGCGGACCGGGAACCCACACAACTACGGGCTCGGGCTCTCACTGCAGCTGGGATGGTTCCTCCGCATCACTCCCTCTCAGTATACCTTTCAAGCCCTCTGTTCTCTACACTCCATCGCATACGGGTTCGGTCCGGCCGTCACAGGCTCTGCAATGATATGTCCCACACTCTGGGCCACTAGCCCTAGTACGATGGCTTTGTCCTACTCCGTACCGATAGTTGGGTCTCGAGACATAGAGCTCCCGCACCCCACCGGGTGTCTCGTGGTTAGGGGCTTGAAGTGTCTCCGGCCACATCTATAGAGCTGGCACTCTGGTTCTCTGGCCCAGCAACCAGTGACCCGGGTTAGTCGAGCTCACCTGGCTCCTTCTAGCTTTCCACGGGTTCAGCCTGGGTTCCCAACAGGCCATTAATGTATAAGGACACTGGGCCCTGTTGTTCTCTCTGTCTGCGACACTAGCTGAAGGGTGTCTCGGCTTGGGGATCTTTCCCTCTTCCTCACCCTCGGGGAATGCTCTCTCCCAAAGAATGCTCTCTCCCAGGGAATGCTTCCTCCAACTTAGTGTTCCTGTGTTTTACCACAGTTCCTCCACCCCTTTGTCCGGGTTCTCTCTACTTCCCACCCACACGTAGCTACTTCCACCAACCCTCGCCTGGCATGAAGTGACTTAGGCTCAGGGTCAGAGTGTGTGTGTGTGGGTGTTTGTGTTGAGTGACTGCCCTGCCTATCCCAACTGCAGTTCACCCTGTGGCCACCTGGTTGCAGGGGCGCCACACCTATGCTAAAATTTAGCCTTCCTATACGGATCACTGCTGCAGATGATACATATTATAGTATATTTTGTCCAAAGAAGGCTTTCAAATGGGCCCCTCTAAAGTTCAGCCCATTAAAGAGTGGGTGCAATCTAAGTCCTTGAAAGCCTTGCAGCGCTTTTTTGGATTTGCTAATTATTATCACAAAATTATTAAAAAGATCTCTAAGATAGCCAAACCACTCATGGATTTGACTAAAAAAGAGGCAGATGTGGTTAACTGGAAGCCTGAGGCACTGCAGTTCTTCTCCAAGCTAAAGGAATGCTTTTCGTCTGATCTAATATTGGTTCTGCCTGATCTGGAGTATCCTTTTATTGTGGAGGTTGGTGCCTCTGAGGATGGAATTGGAGCTGTGCTATGACAAGGTACTTCATCACTTTCTCAACCTTATCCATGTGCCTTCTTTTCATGAAAAAAGAGACTCAATCCTAGGCAAGCTAGGTGTGCTTTGTTCAATTCTAGATTTAATTTTGCTGTGACATTCTGACTTGGTACTAAGAAGTTAAAAGCTGACACTCTTTCCTGAAGCTTTTGTTCTTCTCAGGCTGATGACTCTGATCCAGCTCCTATTTTAGCTGAAGGCATGATTGTGTAATCTGTCTCCTTAGACCTCGTGGAGGAGATTTGTAGATCCCAAGAGCAAGCCCCCAATGCTAGTCCTACCCAAAAACTATTTATTGCTACCCAATTGATTCTGTGCTTGCAGGTCGACCTGGAATAAACAATAATACCCGTCTGGTAACTATGAAGTTTTGGTGACCTACCATAGTTAAAGACTATAAAGAATATGTACTTACTTGAGACACTTGTGCCTGAGCCAAGACACCCGAACCCATCCCTCCAGGTTGTTCCAGCCCCTACTGATCCCTGAGAATCCTTGGACTAACCTCTTCATCTGCTTCATTACTGACCTCCCACCCTCAGAAGGGAAGACTTGTATCTGAGTGGTGGTGGATAGGTTCAGTAAACAGAGCCATTTTGTTCCCATCTGGATTGCCTAATTCAGAAAACCCTAAGTAAGTTGCTCATTGGCCACATAGTGCGGTTACATGGTGTTCTGGAAAATATTGTCTCCGACCAGGGAACTCAGTTTGTTGCAAAATTCTGAATGGCTTTTTGTAAAAAGATAATATTGAATTGTCTTTTTCTTCTGCACACCATACACATTAACCAAACACTCGAGCAATATCTTCGGTATTATATGTCCAATCACCAGTCTGACTGGGTGGAACATCTACCATTAGCAGAATTTATTTTGAATAATTGGTACCAAGAATCCATCAGAACTATCCCCTTTTTCTATAACCTTGGGTTGCATCTTCATTTTGGTTTTTTTTCTACCATGATAACGGATATTCCACAGTCTCAAAATTCTGTGGATATATTATAGGTTATCTGGTTTGAAATCAGGGAGAACTTAAAGAGGGCACAGGGTGGTCAAGGCCCAGTTGCTAATAAGAGATGTTCTGAGGGCCCAAGCTTTGGAGTTGGAGACAAACTATGGTTGTCCACAAAAAATATCAAGGTTAAGTTTCCTTCTGCCAAGCTGGGTCCCAAGTTTATTGGTCAATATGATATTATTGAGGTTATCAACCCTGCAGCTTTCCATCTGAAACTTCTTGTATCCTTTAAGTTTTTCAATGTATTCCCTCCTTAAGCTATATTGTTCCCCTGTTCAACCTGCCAAAAGCCCTTCTGTTCTAGTAAAAGGTAATTTGGAGTATGAGGTCTAGAGAATCCTTTATTCTTGTGTAGTAAGAGGTTTTGTTCAGTATCTGGTGCATTGGAGGGGTTGTGACTCAGAGGAGAGATCCTGGGTTCCAGCACGTGATAGCCACACTAAAAACCTTATCAGGAAAATTAATCTATTGTTTCCTAATAAGCCTGGTTTAAAATGTCCAGAGGTCCTTCATTGAGGGGGGTACTGTCACATCCCCAGAGTCTGCTCCTGTGACTTCTGCTTCTGACACCAGGTGCCGTTGTGTTCACTCCAAAGGTGGGGCTGGTGATACAGTAAGTCTGATTGTGTGGATATCTTCTATGGCTATCCAGCTGCGGTCATTCACTCTGACTTCAGCCAATTAGGAAATGCTGTAGCCTATTTAAATCTTATGTGTGTTGCTGCAAGTTGCCAGATATATTCCCTGGTTCACTTATTATCATCCTAATTTGTATTATTGATTTTCCGGATTGACCTCTGCTCCTGCCTGTTTTTGTAATATTCTCCAGCCTAATGATTTTGGACTTTTGATCTCTCAGCTTTGACCCTGCTTGGCGACTTTTCTATTACTGGACTGCAACCCATATATAACCCATATATAGTAAGCAAGAGTAAGGTAGAGCACACCATTATGCAGTCTATAGTAGGTATAACCCTGGCACACCAAAAAAGGCAAATGAGTCACTTGGTTCTGATACTAAAAGATCCTTTAAGTGAATACAACTCCGATGATCATTTCAATGTCATATGATTTTCAACAGGGTGGATCTATAATATGCAAATAAGCACATAAGACAAAGAAAAATATGCAAAGACCATACACAAAATGGTATATCATCGCACTTGTCTGTACAACAAAAGAAAAATTAAACGGTGTTCCAAACTGACAAACGCATCTAAGCTGAAAATGTATAGTTATTACCGTAAGAGATTTAAAGGAAGGCAGAGTGCAAGGCGTGGTGTTGCTGAGAATGCTCAGATGAGTCAAGAGTGCGGTTCGCTGGGATGTATCGGGACAAAAGACAGTAGTCAGTTTGATAAATGATGAAAGAGATCTATCACCTAATGTACAAATATCCTTATTAGTGGAATCGTCTAAAGGTTGGTATACCTGAACCTGGATGTACTGTTCGAGATTAAAGTATGGTGGACAAGATCGAACAATTTTTCAAAAATCTAGTGTTCACTAGAGAGAATTGGAATAAATGGAGATAGGGACATAGTCTTGCGCAGTGTACATAGAAAATATCATAACAAACATGGTTGTTAGTCACCTGGTGATACTGTATCTGTATAGACAGCCAATAGGCCTTGCCATATGCAATTCGTCACTAGGCTAGCCTCAAAGGAAGATCCTGTATAGATGTGTGCATAGTTAAAAACCATAAACAATTGTGTATGGGAGTAATTCAATACTGACTTTTCACCTTATTATGAAGTAAGGGGCTAGTGAGTATGATAATGGACCATCTGTGAATCACCTGGTGAATAAAAATAAGTAGCATTAGTAATATACCTTAATGGTCCCAGGATGGGAATGTATATACCAAAATGGACCCAGAATGGTGACATATATATCACGATGAGAACATATATACCAGGAAGGAGATATGTGGCAGCCCTGCCGACCGGTCGCCACTAGATGGCGCAGCAGCTGGGATTGGTAAATCGGTCTCCCCACACACACACCCAACACAATCCCAATCCTAAGTCTAGGGACTCAATGCCCAGCAACGGGACAGCAGGAGGAGCCAGGTCATGGGTGGAAAGTTAGAGAAGGACCCGATTAAGCAAGGTAACAACACGAAACAACAAAAAGTTGAGTAGGTCAGCCAACGCAAGTCGAGGAGTGAAGTCCAGTCAGTAGAAGGAAGCATGAGAACACAACCAGACAGGACTGCGAGGACACGGACCCGGCGGCCTGTGCCACTATAAGGCTAGCCGGGTCCAAGGCTGTAAACCGTGGTGAGAGAAAGAAGGAGCCCAGGTGTGCTTGAATTAGTGAGGACACTGGGGAACTGGGCCGGAACCAGAGTGCCAGGTCTGCTGAAGTGGCCAGGACGCTGTATGCTCCAACCATGAACCCGGCCGGGGTGCGGGGTCTTTATGTCCCGAGAACCAACCTCTGGAGCAGTGAAGTGAAGGCCATCATACTAGGGCTAGGGGACCCGGCAGGTCATCCACTGAAAGCCTGTTAATGCTGGATCATAGCTAGCATTCGGACAGACCAAAAAGGCTGAAAAGAGACACGAAAGGCGGTGATGCAGATGAACCATGCTTAGACCACACCGGAGCCGCTACTGAACTGTTGTAAACTGTACCATCTGTGAGGAAAAGAGTAAACCCGGTTAAAGCTCCATGCTGTCTGCAACTGTGTTTCTTGCTCCTGAGAGGAGGTAGACTGATTTGGGCATCCTGCAGCAGAAGACTGGCTGTGACTGTGAACACTGCACCCCTACATTACACCCATAGACTTTACGGTTGCCCTGGGGACTTGCTCTTCCTGTTGAGGGCTTAACATCTTAGCTGCTACTCCCATCATCCCCAGAGGACCTGACTGCAGCAGCGGCTATACCGGCCGCATTCCACGGGTGACGTCACGACACTCTTTTATTTTTGCTTTATTTGCTTTGATCCATTGTTGCAATCCCCGTTTTTAATTGCTCACCCAACGATGGGATCACAGACCGGGTCACACTACCGTGACATGCTGCAGCCCCAGACGACAACGAGAAGGCCTGGTTCCGATTACCCCACGGTTCCCGCCAGGGGCGAGACAGATATATACCAGTAAGGGCCCAGGATGGGGATTGTGAGGTAGCGCCCGGGGAAAGTCGCTTGCTGCATAATGACACCAACACGTGCTTATAATTTTTACAAATGACTACCCGTTTATTTCTCACATACATATCATAACCCGGGTAGCATATCAACCATTGATCATAAGCACATCACATAATACATACATTACACTAGAATACCACATCACATAATACATTACATTACGTATAAAATAGAACACCTACATTTACCATAACTTTCTATCACCGGGATCTTATTGACCTAACCGTCAGTCCCAATGGCGGATTCGACCGCCTATTACCTCGTGGATACCTCATGCATGGCCACGTCAACATCAGCCATCATGAGTCACCCATGATACACATCCTTTCCTTTGATCAACCAGGGTACTTTTACATAAGCCCTGTTGATCCATCACCCAGGGTAATTTTACATACGCCCTGATGATACCCAACACATAACAGTTACATAATAAATAGTTATCCACACTTATCAACGGGCCCTGTGGGTCCCAATGACAGTACCAGCTGCCTTGCTTTATTTGCCCAGCACGACACTTTAATACTAACCCCTAGCACAGGCTCCAGCCTGACCGGGTCCTTACCCACCGCATGTAATCCATCATAACACATCCATGGATCACATACATCCTTACACACGCTCACAGCCCATCATACTACATCCATGGACTGTGGCTTCTCTGGGTCCATGACAGGGATTGGCAAACCTAAGTAACTGGGTAACCATGCGTCACCGAGGCCTCCTCACCATGTGTCCAGGCCACCAGCCACCACCAAACCTCCATACTCAGGCAGGTCTCCAGGTCGACGACTGTGCCCCACGCTTAATTCGAGCGCCCTCCAGGATCAGCCTTGGTTCCCCACTCTAGGAGCCCACTTAACCCTGCGTCTGGCCACAGGTTCACATACACTGTTAGAGGGACAGGTACCTCCCGCATGCAGCAGGCCAAGCCTCCTTTTCGTCCCAATGGGACGGATCGCCTCCAATATAACATCCACACTGGCTGGCTCTCTCCCACAGACATCATACATGGCACTTTTACATAAGCCATCATCTACTTCCAGGGGTCCTTTACCAACTGTCTAGTCAGACCCAACGGCGGCTATGCCCGCCTGGCATGATTCACACATGGTACACAGTTCACTCTAGCATATGAAGACTGCTAGCTTACCAGGGCACCGAACTGGGTTTAGCAACCTGAGTTACTGGGGTACACCAGACATCCCCTAAGGGCCCCTTTACACGCCACCACTGCAAGGTAGCAACTGCCTGGCATTGGGGATATTTGTGCCTGTTGCCATGAAATTGCTACGAAATGGCGGCATGTAAATAGGTGTCTGGCTTCCTCTTTCTGGGTACGCAGGGGGACGGGGTGACTGAAGTCTCCACGGTGTGCCAGGGTTTTCTGTAGTCCTAAAGTGTTCCTGCAGGTGCGGATCCCCGAAGTCCGGTACGTCTTGGGTAAACTTCCACTAGTTCCTCTGCTCCCTTGGCTAAGCTCCGGGCCTTCTGTCCCCACTCATAGGCTTGGCTAATGGCAGAAGGGCCACTCCGGGTCACTGGTTCGGGCCTAACCGTGGCACCGATCACCAGGACGTCTTCGCAGCTCTCCTAGCGTCTGCACACTCTGACTAACTCCTTCCCCAGCAGAAGTATTTAGAGGGGACCTCACCTAAAGTCAGTGAGTTTAGCTTCCCCTACTGTGCTGGGGTAGATGGTGTTGCATGTAGTAGGTACCTGCTGTGGAAACCCAGCTGTGCAGTAGGGAAGGCTGTGGCTACCTGCGTGAGCTGGGCGCCACATACCCCCCTAATTAACATCACTACTCCTGGACTGAGCATTTTTGTTTTCAAACAAAAGGGATAACAATCTACTTACATAATTACCAGTTTTTCGTTTCCGGGCACTGTGCCGCTATCCCAGCATGCTTTGCGGCGCTGCGAGCGATGGCGCGCACGCGCCATCACGAGCCGCCGCTTGCATTGCTGGATGGCGCCGTAGCGGCACACTGCCCGCAAATGAAACACTCGCTCACTAATGTTTATTCTTCCCGCCCGCTCCTAGCAGTTCGCCTGCTAAACCCCCGTCCGGTCCCCGCACTCCTACTCGCTTCTGCCCCCGCTGCCAATAAGCCCCGACTTACGGGACCTGTGGTGACATCTGTGCCATGGGCGGAGCCACGTCACATGACCATGACGTCACCACAGGTCCTTCTGCACAACACATCAAGAAGCAGCCAGATAATTGTGCTGCATCCCACACCACCGTCAGCCCTGCATTCATCCTGCGCTCTCCCTCACACTTGCTCACCCTCCACTCACTCAAGCCACACTCACTGTGCCCTACACTCACTCTACCCCTCACTCAGCCCACACTCACCCTGCATTCTCTACATCTCACTGTCATGTCTCTGTATACTCTGTCCCTCTCATGTCTCTGTATACTCTGTCCCTGTCATGTCTCTGTATACTCTGTCCCTGTCATGTCTCTGTATACTCTGTCCCTGTCATGTCTCTGTATACTCTGTCCCTGTCATGTCTCTGTATACTCTGTCCCTGTCATGTCTCTGTATACTTTGTCCCTGTCATGTCTCTGTATACTCTGTCCCTGTCATGTCTCTGTATACTCTGTCCCTGTCATGTCTCTGTATACACTGTCCCTCTCATGTCTCTCTAAACGCTGTCCCTGTCATGTCTCTGTATGCTCTGTCCCTCTCATCTCTCTGTATGCTCTGTCCCTCTCATGTCTCTGTATACTCTGTCCCTCTCATGTCTCTGTATACTCTGTCCCTCTCATGTCTCTGTATACTCTGTCCCTCTCATGTCTCTGTATACTCTGTCCCTCTCATGTCTCTGTATATTCTCTGTCCCTCTCATGTCTCTGTATACGCTGTCCCTCTCATGTCTCTGTATACTCTGTCCCTGTCATGTCTCTCTATACGCTGTCCCTGTCATGTCTCTCTATACGCTGTCCCTGTCATGTCTCTGTATACGCTGTCCCTGTCATGTCTCTGTATACTCTGTCCCTGTCATGTCTCTGTATACGCTTTCCCTGTCATGTCTCTCTTATACGCTGTCCCTGTCATGTCTCTGTATACTCTGTCCCTCTCATGTCTCTGTATATTCTCTGTCCCTCTCATGTCTCTGTATACTCTGTCCCTGTCATGTCTCTGTATACTCTGTCCCTCTCATGTCTCTCTATACGCTGTCCCTGTCATGTCTCTGTATACTCTGTCCCTCTCATCTCTCTGTATACTCTGTCCCTCTCATCTCTCTGTATACTCTGTCCCTCTCATGTCTCTGTATACGCTGTCCCTGTCATGTCTCTGTATGCGCTGTCCCTGTCATGTCTCTGTATACTCTGTTCCTGTCATGTCTCTGTATACTCTGTCCCTGTCATGTCTCTGTATACTCTGTCCCTGTCATGTCTCTGTATACGCTGTCCCTGTCATGTCTCTCTATACGCTGTCCCTGTCATGTCTCTGTATACGCTGTCCCTGTCATGTCTCTGTATACTCTGTCCCTGTCATCTCTCTGTATTCTCTGTCCCTGTCATGTCTCTGTATACTCTGTCCCTGTCATGTCTCTGTATACTCTGTTTCTCTCATGTCTCTGTATACTCTGTCCCTGTCATGTCTCTCTATACGCTGTCCCTGTCATGTCTCTCTATACGCTGTCCCTGTCATGTCTCTGTATACGCTGTCCCTGTCATGTCTCTGTATACGCTGTCCCTGTCATGTCTCTGTATACTCTGTCCCTGTCATGTCTCTGTATACTCTGTCCCTGCATTGTCTCTGTATACTCTGTCCCTGTCATGTCTCTGTATACTCTGTCCGTCATTTCTCTGTATACTCTCTCCCTGTCATTTCTCTGTATACTCTGTCCCTGTCATGTCTCTGTATACTCTGTCCCTCTCATGTCTCTGTATACTCTGTCCCTGTCATGTCTCTGTATACTCTGTCCCTGTCATGTCTCTGTATACTCTGTCCCTGTCATGTCTCTGTATACTCTGTCCCTGTCATGTCTCTGTATACTCTGTCCCTGTCATGTCTCTGTATACTCTGTCCCTGTCTCTACACTCTGTCTCCTGTCTCTACACTCTGTCTCTTGTCTCTACACTCTGTCTCATATCTCTACACTCTGTCTCATGTCTCTATACTCTCTGTAATGTCTGTATACTGTGTCTATACTGTGTCTATACTGTGTGTATAATGTGTGTAATCTCTGCATACTGTCTGTTTATACAATGTCTCATGTATGTATATACTGTGTGCTTCTCTCCTCACCCCTCCACCACTGAGCCGCATCTCTCCTCAACCCTACACCACTGAGCCGCTTCTCTCCTTACCCCTCTACCACTAAGCCGCTTCTCTCCTCACCCCTCCACCACTGACCGCTTCTCTCCTCACCCCTCCACCACAGACACCCATCTCTCCTCACCCCTCCACCACTGAGCCGCATCTCTCATCACCCCTCCACCATTGAGCCGCATCTCTCCTCACCCCTCCACCACAGACACCCATCTCTCCTCACCCCTCCACCACTGAGCCGCATCTCTCCTCACCCCTCCACCACTTAGCCGCATCTCTCCTCACCCCTCCACCACTGAACCGCATCTCTCCTCACCCCTCCAACACTGAGCCGCATCTCTCCACACCCCTCCACCACAGAGCCGCATCTCTCCTCACCCCTCCACCACAGAGCCGCATCTCTCCTCACCACTCCACCACAGAGCCGCATCTCTCCTCACCCCTCCACCACAGAGCCGCATCTCTCCTCACCCCTCCACGACAGAGCCGCATCTCTCCTCACCCCTCCACCACAGAGCCGCCTCTATACTCTGCTACCCACAGAGCCGCCTCGATACTCTGCTACCCACAGAGCCGCCTCGATACTCTGCTACCCACAGAGCCGCCTCAATTCTCTGCTACCCACAGAGCCGTCTCGATACTCTGCTAGCCACAGAGCCGCCTCTGTACTCTGCTACCAACACAGCCGCCTGTATACTCTGCTACCCACAGAGCCGCCTCCATACTCTGCTAGCCACAGAGCCGCCTCCATACTCTGCTACCCAGAGAGCCGCCTCGATGCTCTACTACCCACTGACCCGCCTGTATACTCTGATACCCACTGACCCGCCTGTATACACACAATTCATTTCACCGCGCTCCCGATGCAATTGCATCGGGCCTTTTTACTAGTAATCAACAATAATAACAGGTAACATATTTACAGAATCTCAAAATATAAAAATTTACAAAAAAGATGAGAAAAATTAAAACAGGTAAGTCCATACGGTGCTAGTCCATTCACTGCAGGCTTTGAAAAAGAAAAGAAGTTTGTTGTCACACCAGTCCTGTGATCATGGTCCTTTTAAATGCAATCCGTGGAAAAGCTCAAAGGGAAAGGTTCAGTTCAAAAGAGTCTATACAGTAAAGTCTCTGTATGCTCCGGGTAAGAAAAGGGGAAGTCTTTAAAAAGTCCACATTTTCAATAAACACATTTCCCTATGGATGTCTCTGCTTAGGAGACCTGGTACCTCCCCACCCCAGGCACTTTCTGCTCCCAACTGAAAGTGCATGGGGCTGGGCCCAGTTCCTCAACCCTTCTGTACACTACTATGTACACTACTATTTACATGTTACTGCTGCTGTTTATTCTATCTCTGACCTTTTTACTGTGCCCACTCTCCATACCTAGACGGGGTTGAACTTGTGTGCTCCTCTGTGACTTGCACACTACAGGTATCTCTGTCTCAGGTGAGGTTTCTAGTGAAGGGTATGGTGCAGGTATGTTAGGTAAGCGTCTGCTTGGCCTTAGTCTCACTACAGGCTTGCAGGTGTACCAATTGCAGCATCCTCAGGTTCTCTAGCAACGGGTATTTCTTTCCTGATTCCTTTGTACCACTTCTTGGGGCCGGTAGAAATTCAGTAAAGGCCAATCTTCTGGGAAATCTCCTAGGATTGTTGAAACTACCTTCTCCTTTAAGTTTTCACATGGACTTTGTTCTTTTTCAGGTTCTGCTTGTTCTTTTGGCAATGTTGGGGGATTCTGGTTTTCCCATTCAGTTGGACACTTCTTGATGTGGTTTCTTGACATCGTCTGAGTGTTTTTTCCTCCATTCTTACTGATGAGACACACTTTGTCATTGTCAAATTCGGAATCTAGCAGAACATAGCGTTCTTGTTCCCACTGATCATCCAATTTGTGTTGTGTTCTCTTCCTCTTTAAAAAATACTTCCTGGTACAATAGGTTCTGCTGGAGCATGTTTGTTATAGCCCCTTTCTTGTTTCTCACGGGCTTTCTCCAGGTTTCTTCAACACAGGCTTGAACCATTTTGTATAGTTCGAGGTGGTTTTCGTTCCAGTTGGGTATTGAGTCATCTGCTTTGGGATCAACTACTCTGAGTTCCAAGTCTATGGGTAACTTTCTGCACGGGCTCTCATCAGGTAGGCTGGTGTACAGTTTGTAGTACTTACTGGAATGTGGTTGTACATATCAACCAAGTCTGGTAGTTTCTCCAGTCATTGGTTCCTTTCTTCCAAGGGTAGGATCTTCAACATGTCAATGATGATATTGTTCATTTTCTCACATAATCCGTTGGTTTGGGGATGATATGGGGTCGGCCTTATATTCTTACACCCATACATGTGGCAGAACTCTTGGAAGAGCTCTGCTTCGAAAGCTGAACCTTGGTCTGTTAGGATCTGCTCTGGATAGCCTAATGGTCTGCAGAATACATTTTGGAATGTTCTTGCAACATGGCAGCTGTCAAATCTTTCACGGGGGCAACCATCAGGAACCTCGAGTAATGGTCTACCATGGTCAACGCGTATGTGTAGCAGATCTACTTGGAGTCAGTTTTACGTGGTCCAGGGCTACAATTTCCAGGGGCTGTTTCATCACTATGGACTGGTGCGGTGCTTTCTGGCTCTGTAAGTCCTTCTTTCTAAGGCTGCAGGGTCCACAATTCTTACACCACCTCTCAATGAATCCACGCATGCTGACCCAAAAGAACCTATCTTTCAGTAGCATCTCCAACTTCTTCCACCCAAAATAACCAGTCTGGTTGTATTAGGCGTTCTACACCATCTACAATTTTGACTTCGGCACAATGACTTGCCAGACCATCTCATGGATCCTCGGGTTGATGTGTCTTCTGCAGAGCTTCTCCTGGTAAATGAACAGCTTGCTCCTCTCATTCCACAAATGTTTGGCTTCTGGTTGAGGATTTTCTGGCAGCTTCTCTGACTCCTAGGTTATCAGCCTCTTTATCAAGCCAACAGCCAGGTCATTGTCTTGCACTTCCTTCCAACCAAAGTGTGGCAACGGGTTCACCATTCTCACAGGAGGGTCTTTAGGGTCTGCTGACACTGAGTTACTCTTAATTGATGGAATGCAGGTAACTCCACTTCTTTTAGCTCATCTTCATCCACGCCCACATCTGACAGGTAAGGCATTCTGGACAAGGCATCTGCGTTTCCATTTTGGTGCCCAGCCCGGTACTTGATGGTGAACTGGTAGTTGGACAGTCTGGCCATCCATCTCTGCTCCATGACCCCCAACTTTGCATTCTCTAGGTGGGTCAGCGGATTGTTATCCATGTAGGCTGTGAACTTGCTGGATGCCAGGTAGTGCTTAAACCTTTCGGTGACGGCCCAGACCAAAGCCAGGAATTCCAGTATGAAGGAACTGTAGTTCTCTGGTTTCCTCTCTGTGGGGCGCAGCTTCCTACTGGCATAGGCAATCACTCTTTCTTTGCCCTCTTGCCTCTGAGCAAGGATGGCTCCTAGTCCCACATTGCTGGCATCCGTGTACAGCAGAAATGCAAGGTTGTGATCCGGATAAGCAAGGATTTCTTCTCCTGTCAGGGCCTCCTTCATTATCTGAAATGATTCCTCTTGTTCCTTGCCCCACTCTCACAGAGAATCCTTAGACTCCCTTCTTGGGCTGGCCGACTAAGTTGTTTTTCAGGGGAGCAGCCTTCTTGGTGTACTCCTTTATAAACCTCCTATAGTAGCCCACCAGTCCCAGGAATTGACGTACTTCCTTCAGGGTCTTGGGTTCTGGCCACTCCTTGATAGCTGTCACCTTGTCTGGATCAGGGGCGACACCTTCAGCACTGACTATGTGGGCCCAGGTACTGTACTCTTGGCTTTAACAGGTGGCATTTGGATGGTTTCAGCTTCATCCCGTATTTGGCCAGAGCTTCAAACACCTCTGCTAGATGGGTTACCTGTTCCTCATAGGTCTCACAGTACGCGATCACATCATCCAGGTAGAGCAGTACCATCTCAAAGTTCTTATGCCCCAGGCAACTCTCCATCAACCTCTGGAAGGTTCCGGGTGCATTACATAGTCCAAATAGCATGCTATTAAATTCACACAGGCCCATAGGTGTTGTGAATGCCGTCTTCTTGCGGTCTTCCTCAGCTACGGACACATGCCAATACCCACTAGTGAGGTCTAAGGTGGAGAAGTACTTGGCAGACTTCAACGCAGCTAAGGATTCCTGTATACGAGGTAACGGGTAAGCATCCTTGTGTGTTATGCGATTTATTTGCCTATAGTCTACACACATTCTCATACTGCCATCCTTCTTCCTGACTAGGACTAATGGGGCTGCCAGGGACTACAGCTATCTCGTATAAACCCTGTGTCCTTCGTGTCCTGTAACATTTCTTTGACTTTCTGATAATGTGCAGGTGGAATAGGCCTGTACCACTCTTTGATTGGTGTATGTGTACCTGTGGGGATATGATGTTGCACTCCTTTTATCCTATCAAGTCAAGTGAATGCTTACTAAAGACTTGTTCAAACTCTTTGACTACCCTGTAAACACTACTTGCTTTTCATACACTGGAGTGGTGTCAGTCCCTACATGCAGTTGCTGGCACCAGTTCTACAGTGGCCCCGTTGTATTATCAGGTTTTGCCCCTTTGGTATGGGTAAGGGTCCACTGCTTGGATCTTGTTATTGCTTACTGTGTACAATTTAGCAACGGTTGCATACCTGGGTAACTTAACCTCTTCACTGCCACAGTTTAAGATGCAAACTGGTACTCTCCTATTGTGTACATCAACCATCCCCCTGGCTGTCAAGAGTGTAGGTCTGTGCTCTGTGCTGATGGGCTCCACTAATGCCTGGTAGTCCTGCCTTTTCAGACATATAGCTGCTCGACACCAAATCATCATTTCACTCATTGGGGGAATCACAATAGGAAACGGGTCTGTCATCCATGCAGTACCAATTTCGCCACCTGTAATTGTTACCTATTGATGGTGCAGGAGGGCTCTTATTTCACACTGAAAGACTTCCTCTGACCAGGTTTGGCAGTATCTGCAATCTGTTGAAGCAAAGACAAAACTTCTCCCATGCAATTGCTAACAACATTTGTACCAAGTATTATATACGGGTCATTTGCATTACTTGCTTCTGCTTCTACTAGAACCCTTGGTTTTGCAATTCCACCCTGCCCACTTTATTGGTACTTCTCTAACCCCCATCACAGTAATTGGTTCACCATTAGATGCTTTGAGGGTGAAGTCTATGGCAGGCTGTTTCAGTTCTGCATTGGCCCAGTACTTTTTGTAAAGGAAATAGGGGATGGTGGTCACCTGTGACCCGGTGTCCAGCAGAGCGGGTGTCGGGATGCCATCTAGTGCAATTGACAGGAATGACCTCTGTCCAATGAAGGTCTTGTACCAGGTGGCTGGGCCCTGTTGAGTTACTCCTGAGGTTTGGCCCCGGCCCCAGGGTCTGCCCGTTTAAAGGACAGCTCCTGGCAATGTGGCCGGTTCGGTTACAGCGGCGGCAGACTGGCTCCCCAGTGGAGCTGTAGCGGTCGGTGGTTCTCGCTCAGTACGCTGTGGCTTGCTTCGCTCTCATCCAGGGTACATCCTCCGGACTGTCAGCAAGTTGACTCAGCGGTTGAAGTCGGGGCTGGGGTCTTGGCGCTGGCTGGTGGCTCTGCTGCAGCTGTAGAGCTTCCATCACCTTAGTTATGTTTTTGCTCATTTGGCGCATTTCAGCACGCAGAGAGTCATACTTGTCAGGCAGAGCAGATTGTACATTGTGCGTGGCTGCAGACAAGGGTACTGGTTTCGGGGTAGCCTGCGCCTCACCACTGCTCCACCGTTTGAAGGTAGCTTCATGGGTCTCTACTGGCTGCAACCCTTTTATGGCCATGTCCTTTAGGGTGTTAAAGTCAGCTTCCGGATTGCTCAGTGACCACCAACATACAGTCTTATTGTCCTTGGGGGATAGCAGTCCCCAAGCGAATTGTTCAATCAAGAGCTTACACTGGCAGGGCTGACATGCTTAAGGGCTCGCAATGCTTCCTCTAGGCGCCAGGCGTAAGCTCTGATATCATCTCTTGGCCTCTGGTAGCAGTGATGGAAGCGCATGCGTATATCAGCCTCATTGCACTCCTCAAAAGTAGCTCTCAATTTGTTAAATATAGTGGCCGCTGATCTCCGTTCAGCAGCAGACCAGGACTCACTCTCTTTCTCTGCTGCGCCAGTTAACTGTCCGAGTACCACAGTAGCACGCTGCTGACCGGTCATCGCATACATGTCCAGGACACTAGTGATTTTTCTCCTAAAAACATCCAACATATCAGGGCGACCATCATACTGGGGGAACCACTTAGCCCCCGGAATGTATGGGAGTGAGATCGGCATGATCGGGGCAACTGAGCCCGATGCGCTGGTGGAACTGGCAGTACTATTAGAGGCAGCCATGGTTGTTTCGGGGTAATTCCTAGGGTCAGCGAACGTACTGTCGTCATCGCTGGAGGAGGCCGACATGCTGGAGGCCCCCCTAGTGCATTACAGCCAGTGTTCAAATAGTTAAGAACTTAAGAAGAAAACAGTGGCACTCCGAGATCCTTTATTCCATGAACAGCTTTATTCCAAAAAGTTTACATCAGTGGGTGCAGGGAAGGGAGGATGGAGGGACGACGGTGACCGTTTCGCGTGCTCTGCACGCTTCAGCGGGTCCTTTGTACAAGGGAGCAATATCCGGTCACACCTATACATAGTTGGAGGCTCCGGTGTACCACCCTTGTTCTAATTATGGGGACAAGTGTTTTTTATATTATTAAAAAAACATTACAAAAAACAAACATACATTTACAACAACATTACTTGTGACTAAAATCATTACCCATTTTGGACCCCCAAGGAACTTATCTAGATGGTGGATTTTCTATGGGAAAAATAGTATAATTTTCTTCTAATTTATGCTATGCAATGTAAATGTATGAAAGATACATGTAAACATTATTTGCTTAATTCATTTGTATTTTCTAACCAACTTTTTTCAGTCCATGATCGCTTTACTATTCTAAATGGCATGGTCAGGTAACATATCTGCCAATTTCCTCCCTTAGGCTACAGCCTTGGAGAACTCAGGCTGATATTTTGTACAAGCAGTGATGTAATTTACACACTTCCGTGCCTTTATACAAAAATATTACATTGCTGAATTTCTTAGGTCAAGTGTTTTAGAACACAGCATTGACATTGTGAGTTTATAGAGCAGTTTACATCTTCCGATTGTATGTACCTAACTATAATCAGATGACAAGAACATAAGGTTCATCATCATCTATTAATGAAACTGACATTTGTGTAATGCCATTTATTATTTAGAGTTTTAACAGGACTGATCACTCATGACTTGTCATCTACATTGTTGTCACACAATGCACCATTAGTCACTGGTGTACAGTAAGTATTGTATCTGGTACAAACATTATTATTTGCATTCAGGGGCGTAACTACAATGGGTGCAGGGGTTGCAATCGCACCCGGGCCCTGGAGCCTAGGGGGGCCCCAAAAGTCCCTTTGGCCTATAGAAAAAGACTGATGCTATTAAAGATCTACGATAATTGGGGCTTTTGCATCGGGGCCCATGGGCTTCAAGTTACGCCACTCTCTGCATTGTTACACACAATTCTTGAGTTATAACATATTTCTAGTTACACTTTTACACTAACGAGCTTCTGCTTAAATTTTAAATTCATTTACAATCTTTTAGTTGGTTGTGTGAGCACATAAAAGGAATAATATATAAAATAATAAAAACTCACATAATTGGTCTCCGGTAAAATCAGTAGTGAGTGAATGGCTGTAGCGTTCACACGTCCCCCATAGGTCTCGATACTTCTCAATTTCACTGGACAGACTGGTGGCTGCATTCATCACAGCAATCACATGTCTGTAAAGAATATGGAGACAATTTTATCTCATTATATAGGCTCATCATCCTGGAAATGTGGTCCAATATAACATTGTGCAGGTTTCTGTATTGGTAAATCAGTTGCCTTCTGTACAGCAAAATTATTGGAGAGCGTATTATGGTAAATGAGCACATTATGGTGGCATTTTGAAATGGTATGCAATATTATGTTGTCAAAGTGTAATGACTTTGCTTGTCTGTTACTAGTGTGGTGCCCCTGCGTTCAGGTCGCCATAGTGGTAGTTACCCTATTGGTCCTAATGCCACATCTGAGGAGAATTCAGGTATCTAATGATAGACTTCCTATGCATGCACACACTTCCCAAACTCTGATCAGTGGGATGGGCACAAAAGCCTGTTTAGGTCTGTGACAGACACTAGATGGAGAGAGGGCCTAGCTGCAGTGAGGTGTAGGGAGGGGTGGCATTAGGAAAAACTTGGATATTTGGGAGACAGAGTCAAGCAGTGGATGAGTTTGTGGGCCTGCTGACAGCCTGTGGACTCTGCAGGACACAAGCTGTGGCCGAGAACCAGAATCTCAGGCTGTCAAGACTTCATGCCTGGCAGCCATCTGGAGGCTGCTAAGTTGCAAGCTTATGTTTTATATATCCAGGATAAACATGAATAATATTTACAAAGTATTGGGACTCTCCCACATATTATATTAAACATACTATATCCAGGATAAACATGAATAATATTTACAAAGTATTGGGACTCTCCCACATATTATATTAAACATACTATATCCAGGATAAACATGAATAATATTTACAAAGTATTGGGACTCTCCCACATATTATATTAAACATACATAAAAAAGACTTAACCCCTTACTGTTCTCTTTATCCAGATCCATGTAAAATCTACTTTTTTAATATCTGAGCACTTTTGTACCTGCAAATTTTAATCTTTTTGATGAAATAATAAAAGCATCTTTATGAAAGCAGCCAAAATCGTGCATTTGAGTTACTGGTATAGAATCTCTCCAAAAACTATGTAGTATCTATTATATAATCACGAATGGATTTCGCGCAACCTTTTGAGTCCACACTCGCTGCGATTCAGCGTGGTCATGTGGATACGAACGAAGCATTGGCGCGCAGCGGCCATTGCGAGCAGCTCTAAGGCGACTCGCTATGCCCGCGCAGCGGGCATGGCGAGTCGCCTTAGCAGCGCGAAGCATTGGCGCGAAGCGGCCATTGCGAGTCAGAGACTCGCTCTGCTAGAATCCGATGCATTGTGCATCGGGCACCCATCTAGTGTTTAATAAGTTGCAAGCTTAGCAGTCACACTGTGGGACTACCAAAGACTCAGTGATTATCATAGGGCTAAAGAACTGATGTGGGTCCAGGGTCTGAACAGTCAGTGGTCAACTGCCTGCCTGCTAGTAGCCATGAGAAAAAGGAAGAAGCATATGGGGAAGCGGATAGTACCTATAACCTCAACCAAAGAAGAAAGACAGCTGGGAAGGCTAAATACCCGTCCATCATAGCAATGATTGGTTCTTTTCAGACTGACAAGATTGCCCAGCCCAGTGAACCAGTACCCTGGATCTGCTGATAATGGCAATACTGAGTAAAGGTAAAGAACAGAGACTGTCTCCTTGATTTCTTTCTGTGGCCATCTTGCACTTCCACTCACTAAATCTCCAACATCTTCCTCTCCACCATCTCCACTCCACCCCAGGAGTCCGCTCCTGCTGAGGGGATTGCTCCATGTAGCTTCTCTATCATCCAACCCATGGGGACCACTACCTGCAGCGCTGATCATCCCTGACCAGATCCCTCAGCTGGTGTCACGACAAACTCTATAACTCTATTCTCCCTGTAAAAATCCCTCAACATGTCCAGCCAGGACTACAACCTCTGGGAACCACCACTGTGACTTCTGAACTGTTTGTCACGGATGGTTGAGTACCCCAGCCCTTACAGTCGCGACACTAGCTGTTACAATATCTCCTAGGACATAAGTACTGAGCAGTGAAGCATTGGATTGAGATAAATACTTACCAGAAAAGAGCTGTATGATCGTGTGTGTTTCTTTGCCTTTCCCTCTTTCACTCTGGTCCTTTCCCGTTTTCATAGACTTCAATAATTTGGTTCCTCAGAGACTTGGCATTCCATCTAGTCTCGATCAAGATGGATTTTAGCTGTATTTCAAAGTGAAAAAGAGATTAGGAGTCAGCAGAGTTGGCTCATAAGTGGAGAAAGAAAATTATTTCTCTGACAAGATCTATTGCAAATCTTCTTACGTTTGCTTGTACTGATGATGAATGTAAAATATGTTGAAATGACAGTGACCATTTGATACATTGTGACTACATCTTAAACTCTATTATTTTTCTTCCAATTATGCAATTCTCTTTAAAAACGTAAGAGCAAGGGCTGGATAGGTATTTTATTTCATCTTAATTCTGCACATTGCATCTAGCTGAAGAGCACAGTAAGCAAGTAAGAAATGGTAGTGTATGTCTTAGTTAATTCCAAAGGCTGAGTAACAAAAAGGGAATCTGCCTCCGGGTCTAACCATCTGCTGTTTCTCTTATAGCAATACCCCAGGGGAATCCAGTTCCCTGGTTAATGGTTCACACAACAAAACTGCTGAGAAAATATACTGACATGTAAAGCCAATCTACATTATGGGACTAGACATTACCAATTACAGGAAAGGCTTTATATTTTCTTTTGCAGCACCTTTAAAAAGAACTAATATTGACTCAGTAAGCAAACATGTCAGGTGAATTTCTAATCTAAAAACTAAAAACAAAAACAGTGCCTAAAGTGTTAAGAGAAGACTTCCATTCCACAAAATATGTGAACCTCCACAAGATAATGACTGCACGTTTTTCCTGGCAGATATTGGTCAGGATGGGTGTAAAACTGATGATAATTATGTGCTTTGAGTTAGGAATATGCACAGAGAAGTTGTGACCACCCTCAAAGTTGTCTACTACACCTGGGGGTCTTTTTCAACATAGATTTCTATTGGCAATATCGGCCATATATCTATTTTCTGATGTATTCAAAATAATAGCAGTGTGTTCAAAAGCATGAGTTAAGCCCAGAATCTTTATAATAGTTTTTATTTTCATGCATTGGAAACATTGCGCACTGTTTTATAAATCAAAATATGAATACAAATTTATAACATTTTTAACTACAGAAAATAACAAAAGAACATTGGGCTGTTCAAAAAAATAATAGTGTCTGCATTTGTCTTTACAAACTAAAATACGTAATTTTTTTTAAGATTTAACTTTCTGCAAATCGCTAACCTAATATTTACGTTGTAGAACCACAGTTTTTTAGAACTTCTTCACATCTATGTTGCATAGAGTCATACAACGTGTGGCACCTGTCAGCTGTTATTTCAGCCCAGGATGCTTTGACTACATCCCACAATTTATTTGCATTTGTTGGTTTTGCCTTTTTGATGCCACCCCACAAGTGTTCTATAGAATCAAGGTCCAGGGATTGGACTGGCCACTCCATAACCAACTTTATGCACTCCTTGTATGCTTCGTAATGCACTTAATTTGGATTAAATACAAGAAGAAACCTTATATTTAGAGCTGAATTTCTACTTTTCTTTCCTGGATTTCATTCGCTGTTGTCTGATCTCCGTATGGGACTTAGACGAGCTAAATGGTGATTTGGAATGATACCCCACTTAGATTTTTCTCCCTTTGTCAGTTATACTGTAATATGGCCAGATGAATGTTGTCATTCAAGACTACAACCAATCCTGTTAAAAAAGTTACAATGATAATGGAAATATAAAAACTGTATAGTTCTTGAAATAAAAATGGTTGCGCCTTCAAGGAGTTAAAAGGGTATTATCAAGGTAGTAAGTTACCACCTATCCATAGGATAAAGCATAACTAACCAGAAATCATGATAACCCAGGAACCCTGGTTCTGCAGATCCTTATCTTTAATGAGATGTTCATGCTTGACCTCCGCTCCATTAATCCATGGGAGTGTTGGAAATAGACAATAACTACTAATTGCATGAAGCAGAGTATGAGCAGCAGTCATACCCACAGTAATCAGTAAGTTATCCTATGGATTGTGGATAACTTGATATCTATAGAATAACCCTTAAATGTGGGCTGAAGTTCACTCTCTATTTTTGCCCAAGACTAAAGGCCGGGTTACACGCTGCGATGTGGAAGCAATCTGACCAACAATGTGGATCACTGCCACATTGTGAACTGATTGCTGGTGAGATGTCACACAGGCAGACTCACCAGCGACCAGTGGACCAGCGACATAGTGGAAAAGAATAAAATATTCTTTCCTCGTTGTCTAGCTCCCGCTGCCAGGCTGCTGTAATCGGGAGCAGGCTGGTAACCATAGTAAACAGCGGGTATCTAGGCAGCGCCCAGTGACTGTTACCCGATGTATACCCTGGTTACCAGCCTTCTCTGCTTACAGGCTTGTATCCAAGGTACACAGATGGTAACTAGGGACAGCACTGTCCCTAGTTACCTGCTGTGTACCTTGGATACCAGCCTGTAAGCGGAGAAGGCAGGTAACCAGGGTATACATCGGGTAACTAGGCGCTGGGCGCTGCCTAGATACCCGCTGTTTACCATGGTTACCATCTTCCAGCACTTGCTGTGCAGCGCTGGGAGCTCGTCTATCATTATTCTCCCGCTGTCACACGCTCCGATGCTGGGTGCCCAGCAGGAGACCAATGATAGATTTATGGACAGGACCATTAATCAACGATCAACGACTTATCATTGATCGTTGATACGTGTCCAACACAATGATGTCATTTCGACATCGCTGCAACGTCACCAAACCAGTGACGTTGTGACGATATTGTTCACGATATTGTTGTGTGTAATGAGCCCTTTAGCTTCAACTGGTGCTCAGATCTCACCATTACATGAGCACCTGCATGGTATCTATATGTGCCAGCCACCAAGGGACTGGTACAAGCTCACATGCAGAAACAAACAGTAAATCAAGCTTGGGGCCAGGCCACATCATATCTCTCATTGTCTAAGCCAATAATGCTATTCATTACCAAGTGAGCCGCGGCAGTAGAACCCAGCATCGCAGCATGTCAGTGTCCAAGACAAGGTCTTATAATGCCACATGTAATTCCTACATGAGAGGATCTGATGTGACATTAAAGTCAAAGTGATTTTTTTGCTGTTTTTCTATTTTTTTTTGCACTATTAATACTGTTTATAGTCTAATATTTGTTTTATTGTTTTATTCTATTCCTCACAAGTGTAACTGAGGAAGGACACATAAATGACTGAAAAGTTTTACACAATTTGCTGGTATTATTATTATTATTATTAGGTATTTATATAGCGCTATTAGGATACATGGCGCTTTACAAGTTAGAGGGTAGACAAAGACAAGTGGTCGAAATCATACGGGCACAGTAGGGTCGGGGATCCTGTCCGCGAAGGCTCACAGTCTAGAGGGGGTTGGGAGGGAGACAGTAGGAGGGGGAGAGGTGAGATGGTGCAGTGGATTGGTCTCATTGTGTGTTGTAGGCTTGTAGGAAGAGGTGGGTCTTCAGGTTTTTCTTGAAGGTTCCCAGGGTAGGGGAGTGTCTGATGTGGTGGGGGAGGGAGTTCCAGAGTCTGGCAGAAGCACGGGAGAAGTCTTGTGTGCGGTTGTGGGACGTGGAGATGCGGGGGGTTGTAAGAAGGAGTTCCTGAGAGGAGCGCAAGTTGCGTGAGGGGAGGTAGCGGGAGACTAGATCGGAGATGTAGGGAGGGGACAGGTTGTGTATGGCCTTGTATGTCAGGGTGAGGGTTTTGAAGCGAGATCGCTGGGGGATGGGGAGCCAGTGGAGGGCTCGGCAGAGAGGGGAGGCGGGGGAGTAACGGGGAGATAGGTGGATGAGTCGGGCAGCAGAGTTGAGGATGGTGCGGAGAGGTGCGAGGGAGGAGGCAGTAGTCCAGGTGGGAGATGATGAGGGCATGGACAAGTGTCTTGGCCGTGTTGTGGTCGAGGAAGGAATGGATACGGGCAATGTTTTTTAGTTGATGGCCAGGGCTTGGATGTGGGGCTTGAAGGAGAGGGAGGAGTCGAGGATTACCCCAAGGCACTTGGTGTGGGGGAGGGGTGAGAGTGTGCAGTCATTGACGGTGATTGATAGGTCAGGAAGTGGGGTGGGGTTGTTCGGGGGAAAGACGATGAATTCAGTCTTGTCCATGTTGAGTTTTAGGAAGCGGGTAGAAAAGAAGGATGCAATGGCGGATAGGCAGCAGCGGGGTCGGGTGGAACCAGGTGGTCAGGGGCCCATGGTCGAGTTGTGGGAGATGGGCACCTCTGACCAGTCAGCGGGCTGTGGCAGGCAGGGGCTTCTGCGGAGCTTCTGAAGAGTGTGCGGTGTCACTGGTCCCCGCACAGCCTACTGCCCCGTGCCACTGTGGAGGGACAAGAGGGTAGCGCTGTCGGCCCCACTGGGTCCACCGTTTAGTAGGTAGTGGTATCAATATAAACTTCTTTGAAACACAACTTGAGAGTGCCTTGTTATATTTTATACAGCTCCATTTTCCTGACACAGGTTTAACACCAGTACAGCTACAACATTAGAGGCTCTTGCTTTCTTTAACTTATTCCTACGATGGGAAAATTTGATTTTATGGCTTCACAGATCCATTTTCCTGACACAAGTTTTGCGCCAGCACAACCAGGCCACAGTACTTTCCCTTACTTTCCATAACTTTCTCCTAAAGATCATAAAAATTGGTTTTGTCGGTGCTCAGCTCCATTGTTCTGACACAGGTTTCATGCCGGTACGACTGGCCATGATACAGGCCTTTGCATTCCATTACTTTTTCTTATAGAGGACAAAATTTGATTCTATCACTTCTGAACTCCAATTTCATGACACTGCTTTCACACCTGGCAAACAACACAGAATGTTTTCGAAAGGTGTAGATAAGAGATCCATCTCAATGCGACGGATGCATGATGTGTGCAATGTTTCTGTGTTTCCAAAATCTAAGTTTACCTACCACAAGTTGCACTCATTCACAACTAGCTTTGCTTTCCATGACTTCTTCTTCTTAGAGAGGACAAAAGTTTAATCTGTCGCTTCTGAGCTCCACCTCCCTGACTCTGCTCTCAAACCTGTCAGACAACACAGAATATTTTGGAAAGATACCCCTGATAACGGCTAACAGGTATTTACAAATAGCTGAAGGGTTGGTGAGCTCCTGGAATCAATTTCTCTGGTGGGCCCCAGACACTCCAGTCCGGTGCTGCCCCTGAGGAAGCCCGTGTTAGCGTAACATGTGGGGTATCTTCCTTCATTACTCCCTGGTCGCCACTCCTCACATTCAGATTACACTGATACCTTGATACCTCACACACATACATATACATAGGATGGTGCTCAGCACATGGCTACATTCAACTAAGTGCAGGGGTTATGCTGCATGTATTTTTGTAATCGTGTCTATGTAATGCTACTTTGTACCACAGAGGTTATCTGTATGATGTATATTCATGTACATAGCTGATGTGCCAATCTTATGACATTATTATGTGAATCTCTGCATGCACAGACATTTTCTATGTAACCATATTGTCGTTATGTGGTGTTAATTTGGGAGATCCAAACGTGTACCTACACTTCCTCATTTGAGGTTGTTGTTGCAGTTGTTAAAGCGAACCTGTCACCCCCTCCAGGCATCTAAAGATAACATAGCCGCCTTCTGCAGCACTAAGGCTGCAGTCTGACAAGGTGTCTATAGCATTTATGCTCCCTTGATTCACTGAAATAAAGACTTATATAAAATCTGTTTCAAACCTGATCCAAGACCGGGAGGCGGGTTTTCAAGTGTCTATCTCCTTCCTCTGTAGTGTCAGTCATCCCTCTCTGCTCTCTGTGTGCCGCCTCCAGGGCCATCTCCCTGCATTAGAGCTTTGTCAGCTCTGCTATAACATAGAGCTGCTGTTATAGGAGACCCCACAGTAGTAAATCTAGCAGGAGGACCCTGAGCAGAGAAAGCACTGCCTGCTACATAGCAGCCTTGAGCTGAGCTGTCAGCAGTGCAGCAGAGTTGAGTTTGTGCTTTAGATCAGGGTCTGAGGAGCAATGCTGCTGGGTACAAGAAACTGAAAGTGAAAACTGCTCAGCTCAGGGGCTGCTACGTAGCAGGCAGTGCTTTGTCTGCTCGTCCTCCTGCTAGATTTACTACTGTGGGGTCTCCTATAACAGCAGCTCTATGTTGTAGCAGAGCTGACAAAGCTCTGTAATGCAGGGAGATGGCCCTGGAGGCGGCACACAGAGAGCAGAGAGGGATGACTGACACCACAGAGGAGGGAGACAGACACTTGAAAACCCGCCTCCCGGTCTTGGATCAGGTTTGAAACAGATTTTATAAAAGTCTTTATTTCAGTGAATCAAGGGAGCATAAATGCTATAGACACCTTCTAAGATTGCAGCCTTAGTGCTGCAGAAGGTGGCTATGTTATTTTTAGATGCCTGGAGGGGGTGACAGGTTCGCTTTAAGTGTTTTTATAGTGTTCTGTGTATAGTGTAAATAAATACATTTTGTCTGATTTAACTAGCACACAGGCTAATTAATTCAGACATTCAGGTTCCGGTGCTTTACACTGCACTTCAGTCTTCTGCCCATTCTAAAATACATGTTTTGGTAAGATGCAGATAGCAGCGTTTCCCTGTGTGCTCGGCTAAGGGACTAGGCAGCCTGCTGTGTGAAGTGGTTACCACGATACACATCGGGTAACCAGGGGCTGCGTCTGCAGAAAGCGCCGACGCACATGCACTTCTGCTTCTCTGAAAAAACCTAAGTATTTAGTGGAGAACCGCTAAATACTTACAGCGCAGGTGTGTGGACATGGACTATGTTTTACAATCTTTTAGCCATGTATTTGCTGCACCATTTTCTTAGAAATATTCTGTGGTTTACTGTTAGTATAACTTCTGAAATTGAAATAAAAGCCAGAAGAAACATTTTTAGGACAATGGCCATCATTTATCATAACTGTTTTAATTATTATTATTTATTATTATAGCGCCATTAATTCCATGGCGCATGTTAAATGGGGTCCGTCTTATAAAGTCAGTGTCTGTCTTACTGTCAGTATATATGTCCCTCATCCTTGCATATATATCCCCCATTCTGGTACATAAACTGTGTGCAGAAATATTAGGCGAGTTGTATTTTAGATGATTATTTTTATTATTATTGATCAACAACTATGTTCTCAATCAACCCAAAATACTCAAATATCAAAGCTTAATATTTTTAGAAGTTGGAGTGGGTTTTTTTTAGATTTGGCTATCTTAGGAGGATAAGTGTTTGTGCAGGTAATGTCGACCCCAGGCCCTGGGGTACTCGGGTATTAGGCTCGGTGGGTGCTTTCGCGGGGATGTCACGGGTGGCAGCGCCTGACCCCGTGGCCTGGGTGACACTTCAAAAAGGGGTGTATGTACAGGGGATTAGAGTTTGTCATGTGACGCCACCTGTAGTACCTAGTGATGGGTCACCAGCACTGCCACAGTCCGCCGCAGGTAGATGGTAGTGCGGCTGAGATGGCAAAGCTCCCTACAGGCAGAGCTGGTCCTCCGGGGCAGCATAGTGTAAAGGGGCAGCGGTCCTCCAGGGCAGTGTAGTGTAGAGGGGCTGCGGTCCTCCGGGGCAGCGTAGTGTAGAGGGGCAGCTTGGAGTGGGATCTTTAAGTCAGTGTAGGGGATGATGGAGCACTCTATAAGGGCACCGGGAGCGGAGAGGAATGACGCACACAGACTGTAGAAGTCTCTTTTACCTTTTACTGGTGGTATAGCAGGTAAAGACGTCCAGGGCACTGACAGGTGACCAGGCGCACAGTGGGTCCCCACAGCAAGTGGGTATAAGGCCTCCTCTGCTTCTCTCTATGGTTCCTGAAGGCCAGTCTGCTTGCAGCCAGACTGGCCTCCTCACTTCCTCTGGTCTTCTCTCCCTCTCTCCTCCTGCGCAGTGCACGGGTTAACCTCTCTGATCTCTGCGGTAGTACACTGAGGTGTCTGGCTCCCTCTCTCTGAGCATGCAGGGGGACCAGGTGACTAAAGTCTCCACGGTGTGACAGGGTTTTCTGTAGTCCAGAAGTATCCTACAGGTGTGGATCCCTGAAGTCCGGTACGGCTCTGGGCGAACTTCCACTACTTTCTCACTCCCTTTGGTTCTACTCCTTGCTTTCTGTCCCCACTCCTAGGCTTGGGGGATGTCAGAAGGGCCACTCCCGATCTCTGGCTCGGGCCTAACCACGACACCGACCACCAGGACATCTTCACAGCTCTCCTAGCGTCTGCACACTCTGACTAACATCTCCCCCAGCAGCAGTATTTATAACCTAAAGGCAGTGAGTGTAGCTCCCCCTACTGTGTTGGGGTGGAAGGTGTTGCATGTAGTAGGTACCTGCTGTGGAAATCCAGCTGTGCATTAGGGAAGTCTGTGACTACCTGCGTGAGGAGGGCACCACAGTAACTATTACTGCGCAGAATTATTAGGCAACTTAATTAATAAAAAACAAATATATTCCCATCTCACTTGTTTATTTTCACTAGGTAAATTAATATAACTGCACAAAATTTAGAAAAAAAATTTCTGACATGCAAAAACAAAACCCCAAAAAATTAGTGACCAATATAGCCACCATTTCTTCATGATGACACTCAACAGCCTTCCATCCATAGATTCTGTCTGTTTACGATCAACATTGCATGCAGCAGCCACCACAGCCTCCCAGACACTGTTCTGAGAAGTGTGCTGTTTTCCCTCCCTGTAGATTTCACATTTTAGGAGGGACCACGGGTTCTCTATGGGGTTCAGATCAGGTGAACAAGGGGGCCATGTCATTTTTTTTCTTCTTTTAGTCCTTTACTGGCCAGCCACACTGTGGAGTAGTTGGATGCATGTGATGGAGCATTGTCCTGCATGAAAATCATGTTTTTCTTGAACGATACCGACTTCTTCCTGTACCACTGCTTGAAAAAGTTGCCTTCCAGAAACTGGCAGTAGGTCCGGGAGCTTCACTCCATCCTCAACCCATAAAGGTCCCACAAGTTCATCTTGATGATACCAGCCCATACCAGTACCCCACCTCCACTTTGCTGGTGTCTGAGTCGGAGTGGAGCTTTCTGCCCTTTACTGATCCAGCCTCTGGCCCATCCATCTGGCCCATCGAGAGTCACTCTCATTTCATCAGTCCATAAACCCTTTGAAAAATCAGTCTTAGGATATTTCTTGGCCCAGTTTTGACGTTTTATATTATATTTTCAGCCTCTCTTACCTTGGCCATGTCTGAGTATAGCACACCTTGTGCTTTTTGATACTCCAGTAACGTTGCAGCTCTGAAATATGGCAAAACTGATGGCAAATGGCATCTTGGCAGCTTCACGCTTGATTTTCCTAAATTCAGGGGCAGATATTTTGCGCCTTTTTTGCCTAACACGCTTCTTGCGACCCTGTTGGCTATTTGCCAAGAAACCCTTGATTGTTAAGTTATCCCGCTTCAAAAGTTTGGCAATTTCAAGACTGCTGCATCCCTCTGCAAGACATCTCACAATTTTGGACTTTTCAGAGCCTGTCAAATTTCTGTTCTGACCCATTTTGCCTAAGGAAAGGCATTTGCCTAATAATTAATCACACCTTATATAGCGTGTTGATGTCATTACACTACACCCCTCCTCATTACAGAGATGCACATCACCTGATTTACTTAATTGGTAGTTGGCTCTCAAGCTTATACAGCTTGGAGTAGGACAACATGTATAAAAAGTATCCAGTGATCAAAATACTCATTTGCTTAATAATTCTGCACGCAGTGTATATCCACCCCATCCTGGTACAAGGCCCCCTCATGCTGGATGTGCCCCCCGGTTCATAGCCCCAGTGATGGTACATAGTCCCTTGTGATGGTACATGGCCCCCTGTGATGATACATGGCCCCCAGTGATGGTAAATATCCCCCTGTGGTGGTACATATCCCCCAGTGATGGTATATAGCCCCCTGTGATGGTACATAGCCCTTAGTAATGGTGTATGGCCCCCGGTGACGGTACATGGCCCCCAGTGATGGTACATAGTCCCCTGTGATGGTACATGACCCCCTGTGATGGTACATAGTCCCCTGTGATGGTACATAGCCCCCTGTGACAGTACATAGCCCCCAGTGGCAGTACATGGCCCCTAGTGATGGTACATAGCTCCCTGTGATGGCACATAGTATATATGTGACGGTACATGGCCCCCAGTGATGGTACATAGTCCCCTGTGATGGTACATGACCCCCTGTGATGGTACATAGTCCCCTGTGATGGTACATAGCCCCCTGTGACAGTACATAGCCCCCAGTGGCAGTACATGGCCCCTAGTGATGGTACATAGTTCCCTGTGATGGCACATAGCCCCCAGTGATAGTAGACAGCCCCCGGTGACAGTACATAGCCCCAGTGACGGTACAGGAAGTAGGCAGCAGGGGGCAGTGGAGCGTAAGTTACAGCAGTTATTATTCTACTGTGTGCGGGATATTTAGAGTGACGGGTGGGGCATATACAGAATGGAGGTGGGTGAGTGCATGATGGGGGGGTGAGAGTAGGCTCATATAATATGCGCTGCATATATCTCCATCCATCTCTCAGTGCGGCTTCAGCACTGAGAGGTGAACAGCGGGATGCAGTGAATATATGAGTATAATGAGTGTGGTCACAAGAGACTACAGGCTGCCTATGCAGCCCGCAGTCAGCCTCCTCCAGCCCCTGTACACCGCTCCAGAGCCACCCCCCGACAGTACAGAAACTGTAGATTCGGATTATAAGATGCACCCTCCACCTTCACACAAAATTTCGGGAAACAAAAGTGCATCTTATAATGTGAAAAATACAGTACTTTTTTTTTAAGTCACCATGTCATGGGGTGGTTATAACGGACAAAGGGGTAAGGTAGCAGGATGGCAGTGATGGACAAAGAGGAACTAGTCTGACCATTATACTGGGGGTCCCTAGCTGACCCTGTTCCCAGAAGTACCTCTAAAGGTGAGGATGCCTTGGCTGCAATCCTTGCCCTGCTCCTAACTAGCCCTAGGCTAAAACCTTCTCAAGCTCCATCCAGGGACTGGGACAGCATAGCAACTCTGACACACGATAGCAATCTCCAGAAAAGCTACAGGACAGCTTCAGCAGGAACTGAAACAGCATCCAGACAGCTCATGGTGATGCAGAGAATGAACTCTATCATGGACATCAGGTGATGGGTCAAGGGACTACTTAGGCTGGGGGAGTGGTCAATCACATCACCTGATACACGCAGCACAGCAACTCATACTGCAGAGCCACAGCAACAGAAATTAACCCTAAAGGTATAAAAGGGAATTTACTGGCAGTTAACCACTCACTCTTCAGAGCAGTTCACAGAGAAAGCAGAGCAGCCTACATGTAACAAACCCACTGAGTTTAATAGAGGAGTCTTTTTCAAAAAACGGATCAGACAGTTGCAGGCTATGATTCTTCTCACGCAGAAGAGTAGTCCATAAGTGAAACGATCATCTAAACTGCACCATTAACATGAACGTAAAATACGCTCTACTGAATGATCAGTATACTAAATACTATCCATCTAATCTTTTCAGGCTAATCATTGATTCTTTTTCATTTGTGTAATTCATACATCTTCTGCTAACTAAAATAATAAAAAAATACTTTGTCTTGAAATTTATCCGTTGGTCAATTCTGTATTATATAAGTAGATTTAAGAAAATTCACTCTTCTACAGACTATTGTATGAAATGTTGTATGTAGAAACACTGATGTTTTTTTCTAGGCCAGTGTTATTTGAGAAGGGGCCATATGTAAATACTGCTCAGCAAGTCCAAAGGAAATTGCCAAATTATCAGAGCATTAAATTACAGCTACCTGCTGTAGAGTGTACTTTACTGAGATTTCCTGTTAACTTGAAAGCACACATTTCAGAATGTAGATCATTAATATGCTAATTCAAGATGAGCGACCAACACCATGTTACTAAACTGTAGAATATCAGATCTCGAAGTTCTGAAACCATAATTCAAGTAAACTCCAATTTGAAGTAGCAATCCGTGTTCTTTATAAGGAAGGAGGGCTAACATGTTACCTGTTCACTGTCCACTTTAGCCAGAAAGGGGAACATCTGCCAACAATGTTTTTTCTTTCTGGGAAATTCTTTGACTTTCCATGAAATTTGTTCTTTCAGAATTTTTCCATATACATACCAAGAGCTTTTTATGACATTAGCAGTTAAAGGGAACCTGACGGCTGATGTCCTGTCAGTGGGCAGCAAGTGTTGACCACTGGCTGAATTATGTTGGTCAAGTATGTTTGACTCTGATGAAAAACTTGACTGATGCTGGTTAGCAAAAAACGGGGGACTGCACGCCGTGTTTTTTAATTATGTATATAAAATAATATTTAAAAAATGTGTGGGGGAGCCTATATTGGCGATAATCAGCTCAGATACAGCTCTGGTGCTGCAGCTCCCAGCTGTCTGCATTAACTGAACTGAGTATCGCAATAGCCGGGGATTGTACGTCTCTTTTTTTCATGTCTGTCAGTCACAGCGGACAACTGTGTGACAGAAATATAAGCGGGTATTGTCAGCATGCTGTTCCCATCCAGTTTCAACTCATTTCCATCCATTTCAGCTTTTTTTCTCAGCCCCTTAAACCTCTTCTAAAAATCCAGCTGAAAAACACTTGGGTTTCCCATTGACTTGTATCGGATTTGTTATTCGGTGCGAATACACAAATATTAAAAAGTATTTGGAATAGATAATCCAAACCCAAATATTGGTATTCGTTCATCACTATTATCAACCTACCTACACTGTATACTGCAATTAAAATTGTCTTGTGTACCAGTACTTGAGCGACTTACCAAAATATTCTTTGACAAAATAGCGGTGACCGTATGACAGCTATTTTTTCAGCTGTATGTGGCCAAGCAACATTACCCATAAGAATCCATTCCGTACCTCCATATGCCTCTTAACATGTATGCTGATTAACATGTATGCCGATTAATGCTCTTTCTTGTGCATTGTATTCAAATATGAAAACACATCAACACCCTGAAAAGTCGTTGAGCTTGTAGCAATCAGTCCCCTATTAATAGGTTGATGAGGGTCAGATTTCCTTTATATTTTTTGTTTTTTCTAATGCATTGAAAGTTGAAATTATTATTCAATGTTTAATGCTAATAAAAATAAAAATAAAACAAAATAAATAAAATAGTTATTAATACAGAGTTAGAAATTTAACATTAGAAATCATTTTAGCGCCTTATGCTCATGTGTATTTCAGCACCTCTATTATTAATTCATATCATAATTGATTTTTATTTTCTCTCTGGCTTTGCAAAGGTATGAAAATCACGTTACTGTAGGGCATCTACTTACAGCAAGGTCAAACTGAAAAAGACAGCATCATTTCTTTGTGGAAAAAAAATTACTTCTGGGGAAAGAAATGGAAAATCCGCATTAAAATATGCTGCTCTATTACATTAGTAACAACACCATCATTTGCCATTCCTACGAATTTTATTGTTATCAGATAGACATGGAGAATACTGGTTTCAAGAAAAGGTCATGGAAAATAAAAATTTAACAATGGTTTACAATATTTTATGAAATGTGTATCGTCGGGTGCTTTCACATCTGCGTTTTTCGTAATTCGCGGCAGATGCGGTGAAAAAACCGCATCTGCCGCGTTTACCGCATAACCGTTCCACTTGCGGCGCGGTTGCGGTTTTTTCTATGCAATGTATAGGCATACTTGCGGCAGGTGCGGCAAGTGCGGTTTTGCACTTGCGGCAGGTGCGGCCGCGAAAAAAAACCGCAGTAAGCCGCGGTTTTTTTCGCGGCCGCACCTGCCGCAAGTGCAAAACCGCACTTGCCGCACCTGCCGCAAGTACGCCTATACATTGCATAGAAAAAACCGCAACCGCGCCGCAAGTGGAACGGTTATGCGGTAAACGCGGCAGATGCGGTTTTTTCACCGCATCTGCCGCGAATTACGAAAAGCGCAGATGTGAAAGCACCCTTATTGAACGTAGACAACAACTTCAGTCAGTCTTAGACCTATGTAACGTCTTGATAAACTGCCTAAAATTGATTTTTCTGTTTTTAACTAGAATCTTCCTTTAAACAAACAGGGTACGCCTACAAAAAAAATATATATTAATTAAAAAAACATATATTCCTACTTTATTTAAAAATGTGTGAAATCTTGCATAATCTAATAGAGAATAATAATACAATAATTAATTGTGAAACAATACCTTAAAGTGTAAGCGCTGTTTACATTTTTATTAAATAATAATGTAGAGCAAGTGATTTTAATAAACTTCAAAATATACTTTATAAGTGGAATCTGGTGGAAAACCATACATAAACCTTCCACAAGGTGTCTCCAATAGACTGTGTGTGAAACAGCCATATGTACATTATCAGTCAGATCTGTCTTCTCACTGCATACGGGGCATGTAACCATATAAAGGAAGTGACGGGGCCTACTCTGCTGACTGCAGCTGGTGAGGAAACAAGGTATCATATTAGCTCAGTCTACAGCACAGTGGTGAACAATGTCAGAATGTCAGAATCAGTGTGAACTCCTCTTTCCTTGGCACAAGTTTCTCCTATCTGTCATTTGGCTCCACACAGCTCAGTCAAGATCTCTGTTAACCCTTTGTCTGCTGTCATATTGCACTGCTCACGATCAGCTGCTGGGCACGCTCACACAGCCATAAAATGAGGTTTTTAAGAGAGCACAGAAAAATGTGATAAAATAAGTCATATGGCGCAAAAAAGCAATATCTTAGTTGCTATAGAAAGAAGTTTTGGTACCGTGTTAGCCAGTTAAAAAAATGTTGATTGCTCTCAGTGAGAGAAACAAAATAATAATCTTGCAGTTCTGATATCTTTTAATGGATAACTAAAATAAAAATAAGTGATGTTACAAGGCAAGCTTTCGAGATTTCTTAGGTCTCTTCATCAGGCATGGTGTGACAAAACAAAAAAGAAACACAAATATATGCATGCACAGAGCAAATTCCAGTTAAAATAAATGGTCATATTGATTAAATAAACAAACAGAGCCTGGAGAGGATCCTTAATTAGCCAGGCTTAGTGATGTCAAAGCTTTTATGACCCTAATTTATATGTAAACCTGGTGTCTTCAGTGTCTCTGAAAAACATTCTTCAGATGTGATAATGAAGCATAAATCCTTCAGAAAGGTTTAGCCCTGTTTTGATACAGTCAAAAGTTCTAATGAACTTGGATTCACAAACCCTTCGATGTTTCTGATATTTGAAATGACCCCTCAATACTGCAACTTCAACTTCTTTTCACTGTTATGTCATTGACCACAAAAGTGATTGGCTACTGGTAAATTGATTTTTTTTTTGTTTGTAATTGTGTGACGATTAGACTTCATCCTTACTCTTAGCCGTTGTCCTGTCTCACCAACATAAAAAGCCCCCTAGGACATACAGTGCACATAATTAAATACACCACGTTGGTAGATGACCATGTGAATGTCCCAGAAATCTTATAGTCCTGATGTGTGTTGGGGATCTGTATCCTGTCTATGGTCTCTATGTGAGCACAGATCTTGCAGCTCTTCACATTGCATGGATGAGTTCCTGTTCGTGTATCTGAGGGTATCGAACTTCAGATCATGAAGTTTCTTAAATTGAGAGGCTGCCTGTAGCATAGCAAGGTAGGGTATTTGAATGTTATTTTTAGTCGGTCATAATTGTGTAGGATATGATGCATTTTTCTGGCAGTTTTCCTCAGTACCTCAAGCTGTGGGTTGTAGGTCACCACCAGAAGAACACAATGTTTTTCTTCTTTTTCTCTGTATTGGAGTGCTTGACTTCTAGGGGTCCTTGTGGCATTAATGATCTGATCATCAATGGAGGTGGGGTGATAGCCTTAGTTAAAAAATATCTTTTTAGATGGCTTAAGTGTTCATCCCTGTCCGCTGGGTTGGAGCAAATACGGTTATATCTTAGGCCTTGGCTGTAGACAATGGACTTTTTAATGTGTTTCAGGTAGAAACTGTCCCATTTGCAGTATGTGGGACGGTCAATCGGTTTTCAATACACCGATGTCTGGAATGAACCATTTAGAATTTTTATGATGGTATCCAGCAAGTTTATTTCAGTTTTTGAGTGGTCCAGTGTCAAGTTTTTGGTGGGATGAAATTTGCTGAAATTGTCATGGAATTTTAGAAGTTCATGTTCAGTCTCAGTCCAGATTATTAAGATGTCATCAATGTAGCAGAAGTACGCTAAGGGTTTGATGGGGCAGGAGGCTAAAAAGTCATTTTCCAGTTTAGCCATGAAAAGATTGGCATACCGGGAGGCATTTTGCTTCCCAAAGAGGATCCAGTGCGTTGTAAATACAGTTCTTCACCAAAAGAGAAAATGTTGTGTGTGAGGATAAATCTGGTGTGCCTTAGTACTGATTCAGAAGGAATCCCATTGACTTCCATCTTCGTGTGGGATATTAAAATATAAGGATTCCACATCCATGGATGGTAAGATGGTACTCTTGGGAGGGGCCTATTGCAGATAGCTTATTTAAAAGCTCCATCGTGCCCTGTATATAGCTGGCTGTCTTCCTTACCAGCGGTTTAAGAACATTTTCCACCCACCCAGAGATTCTTTCAATGATTGTTCCTATCCCTTAGATGATCGGCCTCCCTGGGTTACCTGGTTTATGACTCTTGGGAAGAATATAGAAAACTCCCATCCTTGGATCCTCAGGTATTAAATCCAGAAGGTTTGTGGAATCCATACCCAAACATTTAATGAGTCTTTTCAACTACCTCATATATTTTGGAGTTGGGTCCTCATTCAGTTTGGTGTAGTACTGCATATCCATTAGCTGTCTGTGTGCTTCTTTAATGTAGTCCTTTGTATTCAGGAGAACTATGAACTTGAGGCCTCTAAGCAGCGGAACACAAGAGCAACAAAGTAACAAGAAAACCTCTGACTGGACACCTTGTCCTGGCTGCAACACCATTTTGGACCAATATATTGACTCATTCAGACTTTTGGTACAATCCACAATATTAGATAAAAAAAAACAACAGAAATATCAGTGTGCAAGAGAGAAAGGCAGTTTTAGCCTGAAGAAGAACAGGGAGATCACTATTAAGGCTGCATACAAAGATGGGGCCATAGTTTTCCTAAATACAAATGACTACATTAAAGAAGCACACAGACAGCTTATGGATATACAGTAATACACCAAACTGGATGAGGACCCAACTCCAAAATATATGAGGGAATTGAGAAGACTCATCAAATATTTGGGTAAGGATTCCACAAACCCTCTGGATTTAATACCTCAGGATCCAAGGATGGGCATTTTCTATATGCTTACCAAGATTCATAAGCCAGGTAACCCAGGGAGGCCGATCATCTCAGGGGTGGGAACACTCACTGAAAGAATCTCTGGGTGGGTGGAAAATGTCCTTAAACTGCTGGTAAGGAAGACAGCCACCTATATACAGAACACGATGGACCTTTTAAATAAGCTATCTACAATAGGCCCCCTCCCCAAGACTACCATCTTAGCCACCATGGATGTGGAATACTTAAATTCTAACATCCCACACGAAGATGGACTTACCACCTGCCGAATGTTTCTTGAAGTCAATGGAATCCCTTCTGAATCAGTACTAAGGCACACCAGATTTATCCTCACACACAACATTCTTGTCACGCTTAGATTGTGCTGACTTTGCTGGATGCTGCTGTGTGTTTATATTTACATTTCTTCAGGAGCTTCTTGAGGTACGGATATGAAGGTCTTGTGCTCAGTTGCTGGTTGATGTGAGGGTTGGGTGTGACTCACCTGAAATCCCTTCCCCCTAGCCTTTAACTAGCCTCTCCTTCCACCAGGTGGTGCTGCTGATAAAGTTTCCATCTATGTCAGGAAGCTGTGCTGCGCAGACCTGTGTGTTTGTGTTGCTGAAGATCTTTCCTTTGGAAATGCTGTATCCCATTTCTGTGGATGGGGAATAACGCAGGGCTGGTGGAGGAGTTTTAGGAGAGGCTGGAGACCCGAACCTTCTCACCATCAGAGATACCTTCGGGGTCAGGGCCTGTAAGGTTCCTAGTCTGGGGTCAGACTAGTCTTCCCTGGTCACCCTGCCTGTAACTGACATTTGTTCATCAGCATTCTCACTACACCGTGACATTTCTCTCTTTTGGTGAAAAACTGTACACCATGTTCCAAATTATTAAATGTTTTTTTTGTTTGTTTTTTTAAGTGAAACCCATTGATGGTATTGCGTCTCAGGGTTCTTTGGATCACTAAAATCAATCTCAGATACCTGTGATAATTAGTTTGGCAGGTGAGCCCAATAAAAGGAAAACTGGGTGTTCCACAGGCCACAGTTTTTAAGTAACATGGGGGGAAAAAAGGATCTCCCTGGGCCGAAAAGCAACAAATAGTGCAATGCCTTGGACAAGGGATGAAAACATTAGATATTGCACAAAAACTTAAGCGTGATCATCGTACTGTAAAGAGATTTGTGACTGATTCTGAGCACAGACGTGTTCGTGCAGATAAGGTCAGAATGAGGAAGGTTTCTGCCAGGCAAGTTCATCGGATTAACCTGATAACGACAGCCTTACGTCTACAGACGTCGGAAAAAAAGGGTACTTATGCCCAGCCGACGTCTGTAGACGTAAGGCAGGAAAAAGCCCTTTAGCGCAGCCCCTGTAGCTAAAATCTTTAGGGTGTCAGCATACCGATTGTAGCTGAGACCCTAGAGATTAGGAATCAGCTGGTGTTTTACCTCACCCCTCTGGGCACCCCCCCGCCCCCCTGCTTCTCATACTCACCTGCCTTCAGTCCCGGCCGTTCTGAGTCTGCTTCTTCTCTCTGCCTCTGTCCCGGCGCCTCTGCTCTGTGGGCGTGCACCAGGACAGAGGCAGAGTTAACCCCTGAATAACCACACAGGGATAATTATCTGCACTTAACCCCTGTGTGGTCACTCAGGGGTTAACTGTCTGCAGATCACCCCTGTATTGTAACACAGGGGTTAACTGCAGATGAGTTAACCCCTGAGTGACCACACAGGGATGAATATCTACAGTTAACCCTTGTGTGGTCACTCAGGGGTTAACTGTCTGCAGATCACCCTGTAATGTAACACAGGGGTTAACTGCAGATCAGTTAACCCCTGAGTGACCACACAAGGGTTAACTGCAGATCTTCATCCCTGTGTGGTCACTCAGGGGTTAACTGATCTGCAGATAACCCCTGGGTGACAACACAGGGGTAATCTGCAGCTAACCCCTGAGTGACCACACAGGGGTTAACTGCAGATTATGCTGAATGAGAATCATGATGGGACCTCCCACTGGACTACGTCAGACCTTCCCTTTGGACTACGTCGGATGTCACCGTAATAAAGATGGGGTCTAAAGGTGTTTGTGTTTTTTTTTCCAATAAAAATATTTTTCTCTGTGTTGTGTCTTCTTTACAATTTACTAGAGATTCCTAATGGTCCGGTCTAATATTGGCCAGATGTTATGAATCTCGGGCTTAGTGCCAGCTGCCAAAAAGCTGGCATTAACCCCTTATTACCCAGTCTGCCACCGCTACACGGCAGCTGGAAGAGCTGGATACAGCGCCAGAAAATGGCTCTTCTATGAATGCGCCAATTTCTGGGGTGGCTGCGGGCTGCAATTCGCAGCGGGGTGGTGGCCCAGAAAGCTTGGGCCTTCCTACGCTGAGGATTCCAGCCCCCAGCTGCCTAGTTGTACCTGGCTGGCCCAAAAATGTGGCGAAGCCCACACCATTTTTTTTTTAATTATTTCAAGAAATAATTAAAAAAAAAGGGCTTCCCTATATTTTTGGTTTCCAGCCAGGTAAAACTAGGCAGAAGGGGTTGGTGGCAGCCCGTAGCTGCCTGCTGTACCTGGCTGGACCAAAAATATGGCGAAGCCCCACGTAATTTTTAAAAAAAAATTGAATAAAGAAATACTAAAAAAAAATGCAGGAGAGGAGACGACCAGGACACGGTGTCTCCATATCATGTGCACATGCTCTAAAAGTGAGAAATTGCGTGAAAAAAAGAAAAGGTTAAATATGACATTATCAAATTCTGTGAAGTAGCTGTAGGTTCCAAATGCTCACTATACCCCTAGATATAATCCTTGAGGTGTCTAGTTTCCAAAATGGGGTCACTTGTGCGGGAGCGCCAATGTTTAGGCACAGAGGAGCTCTCCATATACGACATGGTGTCCGCTAACTATTGGAGCTAATTTTCCATTCAAATTGTTAGCGTACACCATGTCGCATATGGAGAGCCCCTGTGTGCCTAAACATTGGAGCTCCCCCACAAGTGACCCCATTTTGTAAACTAGAACCCCCAAGGAACATATCTAGATGCACAGTGAGCAATTTTACCCCCCAGGTGCTTCACAAATTAGTCTGTAAAAACGAAAAAAAAGAAGATTTTTGTGAAAAAAAGTACTTTTTCATTTTTACGGATCAGTTTTTGAAGCACCTGGGGGCTCAAAGTGCTCACTATGCATCTAGATAAGTTCCTTGGGGCGTCTAGTTTACAAAATGGGGTCACTTGTGGGGGAGCTCAAATGCTTAGGCACACAGAAGCTCTCCATACGTGACATGGTGTCCACTAACAATTGGAATAGTAAATGGATACCATGTCATGTATGACGAGCCCCTGCGTGCCTAAACATTGGAGCTCCCCCACAAGTGACCCCATTTTGGAAACTAGACACCCCAAGGAATTTATTTAGATGCATAGTGAGCACTTTGAAACCCCAGATGCTTCACAAATTGATCCGTAAAAATGAAAAAGTACTTTTTTTTCACAAAAATCTTTTTTTCCTTTTTACAGACTAATTTGTGAAGCACCTGGGGGTTAAAAGTGCTCACTATGCATCTAGATATGTTCCTTGGGGGGTCTAGTTTCCAAAATGGGGTCACTTGTGGGGGAGCTCCAATGTTTAGGCACACAGGGGCTCTCCATATGCGACATTGTGCACTAACAATTTGAATGGAAAATTAGCACCAATAGTTAGCGGACACAATGTCGCGTATGGAGAGCCCCTGTGTGCCTAAACATTGTAGCTCCACCACACGTGACCCCATTTTGGAAACTAGACACCCCAAGGAATTAATTTAGATGCATAGTGAGCACTTTGAACCCCCAGGTACTTCACAAATTGATCCGTAAAAATGAAAAAGAACTTTCATTTCCACAAAAAATTTCTTTTTTCATTTTTTACGGATTCATTTGTGAAGCACCTGGGGTTAAAAGTGCTCACCACCCATCTAGATAAGTTCCTTGGGGTGTCTAGTTTCCAAAATGGGGTCACTTGTGGGGGAGCTCAAATGTTTAGGCACACAGGGGCTCTCCATACGTGACATGGTGTCTGCTAACAATTGGAGCTAATTTTCCGTTCAAATTGTTAGCGGACACCATGTCGCATATGGAGAGCCTCTGTGTACCTAAACATTGGAGATCCCCCACAAGTGACCCCATTTTGAAAACTAGACCCCCCCCAAGGAACTTATCTAGATGCATAGTGAGCACTTTGAACCCTCTGGTGCTTTACAAATTGATCCGTAAAAATGAAAAAGTACTTTTTATTTTCACAAAAAAATGTCTTTTGTCCTCAATTTTTTCATTTTCACATGAGCAACAGGATAAAATGCATCCTAAAATTTGTTGGGCAATTTCTCTGAGTACACCGATCCCTCATATGTAGTCATAAACCACTGTTTGGGCGCACGGCAGGGAAGGAGCGCTATTTGACTTTTTGAATGGTAAATTAGCTCCAAAAGTCAAATTGCTCTCCTTCCCTTCTGAGCCCTGCCGTGCGCCCAAACAGTGGTTTATGACCACATATGATGTATCAATATACTGGGGAGAAATTGGCCAACAAATTTTAGGATGCATTTTATCCTGTTGCCCATGTGAAAATGAAAAAAATTGAGGCTAAAGAATATTTTTGTTGGAAAAATTAAAATGTCCATTATTTGTTTCCATTTTGCTTTAGTTTCTGTGAAGCACCTGAAGGGTTAATAATCTTCTTGAATGTAGTTTTTTTTTAAATCAATTAGTTTTTATTACTTATTTGACAAATATACAACAAAGGGGTATACCCCGTATAAGAGAAGAAAATAAACAGGCGGACAAAAAGAAAAAAAAAAAAATTAATAAAGAAAATAACAGGGTAAAGGGGAGGGTGGGGGAGAAGAAGGGGGTGAGGTCCAATCAGTTATGATAAAAATTAATAAAGAATCCTATGATAGATGTAGGAGACCAGAAGCGTACAATTACATTATAAGCATATGGGTCAATAAACAGTATATAATTGAATACAAATAAGTGTTAATAAAGTAAGGTAAACAAAAAAGGTAGAGACATCCGCTAAAAATCCCTGGATTTCCAAAGGGTACCAGGTCATACAGGGTTAGGGCCGAGTGGGGAGATCAACCAAGGATCCCACCAGCCTAATCTTTAGGTTTTTATGGCCAAGTCATGGGCTAGGGTGGATTCATGTTGGAGGTGTAGTTCAATTCGCGACACTAGTTCAGCCCTAGATGGAGTAGTGGTCATTTTTCCAGTGTTTGGTTAAACATAATCTGGCTGCTATTATTATATTGGTTACAATAGGGCGGACCAATCTGGGAATATCTTCCAGGCCCAGGCCTAGTAGTGCCATAGGACCATCTAAAGTGAGTGGGAACCCGACAACCTCCACTATTAGTGATTCAACCATACTCCAGAACCCCCGAACCTTGGGGCAGAGCCACCACACATGTTCCATAGACCCCGTCTCCAGGCGGCACTTCCAACATAATGAGTCGGAGGATCGTTGAATTTGTGCGAGTCTGAGAGGAGTCAGGTACCAATTCATCTGGATTTTTTTTGCCTGTTCTAGATGTAAGATACAGGATGAATATTTGGAAGTGTGGGTTGCGGCCCTGAGCCATGAGTCCAGAGGGGCCGAGAAGGAGAGCCTGCGCTCCCAGATCGTCATATATGGGAGTTTACGTTGATCCGCAGAAACCAGCAAGGCCCTGTAGATGATAGAAACTCCATGAGTAGCGGAACATTGGGGCTTGAAGTATCTTTGTAAGTGTTCATGTAGGGGGGGATTGTCCCAAGATAGAATATGGCACTGAGATAGGAAATGACGAATCTGGAGGTATTGGTAGAATACCGTATTCGGGAGAGCGAAGACGCTGTGTAGTTCAGAGAAGGGACGAAGTCCCGAACTGGTATAAAGGTCATACAGTGTTCGTATATTTAGAGTTTTCCACCTAAACAGGGATAAATCGGGTATAGCATGTTCTAAAGCGTCAAGAGAGATGTACCTAAATAAAAAGGTGAAATAAGGGCGACTCATGAAAGACCAAATTTTTAATAGGGCAATTATGGATCTCAGAAGGCCGCCGGGGGAGAGGGCCGGAGCAGTCCCAGTTCCAACAGAATGCGAAGAGACCCAGAGGGGGCATGAAATGCCTCAATTTGTAGCCAAGGTATCGTGGAAACAGTCCCGGACCACCAGATCTTCGCATACTCCAGATGGGTGGCTCTATAATAGTTAGTATATCCGGGACTCCAAGGCCCCCCGAAGCACTTGGGAGAACCATCACTTTGTGGGCAATACGTGGGGGCTTCTTATTCCAAATAAAGGAATTGATTAAACGTTGAAAACTGGAGATACACACGCGGGGGAATAGAATAGGGAGACAACGGAAGAGGTATATTAATTTCGGTAAAATTGTCATTTTAATCATGTGTATGCGGGCAATCCAAGAAAGAACCAGTGGGGAGATCCTGTCTAACTCCTGTGAAACTTGTCTGTACAATCTGTCAAAGTTTTGCTTTTCTTGAATGTAGTTTTGAGTAGCTTGAGGGGTGCAGTTTTTGGAATGGTGTCACTTGTTGGTGTTTTCTGTCATTTACACCTCTCAAAGGGACTTCAAATGTGATGTGGTCACTAAAAAAATGGTTTTGTAAATTTTGCTGGAAAAATGAAAAAATTGCTGATGAACATTGAACCCTTATAACTTCCTAACCAAAAATTTTTTTTCAAAAATTGTGCTGATATAAAGTAGACATGTGGGAAATGTTATTTATTAACTATTTTGTGTCACATAGCTCTCCGGTTTAACAGAATAAAAATTCAAAATTTGAAAATTGTGAAATTTTCAAAATTTTTGCCAATTTTTTTATATTTTCACAAATAAACGCAAAAATTATCGACCTAAATTTACCACTAACATGAAGCCCAATATGTCACGAAAAAACAATCTCAGAATCACTAGGATCTGTTGAAGCGTTCCAGAGATATTACCTCATAAAGGGACACTGGTCAGAATGACAAAAAACGGTCTGGTCATTAAGGTGGAAATTGGCTCCGTCACTAAGGGTTTAAGAGAGCAGCTGCTAAAAAGGCCTTACAAACCAGTAAACGATATTTGAAGCTGCTGGTGCCTCTGGAGACCTCAAGGTGTAGGATCCTTCAAAGGCTTGTTGTGGTGCATAAACCTACTATTCGGAAACCCCTAAACAGTGCTCACAAGCAGAAACGGTTGCAGAGGGCCCAGACATACATGAAGACAAATTTTCAAGCAGTATTGTTTACTGATGAGTGCCAAGCAACCCTGGATGGTCCAGATGGATGAAGTAGTGAATGGTTGGTGGATGGCCACCATGTCCCAACAAGGCTGCGATGTCAGCAAGTAGGTGGAGGAGTCATGTTTTGGTCCGGAATCTTGGGAAACGCTGGTAGGTCCCTTTAAGGTTCCTGATGGTGTGAAAATGACCTCTGCAAAGTATATAGAGTTTCTGACTGAGAACTTTCTTCCATGGTACAAAAGTAAAAACGTGCCTTCAGGAGCAAAATCATCTTCATGCATAACAATGCACCATCTCACGCTGCAAAGAATACCTCTGTGTCATTGGCTGCTATGGGCATAAAAGGAGATAAACTCATGGTATGGTCACCATCTTCTCCTGACCTCAACCGTTATAAAGAACCTTTGACGTATAATCAAGCAAAATATCTATGAGGGTGGGAGGCAGTTCACATCAAAACAGTAGCTCTAGGAGACTATTCTGACATCATGCAAAGAAATACAAGCAGAAACTCTCCAGAAACTCACAAGTTCAATGGATGCAAGAATTGTGAACGTGATATCAAAGAAGGGTTCCTATGTTAACATGTAACTTGGCCTGTTAGGATGTTTTTGGAGTTAAATAGCTTTTTATTTCAGTGAATGTGACCTCCTAATGCTGCAAATTCAACAAATTAGCATTTTCAGTTCTTTCAAGCATATCAAATGTTTAGAAACTCTACTGTGCCTAATAATTTGGAACAGTGCATTTAGAGTTTTTTTTAATTTTGAAGATTATACTGTTATCATTGGAGATTTCTTCAATAAAATTTGATGTATACTCTAACGGGTGATGACTTTTATTACACTGACTGTCATTTGCACCGACCATGTAGGAAAATCAGACAAAAAGAACATTTGCATAATAGCTTGGAACATGGTGTATTTACAACGCACTAGAACCGCTATGGGAAGCAAATTAGCCCCCAGTATGCCAATCTTTTCATGGCTAAACTGGAAAATGACTTTTTAGCCTTCTGCCCCATCAAACCCTTAGCTTGCTTCCACTACATTGATCACATCTTAATAATCTGGACTAAGACTGAACATGAATTCTAAAATTCCATTATAATTTCAACAAATGTTATCCCACCAAAAACTTGACACTGGACCACTCAAAAACTGAAATAACTTGCTGGATACCATCATAAAAATTCTAAATGGTTCATTCCAGACATCAGTGTATTGGAAACCGATTGACCGTCCCACATACCTCAGATGGGACAGTTTCCACCTGAAACACATTAAAAATTCCATTGTTTACAGCCAGGTCGTCAGATATTACTGTATTTGCTCCAACTTAGTGGACAGGGATGAACACCTAAACCATCTAATAAAGACATTTTTAAACTAGGACTACCATGCCACCTCCATTGATGATCAGATCATTAAGGCCACAAGGATCCCTAGAAGTCAATCACTCCAATACAAAGAAAAAGAAGAAATTCCATTGTGTTCCTCTGGTGGTGACCTACAACACACAGCTTGAGGTACTGAGGAAAACTGCCAGGAAACTTCACCATTCTTACACAAGATTGACCGACTAAAAATAATAATCAAAGATCCTCTCTTACTATGCTACATGTAGCCTTTCAATTTAAGAAACATCATGATCCAAGTTCGATACCCTCAGCTACAAGAAGAGGAACTTATCCATGCAATGTGAAGAGCTGCAAGGCCTGTGCTCACATAGAGACCAAAACAGGATACACATCCCCAACACACATCAGGACTATAAGATTTCTGGGACATTCACATGCCAATCTTCCAATGTGGTGTATTTAATTATGTGCACTATATGTCCTCGGGGGCTTTTTATGTTGGTGAGACAGGACAACAGCTAAGAGTAAGGATGAAGTTTCATCGTCACACAATTACAAACAAAAAAATCAATTTACCAGTAGCCAAACATTTTTGAGATCAATGACATAACAGTTAAAGATGAAAGTTACAATATTGAGAGGTCATTTCAAATCACAGAAACATCGAAGGGTCTGTGAATCCAAGCTGATTAGAACTTTTGACTGTATCAAACCAGAGCTAAACCTACCTTAAGGATTAATGGTTCATTATCACATCTGAAGAAATTTTTCAGAGACAACTGAAGAATCAGGTTTACATATAAATTAGGGTCATAAAAACTTTGACATCACAAAGTCTGGCTGATTAAGGATCCTCTCCAGGCTCTGTTTGTTTGTTTATTTATTTAAATGTCCATTATTTTAACTGGAATCTGCTCTGGTTGTCATGTATATATTTGAGTTTCTTTAAATATTTAGTCACACCATGCCTGATAAAGAGACCTTGAGCTCAAAGTGCTTATAAGGATCACTCCAGCTCGGTGCCAGTGAGTTTTAGATTTCTTAATTCATTATTAATCACCTGCCTGTGATGTTATTTATTGGAATTCTGCATTTTGCACTCGAGGCCTGGAGTTAAATCAAGCCTTTATAACATCCTTATTTTATTTTGTTAGCATTAAAAGGTATACAACTACAAAATTATTATTTTGTTTCTCCCACTGAGAGCAATCAACATCTTGCTATGTGACCCATCATTAACAACCAGTGCAGTATTGTGTTTTTTTATTCAATTAAATTAAATTTACACTTTAAAGTGGCAGATGGCTCCAAGCATTGTTAAGGTATATTATAATAACAATTAGTGCATAAAATGAGACCTGTGTTGATTAAAAGAAATGGACATTCACTTTATGACAGTAAGATTAGTCTTAATGAAAATCTAAAAGTACATTTGCAAAAAAAATCCCCAAATACTTCAGAAAATACACATCATATTTGCCAGAGTATTTACCTAACCTTGTGAAAACCTATAGGCATATGATTTATCATTTGGTGTAAGCTGTTTTTACAAAATGATGATTTCTGTTTGTTCGGTTATTACGGTACTCCCTTTCAGCAGAGTCCTTACAATTTTTGTAATTGCTATTATGTTAAAGGGTTTTTTCCACAAAGTTAATTTTTAAGTTGATTTTAATGGAATAATAATAATTTCCTCAATTGGATGTGTTTAAAAAAAATTTCTATGCTGAAATAATGTTATATATGTGGCTCTGCTATGTACTGTGTAATGGATGTGTCTGACCATACAGGGACATGATCTGATCATACCACATCTTCGGGGCTGAGATAATCTTATTTATGTGTCCCTGCTATGAACTGTGTAATGGATGTGTCTGACTGTACAGGGACATGATCTGATCATACCATAGCTCCTGTGCTGAGATAATCTTATATATGTGTCCCTGCTATGTACTGTAGTAAGGTGATTCCCTGTATTGTATATATAAAAAACAAACATGCGGTACCAATCTCAGCGCGTTACCAACTCTCTGGTGCCCTTTTAATGAAGTTTTATGCACTATCATCACTCTTGCCATAAAACTTCAATCATATGGTTTTTCCAAAGCCTCCTCACGCTTTGGATACTTATCCGGGTCTGCTGCTCGCCTCGAATTGATCCTGTTTGTGTTCTGCCACGGATTCCCACAGGCATAAAGGTTCAATAGGAAGTGATCCAATTTTATGGTGGCTGCACTCCCGTGGTAATGATTTTAAAACTTCTTGTCCACAAAAATTTTTATTACTCAAAACATGCGAGAATATAAAAAGCAGATACAACGTGTTTCGGCGGAGACAACCACCTTCCTCAGGTATCTCTATGTACTGTGTAATGGATGTGTCTGACCGTACAGGGACATGGTCTGATCATACTACATCTCCTGTGCTTGAGATAATCTTATATACGTGTCCCTGCTATGTACTGTGTAATGGATGTGTCTGACCATACAGGACATGGATCTGATCATACCACATCTCCTGAGCAGGGGAGGATGAAATACAGTATATAGATATTACATCACAGGATCACAGCTGATTCTTTTTGTGCAGCAAAACATTACCCTGACTGTGTTTTAAAAATGCTTTAATATGCAAAAGGTAAATACCGGGCAGTCAGGTAGCAAAGGGGGCTAATTTAAGTGTTGTAGCCTGCCATATATTCCTGGATGTTTTTGTTGTTAGGTGTTGCTAGCCTCTAATATAGACAATTATAAGCAAGAGCATGTAGAAAGAAAAGTTGACGGCACTCACCAGTTTGTGGATCTTCTTTTATTTGTGCAATTCAAACATTAATGCAGTTTGGTGTAGCGGGGAGAGGGAGCAGGGAATCGAAGGACGACAGCTGCCGCTTTGCGGTGTTTTGCTGCTTCAGCGGGTCCAGATCTCAGTATCTGACATCACCTCCTCCTGCTATATAGGGTTAAGTTAAAGGTGCAAATTAAAAACACATTGAAGAAATATGTACAACATTAGGTTATACTTCAGGAAAACGCTGAGTTTTTTATATACTAGTGTAGTGAGAACAAAGATTCTTATTAACACAACTAAGCGGAACAAATACATTTTGTTGACTGTGTTGCTATAACAACTCCATTTCAGCTGCATTTAACCTGCAGCTGGCATGAAAGCCGCAGCTTACTGCTGTTTTGTGCAATGGACATTTTTCATTCTGCTATACCACATTGAATTAACCCTCAATTGCACCAGATTTTAGACTCTAATGTACTTGTCTTGTTTGTTGTGCAGCGGAGCCTCCCACTTCCTTTCTACTCTGGTTAGAGCCTGTTTGTGCTCTCCTCTGAAGGGAGTAGTACACACTGTTGTAGGAAATCTTCAGTTTCTTGGCAATCTCTTGCATGGAATAGCCTTCATTTCTAAGAACAAGAATAGACTATCGAGTTTCACATGAAAGTTCTCTTTTTCTGGCCATTTTGTAAGCGTCTTTTCTCGTGTTAGGAAAAAGTGTGAGATTTCAATCAGATGCCGGCGTTGAGCTGCGCTAGGGGCCGCGTTACCATAGGTAAGCATTGGCAGTGTTAACGCGGCGCTACCATGGCGGTAGCACTGTGTCAAGGCTGCCAAAACCTGTTTTGAACGCAACCCCCTTTAGCGTTAATGTGACCCTAGCCTTATGCTCAGCTCATATTTATCCTGTGCTCTACACTGAGCGTTTACACTAGGGATTACATGTAAATCTTTGAAAAAATGTGATCCAACTAAATTTCCAATGGAAAATTCACTGCAATGAGGCAGAGGGAGTCACTTTTAACTCCCATCTGACCTGTGATCTGGTGGTCTGCATCTTTTTTTGCACATCTTTTTGCATGTGTTCAAAAGTGTGGTCAACAACAGTTTCTGCACCTTGGACAAGAAGGACACTGCTGAAAAAGGGCAAACAGAGTCCAGAGTAACTCTCCTGCCTGATTAGTGAATGGATCTGTTGGAGGTTTCATCTGAAACAAGTATTTCAGAGATGTTGCTGTAAGTGCTCAGCATAGAGCATGGGATAAGTGTGTATTAATCCAAAATTTTCTGTACTCAAATTGCCACCAATAGCATTCAACTCAAACCACAAAAAAACAAATCCCCACCAAGTTCTGTCATCTGTTAACATAAATATAGAGGGCTTCCACGTTACTCGTAGCACAAAGACGTCAGAAAACACTATAAGTCCTCACACCCCAAAAGAAAACCAGCAAAACCTGCATTCCCTAATTCAAATGCCTCCCCTCTTCTGAGCCCCACACATCTGAACCACACTTAACATCCCCATATTTCACATTGCTGTAGTGAGGAAGCCTGCATTATTTACAGGTTGTGTGTTTCCAGAAGCCTGAGCTGTGCACAATGTATGGGCACAATATACTGGGGGCTACAAATGTATATTTGCAATTTTTAATTCTGCAACATTCACTGCATTTGACTTCATGGGTGTTTTCCAAAGTCAAAATTGTCACCACATCCACAGATGAACTCCCAGAGGAATGTAATTTACAACATGTGGTCACTTGAGGGGTTTTCTGCTATTCTTGTATTTAGGGGCTCTAACAATGGAGTTCACAAATTATTTTAAGAAAATGTGTGCTCCAAAAATCAAATGGCGCTCCTTTCCTCCCAAGCCCTGGCGTGTGGATAAAGAGTACTGTACACTCACATGTCGAGTATTGCCACAGGAGAAATTGTATAATACATTTTGGGGCCGTTTTGTACCCATTTTCCTTGTCAAAATTGGAAATCTGGGATTAAAACATTATTTTAGTGGTAAAAATGTATTTATTTTTTCTTCATTGTCCAATACTATTTAATTTTTTGACACATCAGTTGTGTTAATATGCTCACTTCATTGAGGGGTGCAGTTTATAAAATGGGGTCACTTTTTGGGAGTCTCTGCTGTTATGGCACCTCATTTTTGTGGGAAAAATTAGATTTTTTTTTCTCGGCTCAACATTCTAAAATTCTGTGAAGTACTTGGAGGTTCAAGGTACTCACCACACATCTAGATAAGTTGCTTTGGAAGTCTAGTTTCCAAAATGGGGTCACTTGTGAGGTGTTTCCCCTGTTTAGGCAAATCAGGGGCTCTCCAAACATGACATGGTATCCACTAACGATTCAGCCAATTCTGAGTATGAATGACACTCCTCTTCTGAGCCCTGCCGTGTGCCCAAACACTAGATTTCCACCACATAATGTACCAGTGTCCTCAGAAGAACTTGCAGAACAATTTATGGGGTCAACTTTCTCCTAATACTCTTGTGAAAATAAAAAAATTGGGCTCTAAGAACATTTTTGTGGAGAAACTGTGATTTTTTTTTTATTTTCCCAGCTCAATGTACTGAAATTCTGGGAAGCACCTGGGGTTTCAAGGTGCTCACTCCACATCTATATAAGTTCCTTGAGGGGTCTAGTTTCCAAAAGTGCATCACTTATGGGGGTTTCCACTGTTTAGGCACATTACAGACTCGCCAAACGTGACATGGCATCTGCTAACGATTCCAACTAATTTTCTGCTTGAAAAGTCAAATGGCGCTCCTTCCCTTCTGAGCCCTCCCGTGCACCCAAACAGTGGTTTTATACCACATATGGGGTATCAGCATACTCAGGAGAAATTGCACCATAATGTTTGTGGTCTATTTTTAATTGTTACCATTGTAAAAATACAAAATTTGGGGATAAAGTAACATTTTTGATGAAAAAAGTAAAACATTGCTTTAGCTCCTGTGAAGCACTGGAACTGTTAATAAACTTCTTGAATTTGGCTTTGAGCAGCCTGAGGAATGGAATATTAATGGACGGTGCCACTTTTGGCCCCTCAAAGTGACTTCAAATGTGATGTGGTCTGTAAAATAAATGGTTTTGTAAATTTTGCTAGAAAAATGAGAAATTGCTGATAAACTTTGAACCCTTCTAATAAAACAAAAATATGTTTCAAAAACTGTGCTGATGTAAAGCAGACATGTGGGAAATGCTATTTATTAACTATTCTGTGTGATATAAATCTCTGGTTTAAGGGCATAAAAATTCAAGATGTGAAAATTGTGAAATCTTCAACATTTTCGCCAAATTTACATTTTTTTTTTACAAATAAACAAAAATGTATCACCCTAAATTTATTACTAACATGAAGTACAATATGTCACAAAAAAATAATCTTGGAATCGCTGGAATCTGTTACAGTATTCTAGAGTTATTACCTCTAAGGGTACCTTTTACACGCCACAATATCTGCCAGACTGGTTTACACCGCACCCCAAACACGCTCATTGGACAACGCAATAGCATTATGATTGGTCAGCCTGCTCTGGAAGGCTGGCTAATACATGACGCCATTGAAGATGTGTTGTGTTGCTGAACGGACAGCTCTTCAAATATGGCGCCCTGTGAACTGACAGCCAATGGGAACATAGTAGCCACCACCAATCATCGCAGACAGGGAGCGGATTCCAGCACGCTGTGGCACGCCTACGGGAAATCAATAGGCGACGCAGATTCCACCACTATCGCCCTATCACACGTCAAAAGCCCGAAATCTCGCCTTCATGGTTGCGTCTCATTTTGAAGCAGTGCTCTGAAATCAAGAACCAGGTGACAGGCGATTTATCGCCGCCAAATTCCCCAATTACACGCCGCAACTGGGAGGTAATTTGACGGTGATAGTTTCAGGGTGACATATCGTCATCTGGATTCCCAACTGCGGCGATAAATTCTGACAGCGATATGTCACCCTGGAATTATCGCCGTCAGATTGCCTCCAAATTGCGGCGTGTAATTTGGGAATTTGGCGACGATAAATCGCCTGTCACCTGGTTCTTGATTTCAGAGCACTGCTTCAAAATCAGAGGCAACCATGAAGGCGAGATTTCGGGCTTTTGACATGTGATAGGGCACTGCTCCAAAATCAGGCGACCAGGGCAAGGCGACATATCGCCGCCAAATTCCCAAATTACACGCCGCAATTTGGAGGCAATCTGATGGCGATAATTCCAGGGCGACATATCGCCGTCAGAATTTATCGCCGCAGTTGCGGCGTGTAAAGGTACCTTTAAAGTGACACTAGTCAGGATTTGAAAAATGGAAACACATGCTCTGGGGTAAAGGGGTTAAATCTGCCTCTCAGCGATCATATTACATCGCTGAGGCAATGCACACTCACCACCCTCAGCCCAGAGAAGCAATGGAGGAGGAGAGGAGAGTAGAAGGAACCTCCCACCATTTAGCTGAAGCATTGGACATGGCATCCCGTAACAGCTGACAACAGCTGACACTAGGAGACCCAGCGTCCCGGGGTCCTTAAACGGCAAAATCGCCGGGAGCAATGGTGTCCTGTCTCCCAGCAATATCAGAAGCAAATCTGCCAGAACACAATACATGACTAGATCGAGCATCTTCAGTAACTATGCCCACGGAAGGTGACACCCCACCCCTCATGGCCAGTGAGGGGAGACAGGTGACCCAACAGACAGCCAGAGCACCCCCAGAAGTGTAAGACGTGTAAGTGTAAGTGTAAGTGTACCCTTAGGTATACAACCATCAGACCTCACAGCATCAAGATGGAATTTCTACTGTATGATAAAATGTTGATAAAAAACGCAATGCCTGTAAATCAATATAATAAAACAAGCAAAGAAATCTAGAAATGTATAAATATGGCTATTTTGTAGATAAACTAGATGGCTTCATAAAGAAAATTATTGGCTTTGTATGAGTGATTAAACACTTTGCGCACAGTATCCCAACTGTATGCGCTCAAATGACTAGAAAATAAAGTTAAAGTATTACAAAAAATATATGTTGAACACTGGAAAAGAAGGTAAAAATTAAAAAAGCATATTTATGTTTTTTTCAGTCACTGCAGTTCCCCCCAAAACACTGTAAAGTAAGAGACAGGCAGATATTGGAAGATCAAGCTGTACCTTCAAGCAACTGTTTAATGCTGGTTTCACACTAGCGTTTGTGACTGCATGCGGAGGGCATGCAGATGCAAACACAGGACAAACGCTGCCATACTGATGTGAATGCGGCGGAGAATCTCCGCATGTGTTCACATCAGTATGGTGCCCGGCCAGCCAATCAGCGATCTCGGCGGCGGCCGGGAGGCGGAGATAGTGGCAGAGATTTCCTCCTACCGGCTGCCACCGAGATCACTGATTGGCCACCGGGAGAGATTTCAATGTGATCCACAGCGTTGTCCTGCGCTGTCATGCGGAGGACACTGCGAATCCATTGAGATCCAAGCATTGTTTGGGCGCTTGCGGGTGCTTGCTGATAAATCAAGCACCTGTGAAGGCACAAAAAATGCAACAGGCTGCGTTTCGGAGGGCGGAGGAGGGCTCATAAATTATACGCTCCAAACGCAACCGCAAGCAAATGCAGCCAAACGCAGCTACTATGAATTCCCATGTTAAACATAGAAACGCAGTGTGCATGCGTTTGGCTGCATTCTGTTACGTTGCGTTCCGAAAGCTAATGTGAAACCGGCCTTACTGCACTTCAGTGCTGGATGCACAGCCACAGAGCTTAGTGCTGACGTTTAATGTATTTAATGATGCTGATTATTTCTGTGTGATGCCGACAAAAGAAAAGACTTTTAGGATTGCTACCTTTATTAGGTGGTATTAGAGTTTTTACTTCCTCACTAAAGTGACATTTGCAAAAGAAAAGCAGGAACTCGTCGCTCTGCTTCTGTGTACTGTGCATGGAAGGCATCATAGCAGCTGGTGTCCCACTGGTTCATAGAGAACTGAAAACAGGGCATAGCCTTTAGATTAAAAAACTGGAGAAATATGCAGGGTCAAAATCAAAGATTGGTCAAAAATAATGTTATTCTTCATTTACACACATAGGGAAATGGAGTGCGATGTTAATGGAGCGCTGGAGGTGACTGATAAATGGCAGGAATATTAAAGATCATATACCAACCTAATTTATTAAAATAGAACAGGCTCTCTATAGCGCCACGACGCGTTTCGACAGCAGTTGCCGTCTTCCTCAGGTGGAAACCCATGTGCATACCTAAAGTGCATCTCAATGAATTAGAATATCATCAAAAATTATTTTTTCTCAGTAATTCAAACAAAAATGAAATGCATATATTATATAGAATCATACAAACAGAGTGATCTATTTCAAGTGTTCCTCCCTACTTTCATTTTCTGAGATAATGACCTTTGGGTTTTCATTGGCTGTAAGCCATAATCATCACCATTAACAGAAAAAACTCTTGAAATAGATCAGTCTGTTTGTAATGACTCTATATAATGTATGCATCTCACTTTATGTATTGAATTACTGCAATAAATTCACTTTTTGCTGATATTCTAATTCAATGAGATGCACCTTTAAATATACAGTACGGTCTTCAATATATCTTACATGTTTCGGAAAGTTTTTCCTTAGTCATAGAGGAGATAGTGTGCCTCCACCCAAAGGATATCTATCATGCATCAAAAACGCCGCGTTTTTGATGCATGACAGTGATGCGAGTGCTGTACGTGTTTGTGGGTGTGTGTGGTGCGAGTGTGGTGCGTGTGGTGAGTGTGGCTGGCTGTATGTATGTAAGTGTACTGTGATTGTGAGGTGTGAGTACATGTGTGCTGCGTGATTGTGATGCTGTCCACGGTCCAGAAAGACCACGGGCAGCATTTGTCAGGGAATAGAAACTCTGCGGCTGTCAAAGCCACAGAATTTAAATTTCCCACTTTGCCGGTACAGTAAGCTATCATCTTGTACTGCAGTGACTGTGACAGCAGCGGTACAAGATGTTTAGCTAATACAATAATGATTGTAGTTAAATAATGTATTCTGGGGTTATTTTACTGATTAACCCCATTAGCATCCTCTGCACTGCATGTATGTGCCGAGGATGCTGATGTGGCTTTATACCCAGTGCTGAAGGGGTTAATATGCCGCTGGTGTAGTGACACCATATATATGGAGAGTGTCCTCACTCTCTGCAGACATGGTGTCATTACACCATGTGTGTGAAGGGGTTAATTTTTATGTATAATGGACCGTTAAAAGAACTGTCGGGTTTATAAATTCACAGAAAAAGCCGGCTCTCTGTTACTGTCTATGGGGAGCTGTCCCCTCTCATGGTGCTGAAGCCACAGCTCCCCATAAGCAGTAACATAGAGCCGGCTTTTTATGTGAATTTATAAACCCGACAGTTCTTTTAACCCATTATACATAAAAATTAACCCCTTCACACACATGTTGTAATGACACCATGTCTTCAGAGAGTGAGAACACTCTCCACATACATGGTGTCACTACCCCAGCTGCATATTAACCCCTTCAGCACTGGGTTTAGAGTCGCATTAGCATCCTCGGCGCACACATGCGGTGCAGAGGATGCTGATGGGGTTAATCAGTAAAATAACTCCAGAATACATTATTTAACTACAATCATTATTGTATTAGCTAAAAATCTTGTACCGCTGCTGTCACAGTCACTGCAGTACAAGATGATAGCTTACTGTAGCCTTGAACTCTTCTGAAATGGCGAGGGACAATGGCGCTTCAGGACAGCTGGAGGACTGGTGTCAGAAGCTGACCTTTGGCACTGACTCCACCCCTCCACATCAAAAAGATGGGGTCTAGTGGGTATTACAGGAATATGAAAGGGTGTTCAGCAAGATCCCCCTGGACTTTGGACAAGTGAAAGGGATCCAACATCATATCCCCACAGGAGACCATCTGCCCATTAAAGAGAGATAAAGCCCTGTTCCCCCGGCTCACTACCAATGTGCCAAGAGCATTCTGTGAGAAATGAAAGAGGCAGGGGTAATAAGACAGTTGTAGCCCTGGAGCAGCTCCTTTAATTCTAGTAAGAAAGAAGCACGGTACAATGAAAATGTGTGTTGACTATAGGCAGAGCAAATAAAGCACCCATAAAGACGGCTTGCCGTATATTGAGGAGTCATCAGCTGCCTTGAAATCCGCTAACTCCTTCTCGACCTTGGATCTCACCAGGGAGTACTGGCAGATTCCCGTGACAGTGGCGGACAATGAGAAGACCGTGTTCACTACACCAATGGGCCAATGTGAGTTCAACTGTATGCAATTCGGGCTGTGCAATGCACCAGGAATGTTTCAGAGGTTGGTGGAGTGTTGCCTTGGGTATAAGAACTTCGAAATGGTACTGTTATACCTAGATGATGTCATTGTCTACGCTAGGATCTAAGAAGACCACCTAAAGCACCTGGCCGAAGTATTTGAGGCCTTATCCAACTTTGGTCTGAAGGTAAAGCCATCCAAGTGTCATCTCTTAAAACCCAAGGTACAGTACCTAGGCCATGAAGTGAGTGCAGAAGGCGTGCCACCAGATCCTGAAGAAGACACCATCATCAAGGATTGGCAGAAATTAACTACCATTTATGAGGTATGACAGTTTCTAGGGTTGGCTATTATCGAGAAGAGGATGGTCTCTGGAGGGTGGGTAGGAAATACTGCCTTCCTAGAGCATTATATTCCATGATGTGTGCTCTCTCACACGGGCCAACTCACCAATCGAAGGATTCAATAACAGAACAGGTGAAACATCACTGCGTGGCACCTGGGTTCCACTATGCTGCTGCTAAATATATACAGAGTTGTGTGATCTGTGCATGCCACAATGCAGGAAAAACGGTTAAGGTACCAAAAAAATGTACGCCTAGGCCACTCTACCCATTTCAGCAACTGCAAATTGACTTTGTTCAGCTTCCGAAGGTAGGCATTTATGAGTATGTGCTGGTCTGCTTAGACATATTCTCTGGATGCCCAGAAGCATGCCCTACTGCTAAGGCCACTGCCCAAACTGTTGCTAAGAAATTACTATCTGAAGTTGTGTGCAGGTACCAGAAGTAATAGAGAGCAACTGGGGAAGTCATTTTACCTCACAGATCTGCCAGGAGGTCTTGCAAGCTCTCGGGATAGAGCAGGCTTTTCATAATCCGTATAGGCCACAAAGCAGTGGAAAGGTCGAGCGCCTAAATGGCACTTTGAAGTTGAAAATCCAAAAGACCATGGCGGAAACAAGGAAGCCATGGATTGAGTGTCTCCCAATAGCATTGTATTCTGTAAGGGTAACTAAATAAAAAGGCTGGGTTATGACCTTATGAGATACTGTTTGGGGAACCACCAAAGACAGGATTTTATTTTCCTCAGCAGTTACAGACTTTACACTCTGATATGATAGCAAATGTGGGAGCTTTGCAAAATGTATTGCATCAAATTCATAAACGTGTTTTCAGTTCCATTCCAGATCCCTCCTCTTTGGAAGGTACACACTTCCTAAAACCTGGTGACCGGGTTACAATCCGGCAACACGTGAGGAAAAGCTTGGAACCCAGATTTGAAGGTCCATACCAAGTTCAGCTCACTACACCAACTTCAGTGAAGCTTGAAGGAAAGACTATCTGGATCCATGCATCCCACTGCAAGACGTTTCACAAAGACTAAAGGGATGACCTTAGAGAAATATTATTCATTACTTTTGTTTCTCTTCAATACTTTCCTTCCCAGAACAGCAGAAGGTGAACTTAAGCAGTGGGAAAGAGGAGTGTTACAGCAGAAAGAGGTAGCCAAGCAGGAAAACTATGGGATCCACCAAAACAGTGGGATAACAAATTTGCTAAATATCATGAGTACATAGCAAAAGCCTGGAATCTCTCAAATTGCTGGATATGCTCACATGCACCTATTGCAGCTAAAACTATGCCTTATTTTGTAACTCCCATCCCAGAAAGGGAATTGACGGGTCCACATTGTTGGAGAATGAATGTTTTAGAATTGGATGGCAGACAAAGCAAAACTTCTGCTCCCCTACCCATAACAGGGTGGACTAAACAACCATGGCTCCAGATTAATTTGACTTAACACGCAGGGGCCAGGGGAAGGATACAAGTAAGATGTTTGAAATTAAAGAAAATGATGGGGTTTGGTAAAATCAGGAAACACGCAGGAGATATCTGGGAAATATACCCACCCAACAATTACAAAATTAGTTTCTCAATTAAAAAACCACTCCCACCAAGGGGCAGTATGGATTCATATTGCTATAAAAAGCCCTGTCTCTAAAGATATATACATAACGCTAATTGGACAAATGCATCTAAATATGGATATAGTAATACTAATAGTTGCACAACACAAGGTGCAATTGTCACGGGTGGCACGGGTGACAGGGTGGAGGCCACGCGCAGACGGTCCCAGCGTTTGGCCAATCAGCCAGAATGTTTGAGGACGGTCCGTCTTTCAGGGGCATTTACCTTCTGTGTAGATAGAGAGAAGGTATGATAAGATCTCCCTATCATGGGGAGACGGCTGGGAAGGTCTTGTGCTCGGTCTGGTTTCTACACCAGTATTCTGGGTCACTAGGACCCAGCAGGTTCTTCCCACCTTTATAAGGAGTTTCATTGCCCTCCCTCGGTGCAGGTGATATTTCCTGGTGCACTCATTATCCTTGCTCCAGCAGAAGCTGAGGTTGTGGAGGTTGCTGTGCTCTGCTGCAAGATAAGTGTTTTCTTTCCCCATTGTCTGTTTTTCCTTGTGTTTGTCTTTAGTTGTTAGAGGAGGGGTCTAGTGGACCTCTCCATCTGATCCTTAGATAAGGTAGTGCTAGGATCAGAAAGGGACGAGGTTCGTGGTCGGCGACAGTTGAGGAAACTGTATAGGGACGTCAGGGCAGACAGGGTCAGCCCCAGTAAGACTAGGGGTCACCCTCTCCTTCTTGTGCCCATAGCTTTAGGGACTCCTTATTCCCCCCCCCCCGTCGTTGTCCTACGCTGAGTGTCTCTCCCGCTCCCAGCGTGACATTATCACCTGCCAATACTGTAACTGAAGGACAGGGGAGGAACCGATTTTTCTTCCTTTCCTTATGGATCCTGTGTCTGCTTTGGCCCAGCAGCTGCAGTCACTGTCTTTGGAGGTTGCGGACCTTCGGTCGGCTTTACAGGGCCCGCAACCGCAAAATGGTGTCTTGGGAATCAAGCATTGGGTCAGGCCAGACCTGAACCTAAGGTTGCCCTCCCTGACAGGTTTTCAGGAGGTAGAGATAAGTTTACTGTGTTCAAAGAGGCCTGTAAATTATATTTTAGGCTTAGGCCTTATTCCACTGGTGATGAGCAGCAGCATGTAGGAATTATTATGTCGCTACTGCAGGGAGATCCCCAGTCCTGGGCTTTCTCTCTGCCACAGGACTCTACTTGTCTCCGCTCTGTGGATGAATTTTTTGACGCACTGGGCCTCATATATGATGACCCTGACCGTGTCTCTTTGGCTGAATCCAGGTTACGCCATCTCCGCCAGGGGACTCGGTCGGCGGAATCGTATTGTTCTGAGTTCCGCAGGTGGGCTACGGACACGAAGTGGAACGATCCGGCGCTCAGGAGTCACTTTTGTCAGGGTCTTTCGGAGAGGCTGAAGGATGCTCTGGCGGTTTATGAGACCCCTCCGTCCCTGGAGGCGGCTATGTCGTTAGCTATTCGTATGGATAGGCGCCTCCAGGAGCGGAGGGGTAGACCTCCTGTTACTGGGAGCCATTCTCGTGGTGATTCCTGGTTACCGGGAGGTCACGCGGAGGGTGAGTCGTTCCTCCCGAGTGCGGAGGAACCTATGCAGCTGGGAGGAGCGGCGGCCTCGAGGTTCTCCTCCGGTACCTCCCGGGGTAAGGGGAAGGGGGTCTGTTTTTTTTGTGGGAAAGGGGACCATTTTATTGGGGCCTGTCCCTACACCCCTAAACGGACTGGGGTGCCTGGACCTTATGTGACTATGGGGGGTGTGGAGGTGGTCGAGCGGGAGGTGTGTGTATCCTCCATTTGTACTTCCCGTTTCCTCCTAAGTGCGGAGGTGACGCTGGAGGGCAAAACGGAGGGTATTTCTGTGTTTGTGGATAGTGGTGCGGGGGTCAGCATGGTGGATGCTCATTTTGTAGACGCTCATGGGCTTAACTGCTGTTTATTGTCTCGCCCCATCCGTATCTATGCCATCGACTCAGCACCTCTTGCTCAAGGTAGTCTCACACATATCGTACATGACATTAAGTTGACGGTTGGATCCCAACATCAAGAGACGATATCTTGCTATGTTCTAGACGGTCTCCCCGCTCCCATTGTCCTGGGCTTGCCATGGTTGATTAAACATAATCCCGTAGTGGATTGGCAGTCCCGGGACATTGTGAAATGGAGTGATTTTTGTTCTGAGAATTGTTTGGTTACCTCGTTTTCGGTGGTGTCTGCTGTATCTCTGCCCCCGTTCCTATCAGAGTATGAGGATGTGTTCTCAGAGAAGGGGTGCCAAGACCTGCCCCCTCATCGGGCGTATGATTGCCCGATCAACCTCGTTCCCGGAGCTAAACTGCCCAAAGCTAGGATGTTTACTATATCGGGTCCGGAAAGACAGGCGATGAAGGATTTCATTTCCGAGAGTCTGCACACGGGTCACATCAGGCCCTCAACTTCGCCGGTTGCGGCTGGTTTCTTTTTTGTTAAGAAAAAAGATGGGGGCCTCCGTCCTTGCTTGGATTTCCGGGAGTTGAATCGGATTACTGTCCGTGATCCGTACCCCCTCCCTCTGATTCCTGATTTATTCAGTCAGGTAGTGGGTGCTAAATGGTTCTCCAAGTTGGATTTGAGGGGGGCCTACAACCTGATTAGGGTCAGAGAGGGGGATGAATGGAAGACGGCATTTAATACCCCGGACGGCCATTTTGAAAGTCTCGTAATGCCGTTCGGGCTCACTAATGCCCCTGCGGTTTTCCAACACTTTATCAATGACATATTCCATCATTTGGTGGGTAGATTTGTGGTTGTTTACTTGGATGATATCTTGATCTATTCCCCCGATATGGAGACGCATCAGTCCCATGTCAAGCAGGTGTTACAGGTCTTACGGGACAATAAGCTGTATGCTAAACTCGAGAAATGTGTCTTCGCCGTTCAGGAGGTACGTTTTTTGGGTACCTCCTGTCGCCGTTGGGTTTTCGGATGGATCCGGAAAAAGTCCGGGCGGTGCTGGACTGGGAACAACCGGACAATCTACGGGCATTGCAACGTTTTTTGGGGTTTACCAACTTTTACCGTAAATTTATTAGGAACTATTCGGTGCTGGTGACGCCTCTTACGGACATGACTAGGAAGGGGACAGATTTTTCCGAATGGTCGGAGTCTGCTCGCCAGGCTTTCTCCTCCCTAAAGCGTTGTTTTGTTTCCGCACCTATTCTCCGTCAGCCCGATCTTTCTCAGCCCTTCGTTGTGGAGGTGGATGCGTCTGAGGTGGGGGTGGGGGCTGTATTGTCGCAAGGCCCTTCGCCTGGGAGATGGGTGCCCTGCGCGTTCTTCTCCAAGAAGTTGTCGTCGGCCGAGAGGAATTATGATGTTGGTAATAGGGAGCTGTTGGCTATTAAGTTGGCTTTTGAGGAATGGCGTCACTGGCTGGAGGGGGCTGTCCATCCCATCACAGTTATTACCGACCACAAGAACCTGTCGTACCTTGAGTCCGCCAAGCGTCTTAATCCCCGGCAGGCTCGGTGGTCCTTGTTTTTCACGAGATTTAATTTTACCGTCACTTACCGTCCGGGGGTTGAGAACGTGAAGGCTGATGCGTTGTCGCGTAGTTTCCCGGGTGGTAGTGCTCATGAAAGTCCCGTTCCCATCTTACAGGAGGGGGTGGTTGTTTCTGCTCTTTGCCCTGATCTGGAGGGGGAGGTGTTGAAGGTCCAGGGGGGCGCCCCTGCCTCCTGTCCTTCTGGGAGACTTTTTGTGCCATCATCTTTGCGTCTCAGTGTGCTGTCGAAGCATCACGACTCCGTGTTGGCAGGGCATCCCGGCAGTAGGGCCACCTTCGATCTTTTATCTCGCCGCTTTTGGTGGCCGGGGTTGCGGAAGGACGTAGCGGAATTCGTATCTGCCTGTAGTGTGTGTGCACGGGCTAAGGTCCCGCATACCCGTCCGGCTGGTTCTCTCTTGCCATTGTCTATTCCTAGAGGCCATGGACACATGTGTCAATGGATTTTATCACCGATCTTCCGGCGTCTGCAGGCAAGACGGTAGTGCTGGTAGTGGTTGATAGATTCAGTAAGATGGTTCGCTTTGTGGCACTGCCCGCACTTCCTAATGCTCGGACTCTGGCACAGGTGTTTGTAAGTGAGATTGTGAAGCTTCATGGAGTTCCCTCCGAGGTGGTTTCTGATCGTGGTACTCAGTTTGTCTCCAAGTTTTGGAAGGCTTTTTGTGCACGTTTAGGAATTGCTTTGTCCTTCTCTTCTGCTTTTCATCCTCAGTCTAATGGGCAGACCGAACGTATGAATCAGAATTTGGAGACTTATCTGAGGTGTTTTGTCTCTGACAATCAGGAGACTTGGGCGAGTTATCTGCCCTTGGCCGAATTTGCCCTTAATAATCGTCTTCAGGAGTCCACTGGCAAGTCACCGTTCTTCGGTGCATATGGGTTTCATCCTCAGTTTGGTACTTTTAGTGGTACTAGTCCTTCCGGAGTTCCTGAGGAGGACCGATTTACCTCATCCCTCTCCTCGGTTTGGCGGGGGGTACAGAGTAGCTTGAAGCTCTTAGGCGACAGGTACAAACGTATGGCTGACAGGAAGCGTGCGCCAGGTCCGGACCTGTGTGTGAATGACTACGTGTGGTTGTCTACCAAGAATGTGAAGTTGAAGGTGCCCTCTTGGAAGTTGGGGCCCAGGTTTATTGGCCCTTATCAGATAACCGCCGTTATCAATCCCGTGGCGTTTCGTCTTGCGTTACCTCCCGCTCTTAAGATCCACAATGTATTTCATAGGTCGCTCCTCAAACCGTATGTGCCGTCGTCTAACCCGTCTCCTTTGCCTCCGGAGCCCATCTGCGTGGCGGGGAATTTGGAATTTGAGATCTCAAAGGTGGTTGATTCTCGCAGGTTACGCCGTTCTCTTCAGTATTTGGTGCACTGGAGGGGATACGGTCGTGAGGAGCGGATGTGGGTGCCGGCGTCGGAAGTCTCCGCCGCTAGGCTGGTCCGCGCTTTTCACCGTTCCCATCCGGATAAGCCTGGTCCTGAGTGTCCGGGGGCCACTCGTGGACGGGGGGGTACTGTCACGGGTGGCACGGGTGACAGGGTGGAGGCCACGCGCAGACGGTCCCAGCGTTTGGCCAATCAGCCATAATGTTTGAGGACGGTCCGTCTTTCAGGGGCATTTACCTTCTGTGTAGATAGAGAGAAGGTATGATAAGATCTCCCTATCATGGGGGGACGGCTGGGAAGGTCTTGTGCTCGGTCTGGTTTCTACACCAGTATTCTGGGTCACTAGGACCCAGCAGGTTCTTCCCACCTTTATAAGGAGTTTCATTGCCCTCCCTCGGTGCAGGTGATATTTCCTGGTGCACTCATTATTCTTGCTCCAGCAGAAGCTGAGGTTGTGGAGGTTGCTGTGCTCTGCTGCAAGATAAGTGTTTTCTTTCCCCATTGTCTGTTTTTCCTTGTGTTTGTCTTTAGTTGTTAGAGGAGGGGTCTAGTGGACCTCTCCATCTGATCCTTAGATAAGGTAGTGCTAGGATCAGAAAGGGACGAGGTTCGTGGTCGGCGACAGTTGAGGAAACTGTATAGGGACATCAGGGCAGACAGGGTCAGCCCCAGTAAGACTAGGGGTCACCCTCTCCTTCTTGTGCCCATAGCTTTAGGGACTCCTTATTCCCCCCCCCCCGTCGTTGTCCTACGCTGAGTGTCTCTCCCGCTCCCAGCGTGACAGCAATACACATAGACCCAGAGGCAAGAAAGGGCCAATTAAGTGAAGGGGCAGCAGAAATGACAATGAATGTTACACGTGAACCCTATTGCATGCTTCTACGGTATCTTAGATCAGTCACCACCGATATAGAAGACTCATGGTGCCTGTATACACAAACCGTGAGGCTCGTCTCTGTGGTTATGGCATTATTAAATAAATATCAGTTTGAACTTCCAAATGGCATATACATTGTTTGCGGGGAAAAGGCCTACAGGTGGCTCCCCAAAGGGGGCCAAGGGATCTTGTACTCTAGCAAGGCTAGAGCCTGCCACATGGGTGTGGGAGGACAAGGATTTCCCATATAAGAATATTCCCCAGCACATGCTTACAAAAAGAATTGTCAAATCAAATTTTCATCGTTCCAAACACTTATTTAATACCCCATGGTATGCCAAAGCAGGCATGGTCCTTGCAGGCCCTCTTGGAGTAATGTTTGGAACGATGAGGAATGCACAGATGATTGAAGAACTAGGAGATATTTTTGATAATGTAACAGATCTTTTGTTTGATGCCATAAGTGTAGAGTCAGCATTCACAAAGCAGCTCATTGTTATAACCATCAACATTCAATGGTTTTAGACTATCTTACGGCCTCTAGTGGTGGGTTCTGCACCATAATCGTACCATCAGTGGCGTAACTTCAGGCTCAGGGCCCCGATGCGAAAACTCCAACGGGGCCGCCAATTATTGCAAATCTTTAATATTAGTATTTTTCTATGAGCCAAAGGGACTTTTGGGGCCCCCCTAGGCTGCAGGACCTGGGTGCGATTGTGGCGCCCCTGCGACTAGGCGCCACAGGGAAGTATGACACTATAACAGTAAATGTTTTTTTTTCCTTGTAAGTTGCTAGTTCAGGGTTAAACCTGTGGAGTCTGAAAGTGCACACACCTAGGATTAGACCACTAGAATAGGGGGGACCGGTATTTTAGTAGGTCCTAAAAGGGGGTGGAGCCTAGGGTAGATGCAGTGAGAGAAGGACAGTTTTTAGTTAGTGCTGGGAAGGCAGTCAGGAAGGACAGGCCTGACAGCACAGCCAACAGGAAGGAGCCCCATCTTCAAGTGGGGGCCCAAGACAGCAGGTAATGTGTCAGGACTGGTTGAAGCCAGCTGGTCATGTTGAGGGAACACCGGCAACGCAGGAAGCCAAGGCAGATAGAAGTTCAGCTCTATCTGCAGAATGAGGAGCTGCAGGCCCATAGAATCCAGGTTGCTGACAGCACCACAAGGTACCTCACCCCTCAGGACCACATTAGATCTTATACCGCAGGAGTAACGGCCCAAGTACCGGTGGCGGGGGTTAGTAGACGCCCTGACTGAACCGGCAAAGGACACCCGTGCTCCACTGTGGGAGATCAAGGGACTGGCGGGAGAGCTCTGTGAGGGTGGTAGAAGCTAGGAAGAAGAAAGGAGACCCTGAAAGACACAGAACGCGAACATCTAGAGACTCCATAAGGGTGACCCTGAGCTGGCAACATCCACCCTGTAAACCAAACTGTACTGTGTCTCGTTTTGCCATCAACCGGTACCCAGTAAAGTGGAGTTAAACTTGAACTGGTTTCTGTTTTTCCTCCCGCCGGTGCCCGGAGGGCTCAGCATCACCAGCAGCTCAGTAGAGGGGTAAGAACTGCAGCTCCATCATCACCATTACTGCCCTCCCTCATCATCTTCCTTTACTGCTGCCCTGAGGTAATAGCTCCACCTGTAGGGAGCTGGACTATTCTCTGCTGCACCCACCATCACCTCAGCGGCCAGCTTGCAGCGCCGGTACCATTTTACCGGGAACTACAGATGGCGTCACAATTTGCCCTTCCCAGAGTGGCTCTCATGGTTGAATCCTTTAAATCTCTTTAAGGGTACCTTTACACGCCACAACCGCGGCGAGGAATCGAACAGGCGGCATGTCGCCCTGGCACCATCGCCGTCAAATTGCCTCCCAGTTGCGGTGTGTAATTTGAGAATTTGGTAGCGATAAAAAGGTTGTCGCCTGGTTCCAATTTCACAGCACTGTTCCAAAATAAGAGGCAATCATGAAGGCGACATTCCCGCCTTTTGGCGTGTGAACGGGTGATAGTGATGGAATCTGCATCGCCTATTGATTTCCCATAGGCGTGCCACAGCGTGCTGGAGACCGCGCCCCGTCAGCGATGATTGGTGGTGACTACTGTGTTTCCATTGGCTGTCACTTCACAGGGTGCCATATTTGAAGAGCTGTCCAATCACCACCACACAATGGCAATGGCGTCATGTATCCAGCGCAGGCTGACCAATCATAACGCTATTGCTTTTGTCTAATCAGCGTGCTTTGGGTGCGGTATACACCAGTCTGCCATGCCTATTTTTCTCGCCGGGCTGAACGTGTACGCCCACATTCCTTTGGGGATTACGGCGTGTGAAGCGGCGAAGAGAGTGTACCGGATGTTTCCCGCTGTTGATGTGGCGATTTCCGGGGCGACATATTGCCTTAGGTTAAGGGCGAAATTGCGGCGTTTAAAAGCGCCATCGGCGATCTGAGGCGACCATGAAAAACATGCACGCACACGTTAGATTGCCTCCTATCGTCGCCAAAAATTGTGGCGTGTAAAGGTACCCTTAAGGTACCGTTACACACAGAGATATCTGTGCAGACATTGCTTGCAACTCACTAGTTGCAATGAAATTATGGACACATTGTTCCATTTTGTTGCCGTGTACAAATGGAACAATGTGTCCATGATTTCATTGCAACCAATGAGTTGCAAGCAATGTCTGCACAGATATCTCTGTGTGTAACGGTACCTTAAAGGCCCCATTACACCTGCCGACACCACCGGAGATGTCGGCGGCGACTGGCGGGTGTGCGCATGTTCTTGTCGTCCCGCCAGCGTCGCCGCCCCCCGTTTACACGGGGAGACATCTCCGGCGATGGGCTGGCAAGCTCAGAGGCGCATTGCCACCAGGATTTCTCAAAACCCCAGCGGCGATGCAGGACTATGGGAGCCTATGGCTCCCATCGCCTGTCAGCTTGCCGGCGGCCGGTTACATGCGGCAATGTATACACATCGCCCCAGATCCGCCGCCTGGTTTCACATCACTGATGCATTCGCCAATCCACCCGGCGGTGCAATACCGGCACCTGCACCAGTAGCCCCGATAATGCCGATCTCACTGCCATACGTCCCTAACGCAGCCTGGTTGCCCAAGTATGACGACCAGCCAGGCACCTTGGCTGCATTCAGGAGAAAGATCTGTAATGTGTTGGACATGTATGCGATGACTGGTAGACAGAGGGCATCTGTAATGATGGGGCAGTTAACAGGTGCAGCTGAGCTAGAAACTCGAAACTGGTCAGAGGAAGATCAGGAGTCTATTGTTAAAATCTTTGAAAAGCTGAAAAAGGTCTTTGAACATCAAACTGAGACTGAACGTAGGATGCTGTTTTACCACTGCAAGCAGGGGGCACAGGAAAGTATCCTAGACTACACCTTGCGCCTGCAGGAGGCAATGAGAACCCTCAAGCAAGTAGACACAATCAGTATGCGTGATGAAAACAGAATGCTAACTGAGCAGTTCATAAGGGGGCTTAGGTCACCAGATGACAGCAGGCAAGCACACTGGTGGGCTCTCCAACACCCTGATGCAGAGTTTGCCACCCTAAAAGAACTGGCCATTAAGGGACAGCAACTCCCAGCAATACCAGACTTAGCCCTGAAGCCGCGACAAATTAATACCTCTTCCTCACAAGAGGCACCTTCCTTATCACCTGTTGCAGAGGCCAACATGCAGACTGTAGCCCCTGACCGGTTTGACAGCCTGTGCATCGAGGTGCGCCAGCTAAGCAAAGATGTGGCCAAGCTCCTGGGTGCCAGGCATCCAAAGACAGAGACACAGCCACAAAGAAATATACAGCATGCTGTCAGCCCGGAGGACGTCCCATGGATGAGGAAGAGGACACCACGCTCTTCGAGGGAAACCGACAGACCGCTACAGTTACAATGGGCAACCCATCTGTCGCAAGTGCAACAAGGAGGGACACATCTACCGCTTCTGCCCGTTTAACGAGCAACCCCTGGGGCCGGGGGCCAAACCCCAGGAATAGACTGTCCAGGCCGTCCAACTGGCTGGATAGGTACGTGGGAGAGCATCCGTACCTGTCCATCACCCTAGAAGGTATCCCTACACTTGCCTTGCTAGACACTAGCTCCCAAGTGACCAACATCCTGAATAATCCTTTATAAACGGTTCTGGCCTGAAACTGAACTTGACCATCCAAACCCTAACCTGTCTATTATTGCTACCAATGGGTTACCTGTCAACATAGTGGGGTGCTGGGAGGTAACAATAAAGGTGAGAAGGGTGGAATTAAAGAACCAAGGACTCATTGTGGTTGAGACTAATCCTAATGAGAGAAACCCACATATTATATTTGGTACAAATGTCATTGGTAATTGTTTAGGAGAAGTGCTGTTATTGCTCCAACAGATTGCAGACACTGCTCATCCCGGGCAGAGGAGGGCTCTTCAGAAGGAAATCAGAATCCTCATGTACCAGCAACAGGCCAACCTAACAAGTGGTGAAATTGATAGTGTACGTGTAACAACCCAATTCCTATTGTGGTACCATCAAGAAGTGAAATGATGATTTGGTGTCAGGCAGCAATAGGCCTCAGAGGGCAGGACCAAGCAGTAGTGGAGCCAGTGATGTCTGAAAGTAGTCCTACACTCCATCTACAGGTGTCGTCACGACAAACATTTCCCATCAAAAACTCCCCTTTTTATTGTCACCCCAAGGGCACAGGCTCGGGCACTGACCACCCGTAACATCCTTGCACCCAACCGCCCGAGATCTAAGACAATATACGTCTTTGAAGAATTTTTTCTAACAGTGTTTTAAAGATTTTTGACCTGACAGTGTTATGTTTGGAATGGACCACAATAATTACAATATTTTTTTTTCTGCTGCATATTTTTAAAATGTCATTGGAGAAGAACATGTGTGGGCTCCGCCCTATTTTTAATTGCCTGTCAAGGTAAAACTAGGCCGCTGAGGGCTGGTATTCTCAGTGGGGTGAGGGCCCATTTGTTTGTTTTAAGGGTCCCCCATGCTAAAGAATAGCAGCCCGCAGCCGCCCTTGAAAATGGCGCATTCATCATAGTGCCATTTCTAGGCACTTTACCAGGCTCTTCCAGCGGCTCTGGTGGGTGTGGCACACTGGGTAATAAGGGGTTAACACCAGCTTTATATTGCCAGCTGGTATTAGGCCCCAAGATTCTTAATGTTAGGCCAAGTTAGAATGGCCCTTTTCACATCTAAGGCTACGTTCACACTCTGCGTATTTGCAGAGTTTCCTTGCTTATTCCTGCGTTTTCCTGCATTTACGCGCGCTTAAAAGCAGTGAAACACAATTATGGAAATGCAGTCCAGCAAAACTTATAGATTTTGCTGAATTGCGTTCACATGTTGCGCTTTAGCGCATTTTTTTACGCACACACTTTCACTGCAAAAGCGTGTGCATAAAAAGAATAGACCTGTCAATTCTTTTTGCACTTTTCTGCATGCTCTTCCCATTGCCCACATGTTAAAATGGGCTTGGGAAAAGCATGCAGAAAAAAGTGCACAAAAGAGCACTCTCTGAATGCAGTTGCGCTTTTGCCACGCAACTGCGTGAAAAAGCGCAACTGCAGAAAAAGCGCTAAAAAAGTGCAATGTGTGAACGTAGCCTAATCCTTGGCTGCGTTTTGCTCCGTTTGCATTTCTATGCGTCTTTACCGCTAAAAATGCATCCAAATGCATGTTTTTGCCCACATTGATTTTAATGGAAAACACATTGCAAACGCATGCAAAAACGCATGTGCGCTTGCAAAAATGCAAAACGCATGCGTTTTTGCAAATGCAGCCAAAAACGTGAGCATGCGTTTTTGCAAATGTACATGTAGCCTCTCAGTTGCTACACTGTAGTTGCGGCGTGTAAAGGTACCTTTACACGTCGCAACATTGCATGCAATTTCACTTGCAACTTACTGGTTGCAGTGAAATCATGGACACATTGTTACATTTGTACACGGCCACAAAATAGAACAATGTGTCCATGATTTCACTGCAACCAGTGAGATGCAAGAGAAATTGCACGCAATTTTGTGATGTGTAAAGGTACCCTAACCGGTGGTTCATCTGATCCAGCTTCATGTATTTCTATGCAGCTGACAGGTCAGGAGAGCCGTTGGTCAGTCCGGGCATTTTGATGCGATCCTGATGTGCCTCATCCGGAATGTGATTTAAGCCTAAAGTCATGGTGCCGTTAGCGTGAGACATGCAAGAGACTTGCCAGATCTCTGGACAGGAGCATGCATTTCCATTGAAATACATGCAGCTGCACGCTCCTCTCTAGAGAACCAGTGATCATTCCATTTAATGCATGCGCGAGTCTTGCAATCGCATCACCCGACACACATGTGAGCTGGTGGCTATGGCGATGTGTGTGTCTCTCGCCCAGTTCGACTCCAGCCGTATAGAAACACGTCACCACTTTGGCATTTAATACCCACTGAGATAAAAAATACCAAATACACAACGTGTGCATGCGGCCTCTAAAAGGAATACACAACGTGTGCGTACAGTCTCTAAAAGGAATACAAGTGTGCATGTGGCCTCTAAAGGGAATACACAACGTGTGCATGTGGCCTCTAAAAGAACCATACCCTGTGTTAGGCTGGCTTCACACCACGGTAAGGTCCAGTCCGGGGCTATCCGGTGTAAACCAGACAGCCCCGGACCGGTTTTTTGGCCCCATAGTAGCCTATGGGGCCGGATGGAGCTGGATGGCAGTTCTCTGCCATCCGGTTTCATCTCTGCGGTGGAATCCGGGAGAATTCGGATTATTCTTACTGGACACAAAAATGTTGCTTGCAAAGTTTTTGTGTCCGGGTAGAAAAATCACCCCAAAAAGCCGGATCCCGGATTGTCCCGGATCCGGGGCAATCCGGTTCTCCCTAACATGGGAGCCTACGGGGACGGATTGCCCCGGTCCGGGCGAATCCGGGAATTGGATACCGGCGGCTGCTTGCCGCTGTTGTTTCAGGACTGCGGCTAGCTCCATGCTGGCCGTGATCTTGAAAAATCAGCAGCTGCGGCTGCAATTACAGCTATCCGGCTGCACACAGGACCGGAGGCCACATTTGGCCCTCTGATTCTGTGTGCTGATCCTGTCCGGAGCTGTCAGGTTCATGCCTGACAGCCCCGGACCGGACTGCGCCGTGGTGTGAAGCCAGCCTCAGGCCTCTTACACACATCCGTGTCACCACAGACGTGTGAAACAAGGCCGTTTGGGGGTGGGGTGTGCACACTTGTCACGGACGTGTGACACAATGTGTGCAGTCCGTGTGCTATCCATGGGGCCGTGGATAGCACACGGACAGCCTGTCACCCGCATACTTCCCTTCCTCCAGCGCCGCTGCTCCTCTCTCTTCCGGTCCGCTCTTGGGCTCAGTGAAGTGAATTTTCATAAGCCCTAATGAGCGGCTCCGGAAGTGAGAGGAGTAGACACCGCTGGAGCGAGGTGAGTATATAAATTCTTTATTTTTTTAGGCTTTTTGGTTTTGTCCGTGATCCGTGCACACGGATGGCACAGTGTGAACATCCGTGTGCAGGACGTTTAGACAAAAAAGCGGTCCGTGGCTCCACAGAAAAACGGACAAGTCGCTGTGTGGAGCACACGGACATGCATGTGGTCCACACGGAGACAAGGTCTGTGTTGAAACACAGACGTGTGCATGGGTCCATAGGGGATCATGTGTCCCCGTACGTCCGTGCCTCCGACATGTGTACGCACGGACGTGTGAAAGAGGCCTTAGAATGTCAGGGAATGATATCATCATTATTGAAGTGGGTGGTCACGAGGTGATGGGTATGGGCAGCCAGCTGAGACGTTTCTGTGCTGTACACTGTCGTATGTTTTCCTATCCTCATATATGTTTGATGTTTGGGAAATAATCAGTGTAAAATGCAGAGAACTTCTTCAATCGCTTTTGTAATTCTGCATGGTTGAACATTTGAAATGAGTTTGTGCGTCGCCCTGAGGCAATGATTCAGACTTGATTGGGGGGAAAAAACACTACATCAACCTCCTTCTCCCATTGTGGAAGTTTCGTAGCCAAAGGAATGAAATAATCCGTGTGAGCAGATGACACTGGAGACAGGGGGTGATGATCCTTATCAACAAGTTGTGTGACCTTATACTGTGACAATGTCAGGTCAAGTTGGAGAAGTGAAGGAAAGAGGAAGACATCATCTAAATACAAATAAAGAGAAACAAGCAACAATCCTCCTAATAATTATCATCATCTGCTGCTTTTCTCTCTTCTGGCAAGAAACACTCCATCCATTTGCAGAAATTGCCTGGGGAAACCTTACATCAAAACTAATCACAACGATTAAAATCAGCTTTTCTGTGCAAGGGGAGAGTAATAAGCAAGTTGGAGGCTGCAGCCTGCCTGCTCCCCTTCTCTACACAGAAAAGAAAGCCCTGGATGTATGTATGTATCCTATAGCTGTGTCCCTATATGTGTGCAGGGGCTGGTGCAGGCTCATTTCATTTCATCTTTTCTTCTGCAGATTGATTTAGACTGGAGGTAGAGGCAGGAGCTAATTGTATCCTGATCCTTTGCCTTGAGGGGTTTCAGAGCCCTGGAGCCTCCATTCTCTGTGTTTTGCTCTCTACCTTAGCCAAGCTCTTGCATTTGTGTCTGTGTAGCGAGCAGAGCAGATCGCTGGGAGAAATCAGGAGAAGACCCACAAGAAGGGGCAAATCCTGGGGAGCAGGAGGCGGCACTGAGGAGCCAATGTTCCAGGTAAGATTGTGGAGCAGCTCCTGCTACTGTGTGGAGGGATGGATGGATGGATGGGACTTTAGGGCGCAACTCGCTTTTACGCATGTGCCAGGTTCCTGGTAATCTTTTTCCCCTTCCTTTCATCATCAGCACTTCCTTCATGCTCTCACTGGGTGCCAGGGCTGAGGAGTGGGGCACAGGTGCGGGGGCATGGACTGATTGTGGGGCAGGGTGGGCACACAGGGAAAGGCACTGATTGTGGGGCAGTCCAGGCGCTCAGGGGGCACACAGGGAGAGGCACTGATTGTGGGGCAGTGCAGGCGCTCAGGGGGGCACACAGGTTGAGGCACTGATTGTGGGGCAGTGCAGGCGCTCAGGGGGGCACACAGGTTGAGGCACTGATTGTGGGGCAGTGCAGGCGCTCAGGGGGGCACACAGGGAGAGGCACTGATTGTGGGGCAGTGCAGGCGCTCAGGGGGCACACAGGTTGAGGCACTGATTGTGGGGCAGTGCAGGCGCTCAGGGGGGCACACAGGTTGAGGCACTGATTGTGGGGCAGTGCGGCTGCTCAGGGGGCACAGAGGGAGAGGCACTGATTGTGGGGCAGTGCAGGTGCTCAGGGGGGCACAGAGGGAGAGGCACTGATTGTGGGGCAGTGCGGGTGCTCAGGGGGACAGAGGGAGAGGCACTGATTGTGGGGCAGTGCAGGTGCTCAGGGGGGCACAGAGGGAGAGGCACTGATTGTGGGGCAGTGCAGGTGCTCAGGGGGCACAGAGGGAGAGGCACTGATTGTGGGGCAGTGCGGGTGCTCAGGGGGGCACAGAGGGAGAGGCACTGATTGTGGGGCAGTGCGGGTGCTCAGGGGGCACAGAGGGAGAGGCACTGATTGTGGGGCAGTGCGGGTGCTCAGGGGGGCACAGAGGGAAAGGCACTGATTGTGGGGCAGTGCAGGCGCTCAGGGGGGCACAGAGGGAGAGGCACTGATTGTGGGGCAGTGTGGGCACACAGGGAGTGGCACTGATTGTGGGGCAGTGCAGGCGCTCAGGGGGGCACACAGGGAGAGGCACCGATTGTGGGGCAGTGCAGGCGCTCAGGGGGGCACACAGGGAGAGGCATTGATTGTGGGGCAGTGCAGGCGCTCAGGGGGGCACACAGGGAGAGGCATTGATTGTGGGGCAGTGCAGGCGCTCAGGGGGGCACACAGGGAGAGCATTGATTGTGGGGCAGTGCAGGCGCTCAGGGGGCACACAGGGAGAGGCATTGATTGTGGGGCAGTGCAGGCGCTCAGGGGGCACACAGGGAGAGGCACTGATTGTGGGGCAGTGCAGGCGCTCAGGGGGCACACAGGGAGAGGCACTGATTGTGGGGCAGTGCAGGCGCTCAGGGGGGCACACAGGGAGAGGCACTGATTGTGGGGCAGTGCAGGCGCTCAGGGGGGCACACAGGGAAAGGCACTGATTGTGGGGCAGTGCAGGCGCTCAGGGGGGCACACAGGGAGAGGCACTGATTGTGGGGCAGTGCAGGCGCTCAGGGGGGCACAGAGGGAGAGGCACTGATTGTGGAGCAGTGCAGGCGCTCAGGGGGGCACACAGGGAGAGGCACTGATTGTGGGGCAGTGGAGGCGCTCAGGGGGGCACACAGGGAGAGGCATTGATTGTGGGGCAGTGCAGGGGCTCAGGGGGGCACACAGGGAGAGGCACTGATTGTGGGGCAGTGGAGGCGCTCAGGGGGGCACACAGGGAGAGGCACTGATTGTGGGGCAGTGCGGGCACACGGGGAGAAGCACTGATTGTGGGGCAGTGCAGGCGCTCAGGGGGCACAGAGGGAGAGTGACTGATTGTGGGGCAGTGCGGGTACTCAGGGGGCACACGGGGAGAGACACTGATTGTGAGGCAGTGCGGGCACACAGGGAGAGGCATGATTATGGGTTCACTGTGCTGGATACTTTACTACACCGGCCACATCGCTGCTCTTCCCCCTCTTTCACCTAAGTCCTGTGATCTCTGTATGAAAGCCGCCATTGTGCTGCTGCAGTTTTGCCCCCGGGGCATGAAGGAGTTCTCTCCTCCTCTGCAGCCAGGGCTGATGGCGGCTGTGGGCGATGTGATGGTGTGCGGCCGTGCTCCTGGTAGGAAGGGGTTAACCGCACTCATAACCGAGGCTTCACCGAAGAGGAAGAGTGTGTGTGTATAGGAAAAAAGAGAGTGTGCAGTTACCGCAGGGGACGCTAGAGGGCGATGGACGCCTGTCTGCTGGGAGATGCCCTGTCTGCCTGGCATCTGTGGTCAAGCCATGGGAGCCAAGGAGTTATTGATGCAAATATAGAATAAGATTGGTGATTTATATCGTAAATAATCGGTATTATTAAGAGTGTCATAAAATATCAGTGAATATACATGAATAATAATGTAATGTCACACTTATTGTTTGCATTCCTTATAAGTGTTCTCCTAGTAACTGTTAATCATCCTCAGTAAGCATAAGACTGTTCTATCTGCTCATTCCTGGTGCTCTCTATAGATTATATGCCCAGGACTCACCTGTCCCTATCTAATATTGACCTTTAACCCTGCTGTTCTGTTCAGTTCAAAAATGAAGTCAAAAATTTCAAATGTGGTCATTTTTATTTGTTTATGATCAACCATGTTCACATACAGTATAATAATGCAACAGGTATTCAAATAAATCACTTAAAATTAGCTAAAAATCAAGACTTTAATAGGTCGGGTCAAAAATGACCAGAACATAATAGTATAGTAGACCCGAACAGAACAGCAGGGCTAAAAACAGCCAATAATGGCAGCGGCCAGACTTTCTTGTGACCTTTTTTTGTCTTGGACATCACTCATATTTTTAACCTTTTTTTTTTTTTTTTTTTTTTCCATATGAGGAATATCTGCCTTTTCGGTCCGTGTGTCCTTCTCGCCCATCAATCTGACATCCGTTTTTCATATATGCTAAAAAAAAAATAATAAATCCGAGCTTCTCATGTCTACTAGAGTTTTTTTCACAGACCCATTGTTTTCAATGGCTAAGCGTTTTGTTTTATGTGGACCCTTGGGTGAACAGCCACATACTGTAGACTGATGGGGACTGGGTCTATTTGTAGGGGAAAAAACCAGAACACGAACTTTAAATGTCTCCTATGGGTGAGACAACGAACAGTCTAAAAAAGGGAAAATGGCCAAAAGGAATCCTAAAATGAATCCTATAATACCCCTTCTCTGGTGGAGAATGTGGGTGTGAGATGTGCCAGCTGAGAGGTGGCATAAGGAAGAGCGGTCTGTCCAAGGTGTATGGGACGTGCCGCATTCATCATACAGCTGGCACCACTGTGATGGATGTGGCTCAGCTTCCACCGGTCTCCTCGACTTGTCTAAATTTAGGACGGTATTAATAAATCTTCCCCAGTGTCTATAATGAGCGTTCCCCGACTCCCGGACGGCTGCTGCTTTTCCCTGTCAGTTTAATTTGGTCCCTTTGACACTGATAGAAGTCGACTCTTCCTGGATACCTTCACGCTCCCACCATTTTAGTTTTTTTATTTCATGGCTAAAAAACAAAACTTCAACCAGGTGTTTATTGCAGTCAATAAGGATATATAAGGCCTTGCTCCCCGTGTCAATTCCTCCAGCATTTTCTAAAGGAGTTTCCTTCCATTGACCCCCATTATAATCCCGAAAAATGCTGCAAATATGCATAGGTGTGTTTTCCCCAAAAAACGCTTAGGGTGCGTGCACACGATCAGTGTATGCAGCATTTTGGACGCAGCATCTTGCCGCTGTGTCCAAAACGCTGCGTAGTACAGTACTAGCATAGTGGATGGGATTTCAAGAAATCCCATCCTCACTATGCGTAACCCGCCCGCAGCGTCTTTGGAGCTGCGGTCCGGGTTGCTGGGAGTCCGCTCCTCCTCCGCATGTTCATTTCATGCTGCGGAGTCGGAAGCAGCTCCCATCGGGTGACTGCAGGGAGAAGCCACCCTGCACCCGCCGCACATGGCGAGTACACGGCGGCTGCTTTCTCCCTGCGGCCACCCGCAGCTTCCCTCAGGTCCGGAGAAGCTGCGTCCAACACGTAGCTCCTCCAGACCGTGTGCATGCACGCTTAGTTACTTTAGGCCATGTGCATACATGAAAGAGTAGAGCGGATTTTCTGCTGCGTGAAATCTGCACCAACAAGCACATGGCTGTCCGCACGCTGTGCTTTTCTCTGCTGCTGATATGAAGCTTTTTACCATTGACTCTTCTATGACTAAGCATTTTTGTGGTCAAATCTGCAGCAGATCTGCATGAACAATTGACATGCTGCAGATTTACCTGCACTAAAATATGCAGCGTATCCGCAGCAAAAAAAAAATGCAGCGTTGGCACAGGACTTCTAACATCCCATACACTTGGCTTACAAAACACACTGCTGCATGTTTAGTGCAGATCTGCTGCGTATATGCACCAAATACACGGCTAAATCTGCACTAAATAGGCATCATGCGCATATGGCCTGATTGTGATTTCTCGCACCAGAAATGAGATGTCTGTCGCTATGTCTGTCGCTATGTCTGTCGCTATGTCTGTCGCTATGTCTGTCGCTATGGTCTGTCGCTATGTCTGTCGCTATGTCTGTCGCTATGTCTGTCGCTATGTCTGTCGCTATAAATTAAACAAAAAACGCACTATAACTGTACACAAATGCATTGCAGATTTTGGTGCGTTTTTCTGCAGCGTGGCACATACCCTTAAAAATACAATACAATTTATGGCTTTTTTTTTTTTTTTTTTGTATAATTTACTTTTTACAAAATCACAGCATGCCCTATATTTTTCTTTTTTTTTTTTTTCCCCAGTTAGTTTGTAGTGGTTTTCTCCCTCAACATCCATGGCTTTTTGCATTGCTTTTTTTGAGACATTTTTACTCTTGCAATTTTTGTGATTGTATCTCTTTTCAAAATCACAACATACATAGTATACTGTATTTTTTTTCAGCTAGTTTGTCACGTTTTTGGCCAAAATACACCTTTTTTTTTACTTTCCATAAAGAAAATAGATTTAATGGTGTGTATGTTGCAATAATAGTTCTTCTGTAACAATAGTCCCCCCTCTTTTAATTGTGTCCCCTATCCTGTAATAACGCTCCTCATCCTGGAATAATGTGCCCTATTCTGTAACGAAGTACTTCAGAATGTAATAATATCCCCTATCCTGTAATATTAGTCCCCAAGCTGTAATAATATTCCTTATCCTGTAATAATGCCCACATCCTGGCCTCTATCTTCTAGTAATGTCATTATCTTGAAGTGATGTCCCCCATCATGGTCTTCTTGTAGTATAGTCCCCATCCTGGAGTCCTTGTATTGTACCGATCCTGGTCTGGTTCTTGTACTAATGTCCCCATCCTGGTTGTCTTGCAGTGATGCCCCCTCTCCTGGTCTCTTTCTTGCAGTGATGCCCCCTCTCCTGGTCTCCTTCTTGCAGTGATGCCCCCTCTCCTGGTCTCCTTCTTGCAGTGATGCCCCCTCTCCTGGTCTCCTTCTTGCAGTGATGCCCCCTCTCCTGGTCTCCTTCTTGCAGTGATGCCCCCTCTCCTGGTCTCCTTCTTGCAGTGATGCCCCCTCTCCTGGTCTCCTTCTTGCAGTGATGCCCCCTCTCCTGGTCTCCTTCTTGCAGTGATGCCCCCTCTCCTGGCTCCTTCTTGCAGTGATGCCCCTCTCCTGGTCCTTCTTGCAGTGATGTCCCCCTCTCCTGGCCTCCTTCTTGCAGTGATGTCCCCTCTCCTGGCCTCCTTCTTGCAGTGATGCCCCTCTCCTGGCTCCTTCTTGCAGTGATGCCCCTCCTGGCTCCTTCTTGTAGTAATATTCCCATTCTGTAATAATTTCTCTCATTCTGCTGTTCCTTAAATATACAGTACATAAAATAAACATTCTCACTTGTCCTCGTACCCTGAGCATACGGCATCCTCTTCCTCCTCCCAAGCTGGGGCAGTGCATAGATAGCAGTGATGTAATGCAGAGCCATAACGGAGATGCTGATATCAGCTGCTGGTCTGTGATCGGCCAGTGACTAGTATAGGTATTGCAGTGCAGAGAACTAAATGCCCATGTTTGGGAGCCCTGGTGTAAATTGACCTGTGGAACTTGTTTGAAATCCATAACGTCAAATTCTTTCGTTGGTCCGCCGAGTTTTATGTGCAGGTTTTCCCTATGTTATTATCTGTACTATATGCGTAAAACCTGCAGGTAAAAAACGCATGTAGTTTCCACTGCAGAACTGCACTAAAAGCGCATGTAATTCAAAAATAACTATCAATAAAGATTTGTCAAGACAACTACCAGGAAGCATCAAAATCAAAGCAGCTTTATTTGAAACATGACATACTAAAAAGCGACGGAAAAAAAAATGTAGCGGCAATAACAAAATGGCAGGAAAATGACCTACTTTTGCTAATGGGTGCCAAAAAATCTGTAAGGCAAGCTTCACACCACGATTTTCTGGATCCAGGGCTTTCCGTTGTGAACCGAACAACCCTGGATCCGATTTTTGCCCGTATTGTATCCCTATGGGGCCGGATGGCAGTGATTTGTCATCCGGTTTTGTGCTGTCCGGGAGGATCCAGCAGATTTTTTTTCTTTGCAAAATCGGAGCTTGCAGCATTTCATTGTGTCTGGGACAAAAATTGGATCCTCCCGGATCCGGCGCCCCATAATATTGGAGTCTACGGGCGCCGGATCACCCCAGATCCTTCAAAAAATAGGACCAGTTCCCAGACACCGGGTGCTGAATGAGCGTGGCTTGAATTTCAAAGCCACCACTCATTCAGTACCTGGACATCGCTGCTAAAAAAGCCGCCTGCTGAACTTTCAGCACGTGGAGACCTCCACTGCTGAAATTTCAGCACTTGGACAGCGGTAGCAATGCGCAGGGAGAATTCTGGCAGAAAACTGGATCGGACGGCATATTTGCCCTCCGGTTCTCTTTTGTTCAGGGCTGTCAGGTTCTGTCCGATGCTTCGTGACACAACCAGACCGCAAATAAACGTGGTGTGAAGCTAGCCTAACATCAAAACTCATCAAGGGAACTTAGCCTAATTTATAACCTGCTATTAGTAGATCGCAAAAGAAAAGTAAAAAAAAATTGCACAGCCGAAGAGAACTTAGTAAGTAGATGTAAAGTATTATCAACTTTATAACCTCCATATAAATGTATAAATCATTGACAAAGACAGGCCAGAATTTAAACAATTTAAAAAGACATAATAAGGTGTAAACCTGCCTGGAAGCAGCGACTCCAACTGTGTGGCCCGGGATGGCAGAATAGGACGAGCTGGACCTGCGTTTAGTATTTCTCAGTTTAGGCTAGTTTCACACTAGCGTTTTTTTGATCCAGGGGAGATGCAGGTGTTATCTGCATCCCCAGATTCCCCCGGCATGATGCAACTGTATGCCCCCACACCGGTATTATCACTGATCCAGGCTCACGCCTAGGCGGCCTGTCATTTCGAACTGCGTTCTGGGTATGCTCAGTTCCAAAACCGGGGTCCAGATCCAGCAGGGTTCGGAGTCCTCCAGATCCGAGTTACATAAAGCCTCATTTTAATTCATCCTGCATCATCCCCGGTTTTTGACACAGAGACCAAAAATGGTCGTTTTTGGTCTCTGGGTAAAATCAGTCACCACCCGGACCAGGGAAAAAAGTGCAAAACTGGATGCACACGCAAGTTCATCCGGCCCTATTGAAAGTCAATGGGGCCGAAAATGGGTGCGGGTGCATCGAGTTTCAGCTGGATTCACATGGATGGCGAAAAATGCCAATGTGAAACCAGCCTGTGTCCAAGGGGTGAATATATTCAGCGCAGTGTATTGACCAACTACCTTTTACTTTTCCACTTGAATTAGCACTAAGGCTCCTATTTTTAAAGAAGGACTTGGACTATTGAAGGATGTTTCACATTTCATTTTTTTGGGTACATGCGCTGTCTGATATTTTTGTGGATAGGTCACAGACCCATTATAGTTAGAGTACCTTTTCATGTTTCCTTTTCTTTTGATGGCCATTTGTTTTGCAAAGGGTCGTGTCCTACTCAAACTTGTGTTATTCGTAATTTACAGGTTAATGGTTAAGAAAAGCGAACACTTTTTTTTTTTTCATTAGGCGAGAAAAACAATGCAACAAGGATTGTAAAAAAAAAAAAAAAAAAAACGCACAAACCAAAAATGGATCCGGTGAGGTGAAAAAAAAAAATGGCAGATACGTTTTCACATGTTAGAAAAAAAACTGACTTGTGAAACCGGTCTAAAGATATTAATTTATGATAATTAGAACTCAATACAAAGAAGACTGAGTATCTGCCCTATTACATAGCACACTTTATGACAAGGCGTACTTTTGTTTTCTCAGTAAATCCTAATAATGGATGAGAAAAGCTAAACGTATCTGCTGACGTCCAAGAAACAGGACATATAATTAAAACTGAAGCATGAGAACATGTCGATAATGAAAGATGTACCTAAGCAAAGAGTAGTGTGCAAGACAAATGTGATATGATTTACAATGGAGCTTAAATAATCTTAAAATTTTGTGTTTTTTAGTCTTTTTATGCATGTGTTGGGCAGCACCACCAACTGTTGTGGGCGAAGCTCTGTCGTGAGGGGCTGCGGCCAAGATTCACACAATTATCGGCCTTGTAGGGTCTGAGGTGCAGGAGGTAGGGTCAAATTGAGAACTGAACAGGTAACATTTATAGGAAGTAAAATAGCTCTGCTGGGTCTGCAAGAGACCTAACTGGGGGATTATTCATTACTTAGTGAATTGGCCCTTACGTGCAGGTAGCAGCGGCAAATACAGCTGCATCCTGCAGATGGTGCTTCCTCTCCACATGTAGAGTGTAAGCCTATAGTATAGTTATACCTACAAAATGATGGGGTACCACACCTTGACCCATGCTCTTTGCAGAATATATTTTTCAGCAGATCACTTGAGGTGGTTAGAGTTCTGACCTTAGGGTTCGTGGATACTGTCTAGCTCATCGTCCATTGCAAATAGCCAGTCCAGCACTTTAATACCTCAATATCATAACAGGGACAGATTAAGGTGGATTTCTCAGCTTCAAGTTATTCATTCTCCCTCTATTTTCAAAATGTAGTTGCAAAGGAAAGTCTCTGATTGGGTGATATGGTTTTGAAATGTTATAGAAAAAAATGACCAGCATTGAGATTCCACCACTGCTCAGATACTGCACATAATAAGCAGTTCATTCATTCTACCTGCACAGAGGGGATGGGGCAGCTGTGAGGTTCAGTGCTTCATATCACATCAATGTGGGCACAGGGGAGGAGGTGAGTGGACACAGCAGTGAGAGCAGTCATCTCCTCATAGCTACAGATTCAGCACAGTGTCTCAGAAGGAGATGACCACTCTCAATGCAATGCAGCAGTTATCTTACTGTGTACATGGGGGAATGGACTGAAGTGAGGAGTGGGTGGGCACAATTGAGACTGGAGGGGACGGGCTTGCTGAGACTGGAGTAGGGTGGGCATGCATGGGACTGGGGAGGGTTTGTTGCAGTCTGGGGCGTGCTTGTAGGAGACTGGGTGGAAACGACAAGTAGTGACGTTTTCACCCAAGCTCCAAAATAAAAACGCCCCTTGTCGGTCTCCCTCATACGCAGAATAGTGATATCGAAGTAATCCTGCAAAATGCTGACTGGGTAAATTACAAACTCCGTATTCTGCAGCCTATATATACACACAGATATTTTAAAAAGCCCGGGCAACCCCTTTAACATCCATATAATTCAATGTCTAATTTGTATTATGGAAGCTGCTCAGTTCCCTCTCATGGTGGCTGCAGATAGCCAGTGTACCCTTAGTTAATGGGGTTTCCACAATCATGGGATCGTAGGCCCCACCTCTAATATTATAAGCTAAACAGACGATATAAGAATAACACCAGGCATTGGTTGGCATGAAATGGCTGAGAGGCTTTTTATAGGGTTACCTTTAATAAATAATCCATATATATTAATTCAAACTTTTTCCATTAATTCATGTTTTTTCAACTCCTTAAACTCCAATTTGTAAAGTCCATTAAAACCATTATAAAGACCGACTTGAAAATGGAACTTTCCGCAAACGGCCACACTGATTACAGTATGGACACCCCCACCCCAAACCGCTTAGCCATTTCTCTTGCCGACCTTATACCCATGTCAAATATATCCGATAAGGCAGAATCCAGATGCACCCCATATTTCTTATATAGACCCGGTGAAAAACCACTCCATATCAATGTGTTGATATGTAAAACCGACGGTCTCTGGCATAAATTTACACCAGGGCCTTATTAAATCTTAACCGGATTGTTTCCAAAAACATAGATCCTTAGACCAAATCAAGCATGGAACTACCTTGGAAAAGGCTACGGTAGCATTAAGAAACATAGCTTGATAACCTTCAAGTTGTGGCGAAATCACCACAACCTATCTAGTGTACACGCCCTTCCAAGATCATTCCCGGCGAGATGGGTAACTAAAAGATCTAGAGGAGAAACGTGTTGAGCAAAATTTTGAAAAGATAAGCATAATCCCTTGCATTTCCTTCCCCTGAGGCCATACCGCTTAAGACCAATTTTAGAATGGTCAAAATGAGAGAGTTTCCATATAATCCGCCCCTTGGTCCTCTGATCAGTAGACAAATGAATGTCCAAGGATCCATACTGTCCTTCTGCCTGTAAAAGAGACCAAGGGCATCTGGTTTAACCTGCAACTTGGCTCTCCCAGGAACCCACCTCCTTATGCTTATAATTTTATCCTCCCGGAAACTCAACCTAGCTGCCTCAGACACTGCCCCAATACCGAAGGAATGAGACAAAATTTGGCAATTTCCCAAGCCCAATTTGGATAAACAGCGCTGTAATACTGAATTCAATTGAAACCTAATTTATGGATCACCGTTCCCTTGCATGAAAAATAGCCCATCGAACACCTGGTGAAACACCAACCAATTGTGTAAATCAAAAATTTGGAACACCAGAGATCCCGGGAAGGCACAAAGGTTAACCGTCACACTCTTCCCTATCTGGTCCGTCTGGGACCAGCGAACCAAAAGAGCAATTCCGTTCCTGGAGACAGACACGTCCCCGAAAACAAACCTGATCAGTGATACTTACCTAGCAACTCAACTTGCCAGTGATTAAATGTTCCAAAGAACGCTAAAGAAAAACAGGATTTGAACAAAAGAATCTCAAGTTTACCAATCAAACAGAATGCAAAACGGCCCATATTTTTATTCCAATAGATCAAGGGATATAGGTCTCCTTCCGTCTGGCCGGAAGTGCTGTATTATCATACCTTTCAGAAGTTGTTGAACAGGAAACCATTATAACCAGGAGACTTTACCATGTAAATTCAGGAAGAACGAAATAACTGCTACAGATTTATATAAACTGGCATGAAACCCTTAGCCAATAAGCCTTGCAAAAACGTAAGGCCAACCTTGGATGAGTCAAAAGACAGGAAACTTGCTGTAATGCACAGAAATGTATCCAATCACTCCAAGCAGCCGACTACGCAGCTCATGTTACTGGGGCCAAACACTTGCGGATCCAACAGTAAATTAGCGCTGGTATAGTTTCCACAGCTGCTCTGATCGATGTCTAGTAAGGTGTGAACCGACTCCACCCCTTGCTGGGAAGAGAAAAATTCACTTGATGCAAGAAATGACTCCAAAGCCAGTGCCTTGGACCCAGCAGCATTACCTGCTGCAAGATTGTCGCTAATACCGAATACTTGGAGAGTAATTTGACAAGAGCGGGCTGACAGACAATAACGATATTCCTTTAGTTGCCAGTTTCAGTTACAGACCCCAGACTGTCATTGCAACTAATACAGCCATCACTTCACTGGGAAGAGAAGGGGGAAAAAACCCAAAGCCTTCCGAACCGCACATTAAAATCAATTTCTGTAACTGAATTTATGAACAGGCCCAGATCCACTGAGGAAATAAAGGGCCTGAAAGCAGCAGCTCCCATTGAACTCCTGTAAAAATTGCAGCAAAACCAGCATATCTGCATGCATATCACTAGTGATTCGGATGTATGCAAAATGCGACGATAGCCCTTTCCTACTATTGTAATGGCGCCTACAAAAAACCCTCCTCATGGACATCATCCGCATTATGGCACATTGGTATGTCATAAATATTTAAGGTGAGAATAAGCCTATTAAAATCATTAACCTTCACTGTTCACATTGCTTCATACTTTATTAGAGTAAAATTCATTTTATGCTATTGAACATGTACCTAACTAAAATGGTCATACTGTAAATTAGGGAAGTATAAACTGCATATGTTTTGATCTTCAGCAGACACTTCTTTTTTTTCCTTTTAAACCAATCCTAATAATGTTCTTAACTGTTTTTGTATGGATCCATCATAACTAATGATTAAGGGTACCGTTACACGTCGCAACATTGCATGCAATTTCACTTGCAATTTGCTGGTTGCAGTGAAATCATGAACACATTGTTCCATTTTGTACATGGTAACAAAATAGAACAATGTGTCCATGATTTCACTGCAACCAGCAAATTGCCAGTGAAATTGCATGCAATGTTGCAACGTGGCAATGTTGCAACGTGTAACGGTACCTTTAGGATTTTCTCTAGAAGGCAACCACTTATCCAAATACAACCACAGGCCGGGGCCCCAATGATCAGCTGTCAGAGCTGAGGAAAGCAGACACCTTAGCATTTGGTCATTTGAGTGCCATGTAATATGTAGCTGTATTGGGTCTGCTGCGGAGGAAGCAGCTCTAATACTTTGCTTTGGCTCATTGACCACTATGTAGTCATAGGTCTTATTTTATTGATCACGGTTCCATAGTACTTTTTTTGTTTTTGAAAATCAGTTAGCTTTTGTGGGTTTTAAAAAATGTATTGCTTTTTTTGTGGTTGTGGTGAACCTGATAGCACACATGTTGCCTAAAACTTCTTTTTTTTTTTTTTCTGTTTTCCTAACTCTATACATTCAGGATCCTACCGAGTGTACCCTACTGGAAGGAGAAAACAAAAACATAGAATCAGGGCGCACATACCCTAAAATATTTGCTGAGGTTCTGGTGTGTAAAGTCCAAACTGCTCCATAAACACCTAAGAAATCAGTGTAGACATAATCTTAGAGCAGTGGTCCCCAACCTTTTTTACCTTGAGAACCAAATTCAGGTCTGGTAGGTGGTCGCAAGCCACATTCAGCTGTAGCCCTCGCACTTTCACCATAAGGGAACCAAGAGTTCATAGTCCTGATATAATGGAAGCCAAAGGAAAGCACAATAAGACTTTGTGCCCACTCCCTTATACACAATATACTTATACTTAGGGTTTCCCACTTTACTCACATTCTGTAATCTTGCATCAAGCACATTCACCACACTGTCGCATCCACCTTCAAGCACCCATTTTAACTGACAGTATAATCCTTTCTCTCCAGTTTACTGTGTTTATCCTCCTCTCCACAGCAGTATACTCGTGTCCAGATCTGCCCTTGTGTGCAGGTCTACTCACAGAAGTCTCCTTCCCTCCCCTGCTTTGTTTATGGTTGGTTGTATGTTGGCTTGGCAGGTTGGGAACTACAGATGGTTGGACCTGTGGAGGATCGGGTTCTGGGGGTTCAGCTGGACTTTATAGAAAGTTCTGTTCTGGATCCAAACTTGACCCTAATTTCATTGGAAGTCCATGATTGGGCAGTTTGGCTCTCTGCCAACAAAGCAGGGGAGGGAAGGCAGGATTTTGTCATGTGCTTTTTTTAGCACACAATACATCGGAGAGCTTCTTTTACCCCCAGTGCAGTGCATTCAAACACCGCAAGCGGCTCGCACTGGGCCGAGCACTGAGTGTACCCAGTGTACCCGAGCACAGATGCTCACTCCAGTGGTTAGCGTACGTAAAGCTCCCGAACTCCAAACTTGAACATTGAATTTTTGGGGGAAATTCTGTGTTCCATACGAAAACTGAACTTCAAAGTGTGGATTGCTCATCTCTGTTGGGGACCTGCCTATAGAATCCTGAAACCAATTTCTCATTTGCTTAGATAAGGCCGGATTCAGATGGTGGTATTAACAATTGGGTGACCAAAGTGCGGGCATAACTTGCTCTGTGTGCAGCTCCTTACTCTCGCCCACACTGTAGGCGGGAGCCAAGCTTGTCTTACATTGCATGCTGTAACCTGGCCCTTAAAATGCACCAAAGTTAGACATACTATTTTTTTTTTTTTTTTCCCCCTCACAAACCATCAGTCCACATAGAAAATTGACCATGAGCACTGGCACACCAACTACAATAGGTCTGTGGGCCATCGCCTTTAGATTCAATTCTCATCTAGACCGTTTGCACAGATAATTACAGAGTTGATAAGGTTTAGTGTGCCTTCACATTTGCGTTTGTTACGCAGCACACTGAACACAGCCAAACGCTTGCGCACATGCGTTCCTATGTTTAACTTGGGAACGCACGTGCCTGCATTTTGTCTGCGTTCAGTTGCGTTTGCGTACGGATGCGCATAATTTGTGCGCTCCTCCTCCGCACTCCAAACGCAGCCCTGTTGCATTTTTTTGTGTGTTCGCGGGCGCTTGTTTTATCTGCAAGCGCACAAAAAATGCATGGAAGCCAATGGATCCGCAGTGTCATGCGCATGACAGCGCAGGAGAACGCTGCGGATCTCATTGAAATCTCTCCCGGTGGCCGGCGGTGATCACTGGGAGATCAGCTACAGCCGCCGCTGCTCTCCCGCTGGTTTCAGAGGGGAGAAACAGCTGATCTGACAGCTGTTTAAATCTCCCCACGCCGACCTCACCTATTCGGTGTCAGATTTGAAGCAGCGATCAGCTGTTTGTTATCTCCTGCACCAATATCGCCTTATTCGGTGTCGGCGTGGGAGATTTAAACATCTGTCAGATCAGCTGTGTCTTCAAATCTCCCGCGCCGACACCGGCGGGAGATCTGCTGTGGCCGGGAGGAGGAGATCTCCACCGCTGATCTCCTCCTCCCGGCCGCCCCCGAGACAGCTGATTGGCTGGCCGGGGTGCATACTAATGTGAACGCATGCGAGATTATCCGCTGCGTTCACATAAGTATGTGCTGCGTTGCACTGCGTTTGCATGCCATACGCATGCAGACATAAACGTAAGTGTGAAGCCAGCCTAAGGCAGAAGTCCATTACAATCAAACCTACAATCCTTCTCCTAAAGAGAGAGAAAAATGTTCTGTGCGATGTTTTCTTTTTACTGGCTCACTGCTCATTCAGAAGGGATCCAGACTCTGAGACCTCAAAATCTTGTTGTGCATATTGTCTAGTAGTTGAGCTTTTGTTTTAAGGGTTTGCTTCAAGTGGTTATTGCCTATTCAATGGGGTCCTAACACTGCCGGTAAAACATGCACACCAACACTTATTTATTGGGGTATATATGATGTGGCCTTCTCTCCTCTCCATTGCGGTGGTAAAATTGGACATGCAGCCATTACAGTATTCTTGGAAATGCCTTCTTGCATATTTATATGTTGTCTTGAACAATTTTTTAAATACTGTACTGATTTAATATTTGTTTTCAAGTTTTTTTTACTGCAATTTTTGACTGTGAACTTAGTTAAATTTTTCATTAGTATAATTTTTGTTTGTTAAAAATATTTTCCTACTGCTCGTCACTTGAAAGATTAAAGTATTTAATTAACTGCTTTTATGTTAACATACATGATTTTAATTTTTGTAATCACTATGGAATAGTTTTCTTGAAATGAAAGCAGCCTATTTTTTTTCTTTCCGAATCTACTGCAGTAACTTTGGTGTATTAATTATGCCCGGGGCACGAGACAGAATGTTCTCTTACTCTAGAGGGCCCTGTAACATCTGAAACGGTAAAATACAATCTTTTGTTTAGCTTAGTGTTGTAGCATCGCTGTTTTTGGGGGGAAAAAAGGAGTAGTTCTTTTCTTGCTTTTGTCTAGAGAATGGTTGTTTTCTTGCTTAGTTTTGTTGATATTCAGAACATATCTACACTGTTGAGTGCAAAGTCTTAAATGTTACATTACATTGCAGCTGTTTTTCACTCAAAGGACTATGGGTCAGAACACGACCTCATTTCTGAATAGTTTTTGTGTTGATAATTTTTGTTTAAAGCTCTAAAGTGGAGCTTTAAACCTACCGTAAGTCCCTGCAACCGTTCTTATACTCACCCTCCAGCGACTTCATCATTTTTTGTTGCGTCTCCTGCAGCGCCATCTTGGGCAATAACGTTTGACTGGCTGGAACTCAGAGTTGCATTGATTTGTGACCTTCAGCACCCTCCATGAAACAATGGAGCTGCCGGCAGGTCACAAATAGCTGGAGACCGACTGGAGCAATGCTGGAAAAGGATGAAGATGGTGGCAGAGGACTTGCATCTAATGCAGCACTCCAGCGCTAAAATTAAAAAAAAAAAAAAAAGTTGGCATGGTGATTTTCAATTGTGGCGTTCTATAATTATCCACATTAAGTTGTCTGTCTGTCTCATCTCATCAGGCAATTTTAGAACATGTTCATTATATTAGTCCAACTACTCCTGCTACTAATCACAGCACCCCTATCTCCCCCCCCCCCCCCCACCCCCTGTACGTTCTCTTCCACAACCCCCCCCCGTGCGTTCTCTCTAGACCTGCCAATTCATAGCTGCACTCCTATACATAACCCCACCCATCCCAGTAGCCCCCCCTTTCATAGCAACATCCACGTATAGACCTTCCCCTTCAAAGATCCACCCCTCCACATGGTCCCATGGGTGGGGCTATGCAGAGGAAGTGGGAATATGTAAAGATGCAGGCTGTGAAGTGGGTGGGGCTATGTCATGGCTGTGTGGGTATGCAGAGTGGGTGGGCTAATGCCACATACACACACATGCATAATACTCTCAGCTTCATATATTAGATAAAACATATAACAGATTTTGTTAAACAGAGTAGCTCAATGAAAAGCTAACAGCAAACGTTCCAATGCTTTAAAAGTATATAGTTTAGTGTATTGTATAACTAGTATCTATTTGAAGTACATTCCCTAGTGGTTAACATATACATCAAATAATGATAAAATTTTATTTATATAGCGCCAAACGTATTCCACAGCATTTTACAGTTCAGAGTGTGCGACACACATTCAAGTACATACTAAGGAGGAGTGAGGACCCTTCTTGCAAGCTCACAGCAGGCCCGGCACCACACCTGGCATACCCGGGCAGATGCCGAGGCCCTGAAGCAGTGAGAGGTCCCACAGCTGTCTGTGAGCGGAAGCAGAGAAGACCCGCTCACAGATAGTGGCCCTCTCTTCTCTCCTGCTCTGTACTGATCTAGTAGGTACACAACAGGAAGAAGCTTACCGGGAGCTACATGGAGACTGAACTACCTTCCAGTTCCAATCATGTGACTGATCACATGACTGAAATTAAGGTTCTAGAAGAAATTCTTCTGCTTAACTTCTGCAGCCTCCGTGCAGCTCCCAGTGCCTCCTCTCCTGCTCTCACGGATCAAGATCATCTGAATGTGGTAGTGTGTGTGTGTGTGTGTGTGTGTGTGTCTATTGCTGTGTGTGTGTGTTGTGTATATCTATATTTGAGTATCTGTATATGCATGTAGCAGAGCTGTGTGTATCTGTATGTACATATATTGTTCATGTAGCAGATCCAGGTGTGTAGTGTCCATGTGGCAGAGCTGGTTGTGTATCTGTATGTGCATGTATTGTACTTGTGAGCAAAGCTGTGTGATGTGCATGCATTGTACATGTGGCAGCGCTGGGTATGTAGTGTCCATATAGCAGAGCCATATAGTATCTGTTGTGTAGTTGCATGTAGCAGTGCTGAGTGTTTACATGTGCACATAGCAGAGCATCTATACTATGGACATGTATGTCTGTGTAGTGTGCATGTAGCAGATCTGCATGTATTTGTATGTGCATAAATTAGGCATGTACCAGTGCTGTGTGTTGTATCGTTATGTTCATGTAGTAGAACTGTGTGTCTACATGTGCATGTACAAAGTTGTAGATTATCAGGATATGTTCCGTGCTGACCACAGAAGACTTCGTTATAACGGATTCTTTATTCACCACCACCACAGGATTTGCCAACGTGTTTCATGGCCAACTGGCCACTTCATCAGGGCATATATATCAGTTGGCCATGAAACGCGTTGGCAGCGCCTGTGTGGTGTGCAGGGGCTGACTGCCAGCCCTTAGGTGAAGACCGGGGGGAAGCGCTGTCGGTCTTTTTTTGGTTGGGATGCTGCAATCGTGGTGCTATTGCCGGTCACTCACTGTGTCACCCGCCGTGTCTGCTGCTGTATCACAGCGCCGGCCGCAAGGCGCCGCGTGTGCTGTACTTTCACAGCGCCAGCCAAAAAGTGCCGCCGGGTGGCCCATTTCTTTGTGGGCGGCCCTAGATGAGGGCTATACCACCAGCCCAGGGGGCACTTGCCCCCCTGCCACCTGGGCCAGTCCGCCCCTGGTAGTGTGTGGTGGTGAATGAAGAATCCTTTATAACAAAGTCTTCTGTGGTCTGCGCGGACCATATCCCGATAATCTACAACTTGGTGCATCTTCAGTCCCATGGGATCTGCAGTGGCCAGGCTCTTTAAGTAGGATGTGGCTACTCCCAACCAGAAAATGTTAGTGGACCCTTGAAGTAAATCTCCTGGTGTCCTCCGGTTACTACTCTATGTGCACTCCCCCCTCCCACCTCTTTGTATCTTACATGTGCGTGTAACAGAGCCATGTATGTCATATAATTTGGAGGTAATGAGATATAGAAATTGGTTGCGCCATGCTGCTTTATGTTTTATATCTACCCTCTGTTAAGTCACCGTTACACTCACCTTTTCCTGTTGTGCTGTCCGCACAACAGGGGGGCTCACGTAGTGAGTGCACGGGGTCTCTCTCTGGATGGTGTGGATTTATTTCCCTTTTTCCTCAGTGTTCGCCTGTGTAATTGCACGTGATCCTTCACGTGTTTTCCTCTCCTCTGTTAGATTTGTCTTCTCCTCCGGAGCTTCTCCACCGCTCTCCCCATAGGGAGATGGATATGCAGGCAATGGAATAAAACTATGTTTGGGTGAGCGCTGGGATATGAAGACAGCTACACTTCAACAAGTATTTTACCTGTAAGTTTATTGTTCAAATCACACTAGGTCCTCTCCCACAACATGTTTCGACGCTCAGGGCGTCTTCCTCAAGTGGATCCACTTGAGGAAGACGCCCTGAGCGTCGAAACATGTTGTGGGAGAGGACCTAGTGTGATTTGAACAATAAACTTACAGGTAAAATACTTGTTGAAGTGTAGCTGTCTTCATATCCCAGCGCTCACCCAAACATCGTTTTATTCCATTGCCTGCATATAATTTGGAGGGGTAGGGGCGAAGTGTAAAAGGCGCCCATTTAAGACTCTTTTTTTTTTTTTTTTTGCCCGGGGCCCACGAAAATATGGAGCCGGCCCTGGCTTGCAGGATGCAAGCTTACATAGGAATGATGTGAAGCTCTGATAGTTGTGTAGCCCTCCACTAGGGAATTTACCGCAATAGATTTGAGGGCATAACAACTGATAAAAGGTTTTGTCCAGTCTAGAATGTCAAGTCTCTAGTCGCTCTATATGACTGCTGACTTGTAAATCCTCTTGGCACATGCACTGTGCGCTGCAAGGGTTCACCAGTTTCTGAGCTGGAAACGCAGTCATGTGATTGCAATTATGTGATACGCATACTCCCAGCTGTGCCTCATCTTATGGTGGTTATCCATCTGCAGAATCACTGGGTACGTCTCACTCATCTGTAGTGAGTAAGCTCTCATAGCCAGTTGGGGTTCTCTCTGTCTCTCTGTATATATCTGTGTATATATATCTCCTGCAGACTATAAACTCTTTTTTGTTATGGTTGAGAATAAGCTTTTTAAGCTTTTATGATCAGGTGGGTCTTCTCTCTATCCTACAGAGTGTAAGCTCTTATGATCACCAGGGTCTTCTTACTCGCTGTGTTTTTTCTGAGTAGTTATACGCTATCTAGTATTGGGATGTGCACAAATTTTATTCTCCGTGAATCCAATTTTTGTGGGAAATTCGGCAAAGTGAATCCAAATATCCAAAGATCTGCTCCTCTCTATTAAGAGGTTGGACTTAGTTTGATTTCCCCTTGTAAAGTATATTATGGAGTTGCTGATGTGGTCCCATAGTATTTTATGTAAAGTATTTAAAATATGAATATGAAGTCAGAATGCGGAGATGATGCAAATCTCCTGAATATCTGAAAATCTCTACCTACTGTTCTGGTGGCTTCATGAGTTAGAATTATGCCCCAGTCACCTTCATCTTCTGGGCTTTTCTTTTAGCATACTAATTCTATCTTCCCTTGATTTATTATTTAATTTTGGACTGTGAAAACAATTCCCAAACAGATACTGAAAGCCTAGGGAACAAGGAGAGCTTGTTTATATCTAACAGTTGGGAAAAGTTCTCTTTTCCTCTAAGGCCTTCTTTATCTCTTCTCTGGATACAGTTGTGTTTCTGCTGCTTCTGGCGAAATAAGGAGAAAGAGGTCTTGCATTATCCGCATCTTCTTCCTTGCCTCTCAGGAAGAGGGTGAGAACTGCTATGCCTGAAAACTAAAGACAATCTTGGAGGACACAGACTGTGCGCCTCTGCACATGACTAGGACTGTGGCTATCACAACTGTTTCTCTCCAGCTTTACTGATATAAGAAGACTTAAAGCTGCTAAAGGAAACCAGCTGTGTAGTCAAAACTCCCTTAGGGTACAAGCAGTTTTTTTTTTTTATAATTTTATTTGGTGTGTTGACTTAATGTATCAAGACAAATGCATAACAAAAAAATTGTCTAAAATATGATAATTCAATTTAAATACCATAGCATTATTAGGACCATGCATTCTATGTAGCAATAACTATGACTTCCAGAACATACAGTATGGTTAAAGTCTCCTAGAGGCTTCATGGACTGGACCAACAAGGAAGTAGAGGAACGGGGAATTGTTCACATTTTTGAGTAAAGTTGTGACTTGATAACATCTTAGAAGTGAATGCAGCTTGCTAGGTTAAATGTGTTAAGAGTAATAATTTTTATTTATAGAACACCAAACATGATCTGCAGCACTTTACAATTCGGAGAGGATATGTCTATGCAATTTGAGACAATACAGAATAACAAAAATTGAAACAGGTTGAATTCTAGAGATGTTTCTGTGGTGTAGGTGACACGAGCAAGCGATCGGATGTGGGGAGTGAAAGGGAGATCTGAGTCAAATATAACCCCAAGACAGCCGCGATGCTGATGAGGAGTAATGATAGAAACACATACAGAAATAGCAATGTTTAGTTTAGGAAGAAAAAATGAAAAGTTGAGTTTTACATAGATTCAGTTTAAGGTAGAGAGAGAACATGTCTGCTGTCTCTAGCATCAATCACTGGTATTTTGTAATAATGCAGGGGTGATGTCAGTAGAAGAGGTGAATAATTGTGTGTCGTCAGCATAGACATGTTACCGAAAACCGAATCTACTAATGGTTTGTACAATGGGGCAGTGTATAGAGAGAAGAGAAGGGGACCTAGGACTGAACCCCAACCATGACGAGAAGAGGGGAGGAAGAGGACCCAGTGAAAGAGCAGTCAGACTAGAGCCAAGAGAGAGTGGTGTCCTTGAGTTCAATAGAGCCGAGCATAGAGAGAAGGAGCTGGTGATCTACAGTACCGAATACAGCAGAGAGAGTCAGGAGTAGATTGGATTCCTAGAGTTTGAAAAACTCTGTGTTTCCCACATTATCGATCGCCTGTCCTAACAAAGGCTGCCAATGGTTTTTTTCATAGAAAACCCCTTTTAGTATAAAATGAACACTGTAATTTAGGAATAATCTATAGATGCATATTCTTAGGCTTTGAACTATAAGATCTGAATCACTAGGATTTAAAATTCTGTATGATAAAAACTACGTAAAAAATAAATAAATAAACTTTGACATTTAAGAAACTTATTGAACTAAATCTCCTGGGAATTCAATTGTTAAAGAGGACCTGTCACCAAATCAGGCATGGTGATGTAATTACAGCACTGGATGCAGCATGTCTGCAGCATGCAGACAAGGGGTCCCCCAGGACTTGAGCTGCCCTGTACCCCGAGATAATACACTTAGAAAACTTACATGCTACAGCCACTAAGGAGGTGGCTAGGGGCTGCAGCCACGGGCAGATTCACACCTCTTGCATGTGTAATCTGCCCACCGCTGCCAATCATTCTCCCTGTCTGCAGCATTTAAACAGTGTTTTATTGTTTTTTGTTTTTTTTTTTCCCTCCTGTTTAGCCCCGCCCCTCAGAGGGCAGGGCTAACGGACTTTCTGGGAGAGAGAAAAAAAAGCTGTTTAAATGCTGCAGAAAGGGAGAGAATGATTGGCAGCAGTGGGCAGATTACACATGCAGGGGTGTGAATCTGCCCTTGGCTGCAGCCCCTAGCCACCTCCTTAGTGGCTGTAGCATGTAAGTTTTCTAACTATTATCTCGGGGTACAGGGATGCTCAAGTGCTGGGGGACCCCTTGTCTGCATGCTGCAGACATGCTGTATCCAGTGCTGTAATTAGATCACCATGCCTGGATTGGTGACAGGTCCTCTTTAAAGCAACTTCAAATAGCAAATCCTATCATTTATTATCCCTGACACTTTTCTTTTGGTCCTAAAACTGACAAAAGGCGTTACTTCTTGTGTAAGCGCGTTAAGCAAAGGTTTGATGGGGCCTGGCTGTATGGTACTTTTATTAGCTAAGCCAGAACCCTTGTCTGTCAGACAGTAAAGGGTGATGGCTTAATCTTTGAAACAAGTAGTCAGTAAGTCCGTTTTGTGACAGAAACAAAAAAGCTGAAGAATGTGGCACATCTGTTCTTAGTTATTTTTATTTTTGTGGCACTAAAGGAAAGCAGGATTGTAATGCTGCCATTAACCTAGCCAATCTCTTATTCCCACTTTGTATTCACATATGCAAACATGCTTAGATGATCCAAAGGTATGTCATGGGAAACACACTCCAATATTGCAATTGCACCACTAAGAAGGAGAAATCATTTAAATATAGAAATCCTGGGATGGATAGAAACACAAATGATAAAAAAATGCAAACAACATTTATAAAACCTCTTGATTTATGCAGCATCAAATATGAGGACCACTGGCAGTAATACACTTGCACATCTTGGCTTCTATGAATGAAGTTTTTAATGGCTGTCTGAGGAATGTTCTAACGTGCTGAAAGTATTTAGGCACGCAAATCGTCAAAATCCACTGCTGGCAGCTCCCTTTTGCAATGGCCGACCAATGATTTCCCAGATGTTCTTGTTAAGAGAAGTCCAGAGATGCTAAAAGGCTTAGTACTGTAATAAGGCCACACGGGCTGCTCACAGTAGCACAAGCAACATGCGGCCAGGCTTTAACCTGTTGAAAAAATAGTCCCTTGAACATTCTGGAAAAATTAAAGCACCACTGGTTCCCACAACTGAAATAATGCATTACCATGTTTTCAGTGTATCTACAGTAAAGACTAGAGGGGTCCAGCTACCATACTTTATGGCCTACATTATACCATAATCCTGGGGATAGGAGTAAAGTGACTTTCTCTTTTTAAGGCCTCTACATAGTATTGCTCACGTGAGCTAAAGATTGGTCTGGAGATATCAATTTGTCCAAGAAAACAGTGTGATTAATCACTGGATAGACATCCTTTCCAGCTTACATTCCGATCTTATTTTGCAATGATAGTACAAGATAAATGAAGATTGCTTCATGAAGGAACATCACACCAGTCCCACTCCAGGGATTACGGTGTGAGGGTTCCATAGTTTACAGTAGCCAAATGCTTTGATTCTTCATTCTAGGCACACTAACAGCTCAGTGTTACGTTGAGTTAGTTATGGAATCGGTGGTATGGCCATTTCTTCAGTGTCCCATGCGTAGTTTTTCAACACGAGTTCCAGACTGCATGCTACTTGTGCTACTGTAGGCAGCCAGCATGGCCTAAACATGGCCTGCGGATTCTCGAAATTTATCTCCAATTGAGCACTTTTAGACGTCATTTGTTGGCAATTGCTGAGGGAGCTGTCAGCAGCAGATACTGGTAGTTTGCGTCCCCAAGTGCATTCAGACGGCAAAACATTCCACACACAACCAATAATAAATTCGATGTTGACCGCCAAGGTGTGTAAATGCGTGTATATCTGCACATGATGTTCACACTTAAAGGGAATTTGTCAGAAAATGGTATCAAATACATATACATTTTTGACCTTAGTCCTCTAGTGAAGCTCTTCCTTTTTATGTATGTCTTTTATTTATACTCCCCTTCGTATCCAGTTGTAAACTTGAAAATAAAAGCTTCATTCCATCTGTCAATCACAGTGAGTGATCTCTTGCTTCTCTGCTGCCCACTCCCCAGGAATGAATATTCATGCATCACTGCACTGCCCTGCCCTCCTCTGATCTGTATACTGCGTGGTCTGCTCTCTAGGCACAGGCACTCATTGCAAACGTAGGCGAAAGGAGGGGGTAAGAGGTGTGTGCTCTTAGCAGATGCACATCTGACATCTTCGTTGTGTGTATCTGAGGCATGTGTATAGTGTGTGTGCGCTGAGATATTTATTTGTGATTATATGAACATTTGCTCAGCAGATACACACATTACATGAATATTAGTTTTCCTGCATACATGCAAACCTGAATCTCTCACAGGCAGCATAGGCTAGTGACGGTACTACAAGAGTTGTAGCACAGAAAAACATTCCCCTCTCAACCGCCTCCCCAGCAACCTGTACAAGCCTTAGATTCAGTGTAACTTCAGCACAGAGGAGGGAAAGAATAACAGCTTGCATAGGCATGGTTATTTAAATAACACATACTGTGACTATTCAGATAAAAAAGCCAAAGGCCATGCTGCACATGTTCGGGCCTGGTCTACCTTTATCTGCATTTGCCCTTCCAGCGCTATGAGAGTAGTTCAGAAATGTTTCAGGTACATGTTGCATTAATGTGGTCATGCTTTTAATCTATTTAGGAGGCGGTAAGACACAACTTATATTAAAAATGTAGAGTATGACCGCCCTATCTGAGAATGCCATGACATGGTAGGGTGGCTCAAAGAATTGAACAATTGTTTGCCAAATATCTCATTTTTAAAGTACAGTTAGAAATTAATATGTGCATATGCACTCTTTGTACTGCATGCTGAGTATATGCAGCGCTGGCTTTTTGTCTTTTTTATTTGTGACTATTCACTAGTCCGGTCAATTACTTTTACAGCTGCCTGCTGGATGTGCAAGTGCTTTATAGCAAGACAACTACAAAGAGTACAGTAATGATGTTTACATATTCTGACAGGTCTGCCTAAGCACTATTCAACGGTACAATTAGTATCATAATGAAAAATGACCTGATAGTCCCTTTAAGACTGAAAATTCAAGATGTTTTGAAAAACATTTCCCAGTTTCTCATCATTTGTATGTCATTATCATAGCTATCAATGTTGTGATTTTCATAATTCCTCGACTTTTCCCTCTTGGTGTTGCAATTGCAATGTTGAGGAGTAGATCCATCAGACAAACAAAGGTTTGGCTAATTTTCAAATAAAGGAAATGATGACAGGACTTGATTGACCCCCTGGTATTTCTATGCTCCCACTTCTCTTTGGTTTCAAATTTTGAGAAAGCTACGGCAAGCTTCATGACCTGAAACTGAAAACCTGAGCGGTATAACCTCATATATTGTATTCTATTGTAGCTACAGTACTAATTAGATCCATAGTGTATTTTCTAATATTTTGGGACGCATTCTTGTTTATATTTTTCTAGTTTTTGACAGGGAAGAAAGTCTCAGTGCTCATCTGAAGTACGTACTTTTTGATACAATGTGTCTAGTCTTTATTTAGTGGCTCCAGAATACTTGCATTTCTGTTGCAGAACTTTAACTGTATAGGACTCTTCTACTTTCAAACCATGTTTCATGAATTGGAGAACCCTCAAGCTAAGCATGGATATATTACAGTCCATGTAATGGCACTGACCCACAGGGAGAATAAAGTTTACACATACAATAACAATTACTATCAAAATTGGAAGAACAAGTACAATTACTGGACTGTCCATTTATCAGCCATTGGGGATGCTGTTGTTGGAACCAGCCACATCTGTAAAGCAAACTAGAAAAATAGTAAACTCTATCTATATATCTATATCTATCTATTGTGGATAGAAAAAGTCTACACACCTCTATTAAACCGCCAGTTTTTTGTTGTGTAAAAAAAAAAAATAATTCCAAGAAGAATCACGTGTCTTAAGGTTTTGCACCTTAATGTCAAATTTTAAAATGTATAATTCAATTAAAAAGTAAACTGAAATTTTTTCGGAGTAGAAATTATGTGATTACATAAATATGTACACCCTTAAAGTAATACTTTGTTGAAGCACCCTTTGATTTATGTCCGCGTCAGGTATTTTTGAATAGGAGTCTATCAGTATGGCATATCTAGAATTGCCTATCTTTCCCCAATGTTCGTTGTGGTAGCTCCAAATCTATCTGGTTGTGAGGGCATCAGCTGTATACAGCGCCCTTTTCAGGTCACCCACAAATATTTAATTAATTCAGATCTAGGCTCTCCGTTATGGCATTCCAAGACTTTGGTGAAGTCAATCCTTTGTTGATTTGGGAGTATTTAAAGTTATCCTTGTGCTGACAGGTGAATACAAATTCAATATTTTGAACTGTTCATATTCCTTCCACCTTGTCTAAAGCCCCAGCAAAAAAATAGTATCAAAGCATAATACTGCCTCCACCATGCTTCACTGGCTGTAATGGTTGTTTTTGGTGATGTATAATATTTACCAAACATATCTTTTGGAATTATGCCCAACAAAGTTTAAAGAGGACCCGTCACCAAACCAGGCATGGTGATCTAATTGCAGCACTGGATGCAGCATGTCTGCAGCATCCAGGCAAGGGTCACCCAGCACTTGAGCAGCCCTGTACCCTGAGATAATACACTTAGAAAACTTACATGCTACAGCCACTAAGGAGGTGGCTAGGGGCTGCAGCCAAGGCAGATTCACACCCCCTGCATGCTTTAATCTGCCCACCGCTGCCAATCATTCTCTCCCTGTCTGCAGCATTTAAACAGAGGTTTTTTTTTTCTCTCTCCCAGAAAGTCCGTTAGCCCTGCCCCTGAGGGGCGGGGCTAAACTGGAGAGGAAAAAAAAAAACTCTGTTTAAATGCTGCAGACAGGGAGAGAATGATTGGCAGCGGTGGGCAGATTACACATGCAGGGGGTGTGAATCTGCCCTTGGCTGCAGCCCCTAGCCACCTCCTTAGTGGCTGTAGCATGTAAGTTTTCTAACTGTATTATCTCGGGTACAGGGGGGCTCAAGTGCTGGGGGACCCCTTGTCTACATGCTGCATCCAGTGCTGTAATTAGATCACCATGCCTGGTTTGGTGACAGGTCCTCTTTAACCTTGCTCTCATCAGACGTTAACACTTTTTGCCCACGTTTTGTTGGATAGACTTGATGAGTTTTTGTCAAAACATATCTGTTTTGCGAAGTTTTCCTTTGTAAGAAAAGGCTTCTATTTTGCTACCCTATGCCACAGGTCAGACATATGAAGAATACGGGAGATTATCACACGCAGAACACAACCAGTATTAGAAATTTGTGCAGCTCCTTTAATGTTGGTTCAGGCTTGAGAGCCTCCGGGACTAATTTTTTTTTTTTTTTTTTCTGTGTCAACAGTTTTGAGTGGCGTCCAATTCTAGATAATGTCAAATTTTTGCTAAATTCTTAAGCCAATTCTTGATGACCATCTTCACAGTGTTCCATAATATAACTAATGCCTTTGAAATTTTTTTTGTACCCTTTGCCTGACTGCTAACCTTCAACAATGAGATCCCTTTGCTGTGTTGTAAGTTGTGTTACAGAACATGACTTTCTGTCAAGAAAATCCTACCAGAACAGCAAAACTTTATACATGGTTAATCAGAATGATTGTAAATGAAATGAGTTGTGTACTGACTATTATACACCATGAGTGTAAATGTAATTTCTAATTCCGAATACAACTATAAAACAATAAGAGGCAGTTAACAACATTAATGCTACCAAATTATTTTAGTTTTCTTATTTTACCCCTCAAAATGATTTCAGTTTGTTTCTTACCTGATTTGTACAGATTAAAGGGAACCCAGTATTTGCAGATGCGGTTAATTGCATTTGGAACATGCCTGGCACTTGCACATTAAAAGCGGCTGCTGGGAGGAAAAGAAATTTTGATCCTTTTGTCAGCGTTCGGGTCTTAGTCATGGTGGTGGCGCTAGCACAGGTTCTGTCACCGTACTGTGTATTGAGAGAGGCGGCTGTAAACATGCCCCCTGCACTGACTGACAGCCTACTCTAATGAGCAAGCTGTCAGTCACTGCGGGAAAGGTAGTTACAGCTGCTTCTCTCAAAACACCGTGCAGTGATTGAACCCGCCCTGGCGCCACTCCTGAAACTGATAGCCGAACACTGCTGGCAGGATTAAAATTAATTTCCTCCAGGCAGCGAAGTTCAAAGTGCGGTGAGCTCCAGGCAGGTTCAAAACACTATTAATCTGTGCAGGTAATAGCATTTTTTTCATGTGACAGGTTAAAGTTGAAAAAACTTTTGAAAAGATTCTTTTTGCTTTGATTTTTTTTTTTTTTTCTTTTTTGCACAACAAAAACCAGACATTTTACCAGGCATGTGAAGACATTTTATATCCACAAAAGTAAAAAAAAAAGCAGTACAGTGGATTAACATGGGAGCAAGCCTTAAGATACCTTTTACAGCCGGCAACTTTTCTAGGAATTTTACTGGCAACTTGCTGGTTGCAGTGAAATCATGGAGACATTGTTCTATCTTGTTGCTGTCTACAAATGGAACAATGTCTCCCATGTTTTCACTGCAACCAGTAAGTTGCCAGTGAAATCACTAGAAACGTTGCTACGTGTAAAGGTACCCTTAAGCCCCCGTCACACAGGGCCACATCGCCGCCAATTAAAGAGGTGACTGGGGGCGTGGCCTATCGGCGGCGTCATCGCCCCTACGTCGCCTCATGTAAAGGGGCGATGTCGCCGGTGCCGGGAGGTCGCTTGGTTTCAGGGCAGTGCTCTGAAACCAGGCAACCATCATGGGGCGATGTTCACACATTGCCCCATGTAACCAGACACCAGCGACCTGCCAGGCCTGACAGTGAATTGCATCGTCGCTGGGGTTTTCAGACACCCCGGCGGCGATGCCGCCTAACAGGTCGCCTGCGCGGGGCTGGAGGTGTCGTCCCGTGTAAACTGGGGACGGCGACGCTGGCAGGGCGCCCAAAACGTGCGCACACCCGCCAGTCACCGCCGACATCCCCACCCCCGTCGCCTGGTGTGACGGGGCCTTTAGAGTCAAGACCATTTGCCTTCCAATTAATGAAGACTAGGTAGCACCATAGTAAATGCAGTGAAAAGTGTTTATATTTTTTCATTAGCCCACTTGAGAAAGGTTGTGTGCTTGAAGAAACAATTGAAAATGAAAAACATAACACTCCTTTTTTTTCTAGGGTTCTACCTACTTCATTTTGTCTAAGTCCCTGCCACTCATAAATATACATAATCAAACAATGAGAAAATAAGTGATTGACAGGCAACATAATGTGCATCTGATCACGTAGACTGTTTCAATGACTGCCGTCAGGGTCCGATCTAGTGAAGGAATGGGACTAACAATCGTCCTTGGCTCACAGACCTCATCAGCCCACATACCCTAAAAAATAACAGTACAGCCTTAAAAAAATAATTTGTCACCCCCAAGATGCATATTAAGCTTTGTAGTGATATGGGACTTAGCTGCTGTAAAAATCATACTAGCACAGTAAATTTTCCTGAAATTGTTAAATCAAATGCAAATTAGGAGTATTCAGTGCACCCCCTATACATTTGAGGTTTTGGTTATTAAATTAAGTCGGGAGCCGCACATATAAAATATGTTCTCTGCTCTCTCCTCTTTGGAATTTTAATTAAAACTAATCTTCTTTGGCTCTTAATCACTATGATGTATTGTGCTACTATGATCTTTATGGGAGCTACGTTCCCTGTATAACTAGTTAAATATGCGTTTTGGGGGTTATCAACTCCCTTTTAATACATAAACCACACCAATATAACCAGATGCCATCTTACATACCCTTCCCCTCTGCCTAAAGCTGTCAGGCTTGGCACGTTTCCTTACCCGGCTAGAGAGCCTTTCACTGTCCCCAAATTCTTCTTAATGAATCAGGCACTATTCGAGTCAACTCCTCTCTTAGTCACCTTTTTGTTAATGTCAACTGCTCTCAGCAGTCAGTATGGTAGCGTGGTTCACTTGCTCCTATATCTACTGTCTGGTCTGACTCTGTGTCGTCACCTAACCTACAGGGCTTCTGGTCTGGGTCCCGGACTCTAGAGCTGCCACAGGATTTACTACCTCTAAACTCATGGTGTCCACTACCTTCAGGACATCTATGATTGTCTCTGTTGGCGACTTCTTTTATCGCCATCCCTTAATAGAGACCTGTCACTCCATTTTTCTCTGTCAGTTTTAGTTTCAGATCTTCATCCATCCATTATTTGCAGAACCCCTTCTTTTCATTGTACCTTAGGTTGCAGGCAGACGCGGTCTGTTACATATATGATGAAGCTATTCATTAGTTTGCAGTCTTTCAAGGCATAACTGGTCTACTTCTCGTAGTTTGGTCATCTGATATTCAGGAAAAAAACACACATTTCTCAGATTCTCCACCATCCCCACAACTAAGAATGAAATCATACCGTTTTCCTTGGGTATCTTGTCTTCACTATCAACTGGAATTCTTAAGGCCCAGTTACACACACAGATAATTGTGCAGAGATTGTTCGCAGATCTCTGGTTGCAGTGAAATCATGAACACATTGTTCCATTTGTACATGGCCACGAAATGGAATAATGTGTCCATGATTTCACTGCAACCAGAGATCTGCGAACAATCTCTGCACAACTATCTGTGTGTGTGTGGCCTTTAAGGTACCGTCACACGCTAGGATATAGGTGAACGAAATCGTTAGCTATATCACGTGACCGCGATCCTCCTGACATCGTTAGTGCGTTGTCACACGCAAGGATATCATTAACTATCTTAAATTTGGCAACGCACCAGCTACTTGGAGAAGAATGATTGAACGATGTTATAATGCGTCAGGAATAGGAGAATTATGAATGAGATCGTTCAAAAAGGTGTCGCACTGAACGATGTTGCTGCTTCCTAGAACGTTAATTGGACGACTAACAATAGATTTGAGGTCAGGATCTCACATTTTTGCTGAACGATCCAACGATTTATCCTTTCAACATCGTTCGTTTACAGGCAACGACGCACAAACTATATCGTTTGAACGATCACAAATCCGTGACGTTTCAACGATGTCGTTAACGAGATCCTAGCGTGTGAAGTGGCCTTTACTCTCGCCAATTCGGCCTTATCCATTTCCTGCATGACTCGTCCATTTTTTTTGCCTGATGACTTTCCTCACTAGAGCACTAGGTACTTGCATTACATCATCTGCTCCCACGGCCTTCTTAAACTCTACATGCACAGACTCACTGGCACAAGCTTCTCTCAAGTCTTCGGGTACATCAACCATGCATTTGAACAGAAAGGTCTCGCCAAATGTAATGTCACCAGATGATTTTCTTGTTAAGCTTTCCAAGCCAACTCTTTCTGAATTTCCACCTCTTTAAGACGTTTTACCAGAACGAGAGATGATGGGAAAAAGGTGTGTCACGGTCCGCGCTGCTCCAGTTCAAAAATACTCACAAGAGAGTCAGAATTTCATCAAGCAGATTCTGATTCTTTATTCTCCTACTCCAACGCGTTTCAGCGCCCCACCTGGCACCTTCCTCAGGGATATTACACTAATACCGTATATACTCGCGTATAAGCCGAGTTTTTCAGCCCAAAAATTGGGCTGAAACGTCCCCCCCCCCCCCCCCCTCGGCTTATACGCGAGTCACTGTATACTGTATACACTGTATACTCTACCAGGTGAATTCTGATGCTTCAGATAGAGATGGTCAAGTAGACAGTAAAAGACGTCTCCTTAATTAAATTTTCACCAGAGGTGACTTTGCCACCCTCTCGTCGTTCCTTCTGAGTTTTCTTTGTTCTTTCATCATTATGATCAGTTGAGCTTTCATCACGTGATGCGTGCTCTGGTTTCATCCCCATGCCTTCAGTAACTTCTTCCACTTCTGCACCTTTGGTCTTCATTTTGGTTTCTGCAGGGTTACCTTCAGCCCTTTCTTTGGTCTCTGCAGTAATACCTTCAGTCTTTTTTCTTGTTCCTTTATGGCCACTTTACACGCGGCAACATTTCTAGCTTATCCACAGGTAACTTACTGGCTGCAGTGAAATCATGGAGACATTATTCCATTTGTACACAGCAACAAGATAGAACCATGTCTCCATGATTTCACTGCAGCCAGTAAGTTACCTGTGGATAAGCTAGAAATGTTGCCGTGTGTAAAGTGGCCATTACAGTATCAGCCTCAGTCTCTACAGCTTCAAATCCAGCTTTCCCCTTGATCTCTGTTGCTTCATCTTCAGCCACCCCAGAGCTGGGTTGATCACTGGTCTGCTCTCAGTGACCTTTTGTGGATTCTCACTCCACTAATGTTCTCCATGGCTTCCGCTTGTTTAGCACTCGCTATGATATCTTCTCCTATAGCGCCATCAACTGACCGACCATCAATTTTACGCTCTTGTAGCAAAAACCAACACCGCTTCCTCGGTCTGGTCCATTCCCTCTTGCAGCACAGCACACTGTTGTCTCACTCTCAACCAGCGGTTGCTACTGGTAACATGCCTTCATCCATCTTTTTGGTCCACTTAGCTTAGGGTCCAAGTCCTTAACAGAAGTACATAACTTAACATCTTAGCATATGCACCTTTTCAGAGTGTGCAACTTGTTCATCCTCTAAGCACTCTTTACGTTTCTGGTGATGGGACAAGGGTCTTCCCTTTTTTTTTTTTTTTGTTTTTTTACTGCAATCACATCCTACCTTACCAAAATCGGTCAACCACGGAATTATCATCATTCATCCTGGTGTAAGCCCCCTTTTCTGGAGCAACCTCGTTTCCAACTGCTATACTTTCCCTGTTTTTGTTTTAACCATCGTGTCACTATGATGGAGAGTCACCATTTTCGTTGGTCACCCCTAACTCAGCGCTGTCAACCGTTTGGAGGCATTAACTCCCCATTACATACCATCAAAACAGGAAGAACCCCATCAGTCTTTCAATGTGGAGGGGTTTCCTCCAGGCCATTCTCGCTTTTAGATAAGGAAACGGACACACCACCCTTCATCCACAAGTTCCACATAAATTTCAAGTCCAGGCATTTTAAAATAGGACATTATAAGTCCAGGGCTATACTAACATTTTTTAGGGTACATTTACACGCCGCAATATCTGCTGGCGATATGAGGCCAGCTAACGTGCGCGTGCACATTTTTCATGGTCACCTCAGATCGGCAATGGCGGCATTACACGCCGCAATTTCGCCCTCAACCTAAGGCGATGTGTCACCCCCGAAATCGCCTCACCCACAGCGGAACCAATCCAGTCGACTTCCCTCGCCACTTGACATGCCGCAATCCCCAAAGCATTGTGGGCATACATGTTCAGCACTGTGAGGAGATAGGCGTGCTACAGTGTTTTACACTGCGCCCCATAGGCGCTCATTGGACAATGCAACAGCGTTACGATTTGGCAGCCTGCTCTGGAAGGCTGGCTAATACATGATGCAATTGAAGATGTGTGTGTTGCTGAACGGACAGCTCTTCAAATATGGCGCCCTGTCAACTGTCAGCCAATGGGAACACAGTAGCCACCACCAATCATCGCAGACTGGGCGCGGACTCAAGCGCGCTGTGGCACACCTATGGGAAATCAATAGGCGACGCAGATTGTATCACTATCGCCCTATCACACGCCAAAAGCCGGAAATCACGCCTTCATGATTGCCTCTGATTTTGGAGCAGTGCACTGAAATCAGGAACTAGGCGACAGGCGATTTTATCGCCGCCAAATTCCCCAATTACACGCCACAACTGGGAGGCAATTTCACGGCGATAGTTTTCAGGGCGACATATCGCCGTCAGGATTCCCAGCAGATATTTCGGCATGCTAAGGTACCCATAGTTTCCTCACGACTCCAGATTACTTTTTGTTCCCTTTCTGGGAATCAGGTAGAGATCGGGTATGGCCCTCACTAGGGTCACTGAGCTACTCGGGTCTATCAGTCTAGTTACCTCTTTTCCATGTAGCCACATGGAACATTGCTTGTCTGATGTGGCATAACATATATCTACACTGCATGCCGGATATACGAAGAACAAACTGATCTGTTAAGTGTCCTGCAGTGTGACATTCCCCACAGAATATGTCCTCACCAGAGTCCATTGGCCCAACCGCCGCCCCTTTGGACTTGGGATGCTCTGCCCCTTTTTTTGCTATTGCCCATTTTTGGATTCCACCCATTTTGGTGAACCATCCCTTTTGAGACTTTACCCCCTTTTTTGCAACCACCTCCCTTTTGGGGTACATTCCATGGCTTCACAGTGTTCTCAGGCCTCAGTTCACACCGTTCCCCTCTATCTACCGAGGCACTGCCCTACAAGAGAACTCTTGAACTGGTTCATCGTTGCCATGTTGCAGCTGTCCACACACTATGAACTTGTACAGCTCTTCCTTAACATCTGCACACCGATCTGCACCAGGTACTTGAACAGCTCTGTACAGCTCCACCCAGAACTTTGTGGATCTGCCGATCAATAGCAAATCACCTGGATCTTCGGGAACCCACCAACTTACAGTAATTGCCTGGATCTTCATGGACCCACCGATCCACAGAAAACTGCTGCTATAAGCCACACATGTGCAACTAGACTATTACTTGCATTCTACCAAATGTAAGACATCACTCACTGAATGTGTAGAGGGACACTCGCTTGGTTGCTAGATTAAGGCACACAGGAATGGTTTTCCATTTAAATAGTGGAACTGATTTATTAAGACACAACATAAACCGCTTACTGTAACCAAACAGGAGCCTTACTTCAGCTTTACAGAAACCAACGCAACATATAGTCCGTTTCTTCCAGGCGTATGCCTACATAAGTTCGACTACAAACCTGCCGAAGTATCCTAGTGACTGCCATCCGTACAATCTTCACTCGCTGACCTCAGCCCACACAACCCCTTTTCCTGAGGTTACATTTCAGGATCTCTGGCATGCTCCACACACCTTTTTACAATTTTTGGTAACAATAGAAGAAATACTAGGATTTTAGTGATGCAATTCCTGTTATTAAAGTGTATACATAACATTCACAGATACAAAAGGATAGTTGAATATTGCACCTCCCCCTTGCCTCATACACTGTAGCTACAAATTCCGTTAAGAGCATGCTGTATGTGTCTCATATTAGCATGATGAAACCATACACAAATTGCAAATGCTATAGCAAAAATCATCCTCAAATTATTAGAATTCCCAGTATATATAGTCAGGGTTGCCACTAAGAATTTCGGGGCCCCATCACTAGGAAAATTTTGGAGCCCCTCAGACTCCGCCTAGCCTCCACCAGGGATCCGCCTCCACCCAAACATGCACACAATATTATATACATATGCACACACTCACTTGAGACTGCTTTGGGCTGAATATACAATAGTTGTATAGAGAATACACAATAGAGACTGCTGCTGGCCGTATAGACAATGGAGATGGCTGAAGGCCATACACTCACAATAGAGACTAAACAATAGAGATTGCTTCGGGCACAATGGAGACAGCTGCGGGTCATATGCACAATGGAGACGACTGCAGGACGAATATACAGTAGACGACTGCAGGACGAATATACAGTAGACGACTGCAGGACGAATATACAGTAGACGACTGCAGGACGAATATACAGTAGACGACTGCAGGACGAATATACAGTAGACGACTGCAGGACGAATATACAGTAGACGACTGCAGGACGAATATACAGTAGACGACTGCAGGACGAATATACAGTAGACGACTGCAGGACGAATATACAGTAGACGACTGCAGGACGAATATACAGTAGACGACTGCAGGACGAATATACAGTAGACGACTGCAGGACGAATATACAGTAGACAGCTGTGGGACGAATGCACAATGGAGACTGGTGTGGGACGAATGCACAATGGAGACTGGTGTGGGACGAATGCACGTTAGAGACTGCTGCGGGATGTATGCACAGACACCGCCGGCCTTATGCAGAGACTGCTGGCTGTATATCTTGTATATACAGGTCCACACTACATACATCCAGTAGATACAGAATGTAGTGTGGACGTGTGTATTTGTGTGTGTTTTTATATAATATATATATTATATATAATATATATATATATATATATATATATATATATATATATATATATAATGTGTGTGTGTGTGTGTGTGTAATATATTTATTATATTATATTATATTATTAATATATTAGTGCTGTGTAGACACAGACAGCTGAGTATACTCACCAATAGCAACAGTTCTGTCCTGACTCCTATGCATCTTGCTGGTGCCTGTGTGACTTCCGGCTGCAGCGGTAATAGACAGGAGACAGGACCCGCTCAAGAGGTGAGGGGGCAGGACCCAGGGGTCATTGACAGGAGACAAGGCCGTAAAAGAGGTGAGGGGCAGAGCCCAGAGGATATCTGGGCCCATCCCCTCACCTCTCCTCCGGGCCCCCTCTCCTGTCGATCACCGCTGGGCCCCGGACAGCTGCTACACTAGTCAGTCCATGTCCGCAGCCCTGGATATAGTCCGACACCTAGTTAATTATAGCTACTGATAATTATAGGGCATGAAAATTATTTTAAAGATACCATCCTGGTGATGGTAATAACCATGCACCAAAATCAGTAAAGTGGTGCAATAAGAAGGGTAAATTTTGCTAATATATTAGACTTAAAGAAAGCTAATGCATGGGTAGGGGGTGTAGAGTTGACTATGCCTATATGGCCTATAATTATCAGCAGCTGTAAGTAACTAGGTGTTGGACTATACAGGGGCGTAACTACAATAGGTGCAGGGGTTGTGATCGCACCCGGGCCCTGCAACCTAGGGGGGCCCCAAAAGTTTCTTTGGCCTATAGAAAATGACTAATACTACTAAAGATTTGCAATAATTGGGGGCACCATTGGAGCTTTTGCATCGGGGCCCATGGGCCTGAATTACGCCACTGGGACTATACCTACTAGGAACTCATAATCTGAGGGTGATATTTGCTATAGCATTTGCATTTTGAGTATGGTCTCATTATGTCAATATGAGATCCATACAGCATGCTCCTAACTGAATGTGTTAGCTACTGTGTATTGGGCAAGGGGGTGGTGCAATAGTCAACTATTGTTTTGTATCTGTGACTGTTCTATTTATTTGCACTTTAATAAAAGTAATCACATCACTACAATCTTAGTGTTTCCTCTGTTGTTGCCATGGTTTGTTTATGGATGATTCAGATCTTCCCTTATGGTAGTATCACACCATTTTAAATGAATTTCATTATTGAGACTAATGGATTGTTTATTGTACATTTTTAAAATTTTAGCCAGTGTCACTTTATGAAGTTATAACTCTGGAACGTTTCTGTCACGATGGTCTCTTACTTTGGAGACTGTGACAGGTTTGGCACCTGTGTCTCATTCCTGTATTGAGACTTCTTTTTAAATGTTTCTTTCCTTTGGCAGTATAGGAGTTTGTCAGTTTCTGTTGCTGCAATACTTATTAGTTCTCTTCCCAGGTGTGACTACTATGTGATCACTTCCATCTCCTTTATATGGTCACATGTTCCAGCATTTCTTGCTGGTGATTGTACTCCGTTCTTGGCCTAAATACATTTAGGTGAAGGAGCAGCTGACTATTGCCAAGCTGTCTGCTGCCTTGGAGTGTGGCAGCAGGTGTGAAGTTGTTTGTCATTTCCATGTCTGTCTTTCCTTCCCCTATTGTTGATTCTAGTGCAGTGGTTGGGACTAGCACTCCTACCAACCATCTCCCTATTGAGGATTAACATCAGGGGACCAGTGAGAGACTAGTTATCCTGCTCGGCGCATGGGTGAAAGAATCCGTATAGGTACGATAGGGAGATCAGGGCACAGCCGCAAGTGAGTGCAGGTGGTCTCCTTTCCCCTGCAGGGCCCTCCATTGTATTTGTTTCCCCCTCGGTGTTTCCCCAGTCCGTTGTTGTTTGTAGTGCGCCAGACACTGTTAATAAATAGTTAAAAATAAAAAAAAAAAATTTCCCATACGTCTACTTTACATCAGCATCATTTTTGATACATTTTATTTCTGTTAAACTTTTTAACCCTTCTAACTTCTCATCAACAATTTTTAATTTTTTCCAACAATATTAAGAAAACCACTTTTTTTTTTTTTTTTTTTTTTTTTTTTTTTCTCTTTTTATATGGACCACATCACATTTGAAGTGATTTTGAGAGACTTATTTGTCTGGTGTCACTTTGGGACTTTGGCACTCTCAGGGTATGTGCCCACATAGTGGTTTAGTGACGTTCAAACTGTCAGTAAACCGGTGGAAATGTGCAGGAGCCTACAGTTCTGAGCTCTGAAGTCTCCAGCTGTTTCCCAGCGGTTTCCCAGCGTTTTTTTTTTTCAGCGTGTGCACAGCGTTTTTCAGTCGGTTTTTCCGGCGGTTTTCTATGGAGGATTTTGTTCATGAAAACTATCAAAAACCGCTGAGAAGAATTGACATGTTATATGCTCCTAAACCGCTAGGAAACCGCTCAACTTCTGGCAGATCCGCTCACATAAACCCACTATGTGTGCACAGCGGTTTCTAAATTACATAGGGTTACTTGTAAGTTCTAACGCTGCTTAGGATCTACATAAATTTAAATAAAACCTATGCTAAACCGCCGGCGGTTTTCGCTGCTAAACTGACGTTAAACCACTATGTGGGCACATACCCTCAGACTGCTCAAAACTACATCCAAGAAGTGTATTAACCCTTCAGGTGCTTCACGGAATTGAAACAATGTTGAATGAAAAAATGAAAATTTTACTTTAGCTCCCCCCCAACCCCCCAGACACACACACACACACACACACACACACACACACACACACACACACACACACACACACACACGTTTCCGCATTTTGCAAACTAGACCCTCAAGGAATCCATCCAGATGTGTGGTGAGCGCCTAAAATGCTTAGGTTCACAGGACTTGATAATGTGAAAATAAAAAAATCATATTATTCCCACAAAAATGTTGCTTTAGTCACAAAATTAGCATTTTCACAAGGGAAATGCACCATACAATTTGTTATGCAATTTCTTCTGAGTACGCAAATACCCTATATGTGGTGGAAAACTACTGATGTTCACATCATTTTTTAATGTTTAAGAGCCTGTGAAAATTGAAAAATCACTTTTTTCCCACAAAAATGTTGCTCTAGACCCAACTTTTTTTTTATTTTCCGGAGTACGCCAATACGCCATATGTGGTAGATAAACTATATTTGAGTACATTACACAGCTCAGGAGAGGAGAAGCGCCATTTTGGCTGGAAACTATTGTGGACGCCATATTGCATTTGAAGAGCCCCTAATATTCCAAAACAGCAGAAACCCCCATAAGTGATCTTATTTTGAAAACTACACCTCTCGAGGAATTAATCTAGGGGATCCGTGAGCATTTTTAACTTTCAGGCAATTTACTGAATTGTATACATTGGGCTGAGTAAATAAAAATGACCATTTTTCCCATTAAAATGTTGTATAACACAACAAAAATGGTAACTAATAATACCTAAAACGTAACCTTTTAATAGGAATAATACTAAAAAGGTATAGAACCTGTGGAAAGGTTTAAAATTGGTGCACAAGTGTAGTATAGATCCTAGTGCGGATACTAAACTCAAAAGATCAGCACAAGGATTATACAAGAGATTGCTAGAGCATCATGCAGTCACAAACACACATGACTTTAGATACCATGTGCTGTTATCAGGTGATTCAGCAATAATGACTCGCCTATGACATAGGATATCTAAAGCCATAGGTACTCTAGCAGGGTATATCGTTCATAGGAGAATACTTGACCATCTGAACTTTTTTTCGCCCTGGAAAGTGTCCTTTTCATAACAACCACCATTTCCTGAAGTTCAAGACTTGCCAAAGCAGATTCAGGTCAGACGACCATAACACTCAGTGCTGTGTGCAGCTTTGCCTAGGTTATAACTGAAGGCATTATGAATGCAAGACACCAGCCCCAATCACTAGCAACCTCCTTTCACACAGAGGGAGTGACCACTGGTTGTCCTGCAAACACAATGGGATCCATATAGCGCGCAGTTCACACAGGTTTGCACAGTGTATGCCCAGCCTCTTACATTAGCCCTCATCTCAGTAGGCGGACTGTTATGACATTCAACACCGCTACCTGCGCCGGAACAGACGCACCCACATGGCCCAGCTACACCCAGCAACAAAAAGAGTGCAAGAAAAGACCACAATGACAGGTGCTGAAATTGTGGAAAATTAGTTGGTAATAAACTATAGCAAATTGTGGGGTATAGTTTATTACTAACTAATATTCCACAATTTCAGCACTTGTCATTGTGGTTTTTTCTTGCACTCTTTTTGTTGCTGTGTGTAGCTGGGCCATGTGGGTGCGTTTGTTCCAGCGCAGGTAGCGGTGCTGATTGCCATAACAGCCCGCCTACTGAGATGGGGGCTAATGTAAGAGGCTGGGCCTTAAACTGTGCAAACCTGTGTGAACCGCGCTCTATATGGATCCCATTGTGTTTGCAGGACAACCAGTGGTCACTCCCTCTGTGTGAAAAGAGGTTGCTAGTGATTGGGGCTGGTGTCTTTCATTCATAATGCCTTCAGTTATAACCTGGGCAAAGCTGCACACAGCACTGAGTGTAATGGTCGTCTGACCAGAATCTGCTTTGGTAAGAAAATTTATTTTCTATTTGTGTCCTTTGCTCACTTTAGATGAGAATTTAGTGGCTAGGACTTGTGACATGTGGGGAGCCGTGTAGGGGCTAACAAGCTTACGTGTTTTGGACCAAAAGACAAACCAATACCCCACAATTTGCTATAGTTGAAGTTCAAGACTGCATCCTTCATGTACGTGCGTGCTTCTCCCGACACGTTTCTATAACTTGTATGTTATCAGGAGAGTTTGTAGAGAATAGGCATCCTGCCTTTTTTCATTATCACCTGAGTCTGAGCCCACATGTGCAAGAGATAAAAAGGATGAGAAGACTTTACTCTCATGTTTGAGTACTTACGTTTAGCTAAGCAGTCTTTCAGTCACAGCCCGCCACTTACCACATGTCTACGGCCATTGTGCTTGCGCTGTACTGTGACACATGGCCATGGCGGGCCGGTTTTTATACACTTACTGTGCTCTGCCAACGTTCCATGCCAACACCGTCCCCCTTCCTGGTTCGCGGTGCACCCTCAGTTTACCATCAGATACTTTAGCGAACACACCCTTTATTTAAATAACATCAGTTTACAATAACGAAGGATAGCAAACAGTGAGTGGGGGCACCATACACTCGTTTCTGTTTAGGGTGCCAACCTCCACAGTCAGGCAAGGTAAGAGTCTAGTGAGGGTAAGTATAGGGTCTGTCAGGTTTTACTGTATTAAACCATTCTATTCATTATATCACTGGCTTACGACCATAATACTGTAGCCACCTTGTCAATAAATACTCTATAGTGAAATCCCTTTAATGCTTCTGTTTAGGTCCTTTAAATGTACCCCCATTACCTCTTCCATTTGTGACCTTCTACAAATATGTAGAAGTAATCCATATGAGAATACCTCCTTTTTTAACCATATTTTTACTATGCCTTTTAACTTTGATGACTGGCTATTGCTATAGACTGGGTCAGGAAGGAGTCCTTGACCCATCGCTGAATTAAGGGAGTGATCCCAAGGCGTTGTAATCAGTGCCTTCTGAAAAACTCCTTCCTCTGTTGCCAAAGTCCTATACATAGTGTTCGCTAAAGGATCTGATGGTAAACAAAGGGAGCCCCTCCTAAAGAAGAAGATGCAGAAAGCATCATGTAGAGGACGGTCCCCTAAAAACGTCACATGCACTCCTAACTGCTCTTCGATTGGTAGACAGTGGAGAAGGATGTGATGTCACAACCGGATGTGACGTTTGCATTCCAGGGTGCACCGCGAACCAGGAAGTGGGGCAATGTTGGCGTGGAACGCTGGCCGAGCACAGTAAATGTATAAAAGCCGGCTGTCCATGGCCACGTGTCACAGCACGGCGCAAGCACATTGGATATAGATATGTGGTAAGTGGCAGGCTATAACTAAAAGACTGCTCAGCTAAATGTAAGTACTCATAAACATGAGAGTAAAGTCTTCTCATCCCTTTTTATCTATTGCACATGTGGGCTCAGACTTGGGCCATAATGAAAATAGGCAGGATGCCCATTCTCTACAAACTCCCCTGATGACATACAAGTTTTAGAAACACGTCAGAAGAACCACGCACATACATGAAGGATGCAGTCTTGAACTTCAGGAAATGGTGGTCATTATGAAAAGGACACTTTCCAGAATGAAAGTGTTCAGATGGTCAAGCATTCTTCTATGAACGACCACTTAGTGAGATCGTTTCATGTATACCCTGCTAGGATATCTAAAGGCATAGATACTGTGTCATATGTGATCATTATTGCTGAATCACCTGATAAGGACACATAGTATCTAAATTGATATGTGTTTGTGACTGCAATCTGCATGATGGTCTAGTGATGCGGCCAGGGCTAAGTTGGTACTCAGCCACCAGGTCTACTGAATAGGGAGTCACAGGTTGACGGGATCCCAGTGCCGTGCCCTGGTGATCATTTCAAGGGAGACGTTGATGGGGGAAGGTGTTATTTACAGGGGACCTGTAGTTTCCGGTAATATGGTACTGGCGCTGCAAACCGGCCGCTGAGGTGATGGTGGGTGCAGCAAAGTGTGGAACAGCTCCCCACAGGTGGAGCTTTACCTCAGGGCAGCAATTAAGGAAGATGGTGGATGAAGGGAGTAGTAGTAGATGTTGGTACTGCAGTTCTTACCCCCTCTACTGAGCTGCTGATGATGCTGAGCCCTCCGAGCACCACAGTAAGGAAGACAGAGTCCAAAGCAAGATTACTCCACTTTAATAGGTACCGGCAGATGGTGATGGTATACGGCAGAGGTCCCCAACTCCAGGCCTCAAGGCCCACCAACAGTGCATGTTTTCAGGATTTCCTTGGCATTTGACAATTGGAATCACCACCTGTGCAGGAGTTTGAATTACCAACTGTCAAATTTCTAAGGAAATAATGAAAACCTGGACCGTTGGTGGGCCTTGAGGACTGGAGTTGGGGACCTCTGGTATATGGTACAGTCCGGATTACCGGGGTCGGTCACCAGCCCCAGGTTCCCTGTTATGGAGTCTCTAGATGTCCTTCTTTCTATGGCTTTCTGGGTTAGCTTATCTTCCTTAATCTCCACCCTCGCAGAGCTCTCCTCCCAGTCTCCTGATCTCCTTCAGTGAGGCATGGTTATCCTTTCCCGGATTTAAGAGGAGTCGTTTATCTCCCCCAACCTTGGTAATGAGGCCGTTTCCCCAGCATTTCTGGATCTATTGTGGTCCTGAGGGGGAGATACAGCAACCCGTTTAGTGTGGGTGCGCAGCTAGTCGGTCTATAGCCAGGGATAAACACCTGACTACTTTGGCTATCCGCAATGCCGATGCTCTCCCAGCACCGTCTGACTAACTCACTTTTCCTCACACTACTCTATCCTCAATGCCAATGCCTTCCCAGCACCGTCTGACTAACTCACTTTTCCTCACACTACTCTATCCTAGGCTCCACCCCCACCCCTATGGAACCTACTAGATTACCAGTTCCCCCTATTCTAAGTGGTGTGGTCCTAGGTGGGTGTAAAAACAGACTCCATAAAGTGAACCCTGAGCTGATGACCTTACAGGGAAAAACACATTTTTATATTAAGTGTAATACTACCCTGTGGCGCCTAGCCGCAGGGGCGCCACATTAGCAATCTCTTGTATAATCCTTGTACTGATCTTTTGAGTTTAGTATCCACACTAGGATCTATACTACACTTGTGCACTAATTTTAAACTTTTCCACAGGTTCTATACTTTTTTTAGTAGAATACCTATTAAAGATTACGTTTTTAGGTCTTATTATTAGTTACCATTTTTGCTGTGTTATTGAAGTAACGTTGGTGACTGTCCAATTGTACATTTATAACCATTAAAATGTTTCTTTGAGAGAAGCTTTTAATTTTTTTAATTAAGCAAAATCAAACAATACAATTTGTTACACAATGTCATCTGAGCACGCCAATACCACATATGTGATCGATAAGTACTTTTGAGGCACAGTGCAAAGCTCAAAAGGGAAGGGATGGCCATTATAGTTTAGATTTTGCTGGAATGCTTTGCGGGTGCCATGTCACATTGGCAGAGCCCTTAGGTACCAGAACAGCAGAATCCCCCATAAGTGACCCCATTTTACAAACTACACCTCACAATGAATTCATGTAGGGTTGCAATGATCATACAGGTGTCACAGAATTTTATACCATTGAGCGGTGAAGAAAAATATTTACATTTTTACCACAAAAATGCATACAGGGAAATGGGTAAACAATGACATCAAAATGTGTCGCACACTTTCTGCTGAACATGGCAATGACCCACATGTGGCTTTCCAGCACACAAGGCGAGACTGAGGGGGGAAGGAGCGCTATTCGGCTCTTGGAGTACAAATTTTTATACAATAGTTTGCAGATTCCATATGCACAGCCTCTAGGTGTCAGAAGAGCAGAATCCACCTTCAAGTGACCCTATTTTGAACATCACACCCTTCAATGAATTTATCTACGGGTGTATCAACAATTTTGACTCCATAAGTGTTTTCCAGAAACAAGCAGCAATGGACGCTACCAAGTGAAAATTGCAAATCTGCCTCGTAGTGCCCAGTATATTGTAATGTTCAGTACATAGTGCCTAGCTCACTGGCAACACACACTCTTCCTCAAAACCGAAATGGCAAACATGTGGACACTAAATGAAGTAATATGCACACTGTGGGCTCAGAAGGGAGAGGGGGGAGATTTGAATTTCAGACCACAGAATTCAATGGATTTCTGTTCAGGGAAGCCATAGCGCTTTTCCAGAGCCTTTGTGATAGCAGCAATGTGGAAGCATCCCATTTTTCTGAAACAGATGGTGGACCTGAAGTGAGACTTGTGTTTTTGTTTTTAGATTGAGGTGAAGCTGTTATAAGGCACATTTTACATAAAATTGTGGATCACATTCATCCCATGCTCTACTTTGATCAATTACATAGGGGTTTCCAACTAAATCTCTGAATGCCATGACTCAGATGACAAACCCAAGGAATCTATTCACTATAATGAGGTAGCAAAGTTACTGTGGACTCTGTCAGGCCTTTGTTCTACATTGTTCTTTTCAAAAGTGCACAAAACTCTGGTTGACTGTGTTGCGGCCCAGGGCTGTGGGGTACTCGGAACCGGGCTGTTAAACCGTTCTGGGGAGTCACAGGGGTCGAGACCCAGCTTCCATGACCCTGGGTTAAGATGTTAAGGGAGTTCTTGGCTTGATAGGCAAGAGGGTGATGAAAGGGAAAGTTAGTTGTGACGCCACCCGTGGTTTGTGGCTATTAGTGGCCACCGCTGCTGCAGAACCTCCGAGGGTGATGAATGGGCAGCTGGGATGGTGGCAGAGCGGATCCCCGGGGCAGTGAATGTGGTACGGGTGTAGGATGGCGTGCGCAAAGCAACAGACAGACTCATGGGTTTTTGTTTTTTGTTTTGTTTTTTTCCTCAGTCCTTTTACTGGTGCAACTCGAATACTGACAGGTAATGGTAAATTGAGTCCTTGCACCTGAGAGCAACTCGGGGCTTTCCTCACCCAACAGGTTCTGAGGATTTCTTGCTGTACCTTTGTTAGTGGGTCCCTACAGCTGGCCCTCTCTCTCTCTCCTGCTTGGTGTCAGTATGACAGGCAACATGAGTCCTTCTCTAGCCCCACGTCTCAGGCGGCTGTTCCTGAGCTCATTACGCTGCTTTGTCTCCGGGCAAAATGTGTCTGGGGTACTTGTAATTCCCCACCTTCTGGTATTGGCTGCCGGGTCATTAGGCCCTGCACAGCTTCGGACTCCGGTGTCCATTTCTGGGGTCTCCTCTAGGGTGAGCACGACACCGCTCCTCTTTCCAGGCTCTCTTCCACTTCCTCAGACCCTTGATTTGGGTCCCTCACACTAACTGCACTATCCTGGAACGAGCTTGGCACTGCTCCAGTTCACAGGATGTCTTCCTCTGCCCTCTGCTGTCCCTGGGATGAGTGGTGACAGTTGAGGTGAAGAGAATAAACAAGGGACACAGAAAAGTTCAGTTATCATCTGCCAAGAAGTAAAAGGTAAATTAAACACAATCCGGGGTATTAGTTACAGATGATAGGAGTCCGGCTAGCCTGGAAGCATTCAGGGGTCCACCTCACCAGGTGGGGTTGGAGGCCTTCCTACTGCTCTCCCTTTTTAGGTCCCAGCTGCCTGTAGCTATGCTGTGTCTCTCTCCTGAATGTTGGTTTTAACCTGTGTGGCAGACATCTTGAGCCTATCATGGGCACTGCCTTTCCACTGGAAGCACCAGGCTCTTGCTGTGGTGCCTCCAGGTGTTCAGTCTGGCCAGGGGGCTTGCAACTCATTTCCCTCCAGATTTGGCTGTCGGGGCGTACAGCACGCGCACAGCCAAGTGTGTCCTTTTTGTCAGTGCTCCGCTCCAAGATGAGCTTTGACGCAGCTCCAATTCCACCAGAGCCCATGTCTCCACTCCTTTCTTCCCTCTCCTCAGACTAACTGCTTAACAGATTTAACTTCCTCCTCCTGACCAGAGAGAGCAGCTCCCCTGAAGCTAAGTTATAGAGCTCCCCCTTCTGGCCTGGAGTAGGAATTGTTTTGCATGCTGTGTATTACATGGCATGGGGATCTCCTCCTGCTTCCAGGCATGACATCACCCCTTTGAGGGAGGCAATGTCACCATGGCAACCAGACCGTGGGGTGCTACAGTACAAGTGGTTAGGCAGCTTAATTCTTTGGGTCGGTGGGATTACAGCAATACCATATTTATATAGTTTATTTTAGGTTTTGCTACTATCACACATTAAACGTTTTTTCCAATGCCATATTTTTAGAGCTCTTATTTTTCTGTATTTCTGTTGAGTCATGTGAGGGATTGTTTTTTTTGTGGGATGAGTTGCAGGTTTATTTGTACCTTTTTCGGGCACATAACGTTTTTGATTGCTTTCTATTTCACTTTTTGGGAAGCAGAATGAACATAAAACAGTAATTCAGGATTTTTCTTTGGGGAAGGGGGAATTTTTTATGCAGTTCATCATTTGGTAAAATGCAATGCATAGTGACCACATTGATTTAAAGGGAGCCTGTCAGGTCGTGCTACCCCTCTAGCCTATCTCTACCTGTCCCTGCACCTTCCTATCTAATCCCTAACCATCCCTCTCTGTGCTAAAGAGGCCCTATAATGAGGGAGAAAAAGAACTTTTATACTTACAAACTGTCTCCAGTTGGAGACTGGAAAGTCGGGCTCCGGGCTCCATTCTCCCCATTGCGGAAGTAAAATTAAGTAAAAGCAAGGGGTTAAAAATAAAAACAAATCTCTATTCTCACCTGTCCAGCGATTCCCCCGATGTGCGGCATCTCCAGTGGCTACAGGACCTGGCATTGCGTCACAACCCGATCAGCTGATCGGGTCACATGACTGGTTACCACGCTTGATGCTGATCGGGTAACCCTGCCCAGCCAGGTCCTGTAAGCATCCGGGGATAGATGCCAATGTCGGGGGATCGCTGGAAAGGTGAGAATAGAGATTTTTTATTTTTAACCCTTGCTGTTACTTAAATTTCACTTCCGCATTGCGGAAGTAAAAGTGCCCCGTACAGCTCTTTCTGTGTCCGGATCCGTGAAAATCACAGACCTGGACACAGAAATAGGTCACCTCCTATGGTGTCCATTCCTGTCCGTGGGGTCCTGCAAAAAGTAGCTTTATTTTTCCTGTCCGTGGGATCCTATGTGAATCCACCCTTACTTATAGTTTACATTTACTCAGAAACATACCTTTAAAATGTAATTAAGTACATTGATATTGCATTGTTTTTTTAAATAAGATATCTATCCATTAAGTTGTTTACTCAGCATGTACAGTATGCTTTTACTTCTTCCTTTGTATTGGATTTGGATGTTTTCTTTGCATTTCTTAAGGCCCAGTCACACATATCGACGCACCAGCGATCCTGATAACGATAACTATGGGCAGAGATCACTGGTGAGTCTTTTTTTTTTTTACATCGCTGGTAAGATGTCAAAAAGGTATCTCACCAGCGATGTGAAAAACGATGCACCAGCGATCCACAATTATACCGAGGTCGTTGGGAATTGTCATTCCATAACATAACATTGAGATCGTTGGTTATTGTCCCTTTCAAACACAATGATGTAGCGCTCCTAGCGGGAGCGCAACGACATAGAAATGACCCAGAGCAGTGTGTAACGATCAACGATCTCACAGCAGGGGCCAGATCGTTGGTGCGTGTCACACAGAACTACATCGCTAACGGGATCGCTGTTGCGTCACAAAATTTGTGACGCAACAGCGATCTCGTTCTGTGTGACAGGGTCTTTACTACAGATTTTTAAAAATATCAACATGAATGAATAGTTAGAAAGTCATCTGATATTTTCATATATTTGTAATGTAAAAAGGAGAAAAATCCTCTGTGAAGCCACATCCCTTAATTTTCTGCTAGCAATTTGGAAGTCTCCAGTAACAATTTTTCAATGTATCCAGAAACCTATTTATCTTGCTGTTTTTTATTTTTTCTTGTGGCTTGCCTCATTGCAAGCTCCCATAACAAGTATGACAATGTACCAAAAATGGAGAGAATCACGTTAGGCAGGTTAAGCTGTGTGAGATGAGGAGCCTAAAAAAAAAAATTGAGATGTTATTTGGTTCTTTTGACCTTATTGAATTTGTGTATGTTGCAGAAAAATGATGGTGCTCAATAAGACCTTATCTAAAACTCTGAGGCTTTGTGCTCACGATCTGGAGGCACTGCGTGTTGGACACAGCGCCTCCGGACCTGCAGGAACCTGCAGGTGCACGCAGTGAGACCGCAGCCACCCTGGGCCTATGATCTGCATAGGGTGCAGGGCGGCTTCTCCCTGCATGTAACCGCTGGTTATCTCTTACGACTCCTCAGCATGAAATGAACATGCTGCAGAGATACAGAAGTCTGAAAACCTGCACCGCAGCTGAAATAACGCTGTTGTGTGGAGAATCACTGTGAGCAAGGGACGGCAATATGCTGCAACCAAAACACTGCAATTCCTGATCGTGAGCACACAGCCTAAAGCAGCACAATTCGCCTAATGTGATTATTTCCATTTTGATAAAAACTCATATATAGGATATTTCCTCCAGCCACGGGGCAACATTAGCGGATATATAGGCTTAAACAGGTGTTGTGCCTTCACACAACACCAATAGGTGAGCGCAACCATGGCCTCCAGTCATCTTCTATTTAAACAGCACTGTCTATTGGGTGCCCTTTTTCCCCTCTTAAGGGTGTGTGCCCACATAGTGGTTTAGTGACGTTCAAATCGTCAGTAAACCACTGGAAAATTCAAGGAGCCTAGACTCCTGAGCTCAGTCACCAGCGGTTTTCCAGCGGTTTCTCAGCGGTTTCCCAGCGGTTTTTTCAGTGTGTGCACAGCGTTTTACAGTCGGTTTTTCCAGCAGTTTTTCCGGCGGTTTTCTATGGAGGATTTTGTCCATGGAAACGCTCAAAAACCGCTGAGAAGAATTGACATGTTGTATGCTGCTAAACCACTGGGAAACCGCCCAACCGCTGGCAGATCTGCTCACATAAACCCACTATGTGTGCACAGCGTTTTCTAAATTACATAAGGTTACTTGTAAGTCCTAAAGCTGCTAATGATTTAGGCTATGTGCACACTGGCCGGGTTAGTGCAGGTTTAGCCGCGGAAACCGCCGGTCGGTTTCCATGAGGTTTATGCAAATTTATGTTAATCCAAAAGCGGCTTTTGGGTTAACATATAGACCTATGGAAACCGACACCCGGTGTGCACACACCGGCGGTTTCCACATGCTCATCCGTTGCTAACCCGCTGGATTCCCAGCGGGTTAGCAAAGAATGAGCATGTTCTATAATCCGGCCGGTTCTGCAGCGGCTGCAAGCAGAATCATGTGCTGCTTCCAGCCGCTGCAGAATCGCCGGCGCTAACCCGCTGTGCACCCGCCGCACACCCGCCCGTCTCCCGCAGCACGGACCCGACAGGAAGCCGGTGGACGGCTCCGGAGCTTCTTGTCGGGTCCCGCCCAGCCGCCGCCGCCACTAACCCGGCCAGTGTGCACATAGCCTTACATAAATTTAAATAAAACCTATGCTAAACCGCCGGCGGTTTTCGCTGCTAAACCGACACTAAACCACTATGTGGGCACACACCCTTAGAGTTCCTCAGATATAACACAATATATTGCTAACAATGAAGGTGGGAGGCAGCACAGCCACCAATTTATGTCTGCTTTTGTGGCATTAATTCTCTCTTTAGGTGGTTTTAGATACTTTTTGAGACTTGTCTTTGTAATAAGTAATATCCCAAACAGATTTTTTGGATTTGATATTATTTTGTATTGAGTGTTAAGAATGACAATTCAAAGAAAACAAAGAACATGAAATTTTATTAAAATCACAGAAAAATACCAACACGAATGACATAAAATAGCTTTGAACAATACAACTCCCCTAGCAATAATCTGGCCCTCACAGTGAAAAAAAAATGTGTCTTCAAATGTGGCAAACCAAACTTATTTGCAAAATTAGCTGGGCATTGTGACATTTGAACTGTAGATCAGCCTGGAAGTGGGAAATGCACTGAAGCCAAAAAAGATTTTTATTTTATTTTTTTTTTTTTAAGCGTTAAAAGTTAATTCAGAGGGTAATTTATTATTCAACCCCTCAAACCACCAGCATTCTGTTTGGTCCCCCTAAAGTATTAAGAAGTAGTTTAGGCACAAAGAGCAATGAGGTTCACGTGTGGATTAATTATCTCTTTTGCCAGCCTTTTCTGACTATTTAAGACCCTCCCCAAACTTGTGAACAGCACTCGTACATGGTCAACATGGGAAAGACAAAGGAGCATTCCAAGGCCATCAGAGACAAGATCGTGGAGGGTCACAAGGCTGGCAAGGGGTACAAAACCCTTTCCAAGGAGTTGGGCCTACCTGTCTCCACTGTTGGGAGCATCATCCGGAAGTGGAAGGCTTATGGAACTACTGTTAGCCTTCTACGGCCTGGACAGCCTTTGAAAGTTTCCTCCCGTGCCGAGGCCAGGCTTGTCCGAAGAGTCAAGGCTAACCCAAGGACAACAAGGAAGGAGCTCCGGGAAGATCTCATGGCAGTGGGGACATTGGTTTCAGTCAATACCATAAGTAACGTACTCCATCACAATGGTCTCCGTTCCAGACAAGCCCGTAAGGTACCTTTTACTTTCAAAGCGTCATGTCAAGGCTCGTCTACAGTTTGCTCATGATCACTTGGAGGACTTTGAGACAGACTGGTTCAAGGTTCTTTGGTCTGATGAGACCAAGATCGAGATCTTTGGTGCCAACCACACACGTGACGTTTGGAGACTGGATGGCACTGCTTACGACCCCAAGAATACCATCCCTACAGTCAAGCATGGTGGTGGCAGCATCATGCTGTGGGGCTGTTTCTCAGCCAAGGGGCCTGGCCATCTGGTCCGCATCCATGGGAAAATGGATACCACGGCCTACCTGGAGATTTTGGCCAAGAACCTCCGTTCCTCCATCAAGGATCTTAAGATGGGTCGTAATTTCATCTTCCAACAAGACAACGACCCAAAGCACACAGCCAAGAAAACCAAGGCCTGGTTCAAGAGGGAAAAAATCAAGGTGATGGAGTGGCCTAGTCAGTCTCCTGACCTTAACCCAATTGAAAACTTGTGGAAGGAGCTCAAGATTAAAGTCCACATGAGACACCCAAAAAACCTAGATAACTTGGAAAAGATCTGCATGGAGGAGTGGGCCAAGATAACTCCAGAGACCTGTGCCGGCCTGATCAGGTCTTATAAAAGACGATTATTAGCTGTAATTGCAAACAAGGGTTATTCCACAAAATATTAAACCTAGGGGTTGAATAATAATTGACCCACACTTTTTTATGTTCAAAATTTATTAAAATTCAACTGAGCAACATAACTTTTTGGTTTATAAGATTTATGCTTCTGTTAATAAATCCTACTCTCGTTTGCAGTTTGAAGACTCTAACTTATTGGCATCTTATCAAACCACCTAAATCTGCAGGGGGTTGAATACTACTTGTAGGCACTGTGTATATGTGTGTGTGTGTTTACAAATTTAAAATCGACGGAATCCTACTAGTAACCTAAAGGCAACCTGCCAGATCCTCTATGCCCCCAGAACTACCAGCAGTTTGCTAACTGCTAACAATCCCTGTATTATAATAGACACCTAAACAAATCTTAGCCCGTTTATGATAAAGAAATTAACCTTTTGACCAGTCGAGGGGGCAATAGCTCCCCAACTAGTCGGCCCAAGTACCACGTTATCATTCCCCTGTATGCGTGATAACATAATTTACTGGAGCCGACATCATTGTCAATACTCTACAAATCACAAGCATGCGTGCGGATTTGATCCCATACATCATGGAGCTTCTGAAGCCGAGTGTATGTGTTTTGAATTAATATACAGCACAGTCTCTCGTGGGCGCTCAAATCACAGCGCGGACTCCGGTCCAGTTGAAAATCCTTTATTGGCAAAACCTCCTTCCCCACAACATGTTTCAACGGTCACACACCGTCTTCCTCAGGTGGAAACAACCACCACCTGAGGAAGACTGTGTGTGACCGTTGAAACATGTTGTGGGGAAGGAGGTTTTGCCAATAAAGGATTTTCAACTGGACCGGAGTCCGCGCTGTGAATTGAGCGCCCACGAGAGACCGTGCTGTATATTAATTCATTCTACTATCTCCAAGAGTGCACAGCAGGAGAAGCTCGGTCGCAAAGTGCAGGACCTTCGGTCACCTAGGAAACCGCCATACACTGGAGCTTTGGAGGTCGCGGGGTAGGAGACTCCCAGACCACCATAAGGAGAGGATAACTGTGTGAGCCACTATAAAGGGGAGGACCCCTAAAACCTTTCTTATTTCTCACCAGTGTTATGCATGGACTGCACAACACTAGAAGGTTAGTAGGCACAGGTCCACAATTAAGGAAATCTATTTCACAGGCGATATTGCACTATTGCACCACCTTTTTCTTTTTGTCTTTCGAGTGTATGTTTTGGCTTCAGAGAGGGGCTATGTGTATTATCTGAATTGCTGAAGATGGCTGTTCTTTGGCTCTACCCTCTCTACTTCCGATCATGCACTGTGCATCTCTCTGAAGCCAGGATGTATGCATCTGGTTTCGGAAGCTGAATGATGTAAGGGAATAAAGCTACACGTGATTTGTAGAGCACTGGCAATGACGCTCCTGTAAGTCATGTTATCATGACTACTTGAACCACTCAGCATCTCCCAGAACCTGAATGGAAGCGTGCAGTGTCAGTTAACTACTGACAGCTCAGCACACCGGATTCCAAACAAAGTAATATCTCTAAGGGTGGTTTCACACTAGCGTTTTTCTGCCCTCGGGAGAATCCGTTAGAAACCAGACGCTACCGGATCTGGTTTGTCCCCCATTGACTTACAATGGGGACTCCGGCACATGCGTTGGCATGTGGTTGCATCCGGTTACTGCCGGATGTGGTAGAAAACCATTTGTTTGCCGACCTCCAAAAGCGCAATATGTAACTTTTTTGGGGGTTGGCAAAAAAACGTCACCAAATGGATCTGGAAGAATCTAGCATAAATAACATAAATGTGAATAGACGCTTGATCCGGTTTTATTGTACTGGTGTCTGCTTGTTTGACATACACATTGGTGTATGACAACCAACCTGCTGTCATAGTATGTAAAATAAATAAACAATGGAAAAATAAAATGTGTAGGGCTTCAGTGTATTTTTCATTCACAGCACAGATAAAGCAGAAGACTGCAGGCTGCCACCATCAGCTGCCTAATTTTACCTTGACAGGCCATAGGGGAGCCCAGGGGGAGCCCATTTTTTAAAATTATTTTAAATTTAAAAGAAAGTGTGGGTTTCGCCCTATTTTTAGTTGCCTGGTGAGATAGCTGTGAAACATTCATCCACCAGCTGTCTAGTATATGGCCAGATTTACATGGTCTAATTGTGACAGCAGGCAGGGAAGGAAAATGGGTTTCATGTAGGTCTCTCCACAATTGCCAAAATTATTGATTAAACTTTAAAGCACCATGCCAGCGTTTTTTTTTTCCCAATGATGGAGTGGAACTTTAAATATAATCCCCTGTCATATACTCACTTTCTGGTGGCATCATCATTTTTTTTCTCCAGTCCCACGGCGCCATATTGTGCCTATAACTTCTGAGTGGCGGTACGTCAGAAGTAATGTTGGTGCAACTTTAGAGCTAGAATGAAGCCAGAATGAAACTCCCATGGAGATGCACTGATTTGTGACCTGCAGCGTGCCCCATGATACACTGGAGCTGCCGCAAAGTCACAAATCGCCGGAGACTGACTAGAGACGCTAGGAAATGATAACGACAGAGGCAGGTGAGTGTGAGACAGGCAGCAGAGAACTTGCATTTCAAGCATCACTCCAGCTGTGAAAAACAACCCTGGTTTGGTGCATATGTGTATAGCTGAAGGAGTTTTCTAAAGCAGCCCATGCATAATTATAGCATTCCCTTTACCTTAGCATTATCTTATCATGATGCAAAGTGACACACAGTATAATAAAGTATAGCCTTTGAAAGAAAAAACTATTCACGTAGGATACAGATGATCCTACTGATGCTGTGAGCTTACCTAGAACGTAGTAAAACGGACACTACATAATAGTGCAGGGCAGATGTATCCGATTAGAATCAGGACAGGGCAGTTCTGCTCATCTTATTCTCCAGCCGATCCGAGGTTACCCTAAAGGCCCTGTTACATGGCACGACGTTGGAACGATGTCGGCAACTATCTCGTGGGCGCTCGGTCGTTTCCGACATCGTTTTGACATCATTGGTGAGATGTCACACGTCTAGATATCGTGGACGACTCACCAACGATGTTGTGAGCAGGTATTGTTCGCACAACCCAGTGACCAATACCTGCTCACTGCTGTGAATGGGCGAAGTCGTAAACAAAATCGTTATCGCGGTGTCACACACAACGATATACCAGGTTGGCTGATCGTGTGATTTGAGAGCATGTTCTCAAACCTGCGATCACCGATCCAACGATTTATCGTAGTTGAATCTCGGTGTTACACGCAACAACTTCCTAACGATGTAGCTTTAACAACTCCAAACTCGTGACATTTAAACGACATCATTAACGATGTTGTGCCGTGTAACGAGGCCTTAATATAAATAAATATATCTAATATATAATTCCCCTAACGCACTTCTGTAAGCTTCGGCGCTACTTCCGTCGTCGTGGATGTGGCTGCCCAGCAGCCACGCGACCTGCGAAGCATTGCCCGCGAGCAATGGCCCGCAGCGGGCATTGCGAGCCGTTGCAGGGGCGCGAGCAATGGCCGCGCAGCGTAAGTGAGGCGCTATTCTCATTGGTCGGCGCCAGCACACAGCGACCAATGAGAATAGCGCCTCACTTCCCATTGAGATATAATGGAGGACTTTGAGTTTCAAATTTACTCAAAGTCAAACTCAAAGTCCTCCATGTATCTCAATGGCCAGTGAGGCGCTTCTCGCATTGTACTCATGACAGTAGCAACATTAACCCCTTACATTCCGTTTTATCTGTAATTTCTATAACGGTGTGTATTTGTACTGCCACTGCGAAGTTAACCCCTTATATACCATTTCTGCCTTAACTCCATACTTTGTAGTCTCTATTATTACTGCCAGTAGGAACATTAACCCCTTATATTCCATTATTGTTGTTATTTCTATTACACAGTGTATAGTTGTAATGACACTGCGAAATTAACCCATTATATACCAGTTCAGCATTAACTGCATATTTGGTAGTGTTTATAACTACTGCCACTGGTACATTAACCCCTTGAACACCATTTTGGAGATAATTTACAGCGCTGAGTCTGTTGTGGGAGTGCCTGTTGGACATTAACTCCTTCAATAACATTTTTGATATCATTATAAGTTCCTACTCTGTTATAGTCCTGTTAGTCGGACATTAACTCTTTCTACACCTCCACTATATTGTTACCCTCACAGTTCTGCCTACATCGCCTACTTAGTCATATAGCTGGTGTTTAAGTCTATTATTTAAAACTCTTAAAAAATAATATAAAGATTCTAGACTCCCGATTCTTTAGAATCGGGCTCACAGCTAGTATAAATATATAGATATAATATATTAATAATAATATATAAATAGAGCAGTTCATGGAACGTCACGGTGGCCTTCCCTGGAAGTTTGGCCGCGACCGATTGTTGTAAAAGGGTAATTTAAAGGGAAATGTTTTTGTTGTGACGCCATCTGAGGCTTCTGGTTATGAATGGCCAGCACTGCATATGGTAGTTTCCAGGGGATATGTGGACAGACAGCTAGTTAGAGCACTCCCTTCAAATGTAGTGAGCCATTGGGATGTAGTGATGGTGGTGGTAGTAGTAGAAGATGCAACGGTGCAGAGAGGTGCAGGAATGAGTGGGCAGACACAGGATTCTGCAGTTCTTAGGGCCGCTTCACACTGCGGCATGATCTGGTCCCGTTCTGTCCGGGAGAACCCAGACAGCTGCAGACCTGATCAGCACACAGGAATGGGGGGCTATTATGCCCTCCGGTCCTGTGTGCAGCGCACGCAGTTCCCACTGCTGATAAGTCAGGACCGCGGGCGCCACGGTCCTGACCTGTCAGCGGCTGCAGCTGCGCGCGCTGCACACAGGACCAGAGGGCATAATAGCCCCCCATTCCTGTGTGCTGATCCGGTTCGCAGCTGTCTGGGTCCTCTCGGACAGAACCGGACCGTATCATCCCGCAGCGTGAAGTGGCCCTTACGGGACACCTTTTACTGTAGTTCACTGCAGACTTAACACAGCCGGGGTACCGTGTTCACCAAGATTGAGGCCTGGCCAGCTCATAAGTAATCCGGGTCCACTCTGCTGAGACACAGGGAATATGGCCTTCCTTGCTGCCCTTTCTCACGCTAAAGCGGCAGTCACACGCACAGATATCTTGAACGATATTGTAAGCGATCACGTGCACGCGCGATCGCTTACAATATCGCTCACATCGCTGGTGAGATGTCACACAGACAGACTCACCAGCGATGTGGAGCCGCGATCTCGCTGGTTACTATGGTACACATCGGGTTACTAGGCGCCGCACGGCGCTTAGTAACCCGACGTGTACCATAGTTACCATCTCCCAGCATAGGCTCTGCCGCTGGGAGATCGTTCATGGTGGTGTCATACACCACGATGAGACAGATCGTGACATCGTTCATCGCTAGATCTGAGCTCCGGAGCTCAGATCTGCGATGTCACGATCAAGCGATATTACATTGTAAAATCGCTTGATTACATGCAACGATGCCAAAAACGATATCGCTTAAGCGATCAAACAGCAGATCACTTACACGCAACGATTTTAAGCCCGATATCGTTTGACGGCCGCTTTACGCTGCTACTCCTTGTCCTCATAGCGTCTCTGTGGTTACAAGTCCCAAAGATAGGTGACTACAGGTCCTCCGAGTGACTGCCTTGCAAGTCCTTTTGAACCTATACAGTTCCTCAATACGGGCAGCATGAATCGCACCCAGCCAGGTATATTTTTCTCAGATAGAAAGATCACAATGAGAAGCACCTGTCAATCACTGCTAGTGGCCCTTGGATAAACCAGCCTGGAACCGTGCGTCCAGAACGGAATCTCAAACTCCAGCCCTCGAGGGCCGCCAACAGGTCATGTGTTCAGGATTTCCTTAGAATTGTACAGGTGATAAATGAATCGCCTGAACAGGAGGTGATTCCAACCCCCGTGCAATGCTAAGGAAATCCTGAAAACAGGACCTGTTGGTGGCCCTCGAGGCCTTGAGTTTGAGATCCCTGGTCTAGAATATTTCAAGAAGCAGATCCTAGTTGTCATCTGCTCGTCTCGTACTCTTAAGGCCCCGTTACACGGTATGATATCGTGAACGATATCTCTTAAACGTCACGGGTTCGGAGTCGTTCAAGCGACATCGTTACTACATCATTGTGTGTGACACTGAGATATGGATACGATAAATCGTTGGATCGCTGAATACAGATTTGAGAACATGTTCTCAAATCAGAGTATCAATGAGCAGCCAACCTGCTTCATCGTCCTGACTGACTCCGCGATAATGATGTCGTTAACGATTTCCCCTATTCTCAGCAATGCAGAAGTATCGTTCGCTGGGTTGTGCGAACGATACCTGCTTGCTGCATAGTTGGTGCGTTGTCAACGATATCTACATGTGTGACATCTCACCAACAATGTCAAAATAATGTCCTAACGACCCCGCGTTCATGAGATCGTTAAGGATATCGTTTCAACATTGTGCCGTGTAACGGTACCTTTAGACTGTCAGGTCTCGTTCGATTATGTATATAGGCAGAGACCTGTCACTCCAGGGGAGCAGGGCAGGGAGAAGCCGATGGACACTGACCTCAGACTAGCCATCGTAATTGCATTGTTTTCGCCGACTTTCAAAAATCTGTTCTCTAAAACTCTGCAGCATTTTGGAGTAAAACTTGATGGCTGTAATAATATCTCTGTTCGGGTATGGATTCCCTTTTCCAGCACTGGGGTCTCTCTTGGACACATGACCACGCAGCTCATTGGATATTATCCACAGAACCGCAGCACAGAATAGCTGTCAATGACCAATTGCTTGTAAGATATATTTATCTTCTGGTCTAAGGGCCCCTTTACACACTGAGACTTTCCAGCGATCACACCAGCGATCCGACCTGGCCGGGATCGCTGGAAAGTCTCTCTGCAGTCGCTGGTGAGCTGTCAAACAGGCAGACTCACCAGCGACCAGTCAGCAGCGACATCACTGGTAACCAGGGTGAACATCGGGTAACTAAGCAGCGCCTACCCTGGATACCAGTGCCCAGCATCTAATGTGCGGTGCTGGGCATTGGCTGGGAGGTCGCTGATCGATGGTCTCTAGCTGTCACAATCAGCGATGCGTGTTGACCAGCGGGAGACCAAGGACCAAAAAATGGTCCTGAACGATTTGTAGAGATCAGCGACTTCACAACAGGGGCCTTATCGCTGATGCGTGTCACACACTGCAACATCCCTGGAGAGGTCGCTGTTACTTCACAAAACCTGCGACATTTTAATGACATCGCTAGCGATGTTGCAGTGTGTGAAGTACTCCTATGAGGTGAAGTACAGCGCTCCACTGTTTCCACTGATTGACAATGAATGGGGCGAGGGTCAATCATGTACACCTCCACTATAGAGGAGTCCGTTGTCTCCAGGAGGGGATCGCACCTGCAGCCCCAAAAAATGACATTTTAATGAAATCAAGATTAAGTCTTTCAGTATAAGGAGGCACAGGCCAGAACAGATGAGGGTGGTCAACTGTGCTGTTGTATCTGGAATAAAAAACAGCTGGAAAAGTGGGTCCTCTGTGCCCCATTATACTCATTGCTCCAATGAGTAATCAGTGTTTATTTTTTCAAACTCATGTAAGACCCATCTACCTGTCTCCAGATGCAAGAGCCATATGTGCCCATGTAAAATATAGTACACCTGTGATCATGACATTGGTGGCAGATGCAAGTTAGTGTGGTAGTATGGCTGCAGAGAGTATAGGTGTCAGTGTGACAGCGCCACTTTAGAGGGCAGTGTTGCACTGTTGCTCTGAAGGGCATGGGAGTCAGTGTGGCACTGCTGCCGTGGAGGCCATGACTGGCATTGTGGCACTGCTGCTGTGGAGGCCATATGGCTGGCATTGTGGCACTGCTGCTGTGGAGGCCATATGGCTGGCATTGTGGCACTGCTGCTGTGGAGGCCATATGGCTGGCATTGTGGCACTGCTGCTGTGGAGGCCATATGGCTGGCATTGTGGCACTGTGCTGTGGAGGCCATATGGCTGCATTGTGGCACTGCTGTTGGAGGCCAAGGCTGGCATTGTGGCACTGCTGCTGTGGAGGCCAAGGCTGGCATTGTGGCACTGCTGCTGTGGAGGCCAAGGCTGGCATTGTGCACTGCTGCTGTGGAGGCCAAGGCTGGCATTGTGGCACTGCTGCTGTGGAGGCCAAGGCTGGCATTGTGCACTGCTGCTGTAGAGGGCAGGGGTGGCATTGTGGCACTGCTGCTGTAGAGGGCAGGGGTGGCATTGTGGCACTGCTGCTGTGGAGGCCAAGGCTGGCATTGTGGCACTGCTGCTGTGGAGGGCAGGGTGGCATTGTGGCACTGCTGCTGTGGAGGCCAAGGCTGCTTGTGGCACTGCTGCTGTGGAGGGCAGGGGTGGCATTGTGGCACTGCTGCTGTGGAGGCCAAGGTGGCAGTGTGGCACTGCTGCTGTGAGGGCAGGGGTGGCAGTGTGGCATGCTGCTGTTGAGGGCAGGGGTGGCATTGTGGCACTGCTGCTGTTGAGGGCAAGGTTGGCAGTGTTGCACTGCTGCTGTGAAGGGCATGACTGGCAGTGTGGGACTGCTCTGTGGAGGCATTGGGACAGGTGGCACTGTAGCTGTGGAGGGCAAGGGAGGCAGTGTGGCACTGCAGGTGTAGAGGGCAGGGTGGAAGTGGGTAGAGGACAGGAGTGGCAGTTTGGCATTGTAGCAGTATTGGGCACACTGACAGGATCTTGTCCCTTTGGCTGCATTAGGCACACTGACGACATGTAGCACCGCGGCTCTACAGGCCACACTGACGGTATATAGGCACTTTGCTGTATTGGGCACACTGACAGCATGTAGGCACCGCAGGTGTAGAGGGCAGGGTGGCAGAGTGGCATTGTAGCTGTATTGGGCACACTGACAGTATCTCGGCACTTTGGCTGTATTGGGCACAGTGACAGAATGTAGGTACAGCAGGTGAAGAGGGCAGGGTGGCATTGTAGCTGTATTGGGCTCACCGACAGTATGTAGGCACCGCGGCTGTACCGGGGACAGTGACAGTATGTAGGCACCGCAGGTGTAGAGGGCAGGGTGGCAGAGTGGAATTGTAGCTGTATTGGGCACACTGACAGTACTGTGCACACTGACAGTATCTCGGCACTTTGGCTGTATTGGGCACACTGACATTATGTAGGCACCGCGGCTGTACAGGGCACACTGACGGACGGTATCTCGGCACTTTGCTGTACTGGGCACAGTGACAGAATGTAGGCACCACAGGTGTAGAGGGCAGTGTGGCATTGTAGTTGTTTTGGGCACACTGACAGTATCTCGGCACTTTGGCTGTACTGGGCACAGTGACAGAATGTAGGCACCGCAGGTGTAGAGGGCAGTGTGGCATTGTAGTTGTTTGGGCACACTGACAGTATCTCGGCACTTTGGCTGTACTGGGCACAGTGACAGAATGTAGGCACCGCAGGTGTAGAGGGCAGTGTGGCAGTGTGGCATTGTAGTTGTTTTGGGCACACTGACAGTATGTAGGCACCGCGGCTTTACCGGGGACAGTGACAGTATGTGGGCACTTCTGCTGTGTATATCAGGGATGACACCGTCCTGCACAGTGCCAGTATCTCGGCAGCATCCTTCCTTCCACGTGCTGGAGTAATCCCAGCCTCCATCCCCGGTGCTGAGCCTCCTCCTCCCGCCCCCGTCCCCTCCCCCCGGTCTGTGAAGGTCATTAGACCCAGGCAGCCGCGGTCCAATATAGCGCATGCGCCCGGGGACTGGCACGGAGAGGCGGCACAGCCTCTGTACTCAGCAGCAGGCAGCGGGGAATAAAGAGCAATATGGCGAGGATGCCTGGCAGCGGAGACTGCACCCCGGGCACCGCGGACAGCGACCCCCTGCAGCCCCGGGCGGCTCAGCACCGCTTACAGCCGGGCAGTGCTGGAGAGGAGGACGAGGAGGAAGAAGAGGAGGATGAGGATGAGGTGAAGGAGGTGCAGATCTGCGGGGAGGATGAGGACGAGCTGCTGCTGCTGGAGGACGATGATGATCTGGAGGACGAGGAGGATGAAGATGATGATGATGATGAGATGCAGCTGGAGTGGGAGGACGCGGGGCTGCTGGAGAGCCCGTACCGGGGCCCCGGGGGCCCGCACCGCTCCGCTCAGTACCTGCCGCCCGGCCTGCGCCCCGGGATGGCGGTGGAGGATGTGGAGCCGCTGCTCCTCCAGCTGGGGGCGGCCGGGGCCAGGGTGGACGGAGCCGGTGGAGCGGGGTCTCCATCCTCCGAGCGGCCGGAGAGAGCGCGGCTGAGCGAGAACACCCGCCTGGCCACCCGCTACGCCGTGCGCATCTTCCGGGAGTACCTGAGCGAGAAGGCGCAGAGCCCGGACTTCGAGAGCCTGGACAAGGAGGCGCTGTGCCGGGTGCTGCGCTCCTTCTACGCCGAGGCGCGCTCCAAGAGCGGCCAGCTGTACAGCAAGTCCTCCCTCATCAGCATCCGCTCGTCCCTGAACCGCTACCTGAACGAGCCGCCCTACTGCCGCACCCTGGACCTCACCAAGGACCCGGAGCTGCGGAGCGCCAACCTCACCTTGGCCGCCGTCATCCGCAAGCTGGAGGAGCAGGGCGCGGGGCCGGTGGTGCAGAAGCAGGCGATCACCCGCGCCGACCTGCGCAAGCTCTACACCTCCTGCGTCTTCAGTGCGGCTTCGCCCTTCGGGCTCCTCAATAAGGTCTGGTTCGAGACCTGTATGTACTTCTGCACCCGGGGCCGGGAGAACCAGCGGGAGCTGGAGGAGGACTCCTTCGGCCTGGCCATGGACGAGGACGGACGCCGCTTCGTCTACTTCAAGGCCCTGGGGCCCTATCACAAGTCTCGCTCCTCGTCTTGGGGCAAGAAGCGCGGGGCGCCCGGTGGAGCCGCCACCACGGATGGAGACGAAGAGAACCTGCCCCGCATGTACGAGACCGGCACAGAGTTCTGCCCTTATGCCAGCTTCGTCAAGTACCTTGCCAAGCGCAATCCCCTGTGCAAAGCCTTCTTCCAACGGCCCCGGGACCACTGCAGCGAGGCGGACGTCACCTGGTACGAGAACAAGGCCATTGGCAAGAACCTGCTGGGCACCCGCATGCAGATGCTGTCCAAAGCCGCCAAGCTGTCCAAGACCTACACCAACCACTGCATCGGGGCCGTGTCCGTGGCCACCCTCAACAGCATCGCCGGCATTGGCACCAAATTGGGCCCCCCCTACTTCATGGACAGTGTGAACGGTGCCAGGCACAGGGCACAGGCGCAGGTAGGGGGTAATACTTACATCCTGCCCAAGGCCGCCAGCCTGCCTGACTTCAAACCCGAACTGCCCATCAAGAGGCCGCTGTACGAGGCCAACCCCCCCGGTGAGACCTGCAGCCCACCTTCGCCCAAGAGACTGCGGCCCACAGAGCCCTCAGACTGTGTCCTGCTGGTGTCTGTCAAGAGCGACCCTCAGCCACCCTGTCCGGAAGCCAATGGGCACCTGGTGCTGACGACGTCCCCCGCGGTCAACTCCCCCGCCGTGATCTCCCCTGTACAGGTAATAAACTACGGAGTATATGAGAAGAGGTACACACACCATACATGTGCCAGCTACATGGGTTATGGGGTATGGCGCCATACACACTTTGCCCACATAATACCTGCCACACTGTGCCCATATAGTTATTTCCACACACACAGGGCATGGCTTTACACACACTGCGCCCATATATTATCTGCCATAGAGAAGGCGTATGGGTCCACACACACTGTTTCCACATACTACCCCATCTCTGTGGCAGGGACTATGGCTGCACATACACTGTGCCCACATAATCCCTGCCGCAGAGATGGGGTATAGTGCACATGCACTGTGCCCACATAATCCCTGCCACAGAGATGGGGTATAGTGCACATACACTGTGCCCACATAATCCCTGCCACAGAGATGGGGTATAGTGCACATGCACTGTGCCCACATAGTCCCTGCCACAGAGATGGGGTATAGTGCACATGCACTGTGCCCACATAGTCCCTGCCACAGAGATGGGGTATAGTGCACATGCACTGTGCCCACATAGTCCCTGCCACAGAGATGGGGTATAGTGCACATGCACTGTGCCCACATAGTCCCTGCCACAGAGATGGGGTATAGTGCACGTGCACTGTGCCCACATAGTCCCTGCCACAGAGATGGGGTATAGTGCACATGCACTGTGCCCACATAGTCCCTGCCACAGAGATGGGGTATAGTGCACATGCACTGTGCCCACATAGTCCCTGCCACAGAGATGGGGTATAGTGCACATGCACTGTGCCAATAGTCCTGCCACAGAGATGGGTATAGTGCAATGCACTGTGCCACAAGTCCCTGCCACACTACAGGTAAGGACCTGCTTTGGTTCATAGTGCATCAGAATCAAGGCACAGGGGTACTACTGTGTGTATGAACCATGTGTGTGGGTCCTGTTCACACTGAGTTTTCCTGATGGTCTTAGTTGGGTTATCTAGTGCTAAAGTTCAGTTTTAAGTTCAGAAAACCTGAAGGAAACGTGTGGATAATTAAAGTGGGATCTATCCTGGTTCATTGGGATCTATTTGTACTGATCCAACTAGCCGTCATGGCTTGGTAATGAAGGGAAATGACGACGCTGGTGAGGGCGCCCCTCACTGGATCATTTCTGCTTCACAATATTTGTGTGTAGGATGTAACCGGATCATGGGATGTTATTTGTTTTCCAGGTTTATGTAAATATAACTTAATCATTCTGTTCTGCAACTTTGTAACATGATAAACTTCGTGCTGCAATTCGTCTATTGAGCAGCTACATAGGAAACGAAAAAAGTTACTTTCCCCATAAACTTCAAACTAAGAGGATCTGTCAAACAGATAAAAATAGGAGCTTTTTATAGTTATTCTTCTAGATGGGTTCGTCAGATCAGTCAGTAAAGTACAAAGCTGTGTCCCTTGATGGGATTCTCTGTGATGACCTGTGTGTGAACCGATTGTCATTCTAACACTAATGTGAACATGGCCTTAGTGAACTCCACAAGTTGTGCTCTTATTGACATAGAATTTTCAGGTTGGAGGATCCAAATGAAAAACTGCATTAAAAACCGTGGATTTTTTTCTGCTGTTAATTCATTCGGTGGTCGTGTTTAGTTTTTTTTTTTCTTTGCATAAAATGCAGATTTCACAACACTCCTATTAGGCTGGTTTCACACTGCCAATGTGTTAAAAATAATAAAAATTGAATATTTACCCTCTGCCGGGTGTTCATGGAGCCGGTAGCCGAGACATCCACAGGTACTGACCTTCCAGGCCTATCAAGAGCTGTGATTGGTCGCTCACGGTCATGTAATATGTGCGTCATATGCAGGTCACATATCACATGACCGCGAGCAGCCAATTATCGATCTTGGAAGGTCAATACTTGTGGTTCTCTCGGCTCCCGTTAACCAGAACACCCGGCGGAGGGTAAGTGTTCAATTGTTGTTGTTTTTAACACATTTGGATTACCTTAATTTGGGTTTCACAGTGTATATTAATACACTACGAAACCCAAAAGGGGCTGTCACATATGTCACACAGGGGAGGATTCTTCCTCCTCTGTGTGACTTGACATCCTGCAGCGCTGGCATATTCCCGTTGGAATTGCGCATTGTCTGAACGGCAATACGTTATTCCAGCGGGGATAATGGGCCACTATGGGAGAAGGCGCAGGTGCGTAAAGAAGTGACATGGTCATTCTTTTTACGCCCCCGCTTTCTCCCATAAAAACGTTACGTATATTTACTCAGCGTCTGAACAGCAAAAGTGAATTTACATTCACTTTGCCGGCAGACGCACTTGTGCTTTTTGAAAAGCGCGCGCAAAAAAAAGCGCATAGTGTGAACGTAGCCTAACAGGGAAGAACTGGAGCTACTATTAGAGTGTCTATCACCAATGTACTGATGATATTTTTATGCAGTTTAGTTGAAAGCAAAGCATTCTTTTAGATGTAGTTTAAAGGGCTTGGTCCTTCTCAACCTGTATGTTTAACATAACACATATGCTCACTTCAGGTGCAGGGGTGCGGCAAGAGCTGCTGCCCTCTATACAAAAAACAGTGACTGAACCTGCGTCAGCTTCACCCCAATGACTGGAAGCAAAGCGCTGCTGGGAGATATACATTTTCTTCCATCAGCAGGGCTCTAAGTGTGGGTACCAAGCAGGTTCAAAATGTTATTAACCTGCACCTTAACCCCATATTTGAGGGTAATAGCATTTTTTTCACATTACAGCTTCCTTTTAACTCCTCAGTGTTGGCCTGGATCTGGAGTCCGATCTCCTTGGCAATAAGCTGTAGGCTATTTAAGATAAAAGTTCTCATTGCAGGAGAATGACAGCAAGTAAAAAAATGCAAGTCAGTTGCAAACTTTCTTGTTTTCATGCTGGTAACTAAAGCAAATTAATAACTTGAATACCCCTTCAAGAATCTTGCATGCATGCATACATTAGATTAATATAACTACATGGTTTCTCTATGGTGAGCATTGTGGAAGGGTGCCACCCTCCTCTCCCCCCACCCACCACAGATAAGGTAGGAGGTAATCATAGAGATATATTGATGTCTCTGAAAATGAATACTATTTGTATTAAGGCCCCGTTACACGCTTCGATGTCCCAGCGACCGACCAACTATCGGGATCGCTGGGACATCGCTATTTGATCGCTGGTGAGCTGTCACACAGGCAGACTCACCAGCGATCAGCTGCTAACCAGGGTAAACATCGGGTAACTAAGCATAGCGCTGCGCTTAGTTTCCCGATGTTTACCCTGGTTACCTGTTCCAGCGTGTACTGTGCGGCGCTGGGAGGTCGTTGATCGTTGGTCTCCTGCTGTCAGACGCCAATGCTGGCCGCCCAGCGGGAGACCAATGACGGAAAAATGGTCCTGATCATTTACCAACGGTCAGAGAGCAGATCGCTGGTTGTTGGTACATGTCACACGCAGCGGCATCGCTACGAGGTTGCTGCAATGTCACAAAACCAGTGATGTTGCAATGATATCGTTAGTGATATCGTTAGTTTGTAACAGGGCCTTTACTTTTTTTAATGTACTGCTGTTGTTGGTTAGCATATACACTGATTTCCATGCAGATTTCAGCACCAATTTCCTTAGGGAAGCACTCTTAGGCTAGCTTCACACCACTGCAAGACAGCCCCGGACCGGATTTTGGCCCCATAGTATCCTATGGAGCCGGATGGCAGCTCTCTGCCATCCGTTTTCCATTTCTCCGGAGGAGTCTGGGAGAATTCAGATTTTTCTCCCGGACACAAAAATGGTGCTTGCAACGTTTTGTGTCTGGGGAGAAAAATCTCCCCAAATTAGCATCTCCCGGATCCGGGGCAATCCGGCGCACCCTAACATGGGAGCCGATAGGGCCGGATTGCCCAATCTGGGAATCGGATACCAGCAGTTGTACACCGCTGTTATTTCAGGACCGCGGCTAGCTCCCTGCGAGCCACGGTCCTGAATCATCAGCAGCGGTAGCTACGTCCGGCTGCACACCAGACCGGAGGGCATATTTGACCTCTGTGTGCTGATCTGGTCCGGGGCTGTCGGGTTCATCCCTGACAGCCCCGGATCGGATCTTGCCGTGGTGTGAAGCCGGCCTTCAATCTCCTTCAAATGTATTGAATGAAAAGTTGTTTCCAACAGGTTCTAAAACGGGTCTTTATAGAGCAGTTTTCACAAGGGTTTCTCCTGGAATTTGTGGCAGGTAGTAGCTGCCAATGAACTATCCAGGTGCAGACTTAAGCCCCTGTTACACATAGCGAGATTGCTAGCGAGATCACTGATACATCACAGTTTTGTGACGCAACAGCGACCTTACCAGCGATCTCGTTATATTTGACACATAGCAGCGACCGGGCGCCCGCTGTGAAATCGCCAATTGTGTCAGAATGGCTTGGACCATTTTGTGATCGTCGTGCTCCTGCTGGGCAGCATGCATCGGTGTGTTTGATGGGGACATTGACCTCAATACTACAGGTCTGAGTGACAGTGTCCCAACGACCGCCGTATCGTTGCTGCGTCGCTGGAGAGATCTGACTGTTTGACATCTCACCAGCGATCACGTAGCGACGCACCAGCGATCCCGGCCAGGTGACAGTACCCTTATGGTAGTGTTATATCCCAGGGTAATGGGGGAGAATATGAGACCGCCATGTGGTCTTTACTGTGGATAGGCAGTAAATGTCTAATCTCTGTAGGCCACAAGCCTGGACCCCTTTCCTTCTCATTGCATAACTTTGAATGGAGTGGCAGCTCAGACATGTTTGTGGTTGTTTTACTCAATTATATCCCCTCAATCTAGACCCCAGTACTTGTGATCAGTGGGAATCAAATATATAACATGTAGATAGTGGATAGGTGAGAAATGTCCATTATAGAGGTCAGGAGGTAATTTGCCAGTTGTGCCCTATAACGTATTCATGTATATGTACTCGGTACTAGAGATTTTTTATTTTTCATAAATTTAGGCTCTATTCTCACTGGGCGTCTTTTGGTCTACTTTTGCTCATCAATATTTGGAGTGGAGCAACCAGAGGAAAAGTCTAAGGGTATGTGCCCACAGGAAGGTTTAGTGGCGTTCAAACCGTCAGTAAATCGCTGGAAATTATCAGTTCTGAGCTCTGAAGTCTCCAGCTGTTTTCCGGCGTTTTTTTTTCCGCGTGTGCACAGCGGTTTTCAGTCGGTTTTTCCGGCGGTTTTCTATGAGGATTTTGTTCATGGAACCGATCAAAAACCGCTGAGAAGAATTGACATGTTGTATGCTGCTAAACCTCTGGGAAACCGCTCAACCGCGGGCAGATCCGCTCACAGAAACCGACTGTGTGCACAGCGGTTTCTAAATTACATAGGGTTACTTGTAAGTCCTAACGCTGCTTGTTTATCGGAATAATTGTAAAAAGGTTTTCATTTTGCACCAAAAACTAGAATGTACCCAGCACAAATAGAGGAATATGACGCGTCGGTCACAAGATTAAAGTGACCCTAAACCCGGAAGCCAACCCCACATCCCTTCATACCTATACATGCAGCTTGTGAACCTGCTGCCATCGATCCCTGTATCTTGCAAAACCGCTGGGCATTCTTCATAATTCATACTTTTAATATCACAGTTCTGGGCGTTTCACTGAAATTTTAAAGCCGCAGCAGGCGGGCCTGTGTGCCGCTCTCCCCTCCTTGTCCGTAATTCTGCACGCAGCGATGGGCGTGCTAAACAACAGAGAGGCGGCTCGCCTCATAGTATGGGCGGTGAAGCCGGTATGACGCGTATTACGTCATACCGGCTTCACCGCCCATACTATGAGGCGAGCTGCCTCTCTGTTGTTTAGCACGCCCATCGCTGCGTGCAGAATTACGGACAAGGAGGGGGAGAGCGGCACACAGGCCCGCCTGCTGCGGCTTTAAAATTTCAGTGAAACGCCCAGAACTGTGATATTAAAAGTATGAATTATGAAGAATGCCCCAGCGGTTTTGCAAGATACAGGGATCGATGGCAGCAGGTTCACAAGCTGCATGTATAGGTATGAAGGGGATGTGGGGTTGGCTTCCGGGTTTAGGGTCACTTTAATGCTGGGTTAGTTCATGTTTTTTTTTTTCTCCTGGAGTTTTTTGAGGAGACATTTTGGGCTGGTCCTCCTGAAAGACACCTGAAATATCACTTCAAAGACTTTTCCCATTTACCGTAATTCTTTTGTAAAGCGCTTTGCTGGTTATTTGTTCAGTTTTTTCAGCATTTTCTTCTACTTGAGTATTTTAAAAATGCCTCGTGGGAGAAAAGCGAGTGTGTGTCAGTGAAGGAATCTGCTCCAGACTAGGCATTGTACAAAGGAAAGGCTGAGAAAAAGCCTTCAGGAATAATGCCTGTGCAAAAAGTCTGGAAAAACTCTTCAAAATTGCGCCAGGAAACAAATATCTCCTCCAGAGCCTCGGGAATGAAAGAGCAGTTTCTGAAGCCGTTTCCACTAGAAAACTGGTAATTTTGACAGTCTAAAGGTACCGTCACACGTAGCAATATCACCGCCATACGGCTGGCAATTTGACGTGAGCGAACATGTTTTGGGCACTTTTATACACATCGCCGTCGCCCTGTCACACATAGACATCTCGCGTGTGATGTTCGGCGATCCTGCTTTCCGGAAATCCCCTGCCGCAGAGCGGAAGCAATTTCATATACCCACATCGCCGCGTCACACGCCACCACCTCATCAGCGATGTGGGCGTAGAGTGTGAGTACGGCTAGGAGACAGGTATGCCAGAGTGTTTTCCCCTACCACTCCGATTGGCCGATACAACTGCGTAACCATTTGGTCAGCCTTGTCAGGATGTCTGCGCACTACATGACGCATGTGTCCTTTCTACTATATCGCTATTTAAATATGGCACCTTAGCCATGGCCAGCCAATGGGAATGCAGGAGCGACCACCAATCGTGGCAGACAGGGCGCGCCAAACAGAACTCTCAGGCACGCCTCTGGAATTGCTTCCAGATGGTCTGAGCTCGCTTTCTACATCGCTATTGCCCTGTCACACGCCATGATGTGCAGAAATCGCCTGGTGGAAATCGCCTGATTTTCTCAGCAGAGCAGGGCGATCAGGCGACGCTCCACCGGAGATTTCACGCCATTAAATCTCCCTGTCTCATGCCGCAATGCACAGACTATGTGGTTTCCACATCGCCGAAATACACAAATTTACGGCTACATGGAAGCCATATTGCCACATGTGGCGGTACCTTTATGGTGGGTTTACACGCTTCAATTTCGTTCCGATATCGCAACTCAATGGCGCGGGAGCGCTCAATTAGTGCACGTTTCTCCCGCATCGCATTGGATGTTTACACGCTGCGATATCGGAATACAACGTCCGTGCGATGTCTACGCCCCCCAACCCAGGAACGATCCTTTAACATGGGAGTGAATGGGTGACGTTTCAAATCGCATCGTAGTTGTGCGTTTACACAGCACGATCCGACTCAAATCTCCCTTCAATATCGGGGCATTGAATAGCACGCTCATTCAATCCCCGATATCGCATTGACATCGTTCCTGCATCGTATTGGACGTTCACACCATACAACGCAGGCACGATCTCGGGTCCAACGATCGAACCACGTGACTTTTCATTGAAATTGTACTACGATATCGCAACGTGTAAACCCGCCATCAGAAGCACTACCTACCATAAGTCTGCTTATTAACACACAAGCTCCAAAATCTCCTACGACCTTTTGTTACTTCCTGCAAGCATTTTATTTTTTTCTGTTTTTTTTTTTTTTTTATATATACGGTACTTGTAAAGAAAAATCATGATTTAGATGTGCTTTTTATTTACATAGACAATGCTGTATTAAAGTGTTCAAAATCACACAATAATAAAAGCCACAAAAAAGCATAATTTCTGCACCCATCATATAAAGGGCTCACAGTCTACAAGGGATGGGTGAGGATACACTAGGAGAGGAGAGAGAACCCTGCCTGCGAGGGCTCAGTCTACAAGGGATGAGTGAGGATATAGTAGGAGAGGAGAGAGGACCAGGCCGCGAGGGCTCATAGTCTACAAGGGATGGGTGAGGATACACTAGGAGAGAGAATCCTGCCTGTGAGGGCTCAGTCTTAAAGGGATGGGTGAGGATACACTAGGAGAGGGTAGAGCTGGTCGTGCGGTGGTTCAGTAGACTGAGGATCACTGCAGGTTGTAGGCTTGTCGGAAAAGGCTGCAGTCTGACACTATGCATCATACGTACCAGTGTGACTGACGCCTGTGGTAACCTTGTGTCTACAAATACCACCAATCTCCTCCCTGTTGGCATGGCTGGTCGCAGGTGCCACAACCGCCCCCATCGCTTAGGTTGCAGGAGATTGAGCACCGGTATTCAGGCACTTGTGTTACCTCTCAGTGGAGTTATCAGCCTCCTACTAGGTGCAATGGATATTTAAAATGGCTAATTTTTGGTGAAATTTTTTCTGAATTTTATGATTTGGTGGTTTGTTTGTTTTTGTCGGAAGAGGAAGAAGATGCTTCAAGTCCTGAACATATGGACAGTAAGTTGTTTTTACATACAAATGAATAGGAAGATTTTTTGAGATTAGTTTCGGAACGCATTTTCTAGGGGCTTTTCGAGAGGATCTGCTGCGTAATCTGCCTGGAAAGGCACTAAAAGAATTAACTTGTATACTGAAATGTAAGGACAACGCTGTTCATATGTTCAGTCTTTTCCCTTATGTTACCTGCTTTAACTTTCCAAAGACGCAAAACAATTACAAAAAAAAAAACTCCGACCAATCACCAGGCTGCTCCTACTTGGAAGCCACTTACTAGTTTATTCAATGCAAATGGAAAAGAAAAAGCGACCAAAGACGATGTAGGACAAAAGATGCCAACATTTCCTGGAGCATCCTCCTCCTGGAAAACCCGGCAGGTGCACACACGCCTGGAACGTTCTGTACTTACCCGGAGGGTGCGTGTCAGGAGGTTTTTCTTGGAAAAACTTCTCAGAACTCTTCCAAATAATTAGTAATTGCTTTTATTATTTGAGAAGTGCAGTCACTTCTGTGAGCGGATTCTGAGTCTTGGTTCCTAAGATGAATATTGGGTCAGTTTTTATTGCAGATATTTTGCTCCAGTTATCTAAATTACATTACTTTGCTTTTTTTTTTCTTATTATATTTTAAGTGCATTTTTTACATGTATTTTGTCACATTTTTTATCTATTTTTAGTGTCGTGGTTGAAATAAAACAACTTTGTTCATCCAATCTCCTGTTACTTTGTGATAAAACGTAACAGTCGTGCAAATTTTTGTGTTTTATTGAAAATTCAGGTCTACGGCTAAACACAGCACATAAGACACATGGACAGCCTGGAATGACATGTTGCAGGTTTCACAATCGCACTGCTGGTCAGTATCGTGGGCATGAGAACGGTAGACATCCCATTCACTTTGCATTTTACTTGCATGAAAAATGACCCTAAATACTCATCGTGGACACTTCTCTATAGGAAACCTCTCCTATAATAAAATAATAATAATAAAACTTTATTTGTATAGCGCCAACATATTCCGCAGCGCTTTACAGTACAAATAAATAGTATAAATGCAAAGCTATAAAAATGCTTCAGGAAAGAAAACTCTATCCTCTGCCAAAACACTTCAGTTTCAGGAAAAGAAAAACTTGTAAAATCTCCCAAAACAGGAGCGTTTCCTCAAAGCCTTTTCTGCCTGAAAAAACTAATAGTTATTGAACACCTCAAAAACACAGTGTGAACGTGCCTTAACATTTTTAATGCCATTATGACACATGCAGTTTCCATTTTTGGGTTTCCCTCCCCTTCTTCCCAGAGCCATACAGTGTTAATTTTTTTTTTAATTACTTCGCCGTATGATTCTCCTCAGTATGATTGAGGGGAAGGGAAATTAAACATGTTGATTTTCTTAATTTAGTGGTGGAGAAAGTCAGTAAGTTTAAAAAAAAAAAAAAAAAAAAAAAAATTGTAAGGTTGAGGCCACTCCTGACTTGCGCTTTACATGTACGGCAGATGTCACGAAGGGGTTAAAACTAATGTGGCAGTTGGTTTCTGTCAGTTTTGTGTTTGTTTTTCAACTATATTCTTTCTTGATGTTCTGATTTATTTGTCTCTTAATAATTGTTTGTGTTGGTTGCTCTATGCTCATCATTTTCTCGTGCAGGGAACATGGTTTAACACAGTGGTCCCCAACCTTTTTTGCATCGGGAACCGGCTCCCTGAAGGAAGGAAAGTCCTGAATTACACGCCGCCACATCGTGGTCTTTTCAAGGCATCAGGCACAATTGTGTCCGATGCCTGCCTGATCCTACCTTCCTGTTGCCGCGTGTAAATGTATCATTAGAGTATATGGCTTTTTCCCTATAGATAGTAAAATTAATCTTATTAATAAATTCCCTACGGGTAGGTGTCTTATCAGATACCCAATAACGAGCTAAAGTTTACGAGCCATATAGAGCATTCTGGAAATAGCTAGCAGTGCGTGTTCATCACCATATAGCAAATCGGTACATCCCAGGACACACACGTTTGGATCCATGGGAATGTTCTGCTCCATTACTTTATGCCAAAAGACCTGTATACGGGGACATGTCCGGAGCATATGAAGAATATCCGCATCGTCCATCTGGCATTTAGGGCAAGTAGAGTCTGGCCGCAGTCCCGTCGTATAGCCATTTAGGGGTTCTATATACCCTATACAGAATATATAATTGTGACATGCGTGCAGGCTCCCTAAGGGATAGGTTAGGGACATTCAGTAGGATCGAGTCCCATTGTGCATCAGTAATAGGTCCCAACTGTGTCTCCCATTTGGCCCTAGGGATGTTTTGTGTTCTATTTTTTTTTTCTGGAAGTTGTAAGGCTGCCTTCACACTTCGTTTTTTTGTGATCAGAGTCTATCCGTTTTAAAATGGATAGCCACTGATCAGTTTTGGCCGCCCATGTATCCCTGTGGGCATGGATTAGTCCTATATGGCCATCCGTGTGTGTCTGTTTTGTCACTGTCAGTTTTTTTAAGCATCCCCAATCAGAGACTTGAAAATCACTGAAACCAACGGACAGATATGGATCCGTAGCTGTCCATGTCAAATGACATGGGAGTCTATGGAGCGTGGATCCATTAAAATAAAACGGATCTGTTTTGCTGTACTGAGCATGCTCAGAATCAAAGTATAGCTCCTCCCACCGATATCTTTGCTAACTGATGACGGATCCGTGAAAAAAAAGGTCCATGGACATCAGTTAGCATCCATTTGCACAAATCCGTGCCTGTCCGTATGGTCCTTGAAGTTCAAGGATCCACATGGATTTTAAAATTATGCAGTGTGGAGGCAGCCTAAAGGGCCTGTTACACGCTTCAATGTCTCAGCGATACGAACAACGATCCGACTTGGCCAAGATTGCTGGGACATCGTTCAATGATCGCTGCTGAGGTGTCACACATATAGATATATTGAATGACGCAGCAACGATTCCACGACAAGCGAACGATACTTGTGGTCGTTTGGTCGCCTTCGCACTTCAGTTCTGAATAGGCGAAGTCGTAAACGAGATCGTTGGAAAGGTGTCACACACAACAATGTTAGAGGTTGAACGAACGACTGATTTATGGACATGTTCATAAACCTGCGATCAACGACCTAGCGACTTATTGTTTGTCATATCTACGTGTCACACGCAACAACGTTGCTGCACCGCCCCAAAAGCCGTGACATACATGCTACGATATCATTAATAATATTGGTAACGGGCCCTTAAGAACAATCTACCCCAGTAGTTGTGACAACATTACTTTAAGGGGCAGTCAGCATGACTGTTCAGACCAAGTACAGGAGCTCAGTGCATCATGACGTGGCCAAACAATTTAACTACATTTTCCCACCTGCTTCTTTTCCCTCTATCTCAGCCCAATCTGGCTCTATGGAGCCAGAAAAATCAATCAGAGAAGAGGGAAGGGTGAAGATAGAGGGAAAACAAGCAGATGTGAAGCTGCATCTTAAAGGGAACCAACCACCCCAAATGACCCCCCCCCCCCCCCGGACTGTTAATATGTGTCCCTACACCCAGCACACACATTTGGGGCAATCGTTTTTGCTAAAAAAAACTGTTTAGTAGAAGCTAAGATATATGTTTATAAAGTTTAATAAATTGAGCCGAATGGGTGTTACCTAGCTTTGTCATCCGTGCCTGTCAGCCTCCTCTCCCCTCCTCCCTTCAGTGAAGCCGTTCTGTGCAAGCCGAAAATGCCCCGCCTGTCTACTGCTGCCTGATAAATTATGCACGCCCATCTCTGCACCTAAGAGACTGGCCGCGTCATGAAAGGGGTGGGGCTAAATCGCGTCATGAAAGGGGGCGGGGAGAGGAGGCTGACAGGCACAGAGGACAAAGCTAGGTAACACCCATTCGGCTCAATTTATTAAACTTTATAAACATATATCTTAGCTTCTACTAAACAGTTTTTTTAGCAAAAACGATTGCCCCACATGTGTGTGCTGGGTGTAGGGACACATATTAACAGTCCGGGGGGGTCATTTGGGGTGGTTGGTTCCCTTTAATGTTTGAACAGTAAGGGTGCGTGCACACGGTCCGGAGGAGCTGCATGTTGGACGCAGCTCCTCCAGACCTGAGGGAAGCCGCGGGTGGCTGCAGGGAGACCGCAGCCACCCTGTGCTCACCGTGTGCGGCGGGTGCAGGGCGGCTTCTCCCTGCAGTCACCCGATAGGAGCCGCTTCCGAATCTGCAGCATGAAATGAACATGCTGCGGAGGAGCGGACTCCCGGCAACCCGCACCGCAGCTCCAAAGACGCTGCGGGCGGGTTATGCATACACATAGTGAGGACGGGATTTCTTGAAATCCCATCCACTATGATAGTTCTGTACGACGCAGCGTTTTGAACTCCCGGTGTTTTTTTCCCTTTTTTTTTTTTTTTTTTTTTTTGAGCCCTTACAAGCATAAGTGTCCAGTGAAGTTTACAACTGGCTACCCATTCACAAGTAACATCAGTATGAAACACAAGTGCACCAGTGAACCTGCACTCCATATATCACCTCAACGCCTCAGTGCCATAGCACATCACATGCACTAACTGCACGTAGCTTTATACTTTTAATGGAAAATGAACCTGTCTACGAGAGAAAAAAAAAAGTTATTTACCTGTAGCTTTATTGATAATATGGTGGCAAATAGAATTTTAAACATATTTGGCTGCCTAATGGGCAGAGTGCTGCTTTTCGACTGTCAGCCAGCTCTGTGCGCACACACACGATGCATACACATAGCAGAACAGGCTGTCAGTCGAGGAGCGAGTCCTGCACCATCACTGTGTGGTGAGCACTGACTGACCACAGCGACTCCCTGATGGCTGGATGCAAACGGCGGCTGCAGTGAGGATATCATTTAATTTCTCCCTGCTGCCGCACTTCCATTCAGGCAGCCACATGTGTTTAAATGTTATTTACCTGCAGAATATTAGAATATGGCTGGAGGAATATAGTTTGTTTTGTTGACAGGTTGCCTTTAATGTTGTAATTGATTTCTGAGAACATGCTCCTCACAGTTCCCTGTCCGGGACATGTAGTTACACAGCCACAGGTTGCTCCTTACAGATGAACCAGTTTAATCACATAGTGAGGCTCTAGTAGGCTGTGTCCTCAGTTGACTCCTTAGTACTTCCGCACTCTTTTCAGACATAACCTGCTTGGGAATCCTGAGGACAGGTTTGATGCATTTCTGTACGCAGCGGCAGGGTTTCGAAAATAACAGACAACATGCTCAGTCCTGTGTCGTAAGCTCATAACTGGTTATAGGGTTGTTAATGTTCTTGGTGAGCGGCCAGCAATCCTCCCAGCTAATAAATGCTACCAAGTGCCTGCTGTCCTGGGCCCCTCCATGTCCTGAACCTGGCTTACACTTTGGTCAGTCAGATTAGTGTCATTTATTAACAAGTTGTAGCTATGAGCGCAGGACTGTGCTGTACTTGTGTGCTGTTTGTGAGCTCCAAGATGCTTTGGGTGTCATCTTTCTCTGCCAGGCGTGGATGTGCCCAGGCGTCTGATTGGCACAGTACAGGGCACGTGACAGTTCACTGAGGTTTACTGTTCACCTCATTTGACATCAGAGGTCAATGACTGCGGTTGTTGTTGTTCTCTTTCTTCTGACGTCAAGCTCCTTCCCTTAGGCTCTTCTTGAGCCTGAAAAAATATAGCAAATCATTGGCCAATGTTTTCTGAATGTGGACTGAACATCTTGTTATAGAGATCGGTGTCCTTGTATGTCTAATACTAGTAATGTGCGTAACGCTTAGCACAGAAGCTCTGTATCTGCTCAACATGTGGAAACTGAATGAACAAAACAGATATCGGCAGGATACAAGCCTAAGGCAGCGTTCACACCATCAGTATTTGCTGCTTTTTGACGTTGCAGGTTTTCTGCACCTATTACTATTAGTTTTCTAGCTCTTCAGTGTCATGCTTTAAATACAGCTGCTTTGTTCTTGATCCTTCCTAGTATTTGACTTTGACAAAACTGTACAGTTATGTGCGGGATATGTTCATTTTTAATGCAAGAGAAAAGACATTGTTTTTTTGTTTTTTTTTTACCAGATTTTCTGTATCTAATGTTGTTCTATGTGGAAATCTGTATATAAATCTATGCACTATACACACCCGGTCATAATATCCTTCTGTAGTTTGGTCTTTTAAAAAAACAATTCCCATAATGTTTCCAAAAAATCCCACCTGTACTTGTCAATACAAAGTAGGTGGTCAAATAAAGGGTTTTTAAGAGTTGTGGTCACCGCTATGTTCGTGTTGGTGTATGCATGATACATATAGTAATTTAACAACTATTGATCATTTGTTGGGGTTTAAAATTTTTTAATGTGGTAACGCAGATTAGTGGCCTTTATCATATTAAAAAGAATGAGACACTCCCGTGCTGAATGCTGTCGGCTCCGCACCTGATGACAGATACTGTTGCTCCAATGTCTCGTGGGATTTTATAGCATTACTGAAACTTTGCACCAGGGTATGAAGCTGCTGTCAGCTGCCCAGTGATAACAACCCATATCCCTTGTTACTACTGCTCCAGTGGGCTCTGTGTGATTTGGATTGTTTAAGGCTGTGTTCACACTGCTGTCAGAAACGCTACTGTTCACAATAAATCTACGGTAAGGTTGCTTTCACATCTGCATTTAAGTGTAATCTGTGGCAGATACGGCAGATGTCGCCCTATCTGCCAGATCTGCCACGTAACGGCCTACTTGCAGCACTGATTCAACAAGCCCCATTAATTCTCTATGGGGCTTGTGGTCCGTCAGGTGCCGCAAATGCGATTTTGCCATATCCGGCAGATCTGGCGCTTGCGGCCACGCAAAAAAACTGCTGCTAGCAGCATGTTTTTCTTTCTGTGCGGCCACAAGTGCCGGATCCGGCAAAACTGCACATTCCGCACCTGAGAATGAATGGGGCTTGTCAGATCAGTGCTGCAAGTCTGCCGCAAATTACACTTAAACGCAGATGTGAAAGCAGCCTTAAGGCCCCGTTACACGGTATAAGATCATGAACGATATCGCTCAAACGTCACGGGTTTCGAGTTGTTCAAACGACATCATTAGGACATCGTCGTGTGTGACACTGAGATACGACTACGATAAATTCGTTGGATCGCTGAATACAGATTTGAGAACATGTTCTCAAATCAGACGATCTACGATCAGCCAACCTGCTGCATCGTTCTGTGTGACACCGTGATAACGATCACGTTAACAACTTCACCTATTCACAACATTGAACAAGTATAATTTGCTGGGTTGTGCGAATGATACTGCTTGTTACATCCTTGGTGCATCGTCCACAATATCTAGACGTGTGATATCTCACCAACGATGTCAAAAAGATGTCCTAACGACGCGCCCGCCCATGAGATCGTTTGTGATATCTTATCAACATTGAAGCGTGTAACGGTACCTTTACATTGATGGAATTTCAAGAAGTTAATTATCCACTCCTGGTATTGGCTGTAAATCCTGAGGTAAAAAACTCATCAAATACTCAATGTGTGCATGTGGCCTAATAATCATCACAGACAAGAACAGAGTCAGCCGATTAATCGGTGCTTTGCCATCAGGCTGGGTTATGAGCTGCAAAAGAGAGTAATGGTTTCTCCAGCTCTACAAATGTTATGGCTCTTCTTTACGGCTCGTGCACATGACCACATTTTCAGTCCGAGGTCAATCTGGCAAAACATCATATTGCACTCTTACCAATGTTATGCTATGGGGCTGTACACTAGGTCAAATTTTTTTTTTTTTTAATTTTCCCTCGGAACAAGGAAAAAATCTGAGCATGTCCAAGTTGGATCTGATTCGTTGCCATGCATGTCATTAAGTCTATGGAAATCATAGCATTGCATTCAGCTGACATCTGAGTGCAGTCTGATTTTCATGTACTGACAGAATGGAGAAGACTGTTGACATGTTTTCTCTATATCTTCTCCCGATCCAAAAAATCAGATCCCATTCTCATCAGACTCTTGAGTTTGGTTAGTGAGATTTGCATACTTGATCCTAGTTTTTTTTGGATGAGAGAATATACAATGGTGTAAACCAGGCCTTAAGCTTGACCATACACTTGTCAACAAGTCAGCTGTCCTTAGCGCACTTTTCTTACTCCTGCACACACAGATTGGCTCCTTCATAGAGAATGGAGTAAGCTGCTGTCAAACAACTCTTCCCTCCCTCAAGAACAAAAGTTTTGGGCACTGAAATTCATCATGCCTGATACTGTTTTTTTGCCTGAACACTCTTTGTCAATGGAGAGAGTCTCGAGCCCCTATACATATTAGACTGGTTTTTCGGTTCCTCCCAACATTAATATAATGTTTGTGGCCACATTTTATAATTGTCAATGTCCGATTATGATTGGTCCAACTTTCACCAATCCTATTGCCATTGTTTTCCAGGCACGACCACCATTGTTGATCAGCAGAGGTTCTCTGAGTTAAACTCCCACAAATATTATAGTAATGTCCTTTCAAAATGGTAAGCCATTACCTTTATACGATTGGAGAATTCCTATAATATAGCTCCTTGTATAACAAACTGAAGGCAGGAGAAACCTTATAGCGTAACCATCGTTTAAATTCTTATTTAATAATAATAATGTAGAACAAGTGATTTTAATAAACTTTGTAATATACTTCATTAGAAAATACTGGTTGCAAACCATTCATAAACCTTCCACAAAGTGTCCTAACTGCACAGAGTGTGCGAAGCAGACACATGTTTATTATCACTGAAATCCATCTTCAGTGAATACTGACATGTAACAGTGTATCAGATTAGGCTGAGCTCACAGCACAATTGTTAAGCAACATCAGAGTTCAGGATCAGGTCAAACTAGTTTGTGCCAGAGAGATATGTCACAATATCTGTTAACCCCTAGTCTGCTGGCTCCACACAGCTCAGGATTAGGGATGAGCGAGTATACTCGTTACTATTCGGTACTCGCCGACTAGTACGGTACTTGGGCTACTCGTTACTCCGCGAGTTTTCTTGTGATTACTTGCTAGGAGTAACGAGTACAATGTAAGTCAATGGGAAATGCAAGTAATTCCTCATCTTGACCCTACACAGTGGTCGGGGGGGCTGAGGAAAGGCTGAAATGGGTGCATGATTGTTTAAAATCCGCCGGCTTTTAAACAATCATTCAGACCAATCCTCTGCCTCCCATCCCGATCGTCCGCTCCCCCTGCCGCCTCCCACCCTGATCCTGAGTTAGGACTGGGCGGGGCGCGCAGCACAAGGGAGCGGGGAGCGAAGGACCCGGGCGGGGAAGCCGGCGGTGAGAACACTTCACTGCCGGCTTTCCTGTTCTGTGCTGCGCTCCCTGAGGCCCTCTCCTCGTTTCCTGGTTCTGCACTCCCCGCCCGGTCCTAACTTGGGATCAAGCGGGGAGGGGGCATCAGGGAGTGGGGAGCGCAGAACGGGAAAGCCGGCAGTGAAGTCTTCTCACTGCCGGTTTTCCCGACGGTTATTTCAAATGAACTGCTTGATGCTGATCAGCTGTTCATTTGAAGTAGCCACGCGGCGCTGTCAGGGTTCATGTGAGTTCATGTAGCATGAACTCACATGACCTTTCCCGCAACAGCTCAGCTACATCTCTGGTAGAGGTTCTCTACCATAGATGTAGCTGAGCTAAAGAAGAAGACTCCGTTGGACTACTTCGGACGGAAAATAATTTTTTTGAATAAAGATAGTCTCTAAGTGTTGTGTTTTTTTTTTGTTTTGTTTTTTTCTTTTTTATGATAACTTTTTTTCTGTGTTTGTTTTTTTTTTTTTTAAACACTAGAAATTCTAGTAGCTACTTCAAATGAACAGCTAATCAGCATCAGCTCATACCTCAGCTGTTCATTTGAAATGATCGGCGGGAAAGCTGGCAGTGAGAAGACTTCACCGCCGGCTTTCCCCGTCCGGTCCTAACTCAGGATCTGGGTGGGAGGCGGGGGGAGTGGAGGATTGGGATGGGAAGCAGAGGGTCAGGCTGAATGATTGTTTAAAAACCGGCGGCTTTTTACCGCCGGCTTTTAAACAATCATGCACCAATTTCAGCCTTTTCCTCAGCCCCCAGACCACTGTGTAGGATCAAGATGAGGAATTACTCGACTTACTCACTGTTCCCATTGACTTGCATTACTCGCTACTCGTAGCGAGTACCCGAGTATCGGGACCTACTCGTCACGAGTATAGCGAGTCCGTATATTTCACTACTCGCTCATCCCTATTCAGGATCTATCCTGCCCCCTTCTCTGCTATCACATTACCTTGCACTGCTCCCTATCAGCTGCTGGCCGTGCCCAGAGTCATAAAATGCTGTTTTTAAAATAGCACAGAAAAATGTGAGAAAATAGATTATATGGTTTTTGTGACCCATCATTAACAGCCAATGGAGTATTGTTTTCTTTTTTTTTTTTCCAATTAAATGACATTTTCACTTTAAAGGGAACCTGTCACCCAAAATCAGGTTTCTAACCTCTTGGTACTGTAAGGCGGCAGGGACAGGTATTATCTAAACCATCCCTGTCTGAACATTTATAGTAATATAGGAGTAGAATAAACTAGTTTGCAAACTTACAAAATCCAGGACAGAGGGGCGTTCCTCGCGGCGTCTGTGACGGGTAGGCAGGTCCCCTCTACCACGCTACCCCCGCCTCCCCGCTCTATTACGCCCTAATGGGCGTCATTTCAGCCTGCAGAGTGTGGGCACGATTTAAATCTCGCGCCTGCAACGTCACCGCTGTGACGCCGGCAACACGTCACTTCCGGTCGCCGTAGGTTTCACACAGACCGACTTCAGCATGCAATCTGCACATGCGCTTAGTCGGCCTGTGTGAGACCTGCGGCGACCGGAAGTGACGTTGCGGGCACAAGATTTAAATCGTATAGAATTGATAGTACTGTAAGGCTGCAGGGACAGGTATTAAGAGGTTAGGAACCTGATTTTGGGTGACAGGTTCCCTTTAAGCACATATTGTGGCGTTTCGAAGGATTATACTGCACATAAAGATTGAGAAGAACTGCCAGATTTTCAGTTTTTGGCACTAAACAGCAGCCTTTCTCTCCCCAACCAGGGAACACTAAATAATATTATGCCACACACAAATGTAGTTAAGTTAGGGCGGCTTCACACTGCGGTCAGGTCCGATCCGGGGCTGTCAGGGATGAACCTGACAGCCCCAGACCGGATCTGAACACAGAACTGGAGGGCAATCCAGCCCCATAGACTCCCATGTTAGGGAGCGCCGGATTTCCCCGGTCCTCCCGGACAGATGGAAACCAGTAAGCGGATAGCTGCCATCCAGCTCCATCCGGCCCCATAGGATGCGGGGCCAAAATCCGGTCCAGGGCTGTCCAGTTTGCACCGGACAGCCCCGGACCGGACCTGACCGTAGTGTGAAGCCTCCCTTAGACCATGGGTCTGATTCATTAAGACTGGCGAGTTATATACTAGTCTTAAGGCCACTTTCCACACACAGATATCTGTGTCCAACTTCTGAACAGATCTCTGGTTGCAGTGAAATCATGGACACATTGCTCCATTTTGCACACAGCCACAAAATGGAACAATGTGTCCATAGTTTCACTGCAACCAGAGATCTGTACAGAAGTTGGTGTGTGTAAAGCGGCCCTTAATGAAGGGATTGTTGGAGTGAGAAGCACCCAATTCATTAAGACCTGTTTGTTATGTAACTGTGTGTCTTTAATGGTACCTTTACACGCCGCGACGGCAGGCTGGATACATCGCGCTACAAGCTACAATTGTAGCTTGTAGCGTCCATATCGCCTGTAGTAGCGGCGTCTGAAGAGGCGACGCTACAGCCGGCGACAGATACATCTGTTTATGGTCTCTGCTCATAAACTTAAGGCAACATCGCCGATTGTAGCGAGCTGTATCGGCGTGTAAAGAAGCAACGGAAGGCAACTCTGGACACCCGGCGATGTGGCTGCCATGTATCTAAGGCGTGACACAGTCGCCATGTTACCGCGCCCCATCTGCGATCATTGGAGGTCGCTCCTGCTTTATGATTGGTAGTCGCAGCATAGGGCGGGATATTTAAGGAGCTGACCAGTCACACTACACAATTACTCGAGCGTGCTCTATTAACCAGCCTCCTGCGATGCCTGGCCAATCCTGATGATATTGCGCTGTCCTATCATCATACGGACGGCTCGTAATCCAAGATTGTTGCACGCCTATGTGCTATCCCTGCTGCACCGGGTCCGCCCATAGTAGCTTGTTGGAGCGGTGTGTAAACATGGTACGCTACGCTACAGATGGCTACTTGAGACACCCGGCGATGTAGCTAGCTATAGATGTAGCGTGGCGTAGCGCACCTTGTCGCGGCGTGTAAAGAGGGTGCGTTGACCGTTTGTAGCCGTTTGAGCGTGCTCGTGCACGCGAAGTAGCGCGATGTATCCAGCCTGCCGTCGCGGCGTGTAAAGGTACCCTAAGGGTGTCTTCACACTGCGGCGTGATCCGGTCCGTGGCTGTTCGGGATGACCCTGACAGCCACGGACTGGATCAGCACACAGAACCGGTGGGCTAATATGACCACCGGTCCAGTGTGCAGCGCACGCAGCTGCAGCCGCTGACAGGTCAGGGCCGCGGCGCCGTGGTCCTGACTTATCAGCAGTGGGAACTGCGTGCGGCTGCACACTGGACCGGAGGGCATATTAGCCCTCCGGTTCTGTGTGCTGATCCATTCCGCGGCTGTCAGGGTCATCCCGGACAGCCCTGGACCAGATCACGCCGCAGTGTGAAGGCACCCTAAGTTGAAAGTTACTTATCCCCTATTAGATTCCTGGGAGTCTGAGAATCTGGTCTCTGGAGAGCATTGGCTGAATAAAGTGGAGGTCAAACATGTGCTCCACTTCTCTATTCTTTCAAATGGGAGCACCAAAGATTCAGACTGCAGCACTCTGCAGTCACCGACACCCCTATTAACCTCCGTTCAGCTGGGAAGAGCTCCAGCTCCTGGGATCCCTTAGACCCCCAGTGGTTGGAAAGTTATTCCTTGTCCCGTGGATAGGAGATTACTTTCTAATTTGTTAACACTCCTTTAATGAGATATGCCCACCCAACACACAAGCGCCTTTCCCAGAAATAAAGGCTTGGTACTGTGTTAGGCCGGCTTCACATTGTGGGTCTGATCCGATCCGTGGCTGTCAGGGTGAACCTGACAGCCCTGGACCGGATTGTGGCCCCATAGTGTCCTATGGAACTGGATGGCAGAGAGCTCTCCGGGACAATCTGGGAGAATTCAGAGTTCTCTCACAGACACAAAAACATTGCTTGCAACGTTTTTGTGTCCGAGAGGAGAAAAATCTCCCCTAATTGCCTACTCCCAGATTCTCCCGGATCCGGGGCGATCCAGCGCTCCTTAACATAAGAGCCTATGGGGCCGGATTGCCCCGGTTCGGGAGGATCTAGGAACTGGACACCTGCGGCTCCAACCCGCTGTTGTTTCAGGACCATAGCTAGCTCCCTGCAATTCATCAGCGGCAGCACACCGGACCGGAGGGCATATTAGCCCTCCGGTTCTGTGTGCTAATCTGGTCTGGGGTTGTCGGGTTCACCCTGACAGCCATGGATCGGATCAGTCCCACAATGTGAAGCCGGCCTAAAGGCCACTTCACACACACAGATATCTGAGTCCAATATCTGAACAGATCTCTGGTTGCAATGAAATCATGGATACATTGCTCCATTTTGTGGCTGTGTACAACACGGAGCAATGTATCCATGATTTCACTGCAACCAGAGATCTGTTCAGATATTGGACTCAGATATCTGTGTGTGTGAAGTGGCCTTTAAGCGGCCGTCACACGCTAAGATATCTCTTGCGATATTGTAAGCGATCACGTGCACGCGCGATCGCTTACGATATCGCTCACATCGCTGGTGAGATGTCACACAGACAGACTCACCAGCGATGTGGATCCGCGATCTCGCTGGTTACTATGGTACACATCGGGTTACTAGGCGCCGCGCTTTGCTTAGTAACCCGACGTGTACCATAGTTACCATCTCCCAGCATAGGCTCTGCCACTGGGAGATCGCTCATCGTGGTGTTATACACCACGATGAGGCAGATCGTCAAATTGTTAATCGCAAGATCTGAGGTCCGGGGCTCAGATCTCGATCTTGCGATTTGATCATGTATCGCTCGTTGTATCTTGCCGTCACACGCAGAGACATCGTTCAAGCGATGTTTCATCTCGCGCGTTCAAGCGATATCTTTCAAGATATCTGTGCGTGTGACGGCCGCTTTAGCCAGTTCAAGAAAAGATTGATTGCTCTCAGTGGGAGAAACAATAATAATCTTGTAGTTGTGATACCTTTTAATGGGGAACAAAAATATAATAATGTTACAAAGCAAGGTTTCAAGATGGAAGCACTCTCGAAAGCTAGTAACATCAATATTACTTTATTTTTGTGAGCCATATGACGGTATCACAACTACAAGATTATTATTATTTTCTCCCACTGAGAGCAATCAATCTATTACCAGAATGTTACCCCAGTCAGGGTGCTGGAGTAACTGTAGCCAGAATTGTACACCACTAAAGTGGCATAAACTTGGCAATATTTGGCATATGGGCTTTGCTATGCCTCGTCCCACCTGAGGTGCACTCATTTTGGCACAGCTGCCTGGGACTGGTGAGAAAATGCCACAACACACAATTTTTGTGCATTGATGGTCTTTTGTGGTAGACAACTGGGGAAAACACCTTCATTAATCGGACCCTATGGGTTTTAGCATCTCTTGAAGAGTAATTACATCAATAATCAGCTTGATAGAAATATAGTGTGGAAACCCTGGGGGTATACTCATATACCTACTGACCTGAGTACTGAGAAATCGGCAACATGAATTGGTGTGATTAACATGCTCAAACCCAAGATCTGTACAAGGAGTGCCATACCTGCCCTCTTCCAAGTAATGTACGGAATAATACCAGGCATCAGCCCTACCTGGAAATTGTTGATGAGAGTCCAATTAAGGTAATGGTGGTAAGGGTGGGGTAGAACATTTGATGTATGTGCTGCGGGAGCCAAAGTTTTTAAACATAAAATTAGCAATTTTAAAACGATATTCCAGCCAAAGACGTGACATTAGTGCTGGTGATATAGTAAATACTTTTTGGGATCCCATCTTTTAAAGACTAGTTTGATTTCCTGATGTTTTGGGAGGGGATATTGGGCAGCATCTGCATAGTTCTCACCATTATGTAGTATGGGAGATGGCAAAATGGACTGGGCTGTTATTCACCTCCTCCGTGGGCAGACTTTGCAGGTTGGGGTATATTTATTTCCCCAGTAGACCTGCTATAAAAATGTTTGGGGGGAAAAAAAGTCTCCACTCCAAATATGACCTAGACAAATGCTATTAAAAATTTCTATAAACAAAAGCGATAAAGTGGAAGACTAAAGAAATTTTCCTGAAAGCTATTGGCATACTGTGTGTATAACCATATCTTATTATTTTCTGTATACTGTAGAATAGTAACTAGAATACCTTTTGCAAATTTCTCCTTTTGACAAATCTACATACAGTGTATATAAAAGCATTGATGAAGGTGAGCTCTGCTATTCTGTAACGTAAGTGCCGTATATTTTCCGTTTGCAGTATTTGCGTTTTTGGGGGTATTCAGTACAGTGTAAAAATAAAGGTATGCTGATACATGGCATCCATATATATGCCAATGGGAGCATGTCCCCCTATCCTAGTGACAGCATAGAAAAAATGGAAGGGTAAAGTAGTCTTCATACACATCATTCTTTAATAAGGAGAATCCAGCATGTAATATCTCCCAACTAAAAAGTATGGGTATTAATGAATATTGTTATTTATTTATTTTTTAAGAACCAAAAAAAAGCCATTAAAATCCATTTTTCCATTGAGCTTAAAGTAACCTTGTAGCTAGTTAATTCTGATACATTTTTACAGGCCAGTTTCTGTAGACATCTTGTTCCCACGTCCAGTAATCATAGGTTAGGAGGATTCTGTTGGCAAAAAGAGCTGTTCAAGCACAACTTTTATGTCCATTGTGAGACAACTGATTACTGCAGGATCCGTTTTTTTAACATTAGTCTACGGAGAACAGATCCGTTACCACATTGCTATTTGACCTCCATTTTTCTTTTTTATTTGCAAAGGATACATTTTTTGCTTACAGGATCCGTTTCAAATAGAAGATAAATAGCAATCGGTTAACAGATCTATTCTTTGATTAACCCCTTCACGACCTATGACGCACATGTGAGCAGTAGGTCCTCTGAAGATGAGAAGCGATCAGTGTGTGCAGCCTCTGACAGGCCAAGTATAATAATGAAAAAAAATTTTTTTTTAAAAAGTATGAAAAGAAAACCAAAACAAAATCTGTAAAAGTTCAACTCACTCGTTTTGAACCATTGAAAATAAAACGTAAAAAAAAAACAAACCACAAAATATACACACATTTGGCATTGCCATGTTCAGAAATGCCCGATCTATCAAAAATATAAAATCAATCAGATTGGTAAAGTATGTAATGGAAAAAAGTCCAAGCCACCAAAATTACGTTTTTTTTTTTTTCTTTGGTCACCACAACATTGCAATAAAATGCAATAACAGGTGAGCAAAACATCATATGTACACAAAAATTGTATCACTAGAAACGTCAGCTCAAGACGCAAAGAATAAGCCGTCACATGGCTCCAGATCCTGGAAAATGAGGACACTACTGGTCACAGAATATGGCGAAAAAGCGTAGTTCTTTTTCTTTAAAAACTTCTGTTTTTTTTTCACCACTTAGATAACAGGAAAAGTATACATGTGTGGTATCTACACACTAGTGTGGCCTGGCCTGCCCTGCTCTCCTGTTTTCCCCCTTACTGGAGCTGACACTCCTCCCGCTTTCAGAGGACATGGCTTGCTGCAGCAGTGCTATCCCTGAACTCGCACCCCCCTCATCTGCCAACTTAGCAAATTTATTGGGGTGTGCCAGATCAGGGCTAGCCTCCCTGGCACCCTTCCCTCTACCCCGCCTTCTAACTGTCACCCAGCTAGCTACCTCCATGTTACCATCCTCCCCCACATCTATCCCATTGAGCAGCTGTTCAGTGAGCAGCAGACTCCTTTCCATATTGTCTATGGATCTCAGTGTTGCCAGTTGTTCATTTAGATCCAGTATCTGGGCTTCCAAATGCACAACATACTCACATCTCACACAGCAGTATGCACTCTCGATTGGCTGTTCAAGGATTTTATACATGTGGCAAGATGTACACTGGATGGCATTGTCAATTATGGAGCTCATTTCCTAATGGGGATTGCACCAGACAGAAATGATAAGTAAAAAGAAATGCAAGTATTAATAAAATGCAACCAGCAATTCAGTAAGTCCTTCCTTCCAAACTCCCTGAATCCAAAGTCACTGAGTCACAAGTCACACACTTACTTCCGTCTGCACTTATGCTCCCGGTCACACTCGGCTCGTGTCACACTCGCTAAGAAAGAAGATTTAAAAAAATTTTTTTCCCTTAGCAGAAAATAAGCCTACAGCTCAGTGTACTTACAAATGTATCAGATTACAGTACAGAGCTGAGCAATGTCAGGATGTAAACTCCTCTTTACAAGCTTCTATTCTGTCATCTGGCTCCACACAGTTCAGTCATGAGCTCTGTTAACCCCTTCCCTGCTGTCACACTGCTCGCTATACCAGCATGCTCTCAGATATTGTGGAAATTACACACAAACAGTGCTGGCATATTCTGGCCATGCCCACACAGCCATAAAATGCAGCTTTTAAAAAAGCATAGAAAAATGTAAGAAAATAAGTTATATGGCACAAAAAAGCATTATCTTAGCTGCTATGTGACCCATCATTAACAACCAGTGCAGTATTGGTTTGTTTTTTGTTTTTTTGTTCAATGAAATTACATTTACACTTTAAGGACTCTCTCTCTCCTGGTTCTCCTCTGACCACTCTTACACTGTATCCTCTTCCTCACTGCTTCCCCTCCGCTTGGGGTTCCTCAGGCTTAAGGCCTAGGATTCCTCCTCTTCTCTCTATACACTGCCCTATTGGACAAACCATCAGTAGATTTTGTTTTCAGTACCATCCCTATGCTGACGACACCCAGTTATACACCTCTTCTCCTGACATCGCCTCCATATTACTACAAAATACCAGTGATTGTCTCTCTGCAGTCTCTAACATCATGTCCTCTCTCTATCTAAAATTGAATCTGTCAAAAACTGAACTTCTTGTTGTGTTTCCTCTATCTCCTAATCTTCCTAATATTGCCATTTCTGTATGTGGTTCTATCATTACTCCTCAGCAGCACGTCCGCTGTCTTGGGGTTATATTTTAGTCCGATCTCTCCTTTACTCCACACATCCAATCACTCACTCACACATGTCACCCTCATCTCAAAAACATCTCTAGAATTTGACCTTATCATTGACTCTGCAGAAACTCTTAAGGCCACGTTACACACACAGATATCTGTTCAGATATTGGTCACAGATCTCTGGTTGCAGTGAAATCATGGACACATTGTTCCATTTTGTGGCTGTGTACAAATGTAATAATGTGTCCATGATTTCACTGCAATTAGAGATCTGTGACCAATATCTGAACAGATATCTGTGTGTGTAAAGTGGCCTTTACAGTTGCTCTTATTCATTCTCGTCTGGAATATTGCAATTTTCTACTTGTCTGTCTCCTCTTAGGCTGGGTTCACATTGCGGCGGCGTCCGGTCCGGGGCTGTCAGGGTGACAGCCGGGACCGGAGTTTTGCTCCATAGGATACTATCGGGCTGCACAGAGCTGGATGGCAATTATCTGCCATCCGGCTGCTATCTTGCCGGATGTATCCTGGAGAAGTGGGGATTTGTCTGCCGACTCCAAAAACTGTGCATGCAACGTTTTTAGAGTCGGCAGACAAATCCCCACTTCTCCAGAATACATCCGGCGAGATAGCAGCCGGATGGCAGATAATTGCCATCCAGCTCTGTGCAGCCCGATAGTATCCTATGGAGCAAAACTCCGGTCTCGGGCTGTCACCCTGACAGCTCCGGACCGGACGCCGCCGCAATGTGAACCCAGCCTTACTAAACTCTTACCTCCCCAATCCATCCTAAATGCAGCAGCCAGGATGATATTTTTCTCCATCTGCTTTATTGAAACTTCTTCCCTGTGCCAGTTATTGCACTGGTTGCCCATCCGCTATGGAGTACAATATAAAATTATCATTTTTCCCGCAAAGCCCTCCACAGTTCTGCATTCTGCATCCCCCGACATCTCCTCCCTCATCTGTCTATCACCCTACGCATGCCGTCCTTTCTTCTTATGACCTAAAGGCCACTTCACACGCTAGGATATAGGTGAACGATATCAGAAGCTATGTCACGTGACCGCGATCCTTCTGACATCGTTAGTGCGTTGTCACACGCAAGGATATCGTTAACGATCCTAAATTTGGCAACGCTCCAGCTATTTTGAGAAGAACGTTTGAACGATGTAAACAGCAGCTGGAATAGGAGAAATATGAAAGACATCGTTCACAAAGGTGTCACACTGAACGATGTTGTTGCTTCCCAGGACGTTAATTGGACGACGAACGATAGATTTGAGGTCCAGATCTCAAATTTTGGATGAACGATCCAACGATTTTACCTTCCTACATCGTTGGTTTACATGCAACGACGCCCAAATGATATAGTTTGAACGATCACAAATCCGTGATGTTTCAACGATATCGTTAACGAGACCCTAGCATGTGAAAGTGGCCTTAAGACTGACATCAACTACAATCCGAACCTCCCACTTCTGTCTGACTTCTCACTAGCTGCACCAGTACTAGAATGCGCTGCTAAGAACAATTCTATTAATTCATAATACCCACAGTGTTAAGCAAGCCCTAAAAATGCATCTCTTTAGACTAGCCGATCACCTCACTTTCTTAACTATTCCCGTTTTGCTCTTGAAATATCTTTTTTCCAAATCTGGTCCCTTGTATTGTCTGTTTACACCCTCTATGCACTTAATAGCCCTTTGTAACTGTACTTGTACAGATCCTGGCTAGTGACTGATACATACATAAGATGCTGGATCGTGTGCATGCACTCTTAAATACCCAATATTTTATTAGTGTTTTGGACAACTTCGCAAATATACCACAGACGTCAAGCAGATTTTTTATTCTGTTTAAGAATTGTTTTTAATGTTGCTAGTCAGGTGTGTGACAGAACCAGTACAGATCACATATACAGCTGCTGCATGGACCACGCACAACAAAGGCTGAAGTCAAAAATCCGGGAAACGCCATTTTGGTGGCCTTCCCTGAAGAAGTGCAGTTGACGTCGAAACGCGTCAGATTAATCCACCTATTAGTTTCACCTTTTAATTTTATTTGGGTTCCTTCAGCACAGGATTGACCATGTTTTGTTTCCCTGGACTTTACTCCTTGTCATTTCCATTCCAAAGACTCCATGTGCACATACCCGTACCAAGTATTTTCTCCACTCCAAACTCCATGTGAAATACATTCAGAAACTCCTATTGGTTTAATTGAGGAAACAAAGTTTTCGTTCATATGCAGTTTTTTCTGACATGGTGTTAAAAACCCCACCTCAGAAAAAAAAGTCACATATTACTTCTTTCAGACAATTTAATTTAATGATTTAGTCCAAAACGGAGGCTGTAAAATTAAAAAAAAAATTGTTTTTAAAAATGACCAAAGACTGACGGACACACTGACGCCTTATAGAGCAAATATGTCCGAGGATGCTTGGTTTATTTTGACGCTCCACACTGCTGTTCCTCAGGAGCTTTTACACTGCAGGGACAGAAAACTTGCACTTCTCATTTGTTTCCTTACCAAATCCATTACACGGTGAATTCTGAGCCGACATAATAAAACTACAGAAGTATAGAAAATGAATCTTCTCTCATCATAATTCTTTGCTGGGCAATTGAGCTGTGAGCAAGAGAAATACAGATATCTAATGGATTGCATTGATTTCAGGGCCGTGGGCCCGAGGTGCTTTTCGATAAGTTTATGGAAGTTATACAGGATTTATGTGCTGAGAAAATGCCCCACTGTAATCATTTATTGATTGGTTATTTTTCCAGAAGTACCAATAATGTGGACGATCTGTTTCAAAGCTGGTAGTTTTTGTGCCGCCACTTAGTGTAGAGACGATATACCAATATATCTAGTCGTAAATTTCTTACATACTGTAACGGGTACAAGATCAGCCGATAATCTGCGGAAGGGAGTGAACTAGGGAAGGAATCAATTATAGCATCACATGAAAGTTGGCATTATCTCCACCTTTGTCACTGTATGCACATTGTGTAGGGTAGTTACATAATCTCATGCCAGCACTTGGTTCAGGCCAGATATTATGTATATTAGCTGGTTCATTTCAGGTAATATAGAATGTATAATGATACTTCAGACACCGACTGCTCCACCCAATGTTGTTCCAGTTACCTGAGATGTCATATTTCACCTCATAGCACCCTATGATAAAAATTTATGACAGTTGACTGTTAAGCCCCCGTTACACTAAGCGAGATCGCTGCTAAGTCACAAATTTGGTGACGCAACAGTGACCTCGCCAGCGATCTCGCTATGTTTCACACTTAGCAGCAACCAGGCTCCTGCTGTGAGATCACTGGTCGTGTCAGTCACCTGGACCATTTTTTGATCGTTGGGATCCCACTGTGCAGCATGCATCAGTGTGTTTGACAGGGACAACGACCAACGACCTCAATACTACAGGTCTGAGAAATAGGCTCCCAACGACCTCCATATCATACTTGTTTGTTTTTGCGTCGCTGGTGAGATCTCTGTTTGACATCTCACCAGTGATCACAACAGCTACGCACCAGCGATCCCTACCAGGTCGTATCGCTGTCGGGATCGCTGATGCGTCGCCAAGTGTGACGGTACCCATGGAAATTCCAATGCAAACAAGAGCTGCTATAGGGATCTGTTCACACTTCCTTTAGCTCTTTTTCGGTTTCATTGCGCTGAAGTACTCCTTGTATGTCAATAGATTTCGTACCTTGAGATTTTACTAAATTTGTAATGGCGCCTATGAGAATGGCCAGTGTGAACAAAGCCTAATATATAACCGAACTACTAGAATCAGACAGCCCACCAATGTGGAAGCCAAAAAGCAAGGTGTATAAGGTCCATGTCTTATGTTGGCTAGCAGCCCAGGAGCCTTCATTGCTTCATAGGATTTGTTCATAGTTTAGTTAGGATTTATTTCACTTACACTTTGTATACATGAAGTGGACGCCTAATAACTAAATATAATATGAGAGTAGCCTTAGTAATACAACCTTATCTCTTGGCCAAAACTCGTCTAAATGGCATCCATATCAACTAAATGACGGTAAGATTGCAGGGTATTTCAGAGCAGGGCTGTGTAGTTGGAGTACAATTTGGTGGAGTCAGAATAAAATGGACCAACTCCTAAAATATATATAATGAATAGGATACAGTAGTTCAATGCAGAATGTGCTGAATTTTATTACATTTTTATTATGTTCCATCTAAATATCTTGGTTAAATCAGTTTTTATTCAACTTAAATATGTGGGTACATATCATCGTACAATACAGAAATAAACATCCGGTATCATGCAAATCAAATAATTTTACCATTCTTCCATTCTACAAGGATTAAAGAGTTCTGTACTCCTCACCATTTCTGGACCTAAATTATAAGATCGTACATACCGTATATAAGCCGACCCCCTACTTTTGCCCCCAAAACCTGGGAAAACCTATTGACTCGTGTATAAGCCGAGGGTGGACCCCAGCATAGGTATACAGCCCCCAGCAGTGTGGTATACAGCAGCCCCAGAGGTATATACAGCAGCCCCAGTGGTAGTATACAGCAGCAGCCCCAGTGGTTAGTATACAGCAGCCCAGAGGTGTATACAGCAGCCCCAGTGGTAGTATACAGCAGCAGCCCCAGTGGTTAGTATACAGCAGCCCAGAGGTGTATACAGCAGCCCCAGTGGTAGTATACAGCAGCCCCAGTGGTAGTATACAGCAGCCCCAGTGGTAGTATACAGCAGCCCCAGTGGTAGTATACAGCAGCCCCAGTGGTAGTATACAGCAGCCCCAGTGGTAGTATACAGCAGCCCCAGTGGTAGTATACAGCAGCCCCAGTGGTAGTATACAGCAGCCCCAGTGGTAGTATACAGCAGCCCCAGTGGTAGTATACAGCAGCCCCAGTGGTAGTATACAGCAGCCCCAGTGGTAGTATACAGCAGCCCCAGAGGTATATACAGCCCCAGTGGTAGTATACAGCAGCCCCAGTGGTGTATACAGCAGCCCTTAGGTAGTATACAGCAGCCCCAGTGGTGTATACAGCACCAGCAGCCCAGGGGTGTATACAGCAGCAGCCCCAAAGCTGTATACAGCAGCAGCCCCAGGGCTGTATACAGGCCCCCCCATCAAGCTCCAGGGCCCCCCCTTGCGCGGCAGCCTGTAAAGTAAAATCATACTTATCAGTGTCCTGTCGCGCTGTCCCACCGCTTGCCGACACACGATCCCTGGCTTCAATCCCCGTCTTCCGGCTTCCTGTGGTCGCGGGCAATGACGTCACATGCGGCATGCAGGTGTCCAGTTCCCGGATCCTCCCGGACCGGGGGTCCCCTTAGGCTCCCATGTTAGGGAGCGCCGGATTGCCCCGGATCCGGGAGACGGCAATTTGGGGAGATTTTTCTCCCCGGACACAAACGTTGCAAGCAACATTTTTTTTGTCCGAGAGAAAAATCTGAATTCTCCTGGATTCTTCCGGAGAGATGGAAACCGGATGGCAGATAGCTGCCATCCGGCCCCATAGGATACTATGGGGTTAAAAACCGGTCCTGGGGCTGTCTGGTTTACACCGGACAGCCCTGGATCGGGCACTGCCATGGTGTGAAGCCACCCTTAAACATGAGCCATGTATGAAGGAGTCGTGGAGTCGGAGGTTTGGCTTACCAACTCCACAGCCCTGTTTTAAGAAGAAGAAAAATGAAATGCTATGTACCACTATTGTTTGCATCACATGTTCCTTGTATATTACTGAAATACCAATAAAAAGGATTTATAAAAGAAGAAGGATTTTTTTTCCCTCAAAATAAACTCCAAACCTTCACATATTTGGCATTCCCAGAACATTGGCAACTTGTGCAAAATGTTTTATTTTTTTATATGCTCATCAGACAAAAACATTTGGTAGAAAAAAAAATATAAAATAATTATTATTCATTATCATAGCGCCATTTGTTCACTGACCCTGTACATGTAAAAAGGGGCATAAGCAGTAGAGTCAAGTACAATAGTTGTGAACAATACAAGGCTCAGGAGGAGAGAGGACCAAGTTTCCCCTGTAGGATAAGTTCATGTCTTGTACTTTTGGTGCAGATTTTTCTGTACATTATCTGCAGTATAATCTGTGCTTCTTGGATGTGCATTTTTACACAAATTTGCCTCGTTTTGTTCTTTTTCCAAAGCAACAGATGAAATCCACAGACTGTACAATCTGCAGCACATGTCAGTTTCCAGGTAGGAATCGGAATAGTTTCAATGTCTGTTTTAGCAGAACATCAAGGCACCGCAGATTTCCTGCACACGAGTCTGCCTGGAGAATCTTATTACGCACCGTGCACTCACCCTTAGGCCAGTTGCGCATGTTGAGTATGTGGTGTTTTTTTACCTTGGTATTTGTAAGGTAAAACCAGCAGTGGAGCAATCGGAGGAAAAGTAGAACATAAACATGTCACCACTTCTGTGATTTTCTACCAACTTCGGGTTTTGGCTTACAAATACTGAGGTAAAAAAAACCTCCCTAAATACTCAATGTCAGCACATGCTTACCATCTTGTAGAGTTCTCAGTAGCATTTTATAAGCCAGATAATGTTTCCAGCAGATATTGCCATAAAGGCTGGAGTCACACAGCTATATAACTCGCATGAGGATAGCCTGAAAATGCCCGGACTGGCTAGCAGCACTCTTGACCGGAGTGTCAACTGCATAGGAATACATGAAGCTGTCACAGGCAGTTCGAGTCATTCGGTTGGGAGACTCCAGCCTAACGTCTATAGTGGCATGTAGCTTAAGACACACCACATACAAAGCTTTATTGTTTGTGGGGAAAACAATTGTACAAAAATAATTTCAGAGGTAGATTGTGATTGTGAATTACTTAGAGAAAGGAATGATAAAGACAGGGGACTATGGTAGCAGTGGTTATAGAGACTTTAAAACTGTTGTTCAGACAGTAAGTTATTCTTTATTTTTATTATTTTTAAAAAACGCTGCTCTACTCACCTGTGCGATTCCCTTCCATCCTGTTCAAACATTGTCCCGGGCCATCGGCGGTCTCTTTTGCCTGGTCCCGTCTATCCACACACAAATTACCTCTGGCCAATCGCTGGCCGCAGAGACCAGGATGTGGAGGCTCGGTCTTGCTTTTGCAGGTTTATATAGCGGTGTATGTTTTTTTTTCTTTTTTTTTTTTTTTTAACTGATCCTGAGCCATTGGTAAATAAAAATATTTACCCATAGACTACCCCTTTATTTGACCATTGAAGCACATCTGCGTATAACACAGTGTGTATATATCTGTGGCATACTGGTTTGCTCAGGGGTCCAATACCTGCAATTTGAGATTTAGTTTCTGCCAAGTAAATATTTGTAAATCCCAATCTATAAGGCAGCTCCTGATACAGCAGCTGTATAGAGGCCGCTGCAGGTGAGCCTGTAATAATCTGTAAGCAGACCCTATTGAGCTGTGCCAAGACTGAAATACTGCAAGTCAAGCTGTGCAGCAATTGTGGCCCTCCCGTCTAGAAATGATGGATTCCTGCAGGGGTGGATTCTGTCTTTTGCGCTGGATTTATTTCTTATCAGCCGTCTGCACAGAGTGGGGAGTATTTCTAAGACCCTCTCATTACATCAATTAACGCCTGTTGTTTCCTTAGCATTGCATTATCCACTTGCACTCCAGGATCAGATGTAATTGAGAGTGATATGCCCTTGTCCCTATCTCTCAAGAGGGCAATTAGCGCAAACATGGATATCCAAGAGGTTGTTTTGTGCCCTGTTGCTGTTTGGATAAACTGTGTACAGATCATCAAAGCTTTACAAAACTTACATTCACAAGGGACTATTTAGATATACGGCGCAGAACTACTTTCCCACTGTTTTACCGTCTACTATTGACCGATGATGTGCTTCTCACATAGGGCTTTGGGGGAGAAAGTTTTGACTGAAGAGCTTACTTGCTGCACTGTACTTCCTCTGGTTTACTGACCTTACTTGATACATTGGCCATGTTTTCATCTTCTACTTCTATAAAGTACAGTGGGTATGGAAAGCATTGAAACCCCTTTAAATTTTTCACTCTGTTTCATTGCAGTCATTTGGTAAATTCAAAAAGATTCATTTTTCCTCATTAATGTACACTCTGCACCCCATCTTGACTAAAAAAACAGAAATGTTTGCTAATTTATTAAAAAAGAAAAACTGAAATATCACATGGTCATAAGTATTCAGGCCCTTTTGCTCAGTATTTAGTAGAAGCACCCTATTGAGCTAGTACAGCCATGAGTCTTCTTGGGAATGATGAGTTTTTCACATCTGGATTTGGGATCCTCTGCCATTCTTCCTTGCAGATCCCCTCCAGTTCTGTCAGGTTGGATGTGAAAGTTGGTGGACAGCCATTTTCAGGTCTCTCCAGACATGCTCAATTGGGTTTAGGTCAGGGCTCTGGTGGGCCAGTCAAGAATGGTCGCAGAGTTGTTCTGAAGCCACTCCTTTGTTATTTTAGCTGTGTGCTTAGGGTCATTGTCTTGTTCGAAGATGAACCTTCAGCCAAGTCTGAGGTCCAGAGCACTCTGGAAGAGGTTTTCATCCAGGATATCTCTGTACTTGGCCACATTCATGTTTTCTTCAATTGCAATCAGTTGTCCTGTCCTTGCAACTGAAAAACACCCCTATAGCATGATGCTGCCACCACATGTTTCACTGTTGGGATTGTATTGGGCAGGTGATGAGCAGTGCCCAGTTTTCTTCACACATCACCACTTTGAATTATCACCAAAAAGTTCTAGCTTCGTTTCCATCAGGCCAGAGAATCTTATTTCTCATAGTCTGGGAGTCCATCATGTGGTGTTGTGTGTTTTTTTTTTCTTCTCTTATTTTCTAAACTCTGTGTGGCTTTCATACGTCTTGCACTGAGGAGAGGCTTCTTTCGGGCCACTCTACGATAAAGGCCTGACCGATGGAGGGATACAGTGATTGTTGACTTTGTGGAACTTTTCCCCATCTCCCTACTGCATCTCTGGGGCTCAGCCACAGTGATCTTGGAGTGGTTCTTTACCTTTCTCACTATGGCTCTTCTCCGATGATTGCTCAGTTTGGCTGGACGGCCAGGTCTAGGAACACTTCTGATGGTCCCAAACTTCTTCCATTAAAGGATTATGGAGGTCACTGTGCTCTGTAAATTTTGATCAGTCATCTTCTACTTCATAATCTACTACCTATAAGCCATATAATATTGTCCTTGGTGTCGGGGTTGATGGTAGATCATTTATTTGTACTGAATTCTTTATCTCTAGTGATAGTTGTTGATGTACAGGATCTGTCTGTTGGATTTTGATCAACCATAGTAAAATGTTTCTAAAGAATATTCTGTGCCTTCTGGACAAATTGAGATTCTGCTTTGGCTTATAGTTATTGACTTTTAGGATTCTCTCTAAAAAGACAATTTGCACATTTAATTTCCCAAAGGAGCATTGCAAGATGTTTGCCTCTTCATTCTGGGTATGCAAAACTGGAATGTCACACTCTACAAGGGAAACCTTTACCCCCTAGATTTCAAAGAAGAGTTAGCATGAAGAGGAGGAAACAAAAAGTAAGGGCGCCTTTCACACTGGCGTTTGGAACGCAGCGCACCGAACACAGCCAAACGCTTGCGCACATGCGTTCGGTGGTTTGCGCTCTGATGCGCACAATTTTTGCGCCCTCCTGACGCCGCATGTTGCATTTTTTTGTGCTGTCACGGGCAGTTGTTTTATCTGCAAGCAGCACAAAAAATGCATTGAAGTCAATGGATCCGCAGTGTCCTACAGCATGACAGCGCAGGAGAACGCTGCGATCTCATTGAAATCTCTCCCAGTGTCGACGCGGGAGCTTTGAAGACACAGCTGATCTGACAGCTGTTTAAATCTCCCGTGCTGACACCGAATAGGTGATGTCAGCGCAAGAGATTTGAAGCAGCGATCAGCTGTTTCTGATCTCCTGCACCGATATCACCTTATTCGGTGTCTGCGCCAGAGATTTAAACAGCTGTCAGATCAGCTGTGTCTTCAAAGCTCCCGCGTCGACACCGGCGGGAGATCAGCTGTGGCCGGGAGGAGGAGATCTCTGCCGCTGATCTCCTCCTCCTGGCCGCCCCCAAGACAGCTGATTGCTGGCGGGGTGCATACTAATGTGAATGCATTCGGAGATTCTCCGCTGCGTTTACATTAATATGGCTGCGTTTGCACTGCGTTTGCGTCTGCATAGCCATGTGCATGCAGACACAAACGCCAGTGTGAAACCACCCTAATGCAGTCATCAGTCGGATCCTACAAGCTCTGCCTCTGCTGTGTTACACAAAGCTGGAGAAGTGTCAATTTAGATAAGTTGGGTCATGGAGAAGCCAGCTGGGACACAACTATATGAATTGCAAGAGCAATTGATATTTGCACGAGGGAACATGTCCCTGGTTCAGGCAGCATGAATAAGGCTAATGGCCCAGTCACACATAACATATCATTAGCGAGATCACTGTAACTGTGACGTTACAACAATCTCTCCAGCGATGTTGCTATGTGTGACACTTAGCAGCGATCAGGCCCCTGCTGTGAGGTTGCTGATCGCTGCAAAGTGCTCTGGGTCATTTTTTGATCGTTTGTTTCCCGCTGGTCATCACGCATCTCTGCATGTGACAGCGAGAAACCAGCGATCAGTGACCACACTGGTGGGTAACCATGATACCCGGTGTTTATCATAGTTACCAGCGTCCTCCCTGCTTACAGGCAGTGCTAAGCAGGAGAACGCTGACATCGCCTTCAGTGATGTGGAAGGTGGGAGCATGGCCCTGATCGCTGGGGAGATCTGCCTGTTTGACAGCTCCCCACGACCAGGTAACGACGCTCCAGCGATCCTGGCAGGTCGTTATCACTGGAGCGGTCGTTATGTGTGACAAGGCCTTAAGTCCACATGTCCAGTGATCATTCATTTTTTTAACATTGGAGTCTATAGAACACAGACATGTTAAGACTGCTATTTATCTTCTATTTGAAATTGATACAATAAGCAAAAAACTGATTGCTAAATAGAAATCCGTTTTCCTCCTTGGACTCTTTTGTTTAAAAAAAAAAAAAAAAAACAGATCGGCTGAAATCGGTTATTTAAAAAAACAAAAAAAATTGTGCCTGCACAACGTTTTTGCCAAAAGATCTCTGCAGGATCCATTATTAGGCCCCTTTCACATCAGGGTTTTTTCCAAATTGCAGCAGATCCGGCAGATTTACCACATCTGCCGCCTGACGGCCGCACTTGCGGCACACTTGTGGCAAACCCCATGCATGGTCTATGGGGCTTGTGGTCGGGTGCAGCAAGTGTGGATCTGCTGGATGCGGCAGATCCGGTGCTTGGTCAGCGAAAAAAAACATTGCTGACCGCGTTTTTTTTCTTCTGGCCATAACTGCTGGATCTGCCGCATCCGGCAGAACCGCTGATGTGAAAGGGGCCTTACCGATTATTACTGGACTTTTTTTTTCAAAAATCTTTATTAACATCTTATGAAAGAATTACAACATAGGAGTGTTACAATATCAGTTCCAAGCATGTAAAAATACAAAAAGGGTCTACAAAGTATTAAGACAATATCCATATAATGTACTGTACGCCAAGTGCTTCTCCAAGGCGCAAAATACATTGGAAAAGAAAAAAAAAATTATATAATCCAATATGTCTTTGTTGGTAAATAAAACTATTCTCCCATGGGGCTTGGATATATTGTAGATTGGTAGCGAAACAATTAGAACAACGAACAAACAAGTCTTTGTAAGTTGTTCTAGGAGATACTGAATAAGGTTATCCAATATCAATCGTTTTCAAGATGAAATACAAAGAGTAGAACAAAAGAAAGGAAAGAAACAGAAGGAGGAAGAAAGTAGGGAAAGCGACAGGGTAGGGAGGAAGGGGGTGGGACCACGACCATTACTGGACTTTTGAACTAGGTCTAAAGTGACGGGATCCTTTTTAAGTACACCTTCATAAAGGGAAGAACAGTTGTCACTACCATGCATGCAGATTAGTACCCAGCCCTGCAGAGTTGGAGGCAGTTTTGGGTGTAGTCATTAGAAGTCTTATTGAAAATTAAAACTAATAAATATTATTGAGACACCTGTGAATTGGGCCAAGCCAGAGGGGCGAGGTCTAGTATTACCCATGCCGGTCTAGTTTTACCCATGCCGATTCTCTTGTTTGTACTATATACATATCATTAGGACAGCCTGTAGGAATTAAAGGGACTCTGTCAGTACTGTTTCATTTACTTAACTAGTTTATATAGCTCCATTGATTCCACCATTCTTTCCTTATCAGAGAACACAAAGGAAACCCAACAAACAGGGGAAAACCTACAAACTCCTTTTGGATGTTGTCCTTGGTGGGATTTGAACGCGGGACCCCACCATTACAAGGCTACAGTGCACTGAACCACCAATTTGTCTCCTGCATTCATTGTATGCTACAAGTCCTAATAAAGCATTAAAGCTATCCGGGAGCATGATAGAAATGATTTGGGTTTTGGCTTATTTCTTGATATTTACTGTAATGCATAATCTTTGTAATAACACTGCATGACACTATTAATGTTCATTTTTCCTTATTCACCATTTCTTGGTAATTGTGTAAGAAAACTTCACCCCCATCTTTGTTATATTCCCCTAGGACACTCGACCCAACATGTCAAGACCTCTAATCACCAGATCACCTGCCTCACCTCTGAACAACCAAGGCATCCCTACTCCCGCACAACTCACAAAGTCCAATGCGCCAGTTCACATTGATGTGGGTGGACACATGTACACAAGCAGTTTGGCAACTTTAACAAAGTACCCAGAGTCTAGGTAAGTCTTAAAAACACATTTGGAGATCTTTGCCAAAAAGAACCAGTTTTCCCATGTTCAGCATTGTGATCCACCTCTGTACTGAATGACAGGCACAGTCTAGGCGTGAAGCCGGTGACTCCTGGCACTTTCTGAAATCTGGTATTTATTTAGCCTGTCCTTATTTTATAGCGCTGTTACCAAGAAGCTCTGGCACCTACATGATATTGCACAATGAAGTGTTCTGGGATCTATTCAACCGCTCTCCACCCTGGGCAACATTCTGGGTGTGTATACTGCTCCGAGGCAAATATGCCAGCTTCTCGGATGCATTCCCAGAATTTCCAATAACGAGCTTTTCCTGGAACTCCAGTGCTCATTGTTCAGGATCTGCACTGGTTTTGCATCATATTGTCTAGCAGGAAAATCGCTGGCATGGATCTCAATTTGGTTTCGTTCTGTTCTGTCTTGAAGCTATTTTCATAGATCTTATGAAGATTTGTAAAAAAAAATAAATAAATACTCTATGTAGATATATTCTGCTGATGGGTAAATTGTAATATTTTCTGTGCTCTTTGCAGAAAGCTTATCCACATTCATTCCTTGTGGTTGCTTTTTTTCTTAAGCACTGGTTATAGAGGCATTCATACATATTCAACAGGGTTTAGAAATATTAAGAGCGCTTTTTTTATATGCAAAATGCTCTTTCATTGAAGGCCATTTTCACAACTTAAGTAAACGTGGGATATTTATAAGCACATTTATTGTTTGCAGGCTCCAGGAGCAGCACTTCTGTATTAAATCCTCCTATTGAGCAGCCGCTTGGTATTAGTTACAGTAGAGTTTAGAGGAAACCTGTGAATAGTCAGGGGCTATTGTTTGGGGGGGACAACTAGAGGTTTACACATATATTGTTATGAGAAATGCTGTCATTTATACAGAAGCAGAAGTCTGTGACATATCCCTTTTTATTGTGGTGTATCAGTACAGAAGCATGGCCTGATATAGGCTTTCATGTTGCATAATCAGGACATCAGCCCCTGTGATAACAATGATATCTGCATCTGTGTCCTCTTTCTTTGCATATAGCCTGAATTTGATAATTTATTTAATGATTTGTATAGTTTTTTAATTATTTTACCTATTACCTGTCACATGTTGACTGCTTTTTCAGTCAATGTGAAATGCTGCTGTGATTAAATCAGAGTTAATTTCATTTTGGCAAACTCAGTGTTAATGTGCAGATGCTGCTGTATTGCTGTGCGCGGCCTGCATGTGTAGGTGGGTAGGGGGGTGTCAGATCACTTGGTTATCTACTCCCCCAGCCTTTAAGTAGTTCCACTTCCTTCCAACAGGTGTCACTGATAGTTTAATCTCTAAATGGACCTAGAATGGTGAACATTTGCGGGTTTTATGCTGGTTTTTGCTGCGGTTACATTCCCTCTAGGAGTTGATGTGTTTTCCCAGTCTGTGGATAGAGGTAGGGGCTCATCAGGAACATAGGGCAAGGGTGGTGACCCAGACCTCCTCACCTTCAGAGGTACCTTTTTGGGAGCAGAGTATCCTAGGGACCCCAGTCAATGGGTCAGACTAGCTCCCCTGATTGCCTTTAGCCCATCTTACCATCCTGATTCCTGATTCCCTACTGCTGTTCCATCCCTCAAAACTACCTTCCATGTAGTGATAATCCCTATATCTAAGTGGCAGAAGAATCCAATGCATCACATCAGTCGCTTTAAAGGTGTGTGTACATGACATCTATTAGATGTCACTGTACCCACCACATTTTGCTAGAGGAAGACTCTTTTAAGTCGTTTTTTTTTTTTGCTTTAATATCATGTATATAATAATGAGCGACTCCTTGAAGCCACTCGAAGAGTGATCAGATCACTTCTTTCAACCACTGTGCAGTTTTCAAAGCCTAAAGCGGTTAAGACTAGCAAAAAGCAAACAAACTGGAAATATGAACAGTATGTTATTTGGACATTACAAAGCCTATGTTCATTTATTTTAGCATTTCTTTTTAAACATTTTTCCAGTAGGATTTGGGCCAGACCCTCCTGAAAAATGTTTTGTATGCGCATTAGCAAAAGGGGGGCCTATCATACCAAACTTCCAAACAGTTGCTTGGTTCTTCCTTGGATTGGCCAGCTAGTTCACCTTTTAGTCTACTTGTTTTACATCTGTTTCCACCCTCCACTTCATTGACTGACAGCTCTGCCATTACAGGAGTGAATATAGAAAAAAAGTGTGAGGTGGGAAGCGGGGCTGTGGAGTCGGTAAGTCAAACATCCGACTCCTTCATACATGGCTCATGTATAAGTGCCAAATTTATTTTAGTACAATGGTGACATCAGGCTTTAGTTATTATGATACAATAATCAAGATATTTAGATAGAACATAAAAATAATGAATAATAATATTCAGCACATTCTGCATTGAACTACTTACCCAATTTATTATATATTTTAGGAGTTGGAGTCAGTCCATTTTCTACCGACTGGGCACTGTCTCCAACTCCACATCTGCGACTCCACAGCCCTAGTGGAAAGCTGCACTGGACTCCTTGACCTCTCCATGGGTGCAGCGACAGGACTCCATTTAAAGATGTTAGAAATAATTTCGATTTAACCAAAATTACACTTGGCACCTGTGTGTGGGGAGGCTGGCGAGATAATCCTGCTGTGAAGAAGCACTTGGTCGACAGATATTTTTGTGTATGGCCAGTGTTACTTTCGTAAGCGGCACAATCCCGAGACATACTGACCTTCTCTGGCTCCGTATTTTTTTCTTGTTCAGAGAACCTGTATTTTACTGTACATTAGTTTTGCCTCTTACTTTATGCAGGTATTTTTTCTATCTGAACTCTGCACTCTTGACCTGGCTTTTTATACACCCTCTTGTCCTTCTGTAGAAGATATATGTATGCACATACAATGCTTCTATGGCCATTCGGAAAGCATCCAGTCCTGTTTTAAAAGCTGTTATAATGTCTGCCATTACTATCGCTTGTGGTCGGCATTCCACAGTCTGATTGCTCTAACTGTAAAGAACCCTTTCCTATTTAGCTGCCGGAATCCCGTTTCTTCCACCCGCAGTTGACGCCCCCTGGTCTTTTGTATTGTCTTTAGAAGGAATAAGTCATGTGTCATTCCTTTGTATTGACCATACATGTATTTTATACATGTATTTCATATATATATATAAATGAGATCTCCTCTGAGACGTCTTTTTTTCTAAGTTAAACAAGCCCAATTCTTCCAACCTCTCATCATACTGGAGGCGTTCGAACCCTTGTATAATCTAGTTGCCCGCCTTTGAACTGACTTAACTTCTGAATATCCTTTTTAAAATGTGGAGCCTAAATCTGGATCCCATATTCTAGATGTGGCCTTACAAGTGATACATATGAGGGTAATAGTACATTCTTTTTTTTATGTACCCAAAAATGTTGCTTGCTTTTGCAGTTGCTGCTTGACACTGTGTATGTCTGCTCAGCTTACTTGTAACCAGAATACCCAAATCCTTCTATTCTGTAGTTCCAAATATATTTCCATTTAATGTATATTTAGCAATAGGATTACGCCAGCCAGAGTGCATTACTCTACGTTTATCAACGTTAAACCTCATTTACCAAGTGTTTGCCTATTTTGACATCTCATCTAAATTGTTTTGTAATGGCGAACTTGTAATGGTGAACTATCAAATTAGTTTATAAACTACATAGTTTAGGGTCATCAGCAAAGGCTCACACTTTAAGGCCCTGTTACACGCTGCAATATCGTTGTAACATCACCGGTTTTGTGACGTTGCAGCGACCTCGTAGCGATGTTGCTGCATGTGACATGTATTAACAACTAGCGATCAGATCGCTAATCGTTGGTAAATGGCCAAGACCATTTTTTGATCGTTGGTCTCCCACTGGGTGGCCAGCATTGGCATGTGTGACAGCTGGAGACCAACGATCAATGACCTCCCAGTGTCGCACAGTACACGCTGGTAGGCTGGTAACCAGGGTAAACATTGGGTAACTAAGCGCTGTACTTAGTTACCTGATGTTTACCCTGGTTACCAGCGTTCTCGCTGGTAGCTGATCACTGGTGAGTCTACCTGTGTGACAGCTCACCAGCGATCAGAAAGCGATGTCCCAGCGATCCCGATCTTTGGTGGGATCGTGTATCTGGGCCATTACTCTTAATCCTATCAACTAGGCAATTCTTAAAGAAATTAAAAGGAATTGGTCCGAGCACGCACACTTGCGGCACCGCACTACTGGCTGTATCCCATTTAGGAAATATAGCATTTATGACAACTCTTCATTTTTGGTCTTCGCCAATTCTTTACCCATGTCCCCATAGATCCCCCTAGTCCCTTTTTCTGGAACTTCAGGATAAAGTTGCCGTGTGGGAACATTGTCAAATGCCTTCGCAGAACCCACATAAATCCTATCAGCTGCATTGCCAACATCCAGATTTGCACTTGCCTCATTCAGCATGTTGATTAGACACAATGTATCATTCATGAATCCATAAAGGGTTGTTCGATCTTATTATTCTCTGCAATATATTTTTAAAAAAATCATCTCTTTGCGCACAACAGATGTAAGATTTACCGGATGGTATTTGCCTGGATTCACCTTCTTACTGTTGTTAAATATTGGTACCACATTATCTATCCTCCAATCCTAAGGCACCAATCCTGTTACAAGAGAGTTTAAGGCTACGTTCACACATTGCACATTTTTCAGCCTTTTTTACAAGCGCTTTTCAAAAATGCGCAAAGTGAATGTGAAATTCACTTTGTCGTACAGACACTGCATAATTTTATGCAGCGCTTTTATGTGAAAAAGCGCCGGCGTAAAAAGAATTGACATGTCCATTCTTTACCCAGCAACGCCGACGCTTTTTCCCATAGGGGCCGGTGCTGCTGGATGTGATGTCCCATGTGTGACCGCCCCCATTTGATTTTGCAGTGTATTAATATACTTTGCGAAATCTAAATTAAAGAAAGTCAGCCTCTCCGCCGGCTTGTTTGTGCTATCCGGAGTCAGGCACCGATCTGACAGGACCTTGCGTGATGTCATGGGTGCTGATTAGCCGATAGCGGTCATGTGATATGCGCGTCAAATATCACATGACTGCAAGCGGCCAATCAGAGCCCATGACGTCATGCCAGGTCTTGTCATATTGGTACATGGCCTTCCCTCGCGAAATCAAATGGGGGCGGTCACACGTCACAGAGCGGAGGAGGAATCAGGATTCGTCCTCCCCTCCGTGACATCACTTCTTCCCGGGCCGTAAAAAAGTGTGCTGTCTGAAAAGCACTGTTTCTTTTTTTGCATTTTTTTGCGCAGGTGCAAAACGCTGGTAAAGGTGCCCGCGCAAAAAATGCAAAAAGAATAGCTGTGTGTGAACATAGCCTACGAATATGAGATACAGTGGTCTGTCAACTACTGAGCTCAATTCCCTCAACATCCATGAATAAATGTCATCTAGCCCAAGGGATTTTTAATTTGTTCAGAAGCAGATGTACATCATCTTGTGTTAACATTAGGTATGTCAGGTGATGAACTTAAGGTACCGTCACACGCGGCAATTTTGCTAGGAATTTCACTGGCAATTTGCTGGTTGCAGTGAAATCATGGACACATTGTTCCATTTGTACACAGCAACAAAATAGAACAATGTGTCCATGATTTCACTACAACCAGCAAATTGCCAGTGAAATTGCTAGCAAAATTGCCGCGTGTGACTTGTACCTTTTTAAGGTACCGTCACACAGGGAGATATCGCCGGCGATGTTGCCGGCGTTCGCGGGAGCGCGCATCCCTGGCAACATCGCCAGGGAGATGTCACACGGAGCAACTTGCCGGCGATTTCGTCAGCTAGTTGCCGAGGCTATCGTTCGCTGGGATTGCCGCACCCAGCGAGCGGTAATCCGCAATGTTGGAGATAGGCGGAATCGCCCGCAACATTGCATGATCGCCTGACCAACATCGCCAGGTTTCCCAACATTGTTGGGAAACCTGGCGATGTTACTCAGGCCATTTTTCGCCTGATTATCGCCCTGTCACACGAGGCAACTCTCCGGCAATGTCACCGCAACCTGGCCACGCCCCTCAGTTGCCGGCAACATCGCCGGCGATATCTCCCTGTGTGACGGTACCTTTAGAGTTTTGTCTTGCTGGATAATCCCTAGAACAGTATGTTCATTGTTAAATATTGATTAAAAGTGCCTGTTTAACATCTCAGCCTTTTCTTTGTTCTCTAAAAATTATTTGTTACTATCGTCTTCTAATACTTTTTAGCATTATTATATTTATAAGTAGTTTGGGGATTTATTTTAATGTTACTGTCAGTTTTGTTTTTCAGAAGCTTTTTATTTCTTTTTTTTACATTTTTTAATACTCCTAAAATGCTAATTCTATATTCATAGAAAAAGGAAAAAAAGGAGACACAGAGGCGCAATAGTGTCGTATCAATGTGGCACAGAACTAACCACATGGGTCACAAAGAGGTACACTAACCTGATCTAGTTGTGTGCACCCACAACTAGTTTTAATGGCATGCAGCTGAAAGCTGCTGCAGGACCTCCACCGCCACGTTGCACGTGTAAGAATATCCACAGATACAGGGAAGATGTAAGATGGTCCGCGCTGCTTAAAATAATCAGCCAGATGTCTTGAAATAGAAACCCCCTTCTTTATTTCCACCTACGCGTTTCAGTACCACTCCGGGCACCGTCCTCAGGGCCCTGATGACTGTGCCCGGAGTGGTACTGAAACGCGTAGGTGGAAATAAAGGGGGTTTCTGTTTCAAGACATCTGACTGATTATTTTAAGCAGCGCGGACCATCTTACATCTTCCCTGTATCTGTGGAAATTCTATATTCAGGCCTTCAAGGTTTTGAATGCCCTTTGTTTTGGTCTTTTACTTTGTACTGTCTTATTTATGCATAATGGTTTCTTTTTATTCCTGGACATTTTATTAGGTATAAGCTTTCTATAGGATTCTAGTAATACATCTTTAAATATACCCCATTTATGTTTGTATCCCCAATTACCAGGACATAATCCCAGTCTACAACACTAAATTCTTCCTTTAATTGTTAAAATCGGTTTCCCTAAAGTTCCAGGTATTTACCCTTTCACTTTGAAATACCCTATTGAATATTACATTGAAACTTTCCAAATGCTCCCGAACCTATTGATCTGGAATTGTACCTGGCTGATAGGATCAGATCCAGCAAATTATCTCCTCTGGTTGGTTCATCCACTAGCAGAGAAGTCATTGTCTTGAGTAGTAGATAAGAACTTGCAGCTTGTAGCACAAGAAGAAGATTCTGTGTCCCATTGAATGTCTGGATAGTTAAAGTCCCCCATTATAAGGACCCTATTATTATTTGCTGCCTATTTAATTTGTTGCAGCATTTCATCCTCTACCTGTTCAGCTTTATTAGAAGGCTTATTGCAAACTCCAAGTAGTAGATTTCCATTATTGCTATCCGCATGTGTATTTACCCATAGTGAATCTACATTTTCGCACTCCTCCCAATGTCATCATTGAGCACAAGTACGAAGTTAGATTTAACAATAATACACACCCTCTACCTTCTTTGTCTTTCCTGTCCTTTCTGAATGGGGTGTAACCCTCCAAATTTGTCAACTAGTCACGGCTCTCATCAAGCCAGGTTTCCATAATGGCGACCACATCAAAATCTATAATCTATTCATTCATTTTGTTTGCAATACTTCTTGCATCTGGCCGCAGACATGTAATACTATTAGAACATTTATTATTCATACTCACCTTCCTACTTTTCTTTCACGTAACAGCCCCCTTGTAAGGCGTCTTTGATCTCGACTGCTTCACTTTCTCTGTCTATCCCATTTTTTGCACAACTACCCTCCCTCCCCAAAGATCCTACTTTAAAAGCTCTTCTATCCATCTACCCTTTTTTATTCTCCCCATCACAGTTGCACCCTCCCTATTACGGTGCAGCCCGTCCAAACTGTAGAACCTGTAGCCGATAAAGAAGTCTGCCCAGTTCTCCATGATCCCAAACTCTTCCTTCTTACACCACCTAAGCCAATTATTTAACCCCCTAAGCACTGGTAGTATTTCTGAAAACCTTTCCTTGGAAATCCTGGACTTGGAATCCTAATTCCCTGTAATTTTTCCTAAGGACCTTCCACCTTCCTTTTACTTTGTCCTGCTACCGATGCGTACCATGACGGCTGGGATTTCCCCAGACCCCACCCCCAGCAGCAATCTGCCAATTTGCCAAACCTCGGCAGCGGATGACCCTGTCTGTTTGTCTAATTATAATAGAGTTCCCTACCACCACCATCGGTCTGGCCTTTGCTGCACTCCTGTTTCCCTCCTTCCTACAGCAGTCATTTTCTGGTTGATAATTACAATGTCCTGCTGTAGTGATCCTTGTCATGGGTCTGCAGATAGGTTGTGCCAGATCAGGACTAGGCTCTCTGGCACTTTTTCCACTACGCCTTCTTCTTCTGTTACCCATCTATCTATCTCTGGAGCCTGACCTTCCTGATCCCACATCACTGGTTCTTTCAGTGTCACTCAATGAGCTCTAAACTCCTCTCCAGCTGTAGCTAATAAAAAAAAAAAAAAAATTGGTAAAGCCGAATCTGCAGACTACATCCTGACTGCTGATGGCTCATTGATTTTTTTTTTTCTCCTGCTTTGAGCGCCAGGGGTGGACATGGATGCCCTACAGTTTAGATAACAAATGAAAACCTTTCCTGTCTTGGAGCAACAGAAATAGTCAATGCAAATATAAAAAATGATGCTTTCTAGTGTGTCTGTCCCACGGAGCCGTCCATCTTTCCATCATGAGAAGTGATGGGCAGTCAGGGCCTCTCTGTTGACACGGATGATATAGTGTTGAAGTCGCACAGTTAATCTGCAAGGGGTTGACACTGAAATATATGTACATTGCAGAATCAACCCTTATTTGTGACATCTACATTAACCCTTTGTTTTCTTAAAATTCTCTTTTATGAGGCCTAGTTATTTTCAATTAAATCTGGTAAAGGCATTTTCTGTGTTCACGGCCTCATGTTTTAATTCTGGCTACGAAATATCTCCTTTGTCAGTCAGCTGTCTTATGTGGTCTTTCGTCTGTCTCACTGATTGTAATCCAAGTCACATAAAACATTATACACTGTATTATAGGATTATCATTTAGATGACGGAAGACATTACAATGTCTGCCCCCTAATAGAAGGCTAAGTACGGTGAAGGTGAATATGGTGTGCGATATCTGTAATTAATAGCTATGAGCAGTAATGATTGTGATCCTAATAGTTTGTTAGCTGCTTTCTCTCTCTGTGAAGCCCGGCTGTCTACGTGCAGTGACAATGCCTATAATGCCTTGCTAATTGTAAGCCACATGTCAAGAAAGATATCCGTTAAGGCTTTACTGCTTCTTGTAGTAAGTGAGTCTGACCGTCTATTTAGAGACCTGCACCTTCAGTTACACACTGTCATAGTAAATGTCAGCTCTACTGCAGTGCCTTGTGGCAGGCCGAAGACTCAAGTCCCATGTCTGGCCCCCAGAGTGGCTGTGTCAGACGTCTTCAGGGGAGGCACAATCTTTGCAGATGGGAATTAGAAATGTGTCCTGTACTTACCAATCTTCTTCCTTGAGGATAGTGACCCAAAGAGCGTCAGCCCTCGGAGACAGAGGGACTTGCTGTTCTCCATGGACTTATTCATACCCTTAGAAGAACTCCTTTTTTTTTTTTTAAATGAAGTTACCGTACTTCACTGCTGGCTTGACAGTCTTAAGATAACTGTGAGGCATAAACATGCTGATGGCAGCTGAGCTCTCAGCTCTTACTGCACAAGTAAGGGGATGTTTACTGCCCTGCAAATGACATTTTAGGGTTCTTTCTGATGAGCGAGCTACATTAAATGAAATTATAAAGAGAGCGGTTTTAGAAATGCTTGTTTCTCCATTATTGGCCTGTCTAAACTGGCCACCAAAACATTTGTTTGTTGGGTGCAATGATTTTTAGGCAGGCTTAAAACTCATCGATTACCCAGGCACATTGTTCTGTGCAAACACGAAATGTGCTGCTGAGAACAGTGATATTCCAAGTGCAACCATCGACTTTTATTATTGAACGTTCTGTGCACCTAGAAAAGCGGCCTGTCTGAACAGGCTATTAAACAAAAGCGGTTGGCCAGTGTCAACGCACCCTCAGACGTGTAATAGAATAACAAAGACGTAAGTCCTAAGCGGGCAGGCTGGGAAGTAGACGGGTTAGTACAGCTGATTTGTACTGTGATTCTGCGGGCACCATCTGCATGGAATTTGTATATTCTTTTCATCTTCTTGTTCATTTCCTTTAACCGTTCAAACACATTGAGGCAGTAGGTAAATTAACTTTCCAGAGTTGGCCCTTCATCACCTGTGCCAGGTGCGGGGATACTTGATCATAGGCTCTGCTGTGATAATGGCTTAATGGGTGAAAACATTGTTAATTGCTTGTATGGTTAATGCATACCAGGCTGATCTTAGCTACTACTGTATTATGGTCAGAATTTTTTGCAAGTAAATGTAAGACTCGCTGGTGCGAGCACAGGGGAATGGACCCACGGGGCCGTAGTACTGGTCTCAGCCTGTAGGGTTATAACTAAGAGACTACCTCTTCACCATAGCCTCTGATGGTAAAGTTAAGTTAATGCTGGGAGGTAGTTGCTAGTCCCACCTTCTCAGTTGCTTGCCCCTACACTTCTGTGTGGTCCCCAACCATATATACAGAAAAATGTCCAACTATATAGGAGCAGGTACACGCAGAACGGCGTTGCGGGGCACATGTGGCCCCAGAGCTTCAGGTTTTGCACCCATGCTGTGTAAACCATGCTTTGATTTATTGCCCACTGTGTATTTTTGGAGGTTTTTGCTCCTACCAGTGAGAATAGTCATGAACATTAAGAAACTGATAAATGAGCTCTAGTATATAGTTTGCTCTACTTTATACATGCTCCCTCTGCATCTGCCCTACATATTGGATATTCCCTCTACATGTCGTTCCTCACACCTTTAGATTCCCCTGTAAGAGGAGCAATATGGAGAATAATTAGCTAAGTGCAATATAATTTTTTGGATTGTGCTGTGTTTTGTGGGGGGTGGGTTGGAAGAAAACAATTAATTCTTATTCTGTATGACCTGTGTCTGCCTGAAGCCCTGCTGCATACACACATCTGTGGTCTCCTTCGGTCACTGCTACCTTGCATGACAGCAACTTAAAACAATGTCATGTTCTTTGCATCATCCTAATTCACATGGTTGTATTTTTGATCCGACTGTGATCTGACAAAACATCAGATCACACACCCACCAATGTTATCCTATGGGGCTACACACAAGTCTATCCACAGTAAAAAACACTACATACCCGAGTTTCCTCTGTATATCAGATTGGAATGGATAATGCAAGTCAAAGGGTCCATTAGAGCCACGTCACACTAGGTGACGTCGCCGGAGATGTTGGCGGCGACGGGCGGGAGCGCGCACGTTTTTGGTGCCCCGCCAGCGTTGCCGCCCCCGTTTACATGGGGCAACACCTCCGGCAACGCACAGGCAATCTTGACAGGCGGTATCGCCGCTGGGGTGTCTCAAAAGCCCAGCGGCCGCGCAGTACAATGCGTTTACATGGGGAGATGTGTACACATCGCTCCAGATTGGCCGCCTGGTTTCACAGTGCTGCTGTGAAACCAGGCGACCAGTCAAATGCGTCGCCCTCGCCTAGTTACATTGGGCGACCCATTGGCGACGTCGGCGGTGATAGGCCACGCCCCTGCGTCACCTAAAAAATCGCCGCCGACGTCGCCAGGTGTAGCGTGGCCCTCAGAAAAATCTGACCACACTTGGATGACATTCGGGTGTGGTCCAATTTTCACAGACTGATCATATGAAGAATAGCCATTTTTTTTTTTTGTCTATATTCTCCACATTCAAGAAAATTGTATGACACTCTGATCAGTGTGTGATTAGCATGATTGATCCGACCTTCACAGAGGACTAAAACGGTAGCCTAAAATGGTCAGAGAGCTAAAATGACCTCCCCCTTTTTCGCTTTCACTATAAGGCTATGTGCACACGTTAACTATCGAGTTGCAGAAATTTCTACACCAAATGTGAATCTCATGTCAAAAAAAAAATGTGCGTTTCTTTTGTGCATTTTCGGTGTGTGTGTTTTTATGCATTTTTTTTTTAAACCATTTTTCATGCGTTCCAGGGTGAAAAATGCTGCAAGAATTGTCATGCTGCAGACTTATTTCTGCACCAAATCTGCAAGGGAAAAAAAGCAACATGTGCACAAAATGTCAGGATTCTCTGTAACTTTTCTGGAATAAGGCTATGCAGGCAGACTTGTGACAAAACTGCACTGAAAAAGGCATCAAAACCGCAGTGTGCACAGGCACTAACATGCTAAATACAACACTTGAGGTGTGTTGTTTAAACTCATAATGTTCCTAATCAATGAATACTCCGGCATATTAGATTTATTCAGATGATCGGCTCTAGCCGCATCGTCTACTAAAAAATCCAATATCTGACAAATTGTTCATCTGTATTGGGCGGCCGTCACACTCATCAATATCGTGAGCGATATTGTTAGCGATCACGTGGACGCGCGATCGCTAACGATATCGCTCACATCGCTGGTGAGCTGTCACACAGACAGACTCACCAGCGAGATCTCTGGTAACTATGGTACACATCGGGTTACTAGGCGCTGCGCGGCGCTTAGTAACCCGACGTTTACCATAGATACCATCTCCCAGCATAGGCTCTGCCGCTGGGAGATCGTTCATCGTGGTGTCACACACCACGATGATGCAGATTGATCAAGCGATTATCGCTTGATCTGAGTTCCGGCTCACCAATCTGCGATGTAACGATCAAGCGATTTTACATTGTAAAATCGCTTGATTGCACACAGCGACGCACAAACGATATCGCTTAAGCGATCAAAAATCAGATCGCTTAAACGATATCGTTCGCAATATTGAACCGTGTGACGGCCGCCTTGGGGTAATATCTATGACCTCCATACAAAGGAATGCTGGGGTAACACAGCTCTGAAGGCCTAGATTCCGCAGACACAGAAAAATATCAACATATACTGTATATAGTAGAATTAAAAAAAAAACTCCTGTGAAATAAGTTTGCCACCCCTATTTCTGATCTTTATTTGTTTTCAGCACATTGCTCATCCACGTGTACATAGTTTTTCATATCCTGCTCATGTTTTAGCTTTATTGGGGCGGCAATGTCTTCCACCTGTTTAATGAAAGGACTGTAACCTTGAATGTTTTGTCCATCTCCCATTCCATTGGGCATGAGATATATAATAGAGCATGTTGCGCTATCTGTAATATGTCGGGGTTTGGAAGCTATTGTAACTTTGTTAGGATACTCTTACTATAAAGGTGATCAGCATTGCCTGCGTTCTGGACTCAGCATCATTTCTCTTCTAGATATTCTAGTGTCAAATTGAAGCCAGAAGTTTTTTTATTTTATTTTCTGGCAGCACATTTTTTTTTTTCCCAGGACGACCCCTTAAGTTTCTGGTTTTGTGTCTCCATGTTATTAATTGGTAAGATCTGGATATAAACACCAGTATGTAATACCTTTTAAATTGTAAGATTATGCAGTTGAAACCCTGTCGGATACATTGCACATATGTGTAATCCCACCTTCCTTGCAAATCTTTATTTAAGGATTTTTTAATGTCTTTTTCATATGTCCTTATCTACTAATCTGCCTGAATACAATTCTAATGACACCTCGCACTATAATCTCACACAATTGGCGTGTGATAGGTGTGTTTTTTTCGAGAGGCGTGTTGTGCCCTGCAAGCTGAAAACAAATTGACAAGTGACTTGTGGGTGTAAGCGGAGCCGGAGTGAGGAGCAGGCAGTGTGCAGCAGGGTGTCCTTACATGACTCCTGCATTCTGCACAGGCAGCGGCACAGCCGAGTGCTTCTGAGGTGATGTCACGTGGCCACACATATAATTACCAAACCTTTCGTAATCCTACAGTAAACAGTGGACAAATCTGAGGACTATTACATTCTCAGCAGTAGAAAACCCCATGAATCACAAGTGGAAAATAATGCATGGGCAGTACACAATCCTCCTAAACTGGGCGTACAAATCCACAGGACTAACCACCCATGCTACAGTTCACATAATAACCCTTCATTTGGCAGGAGTTCAGTAATTTCATGGTAAAAAAGCATCTATGATGTTATTTCCTGCTGTGGGGAGAAGACTCTTTGGGTTCTTGCTTTTGGTAAACTGTATATATTAGAAAACATGAACCATCCAAGCAAGTCTCAATGCAGCGATGCCCCAGGAGCCAAAGGAGCAATGTTCATTGTTTAGTTTTTTTCTTTTCTGACATATAACTCTTTGTGACTCCTTTTATCATTTTCTGGTGACCAGTGTGCAAACCATGTCCTATGAGGAATTGTTACAGGATTTGGGAATGTTTAGCTTGCAAAAAAAAAAAAAAAGCCATCAAGGTGACTTATTAGCACTCTACAAATATCCTAAGGGCTGTCACACTGTAGAGGGATCAGCTTTATTCTCATTTGCACAAGAAAAGACTAGAAGCAATGGGATGAAACTGAATGGGAGGAGACACAGGTTAGATAGTAGAAAAAATGTTTTGACAGTGAGGGTGATCAGCAAGTGAACAGGCTGCCACGAGAGGTGGTGAGTTCTCCTTCAGTGGAAGTTTACAGAGGCTGGACAGACATCTGTCTGGGATGATTTAGTGAATTCTGCTTTGAACAAGGAGTTGGACCAGATGGCTTAAGGTGCCGTTACACGTTTCAATGTTGAAACAATCTCACGAATGATCTTGGGGGCGCGCAGTCGTTAGGACATCGTTCTGACATCGTTGGTGAGATGTCACACGTGTAGATATCGTGGACGACGCACCAACAATGTAGTGAATGGCCTTTTAGGGCGAGTGCCCACGATCAGGAGATGCTGCGTTCTGGACACAGTGTTCTCTGCAGGAAAGCACGCTGTCGGTGCCCCGATCACTACTCTGTCTGGACGCAGTGTATTTTCACTGTGTTCTCCTGCTCCGTACAATCGTGTCTCCGCAATCATAACTTGCATTTCAGTTTACGTTACGGGAAAAAGCAGCACAGTGAGGATGGGACTTCTATAAAATGATCCACTGTGCTTGTAACTGTACAACGCAGCGAAAATACCCTGCGTCCAAAACTCTGCTAATCCTGATCGTGGGCACACAGCCTCACTCTCCATATTGTACACTCACATTGAGGATTTGGAAGTTGCTTGTTTATCAGCTGTAAGCTTTCTTATGTAAGCCGTCATTCAATACTAAAACTAATCAAAAACGTAAATGTTCTTTTTGCTGTAGATGGAGTTTTGTCTGGACCAGACTGGTTTTTAGGGAGTGGATACTACTGGGAAACAGGGAGAGGTTTAGTAGATTTTGCTTACTTTATAACATAACAGCGCTTTTATTTCCTTTTGTTGATCATTCACAACCATAATCTTGCATGTGTTATCGACAAGATGAGCTTTTCCTCTCCAGACCCAGACAAACCTGTCATTTTTGGGAAATACAACATTATGAATGGCATAAGACTATGTGCAGTACCAGACACAGCCCATAGACAGAGGGGCACTATTTATATTTAATTTTCACAACACATTTGACATGTAAAGGACTGTGGATTCAGCACGGTTTCTGGGTGAAGTGTGTCCAAAATGTAATAAAAAAAAAAAACTGCCTGCCATCCTTCAGTTGCGGCTTTCTGTATGTGGGCGGAGAGCTGACCTGAAAATCATTAACTTCCATTGAAGTTCAGTTAATCTGGGGGTTGCTCCCCCAAATTTACAAAGATTTGCTCATCTCTACTTGAGACTAGCACCTGGTCCAGTGCTGCTGATCACTGTGTCAATAGAGCCCTAGCTCAGGTCCATTTTTAACATGAAGAAAGGAAAGGGGGAAGAGCAGATAAAAAGGGGGAGGCGATACAGGCCACGTACCCACACACTGCCTCTCCGGCCACGTACGATCATCATATATTACAACGATGCCTGCAAAGGGGTTGTCAACCTTGCTTGCAGTTTGAGAGTCCCAAAACAAAGATCACCTGTCCCAAGCATTGGAAAAACTGATCATAAGAAGCTTTTTCTGTTACCAGTAACTCGTTTTATACACTTTATTTAAATTCTCTATAAACGTCCGTTTTAAAGGGAATCATGGACAACTTCCAATGTTGAGGCAAAGATCTGCAATCATAAAATATCTTAAGTCCTTTTGTTGGCATGTTTAAAGATTCTGGCATTAAATTATTAATAGGACCACCCGCTGGAGTTCTGTGCATGCAAACTCCAGGGATTTCAATAAATAACACATACAAGTTGTACTGAATTTTTTTCCCACAAATCCCTAAACACAACCAGAATGATCTATTACCGTACATTGAATTTTCAATGTCAGACCTGGGCAAAGTGCAGCCCTTTGGCTGTTCCTGTGCGCCAAGGAATCAGGACAGCTAACGTGCTGGAAGCAATGGCATTCTACACTTTGTGGCTGCCCTTCTCGTAGCATCTGAGTTTCATTGGCATTTGCATCCTCAGGATACAGATACAATGATGGAACAGGGAGCAGTCAGCTCTCTCCTCCACTATTGAGTCTGGCTATCTGAGAGTGCAGGAGCAATGATGTCACTAAAGCGTAAATATTGTACGTTTCAGTACACAGCGCGGAGCAGCGCGGCCCAGGAACAGGGATAAGTGAGTAGTTTTAGTTTTTCATATATTGCCAGTACTTGGAGAAAGTGTGGGACATTTTTGATCGAGTTCCAAGGGCTGAACAACAGCTGAGCCGCATGATTTATAAATCCAATAATATGGTATACATTAGATGCTACTGAATATATGTCACAGTAAGCTCTATGTATTGGCAGTAGCAAATTAGTCAATATACTTAATTCTGCTCAATATTAATTGAGTCAAACTGAAATAAAAATAATTCCTAATAGTAATAATTCAGTGTGGGCTGTTGGTTTGGTCTTCTGTCATGTGGCATGTTCAGAGAAATAATTTCCTCCCCGTTGTACTATGCATTCTGTCTAATAAAAACGAATTCTTTGCAGCCACCTGAGCGCTGCCACCTAGTGGTCACACTATGTTTCTACAAACCGTAGAAGCATCTATACAAGTACTTGTAGACAGACTATTGTGGTATTGGCATTTATTGACGATCATAAAATTAATAATTGACAGATGAAGGTTGCACAATATGATGAGAAAGCAGGTTTGGAGACACATGGCTTCCAGAGAACCACAGAAGGGTCACAATTGTAGCTTTGTACCAGCATAGGATCATATCTGTTCTGTGAACATTGCTTTACACAGGAATCTGTTGTGGTGTCGCCGAATAGTCACTAGTGTCTGATCTCTATATAATGAATTGAATTATCTTTCTGCAGAATTGGAAGACTGTTTGATGGGACGGAGCCCATTGTTCTGGACAGTTTAAAGCAACATTACTTTATCGACAGAGATGGCCAAATGTTTCGTTACATATTGAACTTCCTGCGCACATCAAAGCTTCTCATCTCTGATGATTTCAAAGTGAGTATTGCTGTATATATCCTACACGTATTCACACTACACTTTCACATTTCAGTGGAGAAGTGTACTGTGTGTCCAAAAGAATACACCCAAATCTCAGATACTTGTGCCCGATGGTAGCATCAAACCATACATAGTGCACCCATATAGGATTACTGGTGTATCAACGTGACTTCACCATATCAGAGTCATCCAGAAAGCAGAAACTATAATTTTTCTAAAGTTTTATGTGATTGGTATAATCCTCTGTTGTTCCATACGATATTAACCCTTAAATAGCAGCAGATAAAACTGCCCACCAAATCAGGTGGAAAAAACATTGACATCTACTTAAATCCCTGGGTGAAGAAGTAACCCTATAACATTTATGCACAATACAATCAAAGAAAGATTATCAACATATTACAATTAATTAACATGGAGGGTCATCAAATCTTCCTCCAACTTTATATTTACATCTAGTTACATCTGGTTACACTTGGGTCTTTTTGCTACAAAGATTTGTCTAGTGCTATTAAAGGCAACTTTTTATTTAAAGTAATTCTATTTAAATGGGTGGTCCGATGTAGATCCACAAATCTGAAGTCACTGTAATACATCATACGCACTGTGTGCTGTGAGATTCACCGCCATCAGAGCTGGGAACGGTAGTCACCTGGCTGCGAGTGTGCAATTTGCATACTCAGAATTTGACTAGATGGACATGGACTCAATGTAAATTTTGGGCAAAGCCGCTCTCATCTAGTCGTAAAGTGACCAGGGGTATTTATATTGCACATTCGCAGCCGTGTGATCGCTGGCTCGGCTCTGACCGTGGTAAATCATCACAGTGCGCCAATATGAGGGTTCAAAAGTCTACAGACTTGTGGATTTAAACTGGAAAATCTCTTTAGTGAGAACCTGTCAGCAAGTTTATAATATATTGAAATACAGTTTTGTGAAAGTGTTCGCCCCTTCCTAATTTGCTATTTCTTCTGCATGTTTGTCACATTTAAAATGTTTCAGATGACCAAACAAATTGAAATATTAGACAAAGATAACACAAGTAAACACAAAAAGCTGTTTATAAATGAAGATCTTTATTATTATTATTAATGGAAAAAGAAATCCAAATCTACAGGGCTCTGTGTGAAAACGTGATTGTCCTCTAAACCTAATAACTAGTTGGGCCACCCTCAAAGAGGACCTGTCATCCCCCCCCTGTTGCTATGCTAACTGAATGCAGTGTATTTGCTGCATTCAGGGAAGGGGTCCCCCCATGTCTCTAGCCCCCCTGTAAGTTGTAAAAAAATAACGTTATAAAGTTTATAGATCCAGAAGGACTTGCCCAGTAATGAGTCCTCACTTTTGTATGGTGTCCTCCACGCCTCCAGCCCTCTCTGGTCCACCTCCAGCCCTCTGTTGTTCAGCCTCCAGTATGTGTCATCGCTGAAGGCTGGAGGTGGCACAAAGAGGGCTGAAGGCGGGGAGGACACCAGCAACAGCGATGACTAATTACTGAGTAAGTCCCTCCGGACTCCTTATCTGTACACTTTTTATAAAGTTTTTTTAACAGCTTACAGGGGGGGTAGAAACATGGGGGACCCCTTCCCTAAATGCATAGACACGCTGCATTCAGTTTGCATAGCATCAGGGGAGTGACAGGTCCCCTTTAAAAGCAACAACTGCAATGCAATCTTGCATTTGCAATAACTGGCAATGAGTCTTTTACAGTGCTCTGGAGGAATTTTAGCTCACTAATATTTGCAGAATTGTTGTAATTCACCCACATTGGAGGGTTTCCGAGCATGAACCGCCTTTTTAGGGTTATGCCACAGAATTTATAAAGATTAAGGGCAGGAATTTGATTAGGCCATGCCAAAGTCTTAATTTTGTTTTTCTTAAGCCTTGAAGAGGTGGACTTGTTGGTGTATTTTGGATCATTGTCCTGCTGCTTAACCCAAGTGAGTTCCAGCTTGAGGTCACATGGCCGGACACTCTCCTTCATGATTTTTTTTTGTCGACAGCAGGATTCATGCTTCTATTTACCACAGCAAGTCTTCCAGGTCTTGAAGCAGCAAAACCGCGCCAGACCATCACACTGCTACCACCATATTTTACTGTCTGATGTTCCTGACTCGCCCCAGGGCCGTGGGGTACCCAGTCCCGAGCGTTGATTCACGCGGAATGTCACTGGGGCGTGTGCCCAGTCCCGTGCCTGGTGTCGCTGAAAAGAGTAAATAAAAATGATAGAGTTTGTGACGCCACTTACACTGTCGGCATGGTTACCGGTGCTGTGAATCAGACCTTCGGGGTGATGTTTGGGCAGAAAGATAGTTACGCTCCCCGGGGCAGTTGTGGTGCATGGGGATTGCAGGACAGTCTATGGAGGGAGCAGGATATAGGGCCGCAATAACAGTCACACACAGGGTTGATGTTTCCGTACCTTTTACTGATGATTCAGGTATAGTCCAGTGTACAGGCTCTTATGGCATGGGTCAGGGTGGTTTGGTAACAGTTCAGGATCTCCACACGGGCAAGTTATGAGGCCTCCCTGCTGCGATGTGTGTGTGTTTTGGTCCCAGGCTGCCTGAAGCTAGGCCCTGACCCTCTCTTGCTTTCCTCACTTGTATGGCAGGCGCTGAGAGCTCTGTTGCAGGGCACCGCTGTATCCTGTCCGGTTCCTGGCTGGTCCTCAAGCGCAGCTGTGGCCAGGAGATCTGGATTTTCCATGGCCTCCATCTTTACTGCTGGGCTAACAGGTCCCTTGCAGTCTCGGACTACAGTGTCCTTTTTCAGGCACGATTACTCCTGGAGGGAACCGGAATGGCTTCACTCCCCCTGCTACTGCCACTCCTTTACTCTTTGCCTCCAACCCCCACTCTAGGGTCACTCACGCAGGTTAGTAGTGCTCACTGGTACGGGCGTAGCACAGCTCCGTCACCAGGATGTCTTCAGTCCTCCCTCGAACTACATTCCCTAACTCCGCCTCCAGGGCTGAATTTATAGGGGACCTCACCTGAACTCTGCTTGTAGAGCTCCCTCTTCAGGTCTGGAGTGGAAGGTGTTGTGTGCGGGCTTACCTGATGTGGAGATCCTTCTTTGTCCCAGGTGTATCTGTGGCAACCGAACCCTGGGGTGCCACATTCCTTTACTGAAATTCTGTGTTACTTCTACACCAGATGTAATGGGACAAACGCCTCCCAAAAAGTTAAACTTTTTTCTCATCAGTCCAGAGTATTCTTCCTTGGAGCTCAAGAGGTTTTCTGACAAAACAGAGACAAGCCTTTATATTCTTGTTGCTCAGCAGTGATTTTCGTCTTTGAACTCTGCCATTTTTGCCAAGTCTCTTTCTTACGGTGGAGACATGAATTACTGAGGCAGGTGAGACCTGCAGATTTTGTATGTTTTTGTGGGGTCTTTTGTGACCTCTTGAATGAGTCGTCACTGTGCTCTTGGGATAATTTTGGTTGGCCGGCCGGCCATTCCTGGGAAGGTTCTCCACTGTTCCATATTTTTGGCATATGTGGATAATTGCTCTCACTATGGTTTGCTAGATCCCACAGTTTTAGAAATGGCTTTATAACTTTTTCCAGACTGATAGATCTCAATTGCTTTTTTCTCCATTTGCTCCTGAATTTCTTTGGATTGCAGCATAATGTCTAGCTTTTGAGGCTCTTTTGATCTACTTCACTGTCAGTCAAGAAATCACTTAAAAATGGGACGTGCCTAAGAACAGGTGTGGCATTAATCAGGCCTGGGTGCGGCTAGGAAAATTGAACTCAGCTTGTCAAAAATGTAGTAAACCACAGATAATTTGTTTTAAGAAGACTATCACTTTTTCACACAGGGCCCTTTAGGTTTAGATTTATTTTTCCCTTAATAATAAAGACCTTAATTTATAAACTGCATCTTGTGTTTACTTGTGTTACCTTCGCCTGATATTTAAATTTGTTTGGTGATCTGAAACATTTGTGGAACAAACAAACAAAAGAATGAGATATCAGGAAGGGAGCAAAAACGTTTTCATACCACTGTACATAAATATAATAAGATTATTAAGTTTGTATGACTTAAATTGTGCTTGTCCCTGGTGATCACCATTCGGTAACACCAAGCACTTACATGTGTGGTTTTGTTTTTAAGTGTTTGCCGCTTTTGCCTTCACTGTTAAGGTTATAGTTTAGGTCTTTTTTTCTTGGGTTTAAATCCACCTTAGCTAATTACTCATAAGATATTTAGCTTGTAGGCCATATGAAAATCAGGCTGAAAGTGCATTGAGGGCGGGTGAATGTACTTTGCTTCTTTCAAGTGAATTGACATGCCCACAATGCACTTATGGCCTGGCCTGAATTTATTGATTTTATGCTAATGCTGATCTGTCACATATTCTAGCTACCGAATTTTTCAGATTATAAGACGCACTTTTTTCCCAAAAAAGTTTGGGGGAAAGTGGGAGTCTTCTAGTCTGAGTATACAAACTGTGGGGCTGTGCTGGTGGGGAGCCATGGATCTGGAGTGACTGGAGGAGGCTGCAGTAGGAAGAATGGGGGACATATATTACCTGGAAGGGGCCCAGGAACATTACCCCCATATGTGTCAGCAGCAGATTCCCCTTCCCCCTCACAACAATGCATTATAACCACTTTTTTTTATTTTCCTTGTTTTCCTTCTCTAAAACCGGAATATGTCTTATGGTCCGATGCGTCTTGTAGTCCAAAAAATACGGTATATATGATCAGTGCTTCATATGACAATTCATTTTAAACTGTGTTCACCTTTGAACGTTATATGTGCTGGCCATGAAGACAGACACTACCCCAATCATTGGGTTCATTCATGAAATTCTCAGCGTTGCCCTTGTTCTGTCGAGCAGTGATTGATTTTGTTTGTAATTCCTGTGTATGTTGGACTCTTTCAGGATTACACACTACTGTATGAGGAGGCCAAGTACTTTCAGCTTCAGCCCATGCTTCTTGAACTGGAGAGGTGGAAGCAGGACAGGGAGGCTGGGCGCTTTTCCAGGCCCTGTGAGTGCTTAGTTGTCAGAGTTGCCCCAGATCTCGGTGAAAGGATTACCTTGAGCGGAGACAAATCTCTAATAGAGGAAGTTTTTCCAGAAATTGGGGATGTAATGTGTAATTCAGTTAATGCGGGCTGGAACCACGACTCCACACATGTTATTAGATTTCCGCTCAATGGATACTGTCACCTCAACTCCGTTCAGGTAAAGAAATATGTGGAAAATTTATTTAATCTCTTTATGCTAATATAGTTTGTCTATTCAGGGATAAGATATGCAGTGTACAATACTTGCTGAACTACTCCTGACCAACACATTACACTCAGCATAACTTTATACATATGTATTTTGTAGATCTCCAGCTTTTGTACCATTTGTTGCTTCTAGGGGGTCTAAAATGATGAAGAAGAGAAACTTTTCAATAAACCTCAAATTCTGTTTTCAGTTATTACTACATAGCTCTTCCGCATACCCAGGTATTTCCATAGTAACCGATAACCAATAAATGAGGTGTAATCTGATCCTGCAGTTTTTCTTTATTTGCCCCCTACTTTTCTCTAACATGTGCGAAGTAGGTTACAGGAATTAAGGGACAGGCGGAAAGGGGATTGACCCCAAAAGACCTAACTGTACAAGGTTTTCTTGTAGTCTAGTTTTTGAAGACTTACCTTATTAGATGCATTATTACGGTAAAGTGGTTGCAAAAAGTAGACTTTTGACTGGTCATCTTACAAATGTTCATTGCTGTGAAAGCTATATCACATACATCTAATGTGTTTAAACACTGTAACACAGATTTATAGTAAACTGCAAGAGGCTGGAGTTTTAGGGTATGTGCACACTGGCCGGGTTAGGGTCGGTTTAGCTGTGTAAACCGCCGGTCGGTTTACATAAATTTCATGTAAATTTATGTTAATCCAAACCGGCGTTTGGATTAACATTAAAACCTATGTAAACCGACACCCGGTGTCCACACACCGGCGGTTTACACATGTTCATCCGTTGCTAACCCGCTGGGTTCCCAGCGGGTTAGCAACGAATGAGCGTGTTCTATAAACCGGCCGGTTCTGCAGCGGCTGCAAGCAGAATCATGTACTGCTTCCAGCCGCCGCAACACCGCCGGCGCTAACCCGCTGTGCACCCGCCCGTCACCCGCCGCACATACCCGCCAGGATGCCGGTGGACGGCTCCGGAGCTTCCTGGCGGGTCCGCCCAGCCGCCGCTGACACAAACCCCCCACCAGTGTGCACCTAGCCTTAGGCTGCACATAGGCCGAACTGCAGGCCCCATACGTGACCTCATGCTTAGCTCATGTTCACACATGGTGTTTTTGCAGCATATTGTACACAGTGTATTTGGTGTGTAAAATATTCAGTGTTATACAGTACCCGCATAATCAATGAGATGTTTGAAATCTCCAACACATGCTGCTTTTTTATGCACATATTTTGAGCGCTGCAGCAGGTCTTGTGTACTTCCAGCACTTTTCACCCATTAGCATAATTGAATACTTAAATCGCACATACTCTATGCAGTGGTTTTCTTGCCGCCAATATGATTTTTGGTGCAAAAATGTAACATGTACACATACCCTTACTCTTTTTGATCAAATGGAAAGCACAACTTCCTCTTCCCCATAGTAATTTTATCAGACTGTGGTATTTGAAAATGTTTTATGACTTACATTAAAGGGTGTTTGAACATAAGGAAAGTATTGAAAAGAGACTCCTGGTTAGGAGCACATAACAAAACTCATCGGGACATCCCGATTTAGTCTTGGGTGCCCCTTAATCAGTACTGGATTGAAATACAATATACTATATCATCTTGGTAATGACACAAAGCATCAGCCCCCAAAGATTTTGGTGGATTGCAGATTCTGAATGCCATGTGTAATGGTAACTAAACCTGCTTTTACTCCTCAGAGAGGTTTTCCCAAGATAGTAAACTGCTCTATCACGTAAATGGGGGAATAACTCTTTGATCTCTGAGGGTCTAAACGCTAGACTCTTTACTGATCCCAAGAACAGAGCGCTGTCTCAATAGAGTGGAGGTCTAACACGTACACAGGTGCTCTATTCCTACACTACCATTGCCAAACAAAGCGATTTTCAGTGCCAAGCTTTTTCTTGTGTGTATATATAGACAATGAATGAAAGCACAAGAGAACATGCTTGACCTCCACTCCTTTCATTTGAGGCACTATGTAAGGTACCAATCCCAGCATTGTTTGGCACCCAGTGCTCGATGCCCCCAGCAAGTTATAATTTAAGACCACCTCACCCATACACACCACACGAATGCCAGCCAAACCAGTCAATATTGACATGTTATTGGGACCCAGGTAACTGATGGTTAGGAGAGTTAAGAACTCGGCATGTCATGTTTTGTACTTACTATTCTATTTGTTCTAACTTAGATAAGCAGCTGCCAGACAGGTCAGCCAGTGGCTCTCTCATAGTGAAAACAGGAGTGCTTGGCTTAACACACTCTCCCGTGCATGGAAGGGATGGCTGTAGGCTGAACGATTGGCCAAAGCATCAGTCAGCCAACAGTCATCTCAACTGCATACTGCTTTGGGAAAACGTGATTTTCCACTTTGGCCGCTAAGAGTTACGTATTGCAGTTTCACAATTGCTCCTCTTTACTCGTCATTTACTAAAACATTGCCTTTTCCTTTTCTAGGTTCTGGAGAGGTTACAGCAGCGCGGCTTTGAAATTGTGGGATCATGCGGAGGAGGAGTTGACTCTTCTCAGTTCAGTGAATATGTACTGAGACGAGAACTGAAAAGGACATCTCGCGCACCCTCTGTCATACGAATAAAGCAGGAGCCATTAGACTGAACAGACACTTTTCTTATGCAAAATCGGACAACTTCTTTGCAGTTGGGACACAGTTCCCATAATGGACACAGAGATAAAGACATTTCCGTCACCTCAAAAAAGACATTAAACGCTGTTAAACAGCGGCATCAGGAAAACACGTCAGGATGGCAACTGCAGGATATACAATAATAAACGCTAAAAATATGAAAGGGTACTGTAATACTACACCTTCTCCCCATTCGAGACAATACATGTGAAAATATTCCATAAACTGATATCTGTTATGTTCTGTTCATCATTTACAGACAATGAAAATAAGCCTTCAGAGATGTGGGGTACAGAAAACACATAGAGGCCACTTCGTAATCAGCGGTTGGGGTGTCCCACAAATTGTTATATTTGGGTTATTTATGAAAAACAGGAGATTATTTATAAAGCTAATAAAGTATAGGTGTTCCCAGAGCAAGTAATAGACTAGTATTTTCAGACTTGTTTTAGTGCTGATTGGGGGCCACAGACAACACTACTGTTGAGGTATTTGCTACAGACTATAGGCTGCCAGATGATACAAATCTACATAGCACATTAAGTCATTTTGTACATTGATTCTGCCCACCACTTTTAGTTTATTAGGAAAACTTTTATGATCTGTATCTGATCTTTATTTATGATGGGTTTATAAAAACTCTTTTTCTAAAGAAAAAAAAAGTTCTGTTTGGTTAACCACTGAGCTTTGGCTTCTGAGAAACGCATGCCCTCACTAAAAGTTGGAGCCAAATTAGTTAAGGGTGTTCATATAGACCAAACTCAGTCTACCCCAGTTGGCATTACAAGGAACATTGAATAAAAGCTTTTACTACTTTGATCATTCTCTGACTATTAAAATTAGCCCAGTGTTACTGTTTTGCTCACGCACTTAGGTGGAAGATGAATCGACATTGGTATCTTCATCCTAGGCAAGATGCATTCCCTACCTGCATGTTGGCGGTAACTGTTGCCTTTTTTTCCTTTTCTGAATAGTTTTTAGGCAAGTGATAACTTGCCAAAGGTGCATTTGGTATGTTTAAACAATTTTTCACATTATCCTCTCTCTTTCTATTGAGATATAATGTAAGTATGGGCACTGCAGCAGTTGGAGTACACCTGTTACCTACATGTGGTGAAGACAGCCATTTCTTTGCATGGTGAAAACCAAGAATCTTGTAACTGCTGACTTCATTGTGACACCTTCTACAGCGTGCAGTCACTAAGACGATATATTTTCTACAACTATTGAAATAACTGACCATAGTTATACACAGACCATTAATGATAACATTGATTTGAAGTGAATAGACTTCATCAGAAAAAAAAAAATTCGGACGTATTTTTCAGACTATAAGACACACCCAGATTTTAGAGGAGGAAAATAAAAAATTAAGCAAACAATCTGGTTATAATGCACTGTTATGGAGGGGAGTCTGATGCAGACACCGTTATGGGGATTATGTGCCCTATCCTGGTACATAATCTCCATCCTGGATGTGGCCACCCCCCCCCCCCCCCATCCTAGCACACACACAAAAATAATAAAAAAATTTAACTTCCCTCAACGACTTCCCCCTGTGTCACTCCCTGCTTGAAGCCCTTCGTGTCCTGAGTCCTACTGTGTCCCTGTGACCGGCGCAGCTCAGTGAAGTCATCGCTGCGCACCCCAATTATATGATTGGATGCGGGGGACACAGAGGACTCAGGTTGCGAAGGGCTGCAAGCAAGGAGCGATGCAGTGGAGCACCAGAGAAGTACGGTAAGTTATATTGTTTATTATTTTCTCGCGTGCGGCAGCATGGGGGGCCACATACAGTGATGAGAGGACAGTATACTTAGTCTAATTTAATATGCTCTGCTCACACCCACCTCTCGGCGCCGGCTTAAGCACTGAGGTGATGGACAGGGGGATTCAGTGAATATTATATTAGACCAATAAGCGGGCCCATGTGATCATAAATCACAGGCTGCCTCTGCAGCCTGCTCCCCTCAGCACAGCCCAATAGTCTGTATATTTGGGCTATAAGATGCACCCCCCACTTTCCCCCAAAATGTTTGGGGGGAAAAGTGTGTCTTATGGTCCAAAAAATATAGTATATTCAACAGTTTCATGGAACCCGGAATGTAAGAGGATGTTACCAAACAAAAACCTGACTTGCCTAACATTAAAGGGGTTCTACAGAACTAAAAACTTGATGGCCTATCTGTATTATAGGCCTTCAAAATCAAATTTGTAATAGTCTGACGTTGCAATCTTAATGATCAGCTATAGTGTTCAGTTAGCTGGATAGTGAATTGTAATTCTGAAAGCATGGAGCTGTGCCTGATAATGGAGATTTGGCATTCACTGAAATGCTCACTGGTATTAAAGGGGTTGTTCATTACCTATGTAACCCTTTATAAAATACTATATTCCCCCAAAGTAAGATAGAAATACCCTATAGTCCACATCCTGCATGTGATTTATTTGCAAGGTCTACTGAGATTCTCATGACATTGACATGCCATGTGAGCCCTGCAGCTAATGTTATGCAACCTTGGGAGACCCGGCGTCGACATTACTGGGACGGTGCCATTACGGGAGTTGAGTATAGGGAATTTTTATTTTACTTTGGAGAATACAGTATTTAAGAAGGGGTTCCAACCTCATTTAACAGTCAGCTGATGGCTATCAATTTTGAAGTTCCAAACAACCCTTTAAAGCATGGGTCCCCAACCTGTGGCTCGCAGGTCCATTATGTGTTGGCTCTCTGATGTTCTTCCAGTTTGGTATACTGCCTATGTGTATTTTCTTTGACTGTCATTATACCAGTAATGGGAGCTCTGGGTGTCAGTATGGTGAGTGGGGTGGGAACTGAATGTGGCAACCATTTTTCTACTTAACCAAGTAGTGCTGCTTGGAACTACAGTCCATCTATAAAGAAATATTCTTGTGCATCTAATGCATTTTCTTTAGGAAAACCATGAGAGTTCCTGAGATAGGAAAAGGATAGCCACAAACAGTCGTACAAGTACAGCGCTGTATGGTAGGGGGTTTGAAGCTTCCGCACCAGGTTGTTGCATCTGCTGCTCATGGTTAGTCTCTAAACAAAACTTGCCTGTCTTCCTTTTTTGCCAGCCTACATCCAAGGACTATGAAATAAGCTGTAGTCCGGAACGTACATATCTGTGAGGAAATGTTTGATTTTTTTTTTTTTTTTTTAACAAAAGTCCTTGCATATTTGTGTAGGAAGGAGCTGGTAGTGAGGGACTGCCCTACTGCCAAGAGCATTGGAAGAAGGGAGAGAGTGCGTTCTTTAACCTTCCTAGCGTTATTCCCGAGCCTGACTCGGGGTTAACATTCACTACCAGAAGCGTTAACCCCGAGTCAGGCTCGGGCTTACCCGCGTTCGCGGCAGATGCGGTGAGAAAACCGCATCTGCGCACTTGCGCCGCACTTGCGGCGCGGTTGCGGTAATCTGCATAGTAAAGGGAACCAACCACCTCGGATGACCCTCATGCACTGTTAATATGTGCCCCTGCAGCCTAGTAAACCATTAGCAGCACTTTTTTTGTGTGAAAAGTGCTGCAGTAGAAGTGAGATAATGATTTTAGAAACTTACATGCCTGCGTACTTGAGGGCGTCTCCCTGTGTGTGCTGGCACTTGTGGGCTGTGCTCATCATGTCTGCTCTCCCCCTCCCTTATGCACGCCCCCTCTCAGCCTGCTATAGTGATGTGAGGCTAATTGCGTCATAAAGGGGCGGGGCTACCGGGATGCCGCGATTTAGCCCCGCCCCTTTATGACGCAATCAGCCTCACATCACTATAGCAGGCTGAGAGGGGGCTGCATAAGGGAGGGGAGAGCAGACATGATGAGCACAGCCCACAAGTGCCAGCACACACAGGGAGACGCCCTCAAGTACGCAGGCATGTAAGTTTCTAAAATCATTATCTCACTTCTACTGCAGCCACTTTTCACACAAAAAAAGTGCTGCAAATGGTTTACTAGGCTGCAGGGGCACATATTAACAGTGCATGAGGGTCATCCGAGGTGGTTGGTTCCCTTTACTATGCAGATTACCGCAAGTGCGGCGCAAGTGCGGCAGCTATGCGGCAAGTGCGGCAGATGCGGTTTTTTTACCGCATCTGCCGCGAACGCGGGTAGCCCGCTTTTAGCAAAAAATTCAAGACCTAAACAGACCGCCAGGGAGGTTAAGAGAAATGCCCACTAAGGTCAAAGCTTGCAGCTTCAAATGAAAAATACTTGTACACATCTTAAGTAATTTTTTTTCTTTCTTGACAAGTTGTAGTACTGTATATCTCCCTTTACCTTCTGTTGACAGGTAATTTCACACACACATGAAGTTGAAACATTTTTTGCAATGTGGAGACAATTTAAAAACCAGAGCCAATGTTTTCAGTATAAAAATTATTGAATCAAGCTGTTGCTTGCAAAAATTAAACTTACTTATCCGAACCATGATAAACACAAAATCCCCGAAAAATGAATATTATCGCTGCTGTGATTTACACAATTATCCACTGTGTGGAAATGTAGCAAGAAACCTGCTGCAATCTCAGACCACATTCTCACTGTACGTAGAGGCAGTTTCCGAGTATTTGTCTACTCTCATATCTCCAATTCATGTATTCAGTTTGCTTGTGAGAGAAACTTGGTTTATTGTTTGAAAGGTAAAAGGTATAAACCTATTTTACATATTTCGACTGCTGTACACTAGTCTATGGTTATGTATAACATCAAATGATTCCTCATTTTACAGACCTCTGTTTGTTTTTACACTGCTGCCATTTGTAGTTTGGTTATAAGTTTTGCCTTTTGGAATTTTTAATGGGATCATATTTGGAATACATAATTTTTAGTAAACATGGTGATTAAATATTGATCGTCTTTTCTTCCCTTCCTTCCAAGAATCAGATGTTTAGTTGACAATCGTTCCCCATCTGTATGATTTTTACTTCTTTTCAGTTGTTCACCATCAGTATTCTGATGAGGGTTTTTTAGTCCTTGATGAGTCACTTACTTGATCGGGTCATGCAGGTTATCAGATCAGAAACTATGGTCAGTTACCATATAACTCTATAGTGAGAAACGCCATACCTAATGTGTGCAATGATTAAACACATTAACAAATATTTGTTGTGCCCCCCTTTATGTTTCTCAACCTTCTTATAGGGCCACTTAAGTGCAGTTTACTTAATTAAAATTGTTCCCCATCATTGAGGTCAGTTTTTTTTTCTCTTAAATGGATGCAATTGAGTCTAAAATGCATTTTTTTGCAATTGGGATTCATTAAAAAAAAAGTACAGTTTTTATCTTCTACAGCTTCTGTTGCACTATTGCAGGCTGCAGAATAAATTAATGGAGTCGGCCACTTTATCATTATTCTATTACATATCTTGGGTGACAGGATTTTATGTACAATTATAATTATATACCGGTACATTCACCAACATTAAAACTGCAATACCAAAAAGAAAAAATATTGTAATTGTAGAAATCAAAGAATTGATAGGTGCAGTTGAGCTGGACCATCAAAGTAATAGTAGCTGCAGAGTGGAATAAAACGTTTGTTTTTTTTTCTTTTAAACACCCTGTCACTGTGGAGATATTAGAAATACCTTTCTTAATGTTTTATTATATCATTAAGTCTGAGAAGCCCACTGTACGCGTCCCGGCTTCAGAGGCACACTGCACATGATTTGACAAGTGAGCTCCTGCTGAAGATTTGGGTTGTATTGGCGGGGTCTACTAACTGCAGGGAGTTTAAATGAGTATCCATAGACTGTATGACAGTCATTAGATGGTTCTGATTTTCCCAGATGAGATTGTTCCTGCTTAGCAGAGAATGTGGGACAAGAGGGGCCCATTGCCAAAGCAAGCTGTTATGCTCACGGGAGGAGAGCGTCTGGGAGTGGCTCCACTGGGTTGTGACAACTTTGCTCTGGGTAGATACGTCCTGACAGCCTAGTGCAGGTAGTAGTGAACTTTAGCAGGCTAGTACAAGTGGTGGCAGACAGGTGTAGATAGGTTCGCTCTCAATATTGGCTGGACACTTGGGCATCAAGCGGGCCCGATCATAAAGGCCCGGTGAGTTAACTTCCCCCACTGCATCATTCATATACCTCAGCCCTCAGTATATACTGTATATACACTGGGGCTGAGGTTATACAGTACATTAAACAGGATATACTGAGGCTGGGGCTTTACATATCTAATACATATTCATTATACACTGTGTAATGTATATATACACTGGGGCTGCGGAATATACATAGGATATACTGGGGCTATACATATCTAGTCTACTGTATAACTAGTAATTGGCAAACCTGAACTGTAAAGTTTATGGTCCGTGTTACAGTTTGGGTTTGGTTCTGGGGTGGAGGGCTGTAAAAAGAAAGCAAATACAAGTACTTCTCAATAAATTAGCATATACCGTATTTTTTGCTTTATAAGACGCACCCACAAATTTGGTGAAGGAAAAAAAAATACATTTTTAATGTTAAATGGAGTTCGTCTTCTATATGATTTGTAAGACGGGCATTATAAGTTCCTCATCCTGGTACATGAAACCCCCCATACCAGTATATATGTCCCACATGCTGGCACACACTCCCCCCAGGCTGGCACACTGCCTCCAATACTGCCGCACTGTCCCCCAGGCTAGCACACTGACTCCCAGGCTGGCACACTCATCTCCCCTTCCCCCCCCTAGGCTGGCACACACTGCCACCCATGCTGCTGCACTGTCCCCATCTTGGCGCACAAAAAAAAACCTCACACTCAACTCGCTCCATATCACTCCCTGCGCTGCAACCATCCATCCCCACTGTCTGCTCCTGCCTCCGGTCCTGTGAGTGGTGCGCGGTGACGACGTCACACTGCAGCAACTCACAGGTCCGGATGTCGGCACAGCACAGGCATCGGGGATGGCGCCGACTGCAGGGAACGGTGGAGCGAGGCAAGTATCACATTGCCGCAATAGTGCTTTCCATGCAATGAAAGCGTGGAAAACACTGACTAGACAGAAGGGATCACAGCCAGCAGCTGCGACATGCTCCTGTAATATGCGCTGCTCCTGCTGGTGATTGACAGTGGGAAGCAGTGCATATTGCAGGAGACAGAGTGGCCCCACATAACCACGAGGCCGCAGCTGTAGCAGCCTCCAGATAGCCCCCAGAAACCGCTCCACAGCCCCCTCTGCTTCCCCTACAACACAACCTAGCAGTTTTGCATTATAAGACGCACCCCCCCACTTTCCCTAAAAATTTTGGGGAACAGAAGTGCATCTTATAATGTGAAAAAAGATAATTTCAGTAATTCAATACAAAAAGTGAAACGCATATAATAAAATAATTACAAACGGAGCAATCTATTTAAATTGTTAATATCTTTTAATATTGATGATTATGGCTTACAGTCAATGAAAACCATTGAGGCCCCAACGTCATCTGGCCGCGTCTGGGCGGTGATTGACGTCACGGGTCCTGCACTCTCATTGGCGCAGGGCCTGACCTGGGCGGGGATTGCCGGAGGAAGCAGGAAGTCGGCCGGGCACCGCACCGATCAGCATGCAACTGGACCGGGACACCGCACCGCAGACCAGGAGAGGAGCGGGGACACCACCGGACAAGGTAGTATATATTGCGCAGCGCCCCCGCCCCCTGTCTTATTTTGGGGGGGAGGACGACTTATATTAGCAGGCCCTCCCCCCCCCCCCCTTCCCCGTTCTTATTATCGGAGGGGACTTAATTTCGGGGAAACTCGGTAATATATGCATTTCACTTAATGTATTGAATTACTGAAATAAATTAGCTCTTTGATATTCTAATTTATTGAGAAGCACTTGTAGTTTTTAAATGGCATCATACTTACCACATCCCACCGCTTGTACTTCCAGGCTCATTATCTTCCTCGATATTCACTGCAGAGGGGACGACATCCAATCACAGATGCAGTCACAGAGAATGGGCATCTGTGATTGGCAGTTGGTGTAATCTGGAAACTGCCCACACATTCTTGATGCTAGAATGCATGGGCTGATTTCAGGTTACTCAAGCAGCCAATCACAGATGCTCATTCTCTGGGGCTGGGATTCTCAGCCTGGTGAGGCTCAAGCTTTTCGGGCCATTTTTAGGAGCTCTACCTTGGCTATTCTAGTGGCCTTGATGGGGGTGACAAGCTGGGTAATAAAGGGTTTAATAATGCCGGCTTTGTAGTTGCAGCTGGCACCAAGCTGAAATGAAGCGAAATTCATGGTAGCTGGAATTGAAAGAGAGGCACAACATAGGGTTTATCCATGTTGCAATACAAGTTGTATATAGGTTAAGGCTCACCTTATGGTGTTGTGTACAGCCAAAACCACTTTGTGCGCTTGTATCCAAGGATCTGGCAGTATGCAGCGATGTCCCCTCACAGTAGGTATCCCGGTGAATCAGCAAAAAGGAAAGGGATTAAAACTATGCTCCCGTCCATAAATAATGACTTCTCCACGATGTCGCTCAATGGAAGTGTGATAATCACACTTCCTTTGATTGAAATTGTGGAGGAATCGTTATTTGTGGATGAGCGCGCAGGTTTAATACCTCTTTTCTTTTTATTGATTAACCGGAATATGAAATTCATGGTGTCAGTCCAATATTAGATCCGGCCACTATGAATTTTTTAGTAAACATTAAAACATTAAAGAAACGCAAACATTTTTTTTTATTTAAATAAAACATAAATAGCATGTTGAATGTATGGGCAGTTTCTAGATTACTCCAACAGCCAATCACAGATGCCCATTCTCTGTGACTGCGTCTGTGATTGGCTGTTGGGCCCCTCTGCAGTGTATATCCAAGAAGGCAATGAGCGACCCGAACGTACAAGCACCCAGGACGCCGGTATGATGCTATTTAAATAACCATTTTCCTTTTTACAGCCCACATGCCCCCATCCCATAACTTTAAAGTTTGAGTTTGGGGTTTGGACTCAAGGTCGAGTCGTGTTCAACCCGTAATCTCGGACTTAAAAAGCAAAAAAAAGTCCAAGCGAGTCCAGTGAACCCGAACATCAGGGGGTTTGCTCATCACTACTCCTGCGTAGTGTCTTGTCCGTGTGTTTAATGTCTTTTTTTAGTTGAAAAGTAGATTTTCCCCTAAAGGGCTTTTCATGAAGTATCTTTCTGCACATCTATTGTCTGAAAAATGTTAGGTCGATGGACATCTTCAATATTGAAAAAAAAAACTTTTTTTATTAGGAAACCAAATTAACAATAATAAAAGGCTCTGGGCAACTTTTTGCTGACTTCTTAAGTGCCTGTTGGTAAAAAGGAACATGAATATTAGGTTGACATTTACTAAGTGCTGTCTGGCCATTCTACTATAAAGCCCTGATCGGTAAGTAGATCCTGCAGAAATAGTTGTCATTGAATCTTCCTTCTCCTCAGTGGAACTCTATTCTTCCAGAGCAACCATCAGCCTTCAATGTGGCAAAATTTACTGAAGGCTGGATAAAGGTCTAGGCTATTATTCATTTATTCATTTTTATACCCAGATAAGGAGTTTACAACTTGCTTTTAATTTCATACTCTTGTCATGTAGAAGTGCCCCTTCAAGTAATACATGCTCATTGTAAATTATGTTTAAAGGGGAAAATTTGCCAAAAACCGCAAAAAGAAAATACCTATAAAACATCACGTTGTATAATCCTTAAAAATCAGGAAAATTAATTAAAATGCATGAAAAACTTGGATAAACACCAGGTCTATGCCTTTTGAGCTATTAGATCTTAGTCTTAAAGGGAACCTGACCCCTAAAAATCACCCCCCAGCCTATCAATAGCTGTCCGTGCACCTTTCTAATTGTATTCTACCTATCCCTTTATAACCTAAATGAGTATTATCAAAGGTTAAAAAAGTGTTTTTTATGCTTGCATAACTGCGGCTTCTGTTCCCCTCAGAAGTCACAGAAGGTGTTCCCTGAGATTGAATCTCACCGCCTCTGCCGCTTGTTTTCACGCCCTAATGGGCGTGTGAATGCTTCTGCAGCATCCTCGTCCTCGTCCTCCTCCATGGGCAGATTAGCTGTTATGACCCTAATCGCGTCATATCAGTCTCTGATGACCTCGGTACACCCTTTGGGTGTATCAAGAGACCTTACAATGCGCATTGCACATGCGTGTGTTTTGCTTTACGGTAGCTCATCTGTGATGAGCTGCCGTAAAGCAAAGCTCGCGCATGCGCAATGCGCCTAAAGGGTGTATCTTTGTCATCAGAGTCGGATATGAGGCGATTAGCGTCATAACGGCTAATCCGCCCATGGAGGTGGGCAAGGATGCTGCAAAAGCATTATCACGCACATCGGAGCGTGAATACAAGTGGCAGAGGCACCGCGAAACTAAATCTCAGGGAACGCCTTTTGCGACTGCTGAGGAGAACAGAAGCCGCAGTTATGTAAGGATGAAAACCACTTTTTTAAACTTTGAAAATACTCATTTAGGTCATAAAGGGATAGGTAGAATACTATTAGGAAAGGTGCAGAGACCGCTATTGATAGGCTGGGGGTAATTTTTAGGGTTCAGGTTCCCTTTAAAGTGCATCTAAAAGATTGAAGATTTTATAGCAAACACATGGAGAAATGGTTTGTCCCGTAAATATTTTTTAACCCTATGCAATGAATATATAATTACGGTAACAAAAAAACGCTACAAGTGCTACAATATAGTCAAATAGTCTGTAGAAAATGCCAATCAGAAAAAAAATAAGGTTTAAATGATAAACCACCTTCAATTCATATAGTATAGAATGTGAATATGAACTATATGTGGGAAAATAATATAAGAAATTATGCTTAATATATCAATAATATCAATATTTGAACTAATACAAACACATGATATATTTTAAACTAAGACCATTGGGGGATCTAGTACTTAGTTTCAAAATCCAATGTGCTTCATGTCTTAAAAGGAGCAGAGACCATTTTCCACCTCTGACTTGGTGATTAACCATTATGGACATTGAAAGCGTCAATGAAAAAATATCATCCTGATGTTTGAGAAGGAAATGCTTGCTTAGACCGTACATGGTGCATCTGATTTTTAACCCCTTAGTTAGAGTCAATTTTCACCTTAATGACTTGACTATTTTTTGCAATTCTGACCAGTGTTACTTTGAGGTTATATCTCTGGAACGCTTTAAAGGGAACCTGTCACTCCCTTTGGTCATTTTAAACTGTGCCCACCAGCTTAAACATAATGTAAATGGGGTTCTAGTAACCCCTGTATGTGCCCAGATGTGCCCCTCATACCTGAGAAAAGAAGTTTTATCCTCTGCCATCCTACATGCTGTTAGGTCACGAGACTTCAGCACTGACTTCAATGGAGCACGGTGACTAGCTCCATTGCGCAGACGCGAGTGCGGCTGTCGCTCACCGCACCGGCAACAGGAGGGGCGGCGAGGACCTTACACATCAACACCACAGAGCAGCATTCCGGACCTAATAGCATGCAGGGTGGCAGAGAATAAAACTTATTTTCTCAGGTATGAGGGCACATCTGGGCACACATAGGGGTTACAAGAACCCATCTACATTATGTTTAAGCTGGTGGGCACAGTTTAAAATGCCCCAAGGGAGTGACAGGTTCCCTTTAAGAAATCCCAGTGATTCTGGGAATGTTTTTTCGTGACATATTGGACTTCATGTTAGTGGTAAATTTAAACGATATTGTTTGCATTGACTTGTGAAAAATTATGAATTTTTGCAATAATTTTACAATTTTCAATTGTTAAATTTTTATACCGTTAAACCAGAGAGTTATGTCACACACAATACTTAATAAATAACATCTCCCACATGTCTACTTTACATCAGCACAATTTTGGAACCAAATTTTTTTTCGTTAGGAAGTTAGAAGGAATCAAAGTTTATCAGAAATTTCTCATTTTACATCAAAATTTACAAAACCATTTTTAGGGACTACATTAGATTTGAAGTGACTTTGAGGGTATTCACTCATATCTGCATACAAAATCTGCGAATGCAATGCGAGAAAACATTGCATTGCACTAGCACCAATATGTCAGAACAATTTTCCTGTTCAAAATTCGTTTGTCCAGTGCAAATCGCAGCATGTTGCAAGTGGCTGCGTGTCTTGCCAAAACCAAGTCAATGGGTGCAAGAGAAATGGCACACAGACCACACACAAAATGTTTTTTTTTACATCATCCTTTACATACTCTAAAAAGATAGGATAGCTAGATAGACAGATGTCAAACAGCGATATATTGTCCCACCCCACCATATTGTATGCTTGTACCCTTTAGTGCCCTTCATGTGGCACTAAAGGCTGTTTAGTCTTGTATTTAGCAAAAAACAAACAAACATGGGGTTCCCCCTATGTTTGATCGCAATCTAGGGTAAAGCTGATGGTGGATTCTGCAGACCATAGCTGGAAACTTTACCTTGGTTGTTAGTCAAAAAAGAAGTTGACTCAATCAAGCTATTTTTTCAAATTATTAATCAATAAATATAAAAAAAAAAATAGGGATTTGTAAAACCAGCCAAGGTAAAGCCAACAGTTGGGCTCTGGTATTCTCAGGGTGGGAAAGGCCATGGTTAATGGCCCTCCCCAGCCTAAAAACCAGGCTGCAGCCACCCCAGAACTGGCACCTCCATAAGATGCGCCAATTCTGGTGCTTACCCTGGCTCCACCCACTGACCTGGTGCCAGTGGTGGTCAGGGTAATATTTGTGGTTGAGGTCAGCTGGAAAAGTTCACTGGCATCAAGTCCAGAGGTTACTAATTTTGAGACATCGATCAAATATCCGGCATTACTAACCAAGTCAATAAGAACACAACAACAATAAAAAAAAAAATATTTATTTGATAAAACACTCCACAACAAAAACCCTTTTCCCCCAATTTATTGAGAAAAAAAAAGGTCCGACGTAGTCCAGTGGGAGGTCCTTTGATGAATCCCCAGTCTTACAGCATATAGGAGCATCTGCCATATGCTGTAAGAGCAGGCATCCTGCCACTGGTATGTAAATATGTTGGCCAATCACCATGCAAGCACAGGAAAAAAAGTCCGCCTGCCCCACCCCTTCTCCGGTCTGCCTCCATCTCCTCTGGTACCTCAATCCCTCTGATCGTCTGCTCTGTCTCCCAGCATCCTGTGGTGTTTTCCTCCTGTGCCTGACTTCCAGGATGCTGGTGCCTGCACAGAGCAGAGACTGCTCTTCCCTGACAGCAGAATGAACTGTAATCACCTCAGTAAGGTCATGACAGGTCACTATCCTTGGGTCACATAGGGGTTAACTGTGATCTCATAATGATCTCCAGGCACTGTGAATCACCTTGGGATCAAAATTGATCCCTTTGTGAACCAAGGATCATGAGCTGTAATGAGCTCACTGAGGTGATTACAGTTCATTCCGCTGTCAGGACAGAGCAGTCTCTGCTCTGTGCAGGCACCAGCATCCTGGAAGTCAGGCACAGGAGGAAATCGCCACAGGATGCTGGAAGACAGAGCAGACGATCAGAGGGACTGAGGTACCAGAGGAGATGGGGGCAGGCTTTTTTCTCCTGTGCTTTCATGGTGATCGGCAACATATTGGTAACAGGGGTGGGGGTGACTTTAGTAGTACATGGGGACCTTGGGACACCGGGAGAGGATATGATCATGTCAGATGACAGAGAAATCATTTTTCACCGGTGATGTCAGTTTATTCATGATCAAGTGACTGGGAATGGAAAAAAACAGCAGCGTGATTCTTAATCTTCAGGGTCTTAGCCAGGGGCGGAACTACCGTGGTGCAGTTGGTGCAGCTGCACCAGGGCCTCAGCCAGCTAGGGGGCCCCTGAACGCTCCAGCGGCGGGTCCATTCCGCTCCCTGACAGGTGGGTGGTAGTGGCCGCAGGAGGAGAATCTCCAGTATTCAATGTGAGTGAGTCCCGGGGGGGGGGCGACATTTTCCCCCTCTCCTGTGAGGAATCACCGCCGCTGCCGGGCCCCACCCCCTGAGCTCTCTCCTCAGATGCAGGGGGGTGTCGGAGCAGCGGCAGTGTCCCAGGGTTTATTGAATACGCTGGGACACTGCCTGCATTGATTCCCCTGCGTGCTGGCACTTCCGGGATCAGTGTGTGAGCTCAGTTTGGATAGAGCAGCTGAGCTCCTCCTGACCTGGAAGCGCTGATGCTGCGGAGGTGCCGGCTGCCTGAGGACCCTCTGGGAGCAGGAGCAAGACAAGGTAAGCACCAATGAGCGAAGAGAGCAGGGGTGGGGGGAACAGGGGCCACAAGAGGGACGAAGCAGGCAGAATAGGGGGGCACAAGAGGGGATAAACAGGGAGAATAGGGGGACACGAGGGGAGAAGCAGGCAGAATGGGGGGCACAAAAGGGGAGAATGGGGGCACAAGAAGGGAGAAGCAGGGTAAATAGGGGGGGACAAGTCTGAGTCCCTTCCTGTAAGTCCTCCATGCATATCTAGACCGTATGTCCCTGGCTGAGTGTGCATGTGTGTGTGCCTGGCTGGGTGAGCATGTGTGTGCAGTGGTGCGTGTGTGTGCGCCTGGCTGAGTGTGCATGTTGTGGCGCCTGGCTGAGTGTGCATGTGTGTGTGCGCCTGGCTGAGTGTGCATGTGTGTGCGCGCCTGGCTGAGTGTGCATGTGTGTGCGCGCCTGGCTGAGTGTGCATGTGTGTGCGCGCCTGGCTGAGTGTGCATGTGTGTGTGCGCCTGGCTGAGTGTGCATGTGTGTGTGTGTGCCTGGCTGGGGGTGCATGTGTGTGTGTGCCTGGCTGGGGGTACATGTGTGTGCGTGCCTGGCTGAGTGTGCATGTGTGTGTGTGTGTACACTCCTTGGAGGAGGGCTTAGTTGTAGTGAGGAGTAGGGAGGGGTGGTAACAGGAGTCACTTAGTTACACAGAGTCAAACGGTGAGAGAAAGTGAGTCTGCTGACAGCCTTCTGGCTGTGTATACATCCTGCAGCAGTCACTAATGTGCATACTACCCTCAGCAGCATTTAATGTATATACGTCTCCCAGCAGTCTCCATTGTGCATTTGTCCTGCAGCCGTCTCTATTGTGTATTCTCTGTTGTGTGTATACCCTGCAGCCATCTCCATTGTCTATACGGCCCGCAGCCATATCTATTGTGTATACAGCTAGCAGCAATCTCTATTGTGTATTATGTGGGCTGAATATATAATAGCTGGAGTCTCAAGTGTGTGTAATATATAATAGAGAGAGAGTGTAAAAAAGAAAAATGGCACAAAAATATAGAAAAAAAAGTGGACTTTATTGCCCAATGGAGTGGTCACGCATTGGGCAATAAAGTCCACTTTTTTCTATTTTTTTGGGCTGTTTTTCCTTTTTTTACTCTATTGTAAGAAACCCTCTGGATTGCTGGTTGGGAAAGCTTTGCACATAAATTGAGGTAATTTTTGGTGCTGTTCCAATTTTTCACTATAAGTATAATGTATGTTTGGGTGGAAGCGGAGCATGGGTGGAGGCGGAGCATGGGTGGAGGCAGAGTCTCAGGGGGGCCCCAAAGTTTTGGCAGTAAGGGGCCCCAAAATTCCTAGTGGCAGCCCTGGTGCTGATAAATTACAGCGCCGCCGCCCGCAGCTTTATTATGACATTGAGGTCGGGGGGGGGGGGTTATGGGTTGTGGGGTGGGGCGAGTGCTGGGAGATTACAGCGCCGCCGCCAACCGCCCGCAGCATCGCTCTGACATACACTCCCCCGTGGGGTGCTGTCGGGTTTGAGCTGCGCCGCACACCTGCAGCTTTATTGGGACATTGAGTCCCAGGGGGGGAAGGGAAGCCCCGAAAAATGTCTTGCACCGGGGCCCACTACAGTCTGGGTCCGCCCCTGGTCTTAGCTACCCTTGATAGCTGAAACGCTGGAGAATTTCTGACACTGGGGGGCGCTACTGGCTTTTTCCTTTCTGCCATTGAAAGACAGTAGAAAAGAAGAAGTACCCTCATTTGCAGACGACTAAAGTCAGTGGGCCATAGCTATCAGGTTAAAGGATCTGAAATTGCATCATGTAGGTGTTCTACTATTCTTATTTTAAGTTTTCTTGTAGTACACCCTACATATTGCATGTCACATGCATGGCTTTGGGCTTCATAAACCCCATGCGCAGTGTTGCAGTTAATAAAAGACATGATGTCATAAGTGTATTTCAACAAAAGAGGTTTTACTTTTCGATTTGCATGTAAATTCTGTATATCCAGAATAATACAGTGTTCAATAGCCCTCATTTGCAAAGCATAGCTTCATTCCTGTACCTATTTTTCCTTTGACAGTTTATGGTGATTTTTTTTTCCAGTGGAACAGTTGCAGAACAGTCTGTAGTTCCCCCTCGCTTTGCAGTTTGACTCTCTCTGCAGCACATCTGTCTGTGGAAACCAGGGATGTGTTGCTGACAATACGCAAAATAAATGGAGACTGAAATATCATATTACTGTTCATTTGTTCCCGAAGAGTAGATCTGGGTGTGTGTAAAAGGTCATTTAAACAAATGGCTATTGACTTCTATTGATGGTCTTGAACTCATCTAAAGGCCCAGTCACACAACGACGCACCAGAGATCCTGATAACGATAACTATGTGCAGAGATCGCTTGTGCGTCATGTTTCACATCGCTGGTAAGATGTCAAACAGGTATCTCACCAGCGATGTGACAAACGACGCACTAGAGATCCAGAATTATACCGAGGTCATTGGGAATTGTCATTCCATAGCGTAGCATTGAGATCATTGGTCATTGTTCATCAAACACAACGATGTAGCGCTCCCAGCTGGAGCGCAACAATGTAGAAATGATCCAGATTAATGTGTAACGATCAACGATCTCACAACAGGGGCCAGATCGTTGGTGCGTGTCACACATAACGAGATCACTAACGGGATCGCTGTTGCATCACAAAATCTGTGACGCTACAGCGATCTCGTTATGTGTGACAGAGCCTTAAGACAGTGGCCTTTGAGATTGCAGGGATCTTAAATGCTGCAGAAATCTATTCAACACATACCAAGATTTATTTCTTGGTGCAATGCATTATGATCAGTCTGTTTACAATGCTTTGGAGTTTTTTTTGTTTTTTTTTTACGTGGTACAAACTGTACAAGGTAGGAGTTCACATCCAATCATCTCTCCAATTACAATTCCAGTTAAAGAAACTTGACGCAATAAAGCTCTACTATAGTCCTAGAAAAAGGTATAAATACCATGATTAATATCATATTTTAATTACTTCACTTAAATATTGCTCACATTTCTACAGTGAGTTTAGTGTCATTACGAAGTATTAATTTATAAGAAATAAGGTTTAATATCCATTTAGGAGTAAGGGTGTAACATTACAAAACATGGAATATGGGAAACCTGAATAATTCCTGATCTCACTTTTATTACTCAAGATTCCATCAATGGAACCACTATCGTAGGTACATTTCAAAATTACACAGTCTTCTTGGCCAGTTCCCCACTATGTCCATGATAAATTCTTCCTCCAACCATACAGTAGCAAAGTTCATAAACTTAATTCATTTTTAACTTCGATGTGCTGCTTGGTAGATGATTGGGAATGCTGGGGATATGCTGCTAAAATATTTACTAAGCAGTAAACAAAAGTTGCACTTGCAAATAATTATAGATCAAGACTCGAGATCCGTACCTTCATCAAAACTCTGCAGACATTTTATTGCACCTAGACCCGTTTCCTTATTTCCTGAACAAAATACTGCTGCTATATTGGATGATTTATTGCAGAAAAATCCTAAATCAAATTATATTAGAGCTATGAAAGTTACGAATCCCACACATTATTCTAAGGATTCAAGGGTGGAAGTATTGGATGTTTTTCAAACCTTGGTGGAACAAGAGTTAAAAGATCTGGATTTGTAAGTAAGATCAAAACTGAAACCTAACTAAAGCCTGGGTTACACGCTTCAATGGTCGAATGATCCGACTTGACCTACATCGCTTGACCAATGATCGCTAGTGAAATGTCACACGTACAGATTTCTTAAACGACTGAAAACCTGTGATGTTTCAACGATATTGTTAAGGGCCCGTTACACGCTACAATATCGTTAAGTCTGAATATGAAGCTCTCATTGAACTACAGGATAATAATCCTGAGTTGATAGCTATTGATAGCTAAAAAAAAAATAATTCATATAAAAGGTGGCTTTATGACAAGCAGGTGATGTGTATACTTAAATGATACAAGCACATAGTGGAGAATAAGATCTGATCCAACAGAGACATGCAGGAACAAATTATCAGACCTTGGAAATGGGGGTGTCAGCTGTGATATCATTAGTACCTCTACATTTTTGATTAATGAAAGTAGCTCAATAGCTATTTTTCATGGATTGCTGAAATTACATGGATTTGCCCAATAACATCTGGGATTAATTCATTATGTGAGAATCTGAGTAATTGGGTTGATCAACATCTTCAACCAATAATTCAAAGATAGTGCCTCTGTCTTACAATCTATGGATAAATTAAAATGGCAGAAGGAATATAATTTTGTATTTTGGGAAGTACCGTATATACTCGTGTATAAGCCGAGTTTTTCAGCCCAAAAATTGGGCTGAAAAGTCCCCCCCTCGGCTTATACACGAGTCAATATACAGGGTGAGTGGGGTGGGGGCTGTGTCGGGCTGGGGAGGCAGGAGGAGGCGGTGGGGATACTGTATACTGAGCGGCCCCGTCACGTGGGGCCGCTCATTACATATGCACTGCATCCCCCTGTCAATCAGCGCCAGGGGGAGCAGTGCATATCTGTGCATAATGCCCCCCAAACTGCTGGCACACGTCCCCCCTGTTGTAAGGCCCCCCCTGCTGAATACTTACCATCATCCCTGGTCTTCAGCAGCACCTCCGCGCCAGTCCTCTCTGCTCCGGTCCTCCGTGGTCCCGTCATCTGTGCTCCGTTCCCCGGCTGTATCATGTGACCAGCCGGGTCGCAGAAGCGATGACGTCATCGCTTCTGCGACGCGCAGCGAGCCCGGATGCAGCCGGGGAACGGAGCACAGATGACGGGACCACGGAGGACCAGAGCAGAGAGGACCGGCGCGGAGGTGCTGCTGAAGACCAGGGATGGTAAGTAATCAGCAGGGGGGGGCCTTACAACAGGGGGACGTGTGCCAGCATTTGTGTGGGGCTGCTGTATATAGGGGCTGCAATACCACTGGGGCTGCAATACTACTGGGGCTGCTGTATACATCACTGGGGCTGCAATACCACTGGGCGCCAATACTACTGGGGCTGCTGTATATAGGGGCTGCTGTATACACCACTGGGCTGCAATACCACTGGGGCTGCTGTATATACGGGCTGCAATACCACTGGGGCTGCTGTATATAGGGGCTGCTGTATACACCACTGGGGCTGCAATACCACTGGGGCTGCTGTATATAGGGGCTGCAATACCACTGGGGCTGCAATACCACTGGGGCTGCTGTATATAGGGGCTGCTGTATACACCACTGGGGCTGCAATACCACTGGGGCTGCTGTATATAGGGCTGCAATACCACTGGGGCTGCAATACCACTGGGGCTGCTGTATATAGGGGCTGCTGTATACACCACTGGGGCTGCAATACCACTGGGGCTGCTGTATATAGGGGCTGCAATACCACTGGGGCTGCTGTATATAGGGGCTGCTGTATACACCACTGGGGCTGCAATACCACTGGGGCTGCTGTATATAGGGGCTGCTGTATACACCACTGGGGCTGCAATACCACTGGGGCTGCTGTATATAGGGGCTGCAATACCACTGGGGCTGCTGTATATAGGGGCTGCTGTATACACCACTGGGGCTGCAATACCACTGGGGCTGCTGTATATAGGGCTGCAATACACTGGCTGCTGTATACACCACTGGGGCTGCAATACCACTGGGGCTGCTGTATATAGGGACTGCAATACCAATGGGGCTGCTGTATATACCACTGTGGCTGCTGTATATACCACTGGGAGCTGCTGTATATACCACTGGGGGCTGCTGTATATCATACTGCTGAGGCCTGTATACCACTGCTGGGGGCTGTATACCTGTGCTGGGGTCCACCCTCGGCTTATACGCGAGTCAATAGATTTTCCCAGGTTTTGGGGGCAAAAGTAGGGGGGTCGGCTTATACACGGGTCGGCTTATACACGAGTATATACGGTAATTGATTTGTACTCCTCTATCCCCCATGCCCTTTCTTTGTCAGCAATCTCATTCCATCTGAATCAGTATAGTGCATATAGCTTGAAGCCAAATGAATTTTATTTTATTTGCAGTAGATTTCTTGTTGAAAAATACCTTTTTTGTGTTTAATAACTTATTTTCTTCACCTACGGTACTTTCAGAATATTATTTGTAGGTTGGTGGGAAAGTTTTCCTATTTTTTTTTAACAGACAATTTTTATTGTGGATGAATTCCCTGGTATGGTCGCTATTTGGACAACATTCTGATTGTGTGGTCCGGAGATGTAGCAATCATAACCGGTTTTTGAAATTTCTAAATAAAAACTAGACATGGGCCAATGCTATATCACATCGGGAGGGCATTGATATGATGGGGCCGGGCTCTCCCCTGCCCACGGTTTCACTTCCCTCGCCATCTCTCTCCCAATGAATGTAGATAAAGGCATTTTTACTTAAAACCTGTGTCAGTTTTTTTTTTTTTTGTATCAAAATGTTTAATTTCTTGGTGAAAAATATGTAGGGCTTCAGTGTATTTTCTACTGCCAGCGTAGGTAAACCAAGCAGCTATTGGCTGCCAGCCCCCGCTGCCTAGCATTAGCTTTGCTGGCAATCAAAAAAAAATAGGGTTTTCCTGTATTTCTTAGTATTTAAATAAGATTTTTTAAAAATCGGTGTGGGATTTGCTGTATTTTTGTTTGTCAGCCAATTTGACCCCTTAAAGGTACCGCCACAAGCAGCAATTTTGCTAGCAATTTCACTGGCAATTTGCTGGTTGCAGTGAAATCATAGACACATTGTTCTTTTTTGTTGCCATGTACAAATAGAACAATGTGGTCATTATTTCACTGCAACCAGCAAATTGCCAGTGAAATTGCTAGCAAAATTGCGGCGTGTGACGGTACCTTAAGGACAAAGCCTTATTTTTGCAATTCTGACCAGTGTCACTTTTTAAGGTTATAACTCTGGAATGCTTCAACATATCCTTTTGATTCCAAGACTGATTTTTCATGACATATTGGACTTCATGTTAGTGGTAAATTTAGGATATTTTCTGCATTTCTTTGACCAAATAGTGTGTTTACATGCAGTGACCGTTCAAAGCCATGATGGATATAGTAGTCATTAGTCATTAAGGGGTTAATACAGGCAGCTGGGAGCTGGAATTCTCAGCGTGGTGAGGCCCATGCGTTCTAAGCCACCCACACTGAAAATCGCAGCCAGCAGTCGACCCAGATTTGGCACCTCCATGAGAGATGCCTAAACTGGTGTTTACCCAGCTCTTCTAGCTGCCGCTAAATGGCACCTCCCCTAAACGGCTGCCCTCTTTCTGTGCTCTCTGGCCCTCCTACCCGCTTTTCCTTCCCCTCTCTGCCTTCACCCCTCCTGCATTCCCTCTTGGTCCCTCTCTGCCTTACCCCCCTCCTGCACTATCTCTGACCTCTTGCTGCACTTTTTGCCTTCCTCTCTCTACCTCCCCCCTTCTGCACTCTCTCTGGCCCCTCTCTGCTGTTCCCCTTCCTGCACTCTCTGGCCCCTCTCTGCTGTTCCCCTTCCTGCACTCTCTGGCCCCTCTCTGCTTTTCCCCTGCACTGTCTGGCCCCTCTCAGCCTTCCTCCCCCCTCCTGCACCCTTTTTGGTCCCTCTCTGCCTTCCCCCCTTCTGCACTCTCTCTAGCCCCTATCAGCCTCCCCCCCCCTGCACTCTTTTTGGTCCCTCTCAGCCTTCCCCCGCTCCTGCACTCTTTTTGGTCCCTATCAGCCTTCCCCCCCTCCTGCACTCTCTCTGGGCCATCTGCCTTTCCCCCTCCTCATGTGGCACCCCATGGGTTATTGTGCCACAATAACATCACATGGGTTCCCTCCCCACAACACACTGACAAACACTAGAACCTCTGGGCCAGGAGGGGGAGCACAACCTGCTCTCTTAAATACTCCAGCTCATGAGGAAGTAGTTTAGTTCAGTTCCTGGAGAACTGAGGGAGAGACTGCAGTGACAGAGAGAGGCTGTGCTAAGCTTCTCTGCAGTCTGCTCACAGATCCCAGGCCTAGTGAGGGTCTGAGGAAAGGAGAACTACAAGCGGAGAGACACTCCTGGGAGCTTGAGTGCAACCATTACTCGCCCCAGAGAAGCGCACAGAACGGACACCGGACACGGTACTGTGACTGACACACAGCACGGTGAATCCAGGAGCAGTGGGGTTTCTAGACGCCCACAGTACCAGAGCAAAGCAACACGGCGGGGTCAGCACAGCACAGAGGACTCAAGTTGCCTAGCCAAGTGGTACCAGCAGCAGAAAGAGAGAAAGAGTGAGGCAGTCCCAGCAGCTCAGCTAGATGCAGCGGCCAGGACACACACAGCGCAGCACGAGGAAGCTGATGACCCTGACAGGGTGGGAGGAAAGCCTAGTCCCAGTACAGACTCCGTGGACTATATAATCTGCAACAACATCTGCAGTAAAGCTTTGGAAAACAGCAAAAGTGTGAGTCTGTGTATTGATTGCAACCTTTGCCCTACATCCAACAGCAGAGAGGTCCCACCTGGAGAGCTACAAGCCTGTCAGCTCTGCACACGGGCTGGAAGAAAGCTGCAGCATCAGGACAGAAGGAGAACTGCACCTTTTACTACAAAACGTGAGTGTGTGTTCTTTAACCCCGTCTCCACTATCCATATCCATTATAGACTTTACCATCACTGCCCCGGGGAATACAGTTCTACCCACTGGAACTATTCCATCTACGCTGCCATTACACAATCCCCGGAGGTTCTGCAGCAGCGGCGGCCCCATCACTGGCCGCACATAGTGGGTGGCGTCACAATAGACTATTCTCCCCTGTAAATACACCCTTTTATTTGCCAGGGCCCAGGACACGGTCCGGACCAGGACCACCCGTGACTTCCCCCGTAGCAGACACGGTCCGGTACCGAGTACCCTCGTCCCGGTGGGCACAACGCTCACTCTTTGGCCCCTCTGCCTACCCCACCCCCTGAACTCCCACTGGCCCTTTTCTGCCTTCCCCCTCTCCTGCACTCTGGCCCCTCTCTGCCTTCCCCCTCTTCTGCACTCCCTGACCCCTCTCTCTGCCTTTCCCCTTCCTGCACTCTCTCTGGCTCCTCTCTGCCTTCCTATGTATTTTTTCTAAAAGTTGTACTTGGTCGTATATTGTAAAGTGACATGGTCTGAATGGATGAAAGAAAACGGCCAATAAATTTGTACCTTTTTTTTTTTGCTTTTTACCCATGGTGCACCTGTTATACGATTCTGCAGGCAATAGTGTACTTGGTTTAGAGACTACTGACATTACTCTACAACCCTCAGTAGAAATAAGGACTTATCACACTTTAAGACCCTTCACCAAGTTGAACTGGTTACAGGATATTGAGGTGCTAATACCAATGTATTTGGCACCTAATGAGTTAACTGTTTTACAGTCAAAGTGTGTTAGGGTTTTTACTGAGGGCGTGCACTTCTCCCTGAATGATGCTTACTAGTGATGAGCGAGCATGCTCGCCACTACTCGGTACTCGCACGAGTATCACTGTACTCGGGCTACTCGGCGAGCACCGAGTAATCTCGCGATACTCGTGCTGTGCTCGTGGTCGTCATCTCTGCATGTTGGTGCTCTTTTGAGAGCCAGCCCACGTGCAGGGATTGGCTGGCAGACCACTGCAATGCCACAGCCCTGTTAGTTGTGGCATTGCAGTGATTGGCCGGCCTGCACAGCGTGACCGAGCCTTTATAAGACCCAGCCTCGCTGTGCTCTGCACACAAGCATCCATACAGTGAGTGTAGGGACAGTGTCTGCTGCTGCTTAGGGACAGATTTGCGGCCCTCATAGGTAGATCCGGAGCAGGGCTGCAAACTGCTGCTGAGCTGACCACAACAGTCCTTCTCAGGACTAATCTCGGAGGATATAGGCAGGGTGATCCAGATCGGAGTCCAAGCTTTTCTGTGACCATTAGTCACCAGACTGTTGTACTTACTAGCTTGATCCAGGTTAGGACATAGGGACTAAAATCCTCATCTCCTGTGACCATTAGAGTCACCAGATTGGTGTACGTACTACCTTGATACAGGTTAGGGACTAAAATCCTAATCTGTGACCATTAGAATCACCAGACTGGTGTATGTACTACCTTGATACAGGTTAGGGACTAAAATCCTCATCTACCTGTGACCATTAGAGTCACCAGACTGGTGTACGTACTACCTTGATACAGGTTAGGGACTAAAATCCTACTCTCCTGTGACCATTGCATTCACCAGACTGGTGTACTTAATACCTTGATACAGGTTAGGGCCTAAAATCCTAATAATCTGTGACCATTACAGTCAGCAGACTGGTGTACTTACTACCTTGATACAGGTTAGGGACTAAAATCCTAATCTGTGACCATTAGAATCACCAGACTGGTGTACTTAATACCTTGATACAGGTTAGGGCCTAAAATCCTAATAATCTGTGACCATTACAGTCAGCAGACTGGTGTACTTACTACCTTAATACAGGTTAGGGACTAAAATCCTACTCTCTTGTGACCATTACAGTCACCAGACTGTTGTCGCTGTATACAAGCAAAATGCGCAAGGGCATTGGCAAGGAACAAGGAAGTGAACGTGATGGTGGTGCAGGCAGAGGCCGAGGTCGTGTGCAAGCACTAATTTTGTAACAATAAAGGGGCACATCTACTCGCTCACACGTCCTGTCCCAAATTCTTGGGGCCCACTGCAGTACACCGCTCTTGAACCAACACCAGTGTCAACAGGTTGTTACTTGGATAGCGGATAATGCTTCAAGTCAGATTGGCACCTCCACAAACACCCTGTCTTCCACACGGTCAAGTGTCAGTAGCCGTGATACTGCACCGCACATTTCCCAACCTGATCCTCCTTCCTACCACCAGGCCGAGTACACGTCCACAGACATTACTGATCCCACACTTGGACACTCGGAAGTCCAGAAGTGTGTACCCATGGGTGAGTGGAGGTACATGGCAAATTCCCATAACAAAATTTAAATTCAGTTGTCATTTGTTGGTGGTGTGGTGAAGTCTGGCCCAATCCAACCCTTGTTCATCTTGATCAGAGTCAGCCTGTCAGCATTTTCAGTTGACAGGCGGGTGCGTTTATCAGTAATGATTCCACCTGCGGCTCTGAAAACACGCTCTGACAAAACGCTAGCGGCAGGGCAGGCCAGGACTTCCAAGGTGTAGAGAGCCAATTCATGCCACGTGTCCAGCTTGGAGACCCAATAATTGAAAGGCACAGAGGAATCTAGCAGTACAGTTGTTTGATCTGCAAGGTACTCCTTCAGCATTTGGCCAAACTTAGCATTTCTTCTGGCACTACCCCGCACCTCAGGGGCTGTGGTACGTGAGGGGCTGAGAAAACTGTCCCACATCGTAAAGACTGTTCCCCTACCTCTGGCGGATTGGACTTGTGCCCCTCTAGGCCGTACACCTTGGTTGTCCACCGATTCCTGACCTATGTCGCTAGCGTTTTGTGAGGGGAATGATTTGCCTACTTCCGTGACTATGGCCTTCTGGAAATGCTGCATTTTGGCTGACCTCTCCGCCTCAGGAATGAGAGACAAAGTTCTCCTTGTAGCATGGGTCTAACAGTGTTGCCAATCAGTACTGATTGTCGGCCAAGATGTTGTGAACGCGAGGGTCACGAGCTAGGCAGCTTACCATAAAGTCAGCCATGTGCACCAGACTCTTAACAGCAATCACTTCAGTATCCAGACCAACACGATGACTGAACATGCTGTCCTCCTCCTCCTCCTCATCTCCACTGTCCTTTGGCCAGCCACGCAGAATCGAGGTATGACTGGTGTGCATGTCATATCCTCAATTTGGCCAGAGAGTTGCTCCATGTCTTCATCTTCCTCCTCCTCGTCATAGTCCTCCACTGCACGTTGTGATGAGATGAGGCTGGGCTGTGTGTTTTCACCCACACCCACTACTGTTTCTTGCTCCAAGTCATCGCGCTCGGCCTGCAATGCATCCTCTTTGTTTTTCAGCAGAGACCGTTTTAGAAGGCAGAGTAGTGGTATGGTGACGTTAATAATGGCGTCATCGCCGCTCACCATCTTGGTGGAGTCCTCAAAGTTTTGGAGGACGGTACATAGGTCGGACATCCATCTCCACTCCTCAGGTGTTATGTGTGGAGTTTGACCCATTTCCCGACGGCTTAGGTGATGCAGGTAGTCCACAACTGCCCTCTTCTGCTCACAAATCCTCACCAACATGTGCAGAGTTGAATTCCAACGCGTGGGGACATCACACACCAGTCTGTGGGCCGGAAGACGCAAACGGCGCTGAAAGCCGGCAAGGCCAGCTGAAGAAGCAGGTGACTTGCGAAAATGTGCAGACAGACGGCGAACTTTTACGAGCTCTTCAGACAGCTCTGGGTATGACTTTAGAAACCTCTGAACCACCAGGTTGAGCACATGGCCCACGCATGGAACATGCGTCAGCTGGCCTCGCCTGAAAGCTGCCACCAAGTTCCGGACACTGTCACACACGACCTTTCCTGGCTTTAAGTTTAGAGGTGTGAGCCAGTGATCTGCCTGCTGTTTCAGAGCTGTCCACACCTCTTCTGCATTGTGGGGTTTGTCACCTATGCAGACTAGCTTCAGCACAGCCTGTTGCCGCTTCGCGGAGGCAGTGCTGCAGTGCTTCCAGCTTGGGACTGGTGTGGAGGGTACAGTGGATGAGGATGAGGAGAGGATGATCTCAAAAACATCTATAGGATCCGCACTTTCCTTGACCACAACACTGCTAAAACCCTTATTCACGCTCTCATCATCTCGCGCCTCGACTACTACAATCTCCTGCTCCCAGCCTCCCCAATACCTCCCTTGTACCTCTCCAATCTATCCTAAACTCCGCTGCCCGCCTAATCCATCTGTCTCCCCGCTACTCCCCTGTCTCCCCCCTCTTCCAAGCCCTTTACTGGCTCCCTACTTCCCAGAGATCCCGGTTTAAAACATTAACCATATTTAGAGAAGTATGAGTATGCTCACTGTATGTCGTGGTGCTCAAGGGAAAATAACATCAATTATACAAAATATGATCCCTGGTACACACACAAAAAGACGTAGGCAAAAATGAATGCAATTGATCCTTTATTTCATTTCAATTCAACTCCCGACGATCGTTTCAAACAAAAGTTTTTCATCAGGGAATGGATCATATACAAAAGACATGACAATCAGAATACATGATTATACTGAAAGAAAACCATCAAAAGTAAATACAGTACAAAATAAAGTCTTTTTCCTTAGTAAAATGAGGGGAGACAACTAGTGATGGGCGAATCCTAAATTACTCGGAATCGCTTGACTCTAGCGAGTCCGAGCCCAGGACTCGCTACTCGTTGCGAGTCTAGCGAATCCAATGTTAATGAATGGGGAAGCGAGTAATAGCGAGTAGTGTGAGATTTACAAATCGCAGATGTGTCTCGAAAGCTTCAGCCTGAAGCAATCCTAGTTTTGTCATTTATTTGCATTGGACTCGTTTACTTTGTAAGTAATCGCTGGGAAACTCGCACAGATAAGAGAAGAGTCCTGTCTGCTCTGTGCAGCTCCAGGGTCCTAGAGCCCGCCTGCTGCCTGATGTAGCAGTGCTGAGATTGTTCTCAGTCTGCTCATTCCCTGTGTACAGACATGAATGTCTGTGCACAGAGATGATGTAGCAGTGCTGAGATTGTTCTCAGTCTGCTCATTCCCTGTGCATAGACATCTATATCTATACACAGGGGATGTAGCAGAGAGGACATGACGTTTTGGACGGCGTCGGACGGAAGAGGATTTTTTTAATTAAAGATGGAGTCCCTAATGGCTTTTTTTTTATTTCTAATAAAAAAATTTCTATGTGTTGTGTTTTTTTTTAAAACAATTTAATAGAAATTCATGGCGGTCATGTCTAATATTGGCGTGACCGCCATAAATTTCGGGCTTAGGGCCAGCTGATAATACAAAGCTGGCCCTAACCTCTATTACCCAGCTTGCCACCGCCACCAGGGCCGCTGGAAGAGCGGGGTTCAGCGCCAGAGGATGGCGCTTCAATGAACGCGCCATCTTCTGGGGCGGCTGCGGGCTGCAATTTGCAGCGGGGGGTGCCCAGAAAGCTTGGGCATCCCTGCGCTGCGGATTCCAGCCCCCAGCTGCTTAGCTGTACCTGGCTAGACATAGAAATTGCGCGGAGCCCCACGCATTTTATTGACTCCGAGACGACTCCGACTCCGAGACGACTCCGACTCCGAGACGACTCCGACTCCGAGACGACTCCGACTCCGAGACGACTCCGAGACGACGACGACTCCGACTCCGACTCGACTCCGAGGCGACTCCGACTCCGACTCCGAGGCGACTCCGACGCGACTCCTACTCCGAGGCGACTCCGACTCCGCGGGACTCTCGACTCCGAGGCGACTCCGACTCCGAGGCGACTCCGACTCCGAGCGACTCCGAGGCGACTCGACTCGGGCGCTCCGACTCCGAGGCGATCCGACTCGAGGCGACTCCGACTCCGAGGCGACTCCGTACCCGAGGCGACTCCGACTCGCGGCGACTCCGACTCCGAGGCGTCTCCGACTCGAGGCGACTCCGACTCCGAGGCGACTCCGAGACTCCGACTCTGAGACTCCGACTCCGAGACTCCGACCTGAGACTCCGACTCCGAGACTCCGAGACTGACTCCGAGACTCCGACTCCGAGACTCCGACTCCGAGACTCCGACTCCGAGACTCCGACTCTGAGGACTCCGACTCGAGACGACTCTGAGACTCCGACGAACTCCGACTCCGAGGAGACTCCGACTCTGAGGAGACTCCGACTCTGAGGCGACTCCGACTCCGAGGCGACTCCGACTCCGAGGCGACTGCCCGACTCGAGACTCCGACTCGAGGAGACTCCGACTCTGAGGAGACTCCGACTCTGAGGAGACTCCGACTCTGAGGAGACTCCGACTCTGAGGAGACTCCGACTCCGAGACTCTGAGCCTCTGACTCTGAAATTCATTAAATAATAAAAAAAAAAAATGCGTGGGGCTCCGCGCAATTTCTATGTCTAGCCAGGTACAGCTAAGCAGCTGGGGCTGGAATCCGCAGCGCAGGGATGCCCAAGATTTCTGGGCACCCCCCGCTGCAAATTGCAGCTTGCAGCCGCCCCAGAAGATGGCGCGTTCATTGAAGCGCCATCCTCTGGCGCTGAACCCCGCTCTTCCAGCGGCCCTGGTGGCGGTGGCACGCTGGGTAATAAAGGGGTTAATACCAGCTTTGTTATACAAGCTGGTATTAAGCCCGAGATTCTTAATGTCAGGCCACGTTTGACCCAGCCACTAAGAATCTCCAATAAAGGGTTAAAAAAACACAACACAGAGAAAAAATTTTATTTGAAATAAAAAAAAAAGCCATTAGGGACTCCATCTTTAATTAAAAAAATCCTCTTCCGTCCGACGCAGTCCAAAACGCGATGTCCTCTCTGCTACATCCCCTGTGCATAAATATAGATGTCTATGCACAGGGAATGAGCAGACTGAGAACAATCTCAGCACTGCTACATCAGGCAGCAGGCGGGCTCTAGGACCCTGGAGCTGCACAGAGAAGACAGCTGGACTCGGCTCGCAAAGAAACAGCAGTTACTTTGCGAGTTTCCCTGCTATCACTGGCACATAGCCGAGTCTAATGCAAACAATGGCAATCCTAGTTTTGTCAGCGTTTCTGACAAAACTAGGATTGATATTGATTTGCATTGGACTCGTGCGAGTAATCACTGGGAAACTCGCAGAGTACCGAGTCCTGCGAGTCCCTTACTACTCGCCGAGTAACGAGTCCTAGCGAGTAGATTCGCCCATCCCTAGAGACAACATATTGTCGGCATATTATAGTCATATGTCATACAAGAAATCAATTTTTTCAAAAAAGATTTAACATTACCTCATGTTAGTGATACGGATATAACAAGGCCATACAGATGATATAGGAAAATGAAAAGAATCTCACTCATAGGATATAGCTGTCAAAGAGATAACATAGCATCATTCAGTACATGTTGCAATGTGGGTTATTAATATAGCACAAAACAAAATCAAAAAGGTAAAATGCTATCAGTACCTGGAGTTATGCCTATCAATGTACAGTGTACTTAATCAAGGGGATAAATTCCCAAAGGATCGAAATGGTTAGAAACCTAAAGGGAATAGAGATATGTTGAAAAAAACCGTGCTAAAAATGATCAGAGTTAAGACTGAAAGACATTTACCTCAGGTTACTTGTGGCCTCAGGACAGATCTTGGTCAGAGGGAAATCTGACCTGTTATAGTGCTGTAATAATGAAAAAACCTTATAAACAAAGGAAATGTATATAAAAGGAAGAAACAACAGCACATATATGTAATATGAAAAAAAGCAGAAAACAGATATACCTCTGTCTCCTAAATGTCAAAGCCAGACCTAGGTGAAGTCCTACCACAGCTATAGACCTAAAAGTAATAACATGTATATAACCAACAAAAGCAGCTCCCTCATTGATAAAAGTGCACTGAGGAATACACAGCAGAGTGAGATCCCAGGTACAGAGGCATGTAAAAGTAAAGAATTTAAGCCGGCTATGAAGAACTTAAACACCAGTCAAATCCTGCTATGATAAGATCAAACTTAAATGTCCCCAATTAACCGCAGTTACAGACCTGTATGAGACATACTGTACTGTGAAATCCTGGGCCTGGGAAAATGCAATGACATGGCGGCTATAAATAGTGTGCAGCTAATGTGCACACTTGCTTCCTGCTTCCTGTGTGTGGACCGCACGGAAGCAATAATGAAACGCAAGCCTGCGCATGCGCGGTACGCAAACTTGTAAAAGTCGTGGTCCGCGCATGCGCAGAACGAAAAATAAACTTAACATAGGGAAACAAGCATAGAATCAGTTCTGAATGGAATCTGCTTTTAAAGTAATGACAGGCTGTAGCAGGGTTAATATCTAGCGTTCTGCAAGAAAGGGGAAAGAGAAAAGAAATTAGTACCCACATTAACAACAATATAGCTAAATGTGCTAGTAAAATAAAATAAACATTTTGCATAGGAGCCTGACAGGAATAAACTAATTACAGAACCCCTATCGCTGATCTATGCAAACTATGATCCTTAGTTAAAAGACATAAGAATTGCCACATCGCATTTGATTACACAATATGTAAAAAGCATATTAATTATGCCAGGGTCAGATAGTGACATCACATTCCCTATTAAAGCCATTGGGTTTCAGAGTCTGAAGTGTGTGGATCCAATAGGCCTCCCTAATTTTGAATCTTTTAACCCTATCCTGTCCTCGTCTGCCTACCGGAATATGCTCCAATACCTGAAAACGAAGTTGGGATATATTATGTCCATTATCTATAAATGTGAGAAGGAATAGGTAACATCACTTGTCTGCATCTTATCGTCGACTTGTGTTTTGAAATGCGGTCCCGGATACATTGGGTAGTCTCCCCAACGTATCCGAGACCGCATGGACATTTAATTAGATAGACCACATATGACGTGTCACATGTGTAATATCCCTTAATAGAATAGTGTTTCCCAGTTCTTGGATGGGTAAAAAATGAACCTTTAGTAACATGCGAGCATTGAAGGCAATGAAGGCAAGGAAAGTTGCCCTTACAAACGGTGCTAAAAACAGTTTGTCTGCGTGAGGGAGATAATGAGCCAATATCGGCCCGGACCAAACTGTTTCTAAGATTAGATTTTTTATGACAAATTAATGGTGGTTGGCTAAACTCAGGAGTATTAGGGTAAGCCTGTTGTAATAGGGGCCAATGACGTCTAATAGAGTTGTGAATTAGGCTGTTACAGGGATGATATGCATTCACAAATGCTATACGTGATGTTTCACGAGAAGAGGCCATAATGTTAAATTCTAAATTTAGTAAACATGAAGGATAGCTCCTTTCACGAAACCTTTGTCTCATCTCATCACAACGCTGTTTGCATACACCTGGATCTGATACGATCCTTCTGACCCTAGTAAGTTGCGATTTCGGCAATGCTTGTTTTACATGTCGAGGATGGGCACTACTATACAGAAATACACTGTTCTTGTCAGTGGGTTTGCGGTATAACTCTGTGGATATTAGACCATCATGATGCAAACTAACAATTGTATCAAGAAAACTGACCTCCTTTATATCATGATGTATAGTGAATGTTAAACCACTACACATCATGTTGAGGTCAGAGTAAAAATCCATCAAATACAAGCTATCCCCTTTCCAGATCAGAAATATATCATCGATATAACGACGATATATGCACATGTGTTGTTGAAAAAGTGGATGATTATAAACAAATGTTTCCTCAAAATGTGCCATAAAAATGTTGGTGTAGGGGGGTTGCGACATTGGATCCCATCGCAGTTCCCCTACGCTGAACAAAGAAACGGTCACCAAACATGAAAAAATTTTCCTACAAGGTAATTTGAAGTGTGTCAAGACAGAACCTTTTTGTTCCTCAGTAATATTCTCATGTGACTAAAAACCAAGAACCGCATGGAGACGTTTATCATGATTAATGCTCGTGTATAGACTATTAACGTCCATGGTGACGAGGACGTAATGAAATATCATATTTGAAGGATACAAATGATTTCCTGACCGTACTTAAGAATCTTTCTTTACCTCCTGACCATTACGTCCTCGGGACAAAAAGTATTTCCACTATTAGAAAAATCATGTGATGCTTCTCTAATTTGTGTAATTAACAGCACCTGTAACTTACCTGTGGCACCTAACAGGTGTTGGCAATAACTAAATCACACTTGCAGCCAGTTGATACGGATTAAAGTTGACTCAACCTCTGTCCTGTGTCCTTGTGTGTACCACATTGAGCATGGAGAAAAGAAAGAACTGTTTGAGGACTTGAGAAACCAAATTGTGAGAAAGCATGAGCAATCTCAAGACTACAAGTCCATCTCCAAAGACCTGAATGTTCCTGTGTCTACCGTGCGCAGTGTCATCAAGAAGTTTAAAGCACATGGCACTAGATGTGGACGGAAAATAAAAATTGACAAGAGATTTCAACGCAAGATTGTGCGGATGGTGGATAAAGAACCTCGACTAACATTCAAACAAGTTCAAGCTGCCCTGCAGTCCGAGGTACAACAGTGTCGACCCGTACTATCCGTCGGCATCTGAATGAAAAGGGGTTGTATGGTAGGATACCCCGGAAGACCCCACTTCTTACCCTGAGACATAAAAAAGCCAGGCTGGAGTTAGCCAAAACTTACATGAGAAATCCTACAACATTTTGGAAGAATGGTCTCTGGTCAGATGAGACAAAAGTAGAGCTTTTTGGGCAAAGGCATCAAAATAGAGTTTACTGGAGAAAAAAAGAGGCACTCAAAGAAAAAAACAGGTCCCTACAGTCAAACATGGCGGAGGTTCCTTGATGTTTTGGGGTTGCTTTGCTGCTTCTAGCACTGGACTGCTTGACCGTGTGCATGGCATTATGAAGTCTGAAGACTACCAACAAATTTTGCAGCATAATGTAGGGCCCTGTGTGAGAAAGCTGGGTCTCCCTCAGAGGTCATGGGTCTTCCAGCAGGACAAGGACCCAAAACACACTTCAAAATGCACTAGAAAATGGTTTGAGAGAAAGCACTGGAGACTTCTAAGGTGGCCAGCAATGAGTCCAGACCTGAATCCCATAGAACACCTGTGGAGAGATCAAAAAATGGCAATTTGGAGAAGGCACCCCTCAAATATCAGGGACCTGGAGCAGTTTGCCAAAGAAGAATGGTCTAAAATTCCAGCAGAGCATTGTAAGAAACTCATTGATGGTTACCGGAAGCGGTTGATCGCAGTTACTTTGGCTAAAGGTTGTGCAACCAAGTATTAGGCTGAGGGTACCAATACTTTTGCCTGGCCCATTTTTGGAGTTTTGTGTGAAATGATCAATGTTTTGCTTTTTGCTTCATTCTCTTATGTGTTTTTTCATTGAAGACAAATTAAATGAAGAAAATAATACCAAAGAATTTGAGATTGCAAACATTTTCAGGAAGAAACTGAGTATTATCTGACAGAATTGCAGGGGTGTCAATACTTTTGGCCACAACTGTTTGTCTGAACTAATCTCCCGATATCATCTAACTCGTAATCCTTGATCCTCCCAAGATCTCCTCCTTTCCTCCACACTTGTATGTTCCTCATCTAACCACCTGCAAGACTTCACCCGAGCATCCCCCATTCTGTGGAATTCTGCACCCCAAAACGTCCGACTATCCCCCACACTCAGAACCTTCAAGCAGAACCTGAAAACCCATCTCTTCAGAACAGCCTACAGCTTGCAATGACCACAGTGCCACTTCACCATCACTGGACCCGATGCTCCACCACCAGCAGAGCAGACCCAACCTACTGTCTCTCTCCCCACCGACCTGTAGAATGTAAGGGCAGGGTCCATCTCCTCTCTATATCAGTCTATCACTGTTAGTTTGTTCATTGTATTTTTTAACTTACTTGTATGTAAACCTTTCTCATGTATAGCATTATGGAATGAATGGTGCTCTATCTATTATATAATCACGAATAGCTTTTTTGCCCCTTCCGGCGCTACTTCCGTCGTGGTAGCGGCCATTGCGAGTCTCAGGCACACGGCGAAGCATTGCCCGCGTAGCGGGCATTGCGAGCCATTGCCCACCCACACCCTGCCGATGCCGCCCGGCTGCCTCCGCTCCCCGCTACCCACATCTCGCCCGGGGATAATGGAACGGAGGCGGCTCAGCCGCCTCCGCTCCCCGCTACCCACAGCCACCCTGCGACTATGGAGCTGCCCCCTGTGCCTCCCCCCCAGCCCCGATCCACAGCCCAGCACCGCTCCCCAGCCTCGCACCGCCCCCCAGCACCGCACACCCCCAACGCCGCACAGACCCCCCCCTCACTACCCGCACACCTCCGCCGCCAGGCCCCATCCACAGTCTAGCCCCGCCCCCCAGCCCGCTCCCCACAGCACCCCCCCCCCATAGTCCCCACCCCCGCAATGTCCGCACACCCCCATATGTCCCACACCCCCCCATATGTCCGCACACCCCCCCACAATATGTCCGCACACCCCCCCACAATATGTCCTCACACCCCCCCACAATATGTCCGCACACCCCCCCCAATATGTCCTCACACCCCCCCACAATATGGCCGCACACCCCCCCCCAATATGTCCTCACACCCCCCCAATATGTCCTCACACCCCCCCACAATATGTCCGCACACCCCCCCAATATGTCCTCACACCAAGCCCAACCCCACATATGTCCTCACACCCCCCCCAATATGTCCCACCCCCCCCAATTGTCCAACCCCCCCATATGTCCTCACACCCCCACAATATGTCTCACACCCCCCCAATATGTCCTCACACCCCCCCACAATATGTCCCCACCCCCCCATATGCCCACCCCCCCCCACAATATGTCCGCACACCCCCCCCATATGTCCTCACCCCCCCCACAATATCCTCACACCCCCCACAATATGTCCTCACACCCCCCACAATATGTCCGCACACCCCCCCACAATATGTCCTCACACCCCCCCAAATGTCCTCACACCCCCCCACAATATGTCCGGCACCCCCCCATAGTCCCACACCCCCCCACAAATATGTCCTCACCCACCCCCCCACAATATGTCCGCACACCCCCCCCAATATGTCCCACACCCCCCCCACAATATGTCCTCACACCCCCCCACAATATGTCCGCACACCCCCCCCAATATGTCCTCAACCCCCATATGTCCTCACACCCCCCCACAATATGTCCTCACACCCCCCAAATGTCCTCACACCCCCCCACAATATGTCCCACACCCCCCCAAATGTCCACACCCCCCACAATATGTCCGCACACCCCCCCAATATGTCCTCACACCCCCACAACCCACCCCAATATGCTCCCCACAACACACCCCCCACATATGTCCGCACACCCCCCCAATATGTCCTCACACCCCCCACAATATGTCCTCACACCCCCACAATATGTCCCACACCCCCCACAATATGTCCTCACACCCCCCCACAATATGTCCTCACACCCCCCACAATATGTCCCACACCCCCCACAATATGTCCCACACCCCCCCAATATGTCCTCACACCCCCCCACAATATGTCCCACCCCACCCCACAATATTCCTCACACCCCCCCACAATATGTCCTCACACCCCCCCACAATATGTCCTCACACCCCCCCAATATGTCCTCACCCAATATCCCCCCCACAATATGTCCTCACACCCCCCCATATGTCCCACCCACCCCCCCCCACAATATGTCCCCCCACCCCCCATATGTCCTCACACCCCACCCCCACAATATGTCCGCACACCCCCCCACAATATGTCCTCACACCCCCCCACAATATGTCCTCACACCCCCCCCAATATGTCCTCACACCCCCCACAATATGTCCTCACACCCCCCCAATATGTCCTCACACCCCCCACAATATGTCCACACACCCCCCAATGTCCTCACCCCCCCACCACCCCCACAATATGTCCTCACCCCCCCCAATATGTCCCCACCCCCCCAATATGTCCTACACCCCCCACAATATGTCCCACCCCCCCACAATATGTCCGCACACCCCCCAATATGTCCTCACACCCCCCCACAATATGTCCGCACACCCCCCCAATAGTCCTCACCCCCCCCAATATGTCCTCACACACCCCACAATATGTCCACACCCCCCAAATATGTCCTCACACCCCCCACAATATGTCCTCACACCCCCCCACAATATGTCCCACACCCCCCCCAATATGTCCTCACACCCCCCACAATATGTCCCAACACCCCACAATATGTCCTCACCCCCCCCCCCCCAAATATGTCCCACCCCCCCCAATATTCCTACACACCCCCCACAATATGTCCGCCACACCCCCCCAATATGTCCTCACACCCCCCCCACAATATGTCCCACACCCCCCCACAATATGTCCTCACACCCTCCACAATATGTCCTCACACCCCCCTACAATGTCCTCACACCCCCAATATGTCCGCACACCCCCCCAACCCACAATATGTCCTCACACCACCCCCACAATATGTCCTCACACCCCCCCAATATGTCCGCACACCCCCCCAAAACCCACCACAATATGTCCTCACACCCCCCCAATATGTCCTCACACCCCCACAAGCCACACCCCCAATATGTCCTCACACCCCCCACAATATGTCCCACACCCCCCCATATGTCCTCACCCCCCAATATGTCCTCACCTCCACCCCCCCACAATATGTCCTCACACCCCCCCAATATGTCCTCACCCCCCCCACAACACCACCCCACAATATGTCCTCACACCCCCCCCAATATGTCCCTCACACCCAAACCCACACCCCACAATATGTCCTCACACCCCAAATATGTCCCACACCCCCCACAATATGTCCTCACACCCCCCACAATATGTCCCACACCCCCCACATATGTCCTCACACCCCCCACAATATGTCCTCACACCCCCCCCAATATGTCCGCACACCCCCCCAATATGTCCGCACACACCCCCACAATATGTCCGCACCCCCCATATGTCCCACCCCCAATTGTCCTCACCCCCCCCAATCCCCCCTGTCCACCCCCATAGTCCTCACCCCCCCCATATGTCCAACCCCCCCATATGTCCCACACCCCCAATATGTCCACACCCCCATATGTCTCCCCCCCAATATGTCCCACCCCAACACCCCATTTCCCCACCCCCCCACAATAGTCCACCCCATAGTCTCACCCCCCCACATATGTCCACCCCCCAATATGTCCTACACCCCCAATATGTCCACACCCCACAATATGTCCACACCCCCACATATGTCCTCACCCCACAATATGTCCACCCCCCCAATATGTCCTCACACCCCCCCAATAGTCCACCCCCATATGTCCTCAACCCCCCCACAATATGCTCAACCCCATATGCCTCCACCCCCACAATATGTCCCACCCCCCAATATGTCCTCCACCCCACAATATGTCCCACACCCCCATATTCCCACCCCCAATATGTCCCACACCCCCATATGTCCTCAACCCCCAATTGTCCCACCCCCCCAATTGTCTCACACCCACAATATGTCCGCACCCCATATGTCCCACACCCCCCACAATATGTCCGCACACCCCTAGTCCCACACCCCCCCACATATGTCCCACCCCCCCCATATGTCCCACACCCCACAATATGTCCCACACCCCCCAATATTCCCACACCCCCCCTATGTCTCACCCCCCACAATATGTCCCCACCCCCAATATGTCTCACACCCCACAATATGTCCACCCCCCCCAATATGCCTCACACCCCCACAATATGTCCTAACCCCCACATATGTCCCACACCCCCCCACAATATGTCCTCCACACCCCCCCAATATGTCCCACACCCCACAAATGTCCTCCACCCCCCCCCAATATGTCCCACCCCCAATATGTCCTCACACCCCCCCAATATGTCCCACCCCCAATATGTCCCACACCCCCCCAATATGTCCCACCCCCAATATGTCCTCACACCCCCCCACAATATGTCTCACACCCCAATATGTCTCACCCCCCACAATATGTCCCACACCCCCATATGTCCTCACCCCCCCAACCACCCCAATATTCTCACACCCCCCCAATATGTCCGCACCCCCCCTATGTCTCACCCCCCCACATTCCCCCCATATGTCCCACCCCCCATATGTCTCACACACCCACATATGTCCACCCCCCCAATATGTCCTCACCCCCCAATATGTCCACAACCCCCCCAATTGTCCCACACCCCCCACAATATGTCCTCACACCCCCCCACAATATGTCCTACACCCCCCCCAATATGTCCTCACACCCCCCACAATATGTCCGCACCCCCCCACAATATGTCCGCACACCCCCCACAATATGTCCTCACACCCCCCCAATATGTCCCACACCCCCCCAATATGTCCTCACACCCCCCCACAATATGTCCTCACACCCCCCAATATGTCCCTCACACCCCCCAATATGTCCTCCACACCCCCCCCAATATGTCCCACCCCCCCCACAATATGTCCCACACCCCCCCAATATGTCTCACACCCCCCCACAATATGTCCTCACACCCCCCCAAATATGTCCCCACCCCCCCAAATATGTCCTCACACCCCCCCACAATATGTCCTCACACCCCCCCAATATGTCTCAACACCCCCCCACAATATGTCCTCACACCCCCCCACAATATGTCCGACACCCCCCATATGTCCGCACCCCCCCAAACCACCCCCACAATAGTCCCACCCCCCCCATATGTCCCACCCCCCCACCCACCCCAATATTCCTCACCCCCCCACATATGTCCCAACCCCCCCATTGTCCTCCCACACCCCACACCCCCCACAATATGTCCTCACACCCCCCCCCATATGCCCACCCCCCCCCACAATATGTCCCACCCCCCACAATATGTCCCACACCCCCCACAATATGCCCCACCCCCCCAATATGTCCCACCCCCCAAATATGTCCCCCCCCCCCAATATGTCCTCACACCCCCCACAATTTCCCACCCCCCACATATGTCCCACACCCCCCACAATATGTCCTCACACCCCCCCAATATTCCTCACACCCCCCCAATATGTCCTCACCCCCCCCACAATTGTCCCACCCCCCACAATATGTCCCCACCCCCCCATATGTCCCACCCCCCAATATTCCACACCCCCCATATGTCCCACCCCCCCCCCCCATATTCCTCACACCCCCAATATGTCCCACCCCCCTATGTCTCACCCCCCCCAAATTCCTCACACCCCCAAATATTCCGCACCCCCCCCAATGTCCCCACCCCCCACAATATGTCTCACACCCCCCCAATATGTCCCCACCCCCCCCAATATGTCCCACACCCCCCAATATGTCCCACCCCCCCCAATATGTCCTCACACCCCACAATATGTCCCACACCCCCCAATATGTCCTCACACCCCCCACAATATGTCCTCACCCCCCCACAATATGTCCGCACCCCCCCATATGTCCCACACACAATTGTCTCACACCCCATATTCTCACACCCCCAATATGTACACCCCCAATAGTCCCACCCCCCCATTTCCTCACCCCCCCAATTTCCTACCCAATATTCTCAACCCCAAAATTCCCACCCCCAGTCTCACACCACAATATCCTACCCCCATATTCACACCCATATGTCTCACCCCCAACCACAATATCCACCCCATATTCCCCCCCCAATATGTCCTCACACACCCCCACAGTTGTCCGCACCCCCCCCCAATATGTCCTCACACCCCCCACAATATGTCCGCACACCCCCCCAATATGTCCTCACACCCCCCGACAATATGTCCTCACGCCCCCCCCACAATATGTCCGCACACCCCCCCAATGTGTCCTCACACCCCCCTACAATATGTCCACACCCCCCCACAATATGTCCTACACCCCCCCAATATGTCCTCACACCCCCCACAATATGTCCTCACACACCCCCCAATATGTCCGCACACCCCCCCAATATGTCCTCACCCCCCACAATATGTCCGCACCCCCCCCCAATATGTCCTCCACCCCCCCCACAATATGTCCTCACACCCCCCCCAATATGTCCTCACACACCCCCACAATATGTCCGCTTACCTTCCCCCCCCCCGACGCCGTATATCGCTTACCTGTCTTCATGACATCTGCTTCGTCAGGTCCAGGTCCAGTCCTCCCTCCGGCCCAGGCATCCTCTTCCTTCAGCCCGGGCCACGAGTCTTCCATCTGGCAGTCTTCTTTCTTCCTCCAGCGAGCTCCGGGTCCTCGATGTTCCCTCTTCGGTCCGCTCCGCTGACTGAGGAATAAAGATGGCCGCCGCGAGTTTCTGGAAGCCCCGCCCACGGATCCAAATCACACCAATCACATTCAAATACACACCAACCAATCACATTCAAGGCTCATTCATACATTTTTATCAATGGGAAAAAACACTGTTACTATTCCACTACGGCCAATCAGATTCGTGCCTCATTCATCCATGTTTCTCAATGGGAAAAATTCACTACATTTAAAGACAATAAAAATAAATAAATAAATAAATACACATAAAAATATTTAAAAATACAAATAAATTCACTTAAAATAACAAATAATAAATAAATTTAATAATAATAAAAATACTAAAAAAATAAATAATAAATAATATAAATAATAAATAATAAAATAAAAAATAATAATAAAAAAAATATACAAAATTAATATATAAAATTAATATATTAATTACATTAATTAAAATAAAAAAAAAAAATCTAAACAAATAAATTTAATCAAAATAAAAAATTAATATACAAATAATAATAAAATAAATCAAAATTCAAAAAATAAATAAAATAAAAATATATATAATTAAAATATTAATAACATTAACTAATTCTAAGAAAATCAAATTACTCAAAAAAAAATTCAATTAAAATAAAATAAAAAATATTATAAAAATATTAAATAATAAATAATTACAATAATAAAAATAAATAATAAAAAAAAATATCCATATAAAAATTCATAACATTAACTAATTCTATAAAATAAAACAAATAAATAAAATATTCATAACATTAAGTTATTCAAAAAAAAATGTAAATAAAAAAAAAAAAAAAAAAAAAAAAAAAAATAATATAGCTACTATAATCTAATTAACGCACGTTCTAGAATCCCGATGCATTTGCATCGGGCTCACAGCTAGTAAATAATAATAATAATAATAATAATAATAATAATAATAATATCATAGCTGATAAAGTTCTATTTTTCTTCTGACACTTTATCTTGTAGGTTCTATTAGTAAAACACAATAAAAGAGATCCAGCATTATCTTTGCCCATTAAGATTTGTGATTCATCTCTTTAGATTTCATTATAACTACATTATTGTTCCTCTTTTGCCCATTGTGACCTTGTATTGTTATGTTTAGTTGTCCACTTTTGTTTTTTTACATTTAACTTTTTTTAATGTAAATATTTTAATGCTGGTTTTACACCAGCGTTTTTTTTCACATCAGGCCCAGAACAAGTTTTTCAGCAAAAACGTGATCCTTTAAGGATCAGGTTGTTGCCCATTCACTTTAAATTGTGTCCGCTAGCATCAGTTAACTGGACACCATTAAAAGTGAATGTTGAAATGTTTTTGCTGAAAAACTAGATCTGGGCCTAATATGAAAAATGTTAGTGTGAAACCAGCCTTATTTAGTGTATTTCTTACAATTCTGTCACACCTTGACTCATCTTTATTTTGTACATTGTTACAGGCTCATTGTTTTGAGTTGTCTAGTCTGATGCTTAGCAGTCTTTTTTTTTTTACTTTAACCATGAGATTTTGCCTTTTATGGGGCTGTCACACGCGTCAATATCGCGTGCACGATCACTTCTGCACGTGACGTTGCAGAGATATTGACGCGTGTGACAGGGCGCATCAACCAGCGATAAATCGCTGGCTGACGGTCGTCAGGTTTTAAAACCTGTTCTAAAACCTGATGACTGTCGCCCAGTGGACACGCAGCATCGCTACGTGTGACACCGGGAGATGCGATCAGCCAGCTCGCAGTGCCTCTCAGGAAGCGCTGGGAGCTGGTATCCAGGGTAAACTGCTCACCGGCTGGTATCTAAGGTACACAGTGGGTAACTAGGGACCCTAGTTACCCGCTGTATACCTTAGATACCAGCCGGTGAGCAGAGAAGGCTGGTAACTAAGGTATACATCGGGTATCTAGGCAGCGCGCGCTGCCTAGTTACCCACAGTTTACCCTGGATACCAGCCTGCAGACATCGTGGAAACGATATAGAAATAATTTCCACGATGTCGCTGGTAAAATGATCGCTGGTGAGTCTGCCTGTGTGACAGCTCACCAGCGATCATCCATCAATGTCATCAGCGATAGTCCATGTTATATACAATTGGCCCTCCCGCTGTGACACAACTAGGAACAACCAACATTTTTGGTCATACCATGGTAGAGTATTTTGTTCTGATTTTTTTAATATATTCTACTCCAAACTCCACAGTAAGAAAAGTTTATTTAAATAAACATCCCTTTAATTTCAATGGAAAAATATCACCTGTAGTACACTTCACAAAATGTGTTAACCCTTAAAATTTTGCTTACAATTTTTTGTTTTCATTTTCTTACCAATGAGTCAAGAAAATTATAAAACGAAGTTTAAAGATTTACTAACCAGAAATATACAACTTAAAACTTTTGTTTTCCAAAGACTGAAATGCAAGGGTATGTTCATACACAGCCATCATAAAGGCTAGTACAACACTACATTTATACATGTCCTTTTCTATACACAGTTAAACTGCATGCCACTGCACACCTGCCAGATGGAGGCCACAATAATACACTTGTGTTACGTGTAACAGCACAGTAATTTACATTTTGAGATTTGTGTGGCATGTTTTTAGAGATACTAATTACAAGGAAATTACATCAAATTTCTCTCAATATTGAGTGACTATATTTTTTTCCTTCAGTTGATTATAAAAAAAAACAACAAAAAAAACCCAAAAAAAACAAAACACAAAATAACATGCCAACGACGCCACAAAACTTTTTTTTATTTTAATTTGTTTGCGGTATATTTCACAAAGCAAAAGTTGTTCAGTTGTTAATTAAAAGAACTGGGACTATTTGATTATTATTATTTATTTACATAGCACCGTTAATTCCATAGTGCTGCACATGAGAAGGGATTACATACAAAATTATAGATATAGTTTACAGTAAAATTAACAATGACAGAGGTACAGAGGGGAGAGGACTCTGCCCTTGAGGCTTACATTCTACAGGATAATGGGGATATTTGATTGTGTCCTTATGTCGATAAGAAATGACAGGAAGGTAGTTAGCAACTACGGTACCTGCTTGTTCTGCTGAACATTGGGTCACAGCAATCATGGGACTGCTCCTGCCAGAGACCCTTCTGCTTCATTTGACCACACTTCAATAGAGCAGCTCTTCCACTTCAGGGGTGTTCTGTTGATGGGACATGATGGCCTTCATCAGGCCGACCAACAGGCGGCTCTTCAAAGTTAGGCAGCTGGGAGCCAACTGTAAATCAGCGTGATATTGCCCATCATGCCCCATCAATAGGGAGCAGAAGAAAATCTGCTCTATCGGTGTGACATCAGTTAAACCGCTGGCAGCAGCATTCTGTGACCGGTTTGAGGCGGCAGAAATTGGGTGCCAGGCAGGTGTGTTTGGATATACATGCCTGTACGTTGTATGCCCCATAGGGAAAAAAGCAACCAAAAACATTGTCCGAGATAACCCTTTTAAGCTTTGTTTTGCATCATATCTGTTATTAGTATATTATCTGTAAATTTAAAAGGTAGATTGAACATGTTCTAAGTGCTTTTGGCAAAGGTTACATGCACAATACTAAAAGGTTGCACTTTCCAGAAGCAGATCTTGTTTTGATGCAAAAAACACCAATCTATAGCCACACATTTACACTACTGACAGCCACTATTCAACCCAGGTAAATATCAGCTGTAGTTGGCGATTTCAGCCTGCAAAATATTTTTAGAAAAAAAAATTTACTTATGATATCTGAATGTTGCTAGTGTCTCAGTAATGCTGCCTTTCCAGCTGCGAGAAATCACAAATCAGTTCAGGTATTTTTTTTTACATTTTAATAGGGCTCTGAAATGCTTCAAACTTTTACTGTACTGTAAAATGTCTACTTTGAATTACATGCAAAAATCTTACATCTAGTCATTACTCTGCTTACTTATGACAGGGTCTTGCGCCAATTTCTTGAGAAAATAAAGATTATTTTTAGGGTTATACATAGTTTTCTGAGGCAACACAAGGAGGGGGAGTAGATTTCTAGGGCTCAAGTGAAATGATGTACATATAAAAAAAAAAAGTCCCATTATAACAGAAATACACTGGTTAATTCATGTTTCACATGGATCTACTAGAACAAACCAGTTTTACTGGCAGTTACCCAAGGACAAAATGCCACTTGACTGAATTAATGCTGGCCTCTTGTCACTCGAGTTATTTGAGATTATTTACATTGCTGTTCATATGGCACTATTCGGCCTCCACCAGAGCTAATTGTATGTGTTCCGGATTTTAATTGGCTTCTTTAATATTGCCTGAGGAAGAAATGCTCTCCTTTGCCTCATACCAGCCTCTTAGCCCACTGCAGTAATAGCTACAATTAAGAGTGTCTAAATCCTGCTCTAATCTCGTGCCAGAACACAGGGTGAAATCTGACTACCTCCCAAACCATTTAACACAAAATGTTATTTATTCTTTGATATACACCATAAAAAAACAAGTTTATATCAAATAAACCAAATCATGAGCTGCTCTATAATGAAGGCATCATTCTGGTATTTCATACAGTTGGTGCTAAGGGCCCTTTCACATCAGCGTTTTTTGAAATTCGCGGCAGATGCGGTGAAAAAACCGCATCTGCCGCGATTACCGCATACCGGCTGCACTTGTGGCGCGGTTGCGGTAAACGCCATACTATGTATAGGCGGACTTGCGGCAGGTGCGGCAAGTGCGGTTTTGGCACTTGCGGCAGGTGCGGCCGCGAAAAAAAATAACTGTCAGTCGCGGTTTTTTTCACGGCCGCACCTGCCGCAAGTGCCAAAACCGCACTTGCCGCACCTGCCGCAAGTCCGCCTATACATAGTATGGCGTTTACCGCAACCGCCCGCAAGTGCAGCCGGTATGCGGTAATCGCGGCAGATGCGGTTTTTTCACTGCATCTGCCGCGATTTGAAAAAAACGCTGATGTGAAAGGGCCCTAAGGCTTTCTGCAATATCCTTTGCATTTGGATACAAATGCCTTCCACATGTAACCCAAGAAAAGTAATTCTAAGCATAGAGGTTTTTTTGGAAACTTATCTATCAGGACTGCCAAATGTTATAAACATTACACTGGTGTCTCAAACAAAGATGGTAAGAATGGCCATGTTTAACCCCATTGCGACCAATGACGAGTTTAGTCGTCATGGAAAGGTGTCAGTTCCCGCACCATGACAGATAAACTTGTCATGGCTTTGAACTGTCACTGCTTGTAAACAGTGATCGTTCAATTCTGACAGCTGTCAGTGACAGCTAAGGGTCAGGGACAGAGGTGTGGGGACCCTTGTTAGTGGTCCCCACACTCAGATCGATATGATCGGTCAATCTGACTGACTGATCACATCATGATCGCGCAGGAAAGTGCTGCATATGAGCATTTTCCTGTTTGATCGCTGCAGGAGCCGGGTCGTCAGCTGTGCCCAGCTTCTACAATTATCCCGACTGTGACCACTGCCCCTCCACGGATGTGCCCGGTCCCCGGTCTCCTCTCCCCACTCTCCTACCGGCTTTCGCCTCTACTCCCTCCGCTCTCCTCCCATCCATTCACTTCCTCTGCCCGCTCTTCTCCTCTGTCTTCTCCTGGGTGTCTGACCAGCGACTCTGCCCTGCTCCTTTCAGCCTCATCCCCTGCATGGAGATGAGGCTGAGAGGAGTGATCTGACAGCCAGGGGCAGCGATCTGTGTGGTCGCTGTCCCTGGCTGTGTCGCCCCCTAAGTGCAGTTACGGTCCGGGGAGAGGGAGTGCAGGGTCACTCATCTCTCCCCATGGTGATCGGTCCATTATAATGTAGTTGTGATGGGCCGATCACCATGGTAAACCGAAATAGGACATAAAAACAGAGAATAACTCACCAAAAAATTGACAGGTAAATACCCATTGCACCTAGCAGCAGCTGCCAGCTCCTCTGAGAGGCAACACAGGTGTCTGTCGATCACTATGGTAACCAGAGGTTGCCACGGCGACATCTGGTAACCTGACCCAAGTCTCAGAGATCATGTGATCTCTGGGACTTGGGTTTGCAGCAATGACAGCTACACTTTATGGCAGATCATTGCCATACAGTGCAGCATCAGTGTGATCCCCCAGAGACTGCAGCAAAAGGACCCTTTGATCTCATTGCTGCAGTCTCTGGAGGCGACTGACCGCCGTGGGACCATTGTTGTGGGATACGTCAGAGGACATGTGGGGGTAATGAAGATGGAATCCAAATATATGTTTGTGTTTTTTATTATAATAAAATGATTTTTTCAAGGTGTGTTGTGTCTTATTTCGGCACCAGGGCAACTGGAAGAGTCTGGGTACAGCACCAGGAAATGGCCCTTCTAATGAATGCGCCATTTCCTGGGGCAGCTGTGGGCTGCAATTTGCAGCGTGGGGGCCCAGAACGCTTGGGCCTCTTTACACGCTGTGGATTCCAGCTCCCAACTGCCTAGTTGTATCTGGCTGGCAACTAAAAATACAGCGAAGACCACGTCGTTTTTTTTAAAAAATTATTTCAAGAATTTAAAAAAAAGGGCTCCGCTGTATTTTGATTACCAGGCAGGGGTAAAACTAGGCAGCTGGGGATGGGTTGCAACCTGTACCTGCCTCTTGTACCTGTGCTGGTGACCAAAAATACAGTGGAGCCCATTATCATCAGTGTAAAATCTCTGCTAAATACACAAATACTGTGTGAACAGTGCTACGTATTTGCAGAGTATTTTGAAGCTGTCATTCAGTTCTATGGGTGAAAATCGTGGCAAAATACTCTAAAAGAACTGACATGCTGCAGATTTCTTCACAGTAAAATGCGCGCCATTTCTGCTGCAGATAGATCCGCAGCATGAGCACAGGACGTCTGATTTCCCATACACGTTGCAGGGAAGGTGCTGTACTGCTGAATTGTCAAAATTATGCAGAAAAAAACGGGGGGAAATCTGCAGCATCCGTGCATAGCCTAAAATTCACATACCAGGTCCCCACTCTAACCTCAATCCTTCCTGTGTGCCCAAAAATTGTTTTCCCAACACATATTGCGTAATAGCATACTCAGAGAAATTACCCATCATATTTTGGAGTCCATTTTATCATGTTGCCTGTGTGAAAAAGAAAAAAAATCCTTTTTATTATCCACAAAAATGAGTTTTAGCCTCCATATTTCCATTTGCACAGCTCAATTTTACAAAAATCTGTGACGCACCTGGGGATTCAAGGTGCTCATCACACATCCAAATAAATTCCTTATGGGTCTAGTTTTCAAAATGAGATCACTTGTGGTGAGTTCACTGTTTCAGCACAGTGGGGCTCTCCAAATGTGACATGACACCCACAGACCATTCCATCAAAATCTGCATTCCAAAATGTCACTCCATCCCTTCAGAGCCCTGCCATGCATCCAAACAATAGTTTTCCGCCACATGTAAGGTATTGGCGGACTTAGGACAAATTGCCCAGCAAATTTTGGGATCCATTTTATCTTTTTGCCCTGTTCGAATTGAAAATATGAGGCTAAAAACATTTTTGTGGAAAAAATAAGGACTTTTTCATTTTCACAGCTCAACTTTTTAAAATTCTATGAAGCACCTGGGGGCTCAAGGTGCTTACCACCCATCTAGATTGGTTCCCTGGGGTCTAGTTTCCATAATGGAGTCACTTGTGGGGGAGCTCCATGTTTAGGCACACAGGAGCTCTCCATATACAACATGGTTTTAACTAACGATTTCAGCTAATTTTCCGCTTGAAATGGCGCCCCTTCCCTTCCGAGGCCTGTTGTGCACCCAAACAGTGGTTTATGACCACATATGAGGTATCTGTGTACTCAGGAGAAATTTTCCAACAAATTTTAGGATCCATTTTATCCTGTTGCCCATGTGAAAATGAAAAAGTGAGGCTAAAAGAAAACTTTTGTGGAAAAAAAAAACTTTTTCATGTTTACGGATCAATTTGTGAAGCACCTGGGGTTAAAAGTGCTCACTATGCATCTAGTTAAGTTCCTTGGGGGTCCAGTTTCCAAAATGGGGTCACTTGTAGGGAAGTTCCAATGCTCAGGCACACAAGCGACTATAAGCGACATGGTGTCCGCTAACGATTGGAGCTAATTTTCCATTCAAAAAGTAAAATTGCACTCCTTTCCTTCTGTGCCCTGCCATGCACCCAAACAGTGGTTTATGACCACACACAAGGTATCAGTGTACTCAGGAGAAATTGCTCAACAAATTTTAGGGTCCGTTTGCTCCTGTTTTCCTTGTGAAAATGCAAAATTTGAGGGTAAAGCAACATCTTTGTTGGAAAAAGTAAAATGAAGCACCTGAAGGGTTAATACTCTTCATGAATGAGGTTTTAAGTAGTCTGAGGGGTGCAGGTTTTGGAATAGAGTCACTTTTGGGTGTTTTCTGTCACATAGGCCACTCAAAGTGCCTTCAAATGTGATGTGGTCACGAAAAAAATGGCTTGTAAATTTTGCTGGAAAAATGAGAAATTGCTGATTAACTTTGAACCCTTCTAGCTTCCTAACAAAGAAAAATTTAGTTTCCAAAATTGTGCTGATGTGAAGTTGACATGTGGGAAATGTTATTTATTAACTATTTTGTGTGACATTACTCTCTAGTTTGACGGAATAAAAATTAATATCTTAAAAATTGCAAAAGTTTCAAAATTTGCCAAATTTACGATTTTTTCACAAATAAACCGAAAAAATATCGTCCCAAATTTATCACTAACATGAAGCCCAATATGTCACATATAAACAATCTCAGAATCGCTATGATCTATTGAAGCATTCCAGAGGTATTACCTCATAAAGTGACGCTGGTTAGAATTGCAAAAAATGGTCTGGCCATTAAACTGCAAAGTGACTTGGTCCTTAAGGGATTAAATGGAACCTGTTACTTAGTTTAGCCCCCCTAACCTATAACTACCTATCCATGCAGCTTCCTACTACATTACATTTCCCCATCATTAAGCACTGAATACTGCCAACACCAAATGCGCGTAGGGGGTCAGCCTGGTGGGGGGTCCCAGTTCCCATCTCACTTGCCTGACACTTGCACCAGCACTTTATGGTAATCTGTAACTTTGTAACTGTGTGATACTTCAACCTGTAATCTGAAATTGATGTATATGTTAAATTGTGAATGCTGCAGCACTTTATCATTCTAAAACAAGTCCCTGATATAACGTTTTTCACTCCTCAAAGGACATATATTTAACAAAAAAAGGGGGGGAAACCACCAGCATCTTTTTCTAGGAATGATTCAAAATACAAGATAGGTACATAAAAATCTATAATCTTTATTAATTAATCAAATATTTTGACAAAGCACTCCCTCTTGAGGGACACGTGATAAACAACCTCAGCTATATTTTACATAGTATATATATTAATAACATCAATCAATTTACTAGGATACTTTGTATCATTAACAGATTGTTACTTCATCTCTATACAAAATTCCTGGATTCCACAGGCCCATACAATGTCCTATAAGAGTTTACAGCTATCTGTCATATAAATCCATAACCCATATCAATCTATTGCAATGTATCACACTATCAATAGTGCTTTTCACCTCTCATATAGACTCAAAAGGGTACTAAGATATTGCAAACCTCCTAGAACAGTGATGGCGAACCTTTCTGAGGCCGAGTGCCCAAACCGCAACCCAAAACGAAATTATTTATGGCAAAGTGCCAACACGATAATATAACCTAAATTGCAGCAGTGGTAATCATAAGCGCTGCACAGGGGGAGAGCAAGCGGTTGCCTTCTCTCTTCCCTGTGCAGTGCTTGTAGTCCTGAAACATTGATGATCAATTCAATTATTTTAACAATTAATTTATTTTAAACTTACCTTTGCAGTCTTCTCTTCTCTTCGGCAGTGGTCAGACAGCTCATGTGTACTGCACATTGAAGCTGAGCCGCTGCCACTGCCCTTTCTAGAAACAGCAAGTGGATTGATCTGTATGGAAAAAATGCAGAATATTGACAGATAGAAGATAGATTTTATCATGGAATGCAAGCAGATTTCATGCTGAAATCCTGGTCCCTTTCCTTGCAGTAATGTGCTCCATCCTGACCCTCTCCTTGCAGTAATGTGCTCCATCCTGACCCTCTCCTTGCAGTAATGTGCTCCATCCTGACCCTCTCCTTGCAGTAATGTGCTCCATCCCGACCCTCTCTTTGCAGTTATGTGCTCCATCCTGACCCTCTCCTTGTAGTAATGTGCTCCATCCTGACCCTCTGTTTGCAGTTAGGTGCTCCATCCTGATCTTCTCCTTGTAGTAATGTTGTCCATCCTGATCTTCTCCTTGTAGCTATGTGCTCCATCCTGATCCTCTCCTTGTAGTTACATGCTCCATCCTGACCCTCTCCTTCTAACTATGTTCTCCATCCTAATCCTCTCCTTCTAGCTATGTGCTCCATTCTGATCCTCTCCTTCTAGCTATGTGCTCCATTCTGATCCTCTCCTAGCTATATGATCCATCCTGTCCATCTCCATGCATTTATGGCCCCATCCTGACCCTCTCCTTGCAGTTGTGCTCCATCCTGACCCTCTCCTGGCAGTAATGTTCCTATCCTGACCCCCTTCTTGTAGTAATGTCTTTATCCTTATCACCTTGTAGTATGCCCCATCCTTGTCCCCTTCGGTAATGTCCCATCCTTGTCCCTTGTGGTAATGTCCCCATCCTGCCCCTATCATGTAGTAATGCCCCATCCTGCTGTAATGCCCTATCCTTGTCCCCTTGCAGCAATATGCCCCATCCTGCAGTAATATGCCACATTCTTGTCCCCTTGCAGTAATATGCCCCATCCTGCAGTAATGCCCTAGCCTTCTCCCCTTGCAGTAATATGCCCATCCGTGTCCCCTTGAAGTAATATGCCCCATCCTGCAGTAATGTGTTTCATCCTTGTCCACTTGCCATTAATATGCCCCACCCTTATTCCTTTGCAGTAATATGCCCCATCCTGCACTAATGTGCCTCATCCTTGGCCCTATGCAGTAATATGCCCCATCCAGCAGTAATGTGCCCCATCCTTGTCCCCATCACATATTAATCTGCCACATCCTGCCCACATCACATAGTAATATGCCCCATCAGCCCCATTACATAATAATATGCCCCATCAGCCCCATTAAATATTATATGCCCCATCACATAATAATATGCCCCATCACATAATAATATGCCCCATCAGCCCCCATCACAATAATATGCCCCATCCTGCCCCGTTACTATTGCCCCATCCTGCCCCATCCCATAATAATCTGCCCCATCGCATAATAATATGCCCCATCCTGCCCCCATCACATAATAATATGCCCCATCCTGCCCCATCACATAATAATATGCCCCATCACATAATAATATGCCCCATCCTGCCCCCAGCACAGAGTAATATGCCCCATCCTGCCCCCAGCACAGAGTAATATACCCCATCCTGCCCCAGCACAGAGTAATATGCCCCATCCTGCCCCCCCTTACTAATGCCCCGTCCTGCCCCCAGCACAGAGTAATATGCCCATTCTGCCCCCCCTTAGTAATGCCCCGTCCTTCCCCCAGCAAAGAGTAATATGCCCATTCTGCCCCCCCCCCTTAGTAATGCCCCGTCCTGCCCCCAGCACAGAGTAATATGCCCATTCTGCCCCCCCCTTAGTAATGCCCCGTCCTGCCCCCAGCAAAGAGTAATATGCCCATTCTGCCCCCCCTTAGTAATGCCCCGTCCTGCCCCCAGCAAAGAGTAATATGCCCATTCTGCCCCCCCTTAGTAATGCCCCGTCCTGCCCCCAGCACAGAGTAATATGCCCATTCTGCCCCCCCTTAGTAATGCCCCGTCCTGCCCCCAGCACAGAGTAATATGCCCATTCTGCCCCCCCCTTAGTAATGCCCCGTCCTGCCCCCAGCACAGAGTAATATGCCCATTCTGCCCCCCCCCTTAGTAATGCCCCGTCCTGCCCCCAGCACAGAGTAATATGCCCATTCTGCCACCCCCCTTAGTAATGCCCCGTCCTGCCCCCAGCACAGAGTAATATGCCCATTCTGCCCCCCCCTTAGTAATGCCCCGTCCTGCCCCCAGCACAGAGTAATATGCCCATTCTGCCCCCCCCCCTTAGTAATGCCCCGTCCTGCCCCCAGCACAGAGTAATATGCCCATTCTGCCCCCCCCTTAGTAATGCCCCGTCCTGCCCCCAGCACAGAGTAATAGCCCATTCTGCCCCCCCCTTAGTAATGCCCGTCCTGCCCCCAGCACAGAGTAATATGCCCATTCTGCCCCCCCCTTAGTAATGCCCCGTCCTGCCCCCAGCACAGAGTAATATGCCCATTCTGCCCCCCCCTTAGTAATGCCCCGTCCTGCCCCCAGCACAGAGTAATATGCCCATTCTGCCCCCCCCTTAGTAATGCCCCGTCCTGCCCCCAGCACAGAGTAATATGCCCATTCTGCCCCCCCTTAGTAATGCCCCGTCCTGCCCCCAGCAGAGTAATATGCCCCCCCCCTTAGTAATCCCCGTCCTGCCCCCAGCACAGAGTAATATGCCCATTCTGCCCCCCCCCCCTTATAATGCCCCGTCCTGCCCCCAGCACAGAGTAATATGCCCATTCTGCCCCCCCCTTAGTAATGCCCCGTCCTGCCCCCAGCACAGAGTAATATGCCCATTCTGCCCCCCCCTTAGTAATGCCCCGTCCTGCCCCCAGCACAGAGTAATATGCCCCCCCCTTAGTAATGCCCCATCCTGCTGTAAATAGATGATGGAAAAAAAAAAAAAGTCATACTCACCTTCCTGCTGCAGTTTCCTCTCCAGACATCTTCTGCACTCTGCTGTGTCTTCTTCTCCCGACCCGCGCTGAGAGCGGTCACGTGATGCCGGGCGCGTCACATGACCGCTGTCACATGACGCTGGCCGGGAGGGCGGGGCTAGGAAGTGTCAGAGAGGAGAAATGTCTCCTCTGCTCTGACACAGCTTTGAACTGCCGGCGCCACGGCGCGCGCCGGCAGATCAAAGCGGCAGTGTAGTGGCGAGGCCACGTGCCAGGGGAAGCGGCTCTGCATGCCACCCCTGGCACGCGTGCCATAGGTTCGCCATCACTGTCCTAGAACATCCCTCCATATAGTTTAGAGCCATAAGACCACCAAATGATGTTAAGGTTTATACCTGCTGATAATGCTAGGCTGTGCTCATGGTCCCCTCTACCTGGCTACTAGTATTACTTTATGCTGTGATTTGTTTACTGCAGCATTTGTTTTGATACAATTACTGTAACGTTACCTTGGTGTTGTGACATTACCACCTGCAAATGTCAGATAAAGATACCGAACTGCCTTAACTCTGTTGCCCTAGAGGCATTTATGGTTTCCTGTATTAATAAAATTGCACACTCTTGTTAAAACGGACTTGAACTCCACTATCCTTTTGTTCTTTTGCTTGTAGTTTGCTTGTTGAGGTGTGGTGTTTACGGGGGGGGGGGGGGGGGGGGGGGGGGGGGGGGGGGGGTACAACCTCACTGACCCTTTAATTTGAATTATATAGCTACATAGAGTATTGTTTATTAATTCCTACTACAGTACTAACCATCCCTGTCTGACCTAAGTGAATTAAACTAGTTGAATAAAACAGTTTATAAACTTACATCTCCGCTGTCATATGGGTTTTCCTGTCTGTCTGGCCATCGGGAGGGCAGTCTCCCCAGGTCCACTCTCCCCCCGCCTCACTGCTGCAATCATTCTCCAGTGGGTGAGATCATTCATTCAGGAGCGTGCTCCTGATTTAAAATTCCAGCCTCCTTCTTGTGATGATGCGCAGGACTGCATCATTTCCTGTCCTGCACAGTGTGGGGAACATTGGGTGTAAAGGCTGGCTTTGGAATGCACACTGTGCATGCTCTGGAACCAGCTCTTACGCAAATACACCCCCAACACTGCAAGTCCCAGAAGTGACGCGCTGACAGTTGCGTTGCTAAGCGGTGGCCTCACCCTTTGAAATCATTGGGGTTACTACTGCAACGCCTTCAGACTGAGCTCAGTTACTGGCCGCTATCCCCATTGAATGTATGAGCTGGCCGGGGATAGCGTCCAGTGACTGAGCTCAACCTGAAGGCATTGCCATAGTAACCACAACGCTTTCAAAGGGTTACATGACCACTTACAGCACAGAATGATATGGGAGCACAACTGAGGGAAGCACTCACTTTACGGTTGTGCTCCGATGTCATTCTTTGGCTGCTCTCTTTGCCAGCAGACGCTGTTTGTCTGATGGAAGAAAGAAGTAGCAAAGCTGAAGAAGATAAGACGTGGACTATGTTGGACTTTTTTTTCTAATAAAGATGGAGTCACTAAATGTGTTTTACTCCTAAAAAAAATGTCTGTTTTTTATGTTTACTAGAAATTCATGGTGGCCATGTCTAATTTGGCATGACATCATGAATTTCAGGCTTAATAACAGCTAATTAACAACATATAGAAAGTTGTCCTCACAATGTGTATTAATGTTTTGGCCTGTGGCCAGAATGAGCCCCTCCTGTATAAACAATCTATAAAACCAAATAAAGAAGGAGGTTTCAGGCTCTTTTGTACCAAATATGTATCAGAAATGCCCATGCTATGTTTTTATTATGAATTTATTAAAGTTAATGCATTTACATATAAATTCAATACATAGCAATTCTATACAAGGATACATATACATCAAGTCTTTTTATTTTCATACAGTGATCAGTGCTCATGATAAAAGAGACAATTAAAATATTCCTAGTAGGGAAATAAAATCCCTCCTAAGTGGGTATTGTGTCTATTAAGAGGGATGGGAAGTCAGTGTACCCATAGTGACTCAGTACATCCTAAGTATAATACAGGATAGAGGGTAATAAACAATGTTATCCCCCCTAAAGAGTGTAAGTCAGATTTGAGTGAGTATCCTTCATCCTCATGTGTTGATGCTGTGAGTCAGCATTGGGCTGCTGTCCAGAAGTTCTGACATCACATAGCACACACATAGGAGAGTACCCACCTCAGACTTCCCCTATTAAAGCTGTTTATACACTGGGTTTATCTCAGAGTCTATCTAAGGATCGCCCTCCACCCATACCTCTGCACTTACCCATAATGTTAGGAAGGATTGGTGTCTGGATGCCCCCCAGACGCGTTTCGCCTATCTTTTATCAATGGGGTCCACTGCAACCTGCCAGCCGGCATCTATTTATATCAATGATGTCTCCTCCGTCCATGTGTGCTGTACTTCCGCTCCGCCCCCTCCACGCCGACCCGCGGCTAATCCCAGGCTGGAGAGTCAGTGGCCACCTGACATCATCCAGCCTATAGGGATGCCTGCGGTCTCGTTGGGGGGCGGGAGTGCTTCTAACACACAGGGATCCTCACCAATGACACACTACTTTGGGTGGAAGTATCAGGACGGGAGTGTGGAGTTGCTGACAGGGAGAGGTTGTTCAGGGTTAATAATCCGACACTCGTCCCAGTGACTCGTATATCACACGGACAGTGTGTTTCCAGTCTAACTGTCAGACAACAAAAGTTACTATTTAGAGAAGAAAAGTAACCATTATGATCGGCAATTACAAATCATGTGTATCAAGATATGTTGACATTACTACATATCTTGAATGGTTGGGATATGCAAAATTAAAAAGATTTTTAAAATGTTAGTAATTTATTTTGTTTTTATCCCAAATTAATCATTTTAGAAGGTGCCCCATTAAATAATTTACATTTAATTTTTTTTGTTTGCAATAATGACCACCCAAAAGGCATCTGCAAAAAGCATTGTTTGGTTAACAGCCATCTAATATGTATGACCGGCCTTAATGCTAGCCATCGGCAAGGAGGAATCCATACACATCCTACTGAATGGATATTGTTTGCATTTACTTACATAATTGCTAAGTCCCGTCCATCATCCACTTCCGGTATCCTGAGACAGAGGCGGCACACAGGGGGAAGAGGCTGCACACGGGGAAGGGCCAGCACACACAGGAGGGAAGAGCCGACACAAGGGGACAGACAGCGCACAGGGGAAAGAGGGGACAGCGCACAGGGGAAAGAGGGGACAGCGCACAGGGGAAAGAGGGGACAGCGCACAGGGGAAAGAGGGGACAGCGCACAGGGGAAAGAGGGGACAGCGCACAGGGGAAAGAGGGGACAGTGCACAGGGAGAGGGGACAGCGCACAGGGAGAAAGGACAGCACACAGGGAGAAAGGACAGCACACAGGTAGAAAGGACGGCACAAGGGGACAGACAGCACACAGGGGAGGAGAGAATGCATTAGGAAAAAGACAGCATACAGGGGGAAGAGAGCACATGGAGAAAAGGCACAAGAAGGCAAACAGCACAATGGGAAGAGTGCACAGGAGGAAGAGCTGAAAGGAGAGAGCACATGAGGGGAGAATACAGCACAGGGGGAGAGACAGCACACAAGGAGACAGCTCAAAGTTGACAGCACCAGGGTAGAAGACAGCACAGGGGAGTTAGACAGCACAAAGGGGATAATGCACGGGGGAGACCGCTCAAAGGAGAGAGTGCAGAGGGGACAGCACATGATGGGGGCAGACATATCAAAGGAGAGAGCATAGAGGGGAGAAGACAGCACGGGGGGAGAGAGATCACAAGGAGGGGAGAGATGGCCACCACCTCAAGCCCCACAGAGCCCTGTCCCCATCGTGACGTCACAGTCTTCCCGATGCAATAGCATCGGGCACCTATCTAGTATATTTATGTTCCAACAGTGCTCATCACAAGCCAATCCCATTAATGCAAGTTTTCTAATGGCCCAAATGATAATAAAAGTTTTGAAATTAAGTTAAGAAGTGGTACAGAACTTCTCTTCTTTCATGTAATAAGCATCTGTGACAGCACTACAAAGCAAATTCTAAAAATATATGTGTATCAAATAATCCAAATAATTTTAGATCACCAAAATTAAAGGGAAACGCGACCGATCACGACTGTGACATCACCAAAAGTCCTGTAGCAAGCATTGTAAAAGGTACGCCGACCTGACAGGGCCTGCAGTGATGTCACAGTCATGTGACTAATCACATGACTGACATCACCAAAATTCCTCTAGCACAGCAGCACGCACACATCACTCACCCTGCTCACCCCACTCATTCCGTAGCACGTTCACCCCACAGCTTGCCAAATGAGGAACTGTGCGAGTTCCTCATGATACTGTCATCTTCCTCATGCCGCCACATGAGAGCGAGCACAGTTGGAGGCAAAGAGCACCCACGGGGGAGGAGAGCGACCACAGGGCAGGGGAGGCAGAGAGTAAGGGGAAAAATAAAATGAACAGGTGAGACAGCATGAGCAGGGGTGGGGGGAGGGGGGCAGGAGAGAGATGACCTTCACCCCCAGCAGCACAGAGCCCATCCCCATTGTGATGTCACTGCCCACCCGATACGAGAGCATTGGGCTCCCATCTAGTAATAATACCATGCATATAGTGAGTTAGTTGCTTATAGCTGTAACCATGGACACCTAAGGTACTGCAATGCCCTGCACATGAGGTAAGCAACATGGCTAATCAGGAGAACTAGAGGACATTTCTAATTGGAAGTATTTGCTAATATTATTCCACCTTCTACATATTGGGTTAGGATGTGGACAAACATCCTGAACATGGTGCAAAATTATTTTGGGAAAAAGTTACAAATCAAGAAAATTATCATACACTGGGTGCCTAATGCTATCGCAACAGGAGGGTGGTGATGTCGCAATGCCGGCGGGCTCTGTGGTGCTGGGGGTGGTGGCCATCTCTCCCCCCATGATCTCTCTCCTTTAAGCCGTTTTCCCCCCGGTGCACCCTCTATCCCTTCTGTGGGCTGTCTCTCCTCCTGTGAGCTCTCTCCTCTTGTGCTGTCTTTTCCCCCTGTGTGGTGTCTGCCCACCATGTTCTCTCTTCCCCATGTGCTGTCTCTGCCCCCCTGTGCGCTAACTAACCCCTATGCAATATTTTCCCCATTCGGTGCTCCCCCCTCCCCCCCCCGTGGTGGTGACATGAGTAAGTGCGCATGCATGCACAGAGTTACGCCGCAATCATCTTTGCAGACCCAGAATTCCAAAGATGTTGGCCACCTGAGTACGTGCACTTACTCAGGTGGTGGTGGTGTGTGTCGGGTGTGGGCAGCGATTTCAGGCAGCTGCTGCACCCATGGCAGAACTGCACAATATGCTATTACCACCAGTGGGCGCCATATTTGCACACCCTTCACTTTGGTGTGCAAATATGGCTGAGGTTTCCGGCATGTGATAGGACAACCTGACGCTGGTAGTTTTTGACAGATGGGACAGGATGATTACATAAGTAGATACAAACCAGTGTATAGCAGCATACTGTTTGACAATATGCAAACATTAAATATACAAAAGTTGTACAAGTAAAAAGTAGGAGAAAACTCTGTACTAATCTGTTACACCAGGGCTTGGAGTATAATGCTAAGAAAGCTGCCAAGAACTTAATAAAACATATGAAATGTAAACTGCTTTATCTGCTATAAAGACTATACTTAGAAAATGTAAATACTTTGAGCACCTATTGGCCATTTTCATGTGCCAAACAGCCACAACAAGGATATCATTATTTTCATAATCATCAAGTCCACTTTAAACTTTTATCCTACCTGGAGAAATAAATGTCGGCACTTGGGCATGAGTATTATTAAAACACTGATGGTAAATTATTTTTTTTCTTCTGATCATCGTATCGAAACAAATGTTCTTTTGTCAAAACTCCGGGCACAACCAGTAGAAAGACACTACTGCTAGGAGGTTCGGGGTTTATAGACATGTTTCAGGAGTGCTCTATCCTCTTCTTCAGGATTTTAGTTTAAAATACATCTTTGAATTGAATATTTGTGAATACAAATACCTGAGTCCAGATTTTTAGTAAAGTGTCTTTTTATTGGAAAACATAAAATATATGACCATTTACAAAACTGAATGGAAATGGAAAGAACATTCATTTTTCCCCGTATAAAGCTTTCGGCATCATGTGAAGAAAGAAATGACACTCAAAGAAGTGAGATACATATTTTGGTTATTGAAATATTTTTAAGCAGGGTTTGTACAGTAATGGACAACCCCCTTTTTTTTTTGTATCAATTTAGGACTCTAAATAGAACAATAGATACCTTCAGCCATGGTGCAGCTGTTCCAGTGCTGTTGGTACTACTGTTCCTGAAAATTTGTGACTTGTATTTTGTGCAGACTGTGCTTTTATTGCAGCTGATCAATATTCTGTAAGGGTGGACATCCGGTCTGAAAAAATAATAATGGTTGCCGCTAACAAGTGGACGCTCATTGGTTGCAGCATGTACATAACACAAGTCATGTCACTCTCTGGAAACAGGGATGCCGACATTGCTAGAACAGTGACACGGCAGAAGGAAATTATCTATTGCTTTTACTTAATAAGGACCCTGAATTTAAGTTTATTTATGCATTAAAGATGTTATATGCTTTCAAGTTGTTTCTAACTTGCATCTCTATTATATAAGATACAAATATATATTCCACTAAATAGCATGCATCAAAATCTTTATTCGACAAAACTTATATGTGGTGGTTAAGTCTAATGTAAAGTATACAAGCATGTATGTTGTAAACAGTGTCTCCTCCAGTATCTTCATTACAGATTATGAACATAGTAGTAATAATCAGAGACAGTGCAGTGTGTTCCTAGACAACTGAAAGCCAGGAACAAGTCTCCAAACAGCTCAAACTTTGGTATTACCAGTATGTTGACATCAGATGGGTAAAACACAGGCTGGTAATCTAAATGAAATCAATAACATGAGATCCATAGGAGACATAATTATGTGCTCCTGTACTAGCTATTTAGGTAACTACTTATTGTTGCACCTCCATTTTCAAGTAATCTAAATGATATGCCTTTACGTATATCAAATTTAAATAGCGAGGAAAAAAAAGTCAAAGTCTTTTAAACTTGCAAATTGGAAATATATTACATATTAGAGGCCCTATATAACCACTACAGTGCCATATATATTATTATTCTTAACATAAAATAAGGATCTACATTTTTTTAATTATGAAAATATCTACAGAAAGTATAAATACACTTCACAAAAAATGAGATACTAATCAAATCTAGTATTAATAGAAACAAAGTACCATATATTAACACAGTACCAAAAATTAAATACTAAACATATCTAGTAAGTATATCTAGAAATTAGATACATAAACTTAACAGGGGCATCTATTACATGGACAAACCCTTCTTAATCAGAGTGTTTGCCCCTGTTAAAATAAAAACATTTCCTCCAGTGCCAGTGTCATTCCAGTGGTGTCAGGGGGTTACATGACGCTACTTCACGCGAGTTCTGCGCCCAATCAGCGCCAACACTCTCCTTGCCTCTGGACGCAAGTGCACAAAGTGCAGTTCCAATTTTCTCTTGATGTTCGATTTGTCTGAAGGCAGGGAGAGTGAAGCCGACAATAATTGGGCGCAGGGCTCATATTAAGTAAAGTCACCCAAGCCCTGGGCACTGACATCTCTGGAATGATGGCGTCACTACAGACAAGTCATTTTATTTTAAACTGGTGCAAACACACTGAGAAGGGGGTTGTCCGAGTAGTAGACAAACCCTTTAGCTTTACACAACTCTTCCACTTATACTATATAGAAGTGAATGCAAATAATATTGTCTCAAAGTTTTGATGATAGAATTATTATACTAGCCATGCTATACCCATTATATATAACAAAAAGTAAATAACCAACAAGATAAATGAAGGCACTTACCCAGTAGAAACTGCAGTAAACAAATAAAATAACAAAAGAATGATCTAAGGCTGCCTTCAGACTTGCAGATGCATCTGCAAGTCTGAAGGCAGCCTAACCTTCTTGGTTCCTAAAGCTGGTGCTACATTTGTAGATGAACACAAAAACAATCTACATTTGCTCTGCCGTGTTTAATTGGTATAAAAATATCTTATAAAGAAAGATAAACCTCCTGGATACAATCGAGTTTCTTAACAATACAAAAATGCTCTAACAAGGACAAAATTTCTTTGGCAACAAATCACTTAAGTTCCTTTCAGAAGGGCCCGGTATAGTGACAAGGAATATTTAGTTGTCCGCTCTTGTTCCATGCAGAATATTAAATCCCTGAGACAAACCCGAGTTATTCTTGGAACCCATAATGATTTGGGTACACTGAAAATGGAAGAACCAGTTGTATGAAATCCCTAAAAAACAGGGTAAAGATTTGTTAATGCTACAATATAAAAAATACATTCTGAATGTTATTATAGGCATAACTTTTAATGTGATGGGATCTGACCACTGGGATAACCACCAACCCCAAGAAGGGTGCTCTTAAAAGCTCTACCATAATGGTGCATTGGTTGTATTTGCACGTCACCACTTCACTTTTTCTCTATGAGAAAGCTGAGAAGCTGTACTCCATCTCTGGCAGTCCTACTGATAAAAAAAATCACCGAATTGGTACTAAGAATTATATAGAAAAACTCACTGAAGTTTTGACACTTTTTCTACCCCTTGCATCTAGCAGATGCAGTGAGTTTTTCTATATAATTCTTAGTACCAATTCGGTGATTTTTTGCTTAAAGCTAAATTATACATGTGCTATACATGTGGCTAGGTACTCGTGAGTGTAAGGGCCCTTGATGGTGGGTCACGAGCTTACGATATTCTGGCGCCATAATACCAAACTGACACCTTACATCATTTAATATAGTGTCAACTTGCATCTTTTTATCCATTGCAGTTGAGGTTGTTTTCCTCTAGGGGGCGTCTGTCACAGTGATGCATGTCCTCAGTGCTGAGTGGCCCGCCCGGTCTGGGGGCGTTACCAATAGGCTGCTCAGACACTTATGTATCACCTAGATGTGAGTGGCAGAGGCCTAGTGGAGTCCATGTGTCTGCATTCACCACCAGCCCCCTCCTTGTTAGCATGGCTGGTCGCCTGGTTGCCACAAACCACCCCCATGTTATGGGTTGCAGGGGGCTGTGCACCGGTGTCTGGACGCATGTGTCACCTCCTGGGGAATCTGCAGCCATCTGCTAGATGCAAGGGGTAGAAAACGTGTCAAAACTTCGGTGAGTCCTACTGATAACAAATGAAGTCACCATTTCAGTGACTGTGGAATTAATAGCGCTATATAAATGAAAAAATATTATATTATTATTTAATTCCACTAAATTTAAAAGCTCCATTCTAGGGATTTTAAAAGTCAGTACCCACCGATCAGAAAGATATAGCCTATCCTCTGGATAGGTGATAAAGGGTTATTCTCAACATTACAAGTTAACTATGTATTATTTGTATTTCCCTTACTAAATGACATATCTGCAAAATAAGAAAAGACAATTAAGCTATTTGCATTTTAAAATGATTGACCCAAAACAAGTCATCCTTCATCCTATTAGGCATGTGCAGATTTCACACGGTTTTAGGCTGCCTTCACACTGGCGTTCCCCTCTGCAGCGTTCTGCGGAGGGGAATCGCTATGTGTGCGCAGCCAGCGCGAGCTCCTATCTTTATAATGGGAGCGCACGGTGCTGCGCTTGACAGCGCATGACCGTGCGCACCCATTCACTCCCAAATGTGATCTGTGCGCAGGCGGATGCCTGCGCACAAATCACAAACTCCCGCCCGCACCAGGGACGCAACATGTTGCGTCCCTGGTGCGCACGAGACCGTGTGATCGGTGCGCAGGCTTCTGCCTGCGCACAGATCACATATGGGAGTGAATGGGTGTGCACGGTCATGCGCTGTCAAGCACAGCACCGTGCGCTCCCATTATACAGATAGGAGCTCGCGGCCGCTGCGGTCACATTGCGGATCCCCTCCGCAGAACGCTGCGGAGGGGTCCGCAAATGTGAACCCAGCCTTACAGTTTATACATAGTGTACATTAGTGGCTTTTACCAATGTTTCACCAACTGTTACAAAACTGCAATTCCCCACATATCTCCAGCAGTTTGTCAGGATAGGCCTAGGGTTACGCTGTTGGAGAGACTGAGGTGAAAGACCAAAGTTATACTCAAAAAGCTTTGTGAATACATTATATTACTCACAGTATTATGCACAGATTCCGACTGACAAGTTTCATTAATTTTTTTCTGGATGTCATTGCAAACACACCCCTAACAGCTTATCTGAGCTCACCAAATGGTATGCTGGCCACACACTGTACTGGAAGAACTGGTGTTCTCGATCCATCCAGTAGGACGCTCCTGAAGCTGAGCATTGTACTCAAAAAATAAAGAACTGAAGAGAGCTAATTTTTTTTCAGCAGTTGTAATCGGCCATTGTGGGCGTTTATGGATTTATTTATTTTTTACATGTCTGTTGTCTGTGTTGCCCATTTGTCAAAAATGAGAATTTAATTATAACTGGGGCATCCATATTATTCCCAAAATGACAGGGAAATCAGTCACTTGAACTGACTATCACTATCTGAGCAGTGTATTTGTAACATAATATAGAAGAGGTGATATAACTACTTGGATCACCTCTTCTAATTGCCAAGGCTTTAAAAGGGTTTTAAACACAAAGTAGATTAATTTTAACAGTGAGATAGAATATCAAAATAAAATACAGAAAACCACTGTCTAAATTATATAAAAGTTATTTGCATTTTGCACAGAAGAATAAGTACCGTATTTAATGGCAAACAAGACTTAATACTTGGTGGCAAAACCCTTGTTAGCAAACACAGCAGTCAAACATTTCTTTTAGTTGATGATGACGTTTGCGCACGTCATGAGGAATTTTTGTCCATTCCTCCTTGCAGATCATATCTAAATCATTAAGATTTTGAGATTGTTGCTTGACAACTTGTAGCTTCATCTCGTTCCATAGGTTTTGTATGCAATTAAGGTCTGGAGACTGGCTAGGTCACTCCATGACCTAAATGTGCTTCTTTTAGAGCCACTCCTTTGTTGTCTTGGCTGTATGATTTGGGTCATTGTCATGCTGGAAGACCCAGCCATGACCCATTTTTAAGGTCCTGGTGGAGGGAAGGAGGTTGTCACTCAGGATTTTACGGTACTTGGCTCCATCCAATGTCCCACTAATGATGTAGTCATGTGCCCATAGCAGAGAACCACCCCCAAAGCATAATGATTCTACCACCATACTTGACTGTGGGAATTGTGTTCTTTGGGTCAAGGCATTTCCCTTCCAGCAAACATGGAGAGTTGAGTTAATGTCAAAGAGCTACATTTTTGACTCATCTGACCACAGCACCTTCTTCCAATCACTCTCAGAATCACCAAGGTGTTCATAGGCATACTTCAGATGGGCCTGCACATGTGCCTTCTTAAGCAGCGTGACTTTGCGGGCACTGCAGGATTTTAATCCATTACAGCATAATGTGTTACCAATAGTTTTCTTTGTGATAATGATCTGAAGGCAGCCAGGACCACTAACAAGTTCCCCCGTGTAGTTTTAGGCTGATCTCTCACCTTCCTCATGATCCTGGATACCCCACGAGGTGAGATTTTGCATGGAGCCCCATATCGATGTCAACTGACTCATTTTGTATTCCATATTACTTCCATTTTCTTACTATTGCATTAAAAGTTGTCTCCTCTTGCAGAGTCTTACTTATGCATTTTTCGCTCATTTCAGCCTTGTGCAGGTCTAGGATCTTTTCCCTGACATCCTTAAAAAGCTCTTGGTCTTGCCCATGTTGTAGAGGTTACAGTCTGACTGATTGAGTGTGTGGACAGGACTCTTTTACACAGATGACAATTTAAGACAGCTGTCTTTAATGCAGGCAACGAGTTGGTTAGGAGTGTCCAACTAGTACAGAGGTCCCCAAATCCAGGCCTCAGGGGCCACCAACAGTGCGTGTTTTCAGGATTGCCTTAGTATTGCACAGGGGTTGGAATCATCACCAAGTGCAGGTGATTAAATTATCACCTGTGCAATACTAAGGAAATCCTGAAAACCTGCACTGTTGGCGGCCCCCCGAGGCCTGGAGTTGGGGACCTCTGAACTAGTATGCAGGAGATAGAACTAATGGTTGGTAAGGGATTAAATATTTATTTCTCTCATCAAAATGCAAATACATTTATATAACATAGCCAATGTGATTTTCTGGATTTTATCTTTGATATTCTAATTCTATTTCAGGTTACAATTAACCTGCCCTTAAAATTATAGACTGTTCATGTCGTGTTAGCGGGCAAAGTTACAAAATCAGCAAGGGAACAAATACTTATTTCCACTACTGTTTAATGATCAGATTATGTCCTAGTACAGTCAGATACGATCATACTACATCATCTGGGTAGGGGAGAAAGTAAGAGAATATAGACATTACAGCACCAGATTGCAAAGAATTGAGGTAAAACCTTTTTTTTTTTTTTTAAACAGCCAGGTTAATAATAATAATATAATAATAATAATAATACATTTTATTTATACAGTGTAAACATATTCTGCAGCACTTTATATTTAAGTGGAGCAATGTACAGACAATAACAACGACACAAAGTAATACATAGTTCACCAGACATAGGAGAGGTGAGGGCCCTGCTCGAAAGCTTACAATCCATAACAGGGGTCTCAAACATGCGGCCCGTGGGCCGCATGCGACCCTTGAGACTTCACTGTACGGCCCGTGGCACTGTAGACAATGTAACCATGTCAGCGGTCCTGCGCAGGGGGCCGCCGCGGTCCCTGCTGTGTTATGACTTCCAGCCCCGGCATTGACAAGCTCTGTAGCTCAGCAAGATCAATGCAATCCGCTGGCCAATGAGAGGCCCACAGCTGCGGTTGGCGTATGACGTCACGTGCAGGCCTCATTAGCTGGCGGCTTGCATTGATCTTGCCGAGTGGCAGAGCTGGTCAGTGTAACGGCTGGAAGTCATAACACAGCGAGGACTGTGGCAGCCCCCTGCACTGGACCAGAGACGTGGTTAAGGTTAGAAAATGTGTGTGTGTGTGTGTGTGTGTGTGTGTGTGTGTGTGTGTGTGTGAGTGAGCGAGAGAATGTGTGTGTTTGTAAAAAGAAGGTAGACTAGGTTGGGGACATCAGTACAAAAGGGCACCAGGATGGGGTCATCACTACAAAAGGGGACCAGGGTGGGAAAATTACTACACTATGGGGGCCAGAATGGGGACATTACTACAATAGGGGACCAGGATAGGACATCACTACAAAAGGGAATCAGGATGGGGGACATCACTACAAAAGGGGACCAGCATTGGGGACATTACTACACTATAGGAGCCAGGATGTGGACATTACTGCAAAAGGGGTCCAGGATGGGGGGCGTCACTACAAAAGTGGACCAGGATGGGGACATTACTACAAGATGGAGACATTACTACATGATGAGGACCAGGATGGTCTCATTACAACAAGAAGGGGATCAGGGTGGGGGACATTACTACAATATGGGGACCAGGATGGGGCATTACTACAAGGGGACCAGGAAAGGAACATTACTTCTAGAAGGGAACCAGGATGGGGCATTACTACAAGAAGAGGCCCAGGGAGAGAACATTACTACAAGAAGGGTATCAAGCTGAGGTATTACTACATGACGGGAACATTACTACACGATGGGGACATTACTACATGATGAGGACCAGGATGGGGACATTACTACATAATGAGGACCAGGATGAGGCCATTACTACAAGAAGGGGATCAGAATGCGGACATTAGTACAGGATGGGGACCAGGATGGAGACATTACTACAAGAGGGGGACAAGGATGTGGGACATTTCTTTAGGATGGGGACCAGTATGTGATCATTACCACAAGAAGGGGACCAGGATAGGGACATTACTAAAAGAAGGGATCCAGGGTGGGGACATTACTAAAAGTAGATGATCAGGATTTGGACATTACAACATTGAGCAAAAAATTCTGATATTACTAAAAATGTCACTTAGTCCTACAAGCAATGCGACCCCCCGATATCAATTTTCTTTTTAATGTGTGGTCCATCAACCCAGCCTAGTTTGAGACCTCTGATCTTTAAGATAAGATGATATAAAGAGGTTAATGTTTTACCTCACAAAAAGAATCATCTATGATCTCTTGATATAATGTTTGTATACTCTTTTTACTTCCTCCTCTGCCCAGGAGCTGGAGTATGATCAGACCATGTCCCTGTGCAGTCAGACACGGCTATTACACAGCACATGGCAGAAACATATAAGATAATCTCAACACAAGAACAGTTATTTTAAAACATATCCAGTTGTGGAAATTATTATTCCAAGATCTATTGATTAAAATTAACTTTGTGGAAAAAACCCTTTAATTGTGCTCTATATATTTACAATGAAACAGTTGTAATACCATGCATCATATATAAAGGGAATATGTCACTAGGTTTTTGCTATGAATTCGGATAGCACAATGTATATACAGAGAGCTTGATCCCAGCGATGTATGCTTGCTGGACTGCTTGGTGCAGTCTTGTCAGATGTAGCTGTAGCAAGACTTCTAGGCTGTAAATAACCCACTCACATTCCTGACTGACAGCCAGCTATGTACACTGTGCGGTGTCAGTAAAGCGGTCAATCAGTGCTGATGGCAGGTTGACTGCTTTCCGGTGAGACCTAGTCTTTTAGTGACATTCTCCTGCAAATAAAACACCACCTTTGGCAGCAAAACACTGATTGTATTGAAAATTCAGCGCACTAAGTGACATATCCCTGTAATCAGGCGCTTGGCCCATACTTTATGCTGTTCTTATATCACATAGCAAAAACCTGCTGATTGATTCCCTTTACAAACCTTGCTTCACAGTGCTGACCAGTAATGCAAAGTAGTATCCAACTATGACAAGTATGCAGTCTGTATTTAGTAGCCCAGAACCTTGCGTTTTCTAGAAATTATGTTTTAAAACTGCAATCTTATTCCTGGTATTAGAATGGTTTTCTTATGCTGGGAGGAAAACACCTCGAAGACAAAAAAAAAATCCCAAAACACTGATTGTGATTTTCATTTTCCACCAGTTAACAGTTTGTTTACAGATGGTTCAATTAAAGTTATAAGAAAAAGATCACCCTACAACAGATAAGCATGGTGGAGGATCCATAATCCATAATGGGTTGCTTTGCTACGTCTCATACTGGTGGCCTTGACTGTATCACAGGAATCATGAAATCAGAGAATTATCAAGAGAATTTAGAGCAAAATGTCCTACCCAGTGTAAGAAAACTTGGTTTGAGTCAAAGATGATGAGTCCTCCAGCAAGACAATGACTCAAACACATCCAAAAGTACTCAGGAATGGTTGAAAAAGAAAAAAATGGTCTGTTTTAAAATGGCCAGCAATAATTCCTAACCTTAATTCCATTGAAAATCCTTGGGATGAGTGTAAATCTGCCATTGGGAATAAGAACCTTTCATACATTCAAGAGTTCAAACAAACTGCAAAGGAAGAGTGGGAGAAAATGCCAGCGGAGAAGTACAAGAAGCTTATAGATGGCTACAAGAAACATTTGGAGGCTGTAATCAAATCATGTGCATCCACATATTAATTGGGGTGGGGACCTTTATTGCTGCTCATGCTGTTTGTGCTGTTTTTTCTTTGAAATTGCAACATGTAAGTTGACAATGTTTTATTGTTGTATTACTTTGGACCACTAATTAAAAAATCTTCAGGATATAACTTTCGCACTTTTTCCATTTATCTCTGAAGATATTGTACAGCCTATAAAAAAATGAAGGGGTGCCAATAATGGTGAGCAGCACTGTACAACAGAATCCTGAGGCTGCTTTCACATCAGCATTTTCCAGCATTTGCAGCAGATCAGGCAGGTTTGCCCGATCTGCCAGTAGCCGGAAGACTTGGCGCAAGACGTTTGACCTAATGCATTCCCTATGGGACTTGCGGACATGTGCGGCACTTGAGGTTTTGCCGCGATCTGGCTAATCTGGTACTTGCGTAAAAGGACAAAAGCCGCTGCTAGGGGAATTTCCCAGTTTTCCAAAGCATTGCAGCATGCTGATTGATGTTGCAGTTAGAAGTAATGGATGGACAAAGAAAATATGTTGCTTGAGAAGAAATGGTAAGAGGTACTGCCAATGGTGATGCTGGGGAAGTATGTTGTGCTGCACTGTGATATTAGTTTGATGCCGTTGTGTGTAATATTAGCAATGAATGATGGTATATGTTTACTGATTGGCCCTAGCATTGTTAGAAATTGGTGAGTGAGGCTGGAGTTTTCCAGAAGCAGCATAGCTTGCTATGCTACGCTGCTTACATAGCTTCCAATAATGTCTATGGGAGTTACGGAAACCGATATAGCTCAGTTTCTCTTGCTTGATGTCGTAGCTCTCATCTCCAATAATCACAGCTGGATGGAGTTATTACTGCATCAGCCATGAAAGGCTGGGATTGGATAAATAAATACTATTTTCATATTTTAATAAAATGAGCAGGATTCCTTGCAGATTGTGACTAGCTGTCACTAAAAATACTCATACCATATATTTGAGCACAGAACAGATTGCTGACTCTTATTATCTATGGCGTTGCATAAAAGAATTTGAGCTTTTCACTTCTGAACAATGCTACGGTAAAGAATCTGGAGACAGAAAATATTTCACATGTCGCTTTCTATTAAACATATAAAGAAAATTTCACCTTTTTTAAATTCAATTTCTTCCAGTGTAGTGTACTTAAAATGACTACCAACTACAGGTCATAGAATAAGAAAGCTTCCTTGTCCCTTTAGATACAATGCCACAAGGTCGGGTCTTTTATACGACAACCTTGTGTGATCTGAGGGAAATTATAGTAATGCAGCACAGCTGCCAGCGCAGGGTTGAAAACGAGGTCAAATCCGCAGGAAGCAGCAGAAAGCCCGAGGCAACATTATAAATGAAACAACCCCCAAGGGAGTTTCAGCAACCAAGGAGTGATGTCCTTCAAACTTTAGAATTATAGAAAGGTGAAAGTATAATCAAATACTTCTGCTTGACATTTCAGAGCACAGACCGTGTTTTATCCAACACAACACTTCTCTCAATAATGAAATGTAGCTTTTCAGTGAACAGTGTCAGAAAGGACTGTAAAATACTCATACTCATCTGTAATCATGTACTATTCTTCTTATAATGAATGTTTGCCTTTCATCCCAGAGTCCATATTGACAAATGTTGAGAAATCAATGGTAAGGGAAATTTAACGTTGATCTCCTAAACACCTTTTTTTTCAACTCAAGAAAAATTAGGCATGAAGGACTTTTCATCATTATTGGATATAACAAGGAAGGGTGTCTCCTTACTGCTGGTAGGCAGACTGATCTCCATAAGGAGAGTTCCTATTCCCCCAGACCTCACCTAAGCCTCTTATACAGCCAAATCAGAATCCCATACACTGCACTGATGAGGGGCATCACCCCAAAATGTAGTGTCTGTTAGTATGGGACTGATCACTCTGATCTGGCACAAATCCTAAATCATATTAAAAGGCTTGTTAAGCTGGCTTCACACCACGGCACAATCCGATCCGGACTGGATTTTGGCCCCATAGTATCCTATGGGGCCGGGTGGCAGCACTCTGCCATCTGGTTTCCATGTGTCCGGGAGATCCGGGAGGAATCAGATTTTTCTCCTGGACACAAGATCGGAGCATGCACCATTTTTGTGTCCTGGGAGAAAAATCTCCCCAAATTGAATCCCCCCAGATTCTCCCGATCCGGGGCAATTCGGCGCTCCCTAACATGGGAGCCTATGGGGCCGGATTGCCCCGATCCGGCAGGATCCAAGAGGATCCGGGAACCAGACATCTGCGGCTGCATGCTGATGTAATTTCATCATCATCAGCAGACAGCTGCGTCCGGCTGTAAACCGGACCGGAGGGCATATTAGCCCTCCGATTCTGTGTGCTGATCCGGTCCGGGGCTGTCAGGTTCATCCCTACAGCCCCGGATCGGATTGTGCCGTGGTGTGAAGCCAGCCTTAAAGTGACTTTAAGGATTGCTACTTTCAATAGGTAGTACATGAGTTAGTCTACTGCCTCCCTGAAGTGACAATTTGCAAGTAAGGATATTTTCACACAAAGTTTTTATGTAGATTTTAAAATGGCTTAGTTTCAAAATCCATTTATGTGTGAACACACACTGAAGGTCTGTTTCCCGCCATATATGGTCACATTAATGTTCTACTCAATCCAAAACAAAATGGCTAAAACAAAATGCAGAATTTATGTTGCCGATGCAAAGAGAAGCATTTAGATTCCTCCAAAAAAGGTAGAAAGAATTAGTGCAGTATGTTGTGCTTTTTTTATCTTTTTTTTAAGGAAAGAAATGATTGCTGACAATACAGAAACCTCAAGCATTTCATAGTCAATGTCATGCTATTTTCAGTTTTCTCCTCCTATGATGTAATAGAAAACCACAAATTAAAAGGACAAAATGTGAATCCAGCATAAACCAGTAAACAAAATCCTGGGTTATAACAGATCTAATCCATGGTTCATCATGGCAAAATGGAAATCATATTGAACTGGTTTCAGTGTTCACATCATGAATAGCTCATCCATCTAACCCCATAATAGTAAATATGATCCAATAAAGAATAAACCGATGACAACCAAGGGACCAAGGAAAAGCAGCTTCCCTCTCTAGATAGAATCACACACCTGTGCTTGGAAATACATTTCTTGTACATAGTATTGGATGTTATTACTTAGCTAAAACTGCACATCTCCGTAGGCTGTTTTCATACTACTGGTTTTTTGTATCAGGCAAGATCCATGTTTTTCAGCAAAATCCTTTCAGGATCAAATTTTTTGCCAGTTTGCTTTGATGGTGTCAGGTAGCATTCTGTTGCCTCGGGTTGCTTCCAGACACCATTAAAGTGATTGGGCAAAAAAAACGGATCCTAAAAGGATCAGGTTTTTGCTGAAAAACCTGATCTTACCTGATTAAAAAAAAACTCTAGTGTGAAACCAGCCTTGGGCTGCTTTCACATCAGCAGTAAATTTCATTTTGCAGCAGATGTCGCCGGATCTGCTGCGTAATGGCTGACTTGCGGCACCGATTTGGCAAACCCCATTCACTCTCTATGGAACTTGTGGTCAGGTGTGGCAAGTGCGATTTTGCTGGATCCGGCACTACAAAAAAACGCTGCTAGCAGCGTTTTTTTTGCCCACCGCAAGTGCTAGATCTGGCAAAACCGCACTTGCTGAACCTGACCGGAAGCCCCATAGAGAATTAATGGGGCTTGCTGGATCTGTGCCGCGAGTAAGCCATTACACGGCAGGTCCGGCGATATCCGCCGCAACATGACATAGGACCTTTCACATCAGCGGTAAATATAAAGAAGATTGACATCTTCCTAATTTAACAAATTTTCCACACGATAGATAACTTGCTGATTGCTGGGACCATCACTGATCCTAACAGGGCTATGACAGGCCCATTAGAACATAGGGGTTGCTGTACATACTTTGATTGTCTATGACAGAGGTCCCCAACTTCAGTCCTCAAGGCCCACCAACAGTGCATGTTTTCAGGATTTCCTTAGCATTTGACAATTGGTAATTCAAGTCTCTTGCACAGGTGATGATTCTGTCAAATGCTAAGGAAATTCTGAAAACTTGGGAGTGTTGGTGGGCCTTGAGGACTGGAGTTGGGGAACACTGGTCTATGTGACTCATGGAGATGGCATCCACAGCCACTGATCCATTCTATTAGGGTTGTTCAGAGCCCTGTTCTTAGGATCCCTGGAGATTGCAGTGGTAATACCTCAGCAATTAGCAACTCTCCACCAACTCTAACACCACCTTTACATTCCCTAAACTTTCCAGATGTCATTAATACTGTTAGCATTTAATCAGTCTCTGCCAACCTACATCTTTCCTTTGGCTAGCCTTATTATCCAAGACTATGCCAATGAATATCCTAAGATTATCATGAGTAAATGTATAGTGTCAAATGAACAAATTACATGCTCCAGGGATAAGTACTGTGCTTCTAAAGATGGACATACATATGAGATAACTGGTAGCCAAATACTCATTTGGGTAGACAGATTTTTTACAACTTGTCTCTACACACAAGTGCTAGGTTGAAATCCCAACTGCTCCACCCTTCTCCGCCCCTGATGTTATTTGTCAGGTGAAAGTAGCGAGGCCCTTATACACCTAAGATGTCTGATGATTTTCATCTAATGTGTATGGGATGCTTTACGCTCCACCACCTCTTAAAGCATCTTGTTGGATTCCTATAACAGGAAGCAAAGAAGAAAAGGAGAGTTTCCAAGAGTAACATTGTCACAGGAATGTCATTATGATCACAAAAGCCTTGTATGGTTATACAAATAATAGACAAAAATACTAGTACCCATGTTTCTCCAAAAATAAACCCTACCCCAAAAATAGCCCTAGCAGGGTTTTTTGTGCTTTTTGGAGTAGGTTTGAAATGTAAGCCCTACTCCAAAAAAATAAGCCCTAGTTGACAGCTCAAAGTGATACCTACATAGAAATACACAGTGTACTGTCACTCTCAGCAGATGATGGCAATAGTCGCTATTGTGGGGTGAATATTCATTCCCATTGCTTCCCTTATTCCCATTGTGTTCCCTCGTGATTAAAGCAATCACGTTTATAAATAAAACTTTATACTCAACTCAGACTCCAGTGCCAGCAGGATTTCCAGCACTGTCAGGACCTGTAGACACAAAGCCCACATAACCCATGACAAATCAGCACCCGGAGTCAGTATATCCTGCCTTCCAGGTGCTGATTGGTCATGGGTCACATGGGCTCCATGACTTCAGGTCTTCATGTGCAAGATTGAAGAATGCATCATGAGTCCTGCTGCCTCCCAATCATCTTTATAGGTAAGTACCAGTACCGTGTGGCGAGCTGGAGGATATATCTGGGTGTGGTATGGCGAGCTGGAGGATATATAAGGGTAGATGATAGTGAATTTTGGGTTTGGAGAGTTAAGCTGATATTTCAGACTCTGATGACATTATTATACCGTATTTGAATAAATGTTGATTTTTTGTTTAAGCATAAATGTGTGATTGCTTATTTTTTACCAAACTTAATCCCTACACCAAAAGTAAGCCCTATCCCTTTTGTCAGAGGTGGAAAAAATATAAGACACTGTCCTATTTTTGAAGAAACATAATAGTAACATACATTGATTAGTGTAGACTAGGCACTACGTCTACATTTCTTTGAAGACTTGACCATTTCTTCCTTGAGTTAGGAACAAAGAGGAAAAGTAGGCCTCTCATAGTGGTTCTGGCTGCTGCTGGTTCCTTCCTTGAGTAGCAAGAACTAACTAGCAATAACTGGTATTTTTGTTTTACAAAAGCTTTCTACACAAGCCTGTGGATTGTCAATGGCTGCTACCTTGTAAAAAGAGTACCTTGTAATAAGAGTACTTAACTATTCCCATTGCTGTTTTCCTAGCTTCTCAACGATAACTTAAGGGTACCTTTATACGTCGCAACATTGCATGCAATTTCACTTGCAACTTGCTGGTTGCAGTGAAATCATGGACACATTGTTCTATTTTGTTGCTGTGTACAACCAGCAAGTTGCAGGTGAAATTGCATGCAATGTTGCAACGTGTAAAGGTACCCTAAGGATCTAAAAAATACCCTGAATGAACTACTTACCGTATATACTCGTGTATAAGCCGACCCGTGTATAAGCCGACCCCCTACTTTTGCCCCAAAAATCTGGAAAAACCTATTGACTCGTGTATAAGCCGAGGGTGGACCCCAGCACAGGTATACAGGCCCCCCCCAGTGGTATACAGGCCTCCCCAGTGGTAGTATACAGCAGCCCCAGTGGTAGTATACAGCAGCCCCAGCAGCCCCAGTGGTAGTATACAGCAGCCCCAGTGGTATACAGCAGGCCCCCAGGGGGTACCCAGCAGCCCCCAGGGGGTCCCCAGCAGCCCCCTGGGGGTCCCCAGCAGCCCCCAGGGGGTCCCCAGCAGCCCCAGGGGGTCCCCAGCAGCCCCCAAATGCTGGCACTCGCCCCCCCTAGCAAGGGCCCCCCCGCTTCTCTTACCATCCCGGTCTTCTGATCAGCGCTGCTCCTCGGCGCTCCGTCCTTGCTGCTCCCGTCCTGCTACATCTGGGATCCCCGGCCGTCGCGTGATGACGTCATATGCCTGCGACGGCCGGAGATCCCGGATGTAGCAGGGACGGACGGACGGAGCACCGAGGAGCGGCGCTGATCAGAAGAACGGGATGGTAATATAACCAGCGGGGGAGGGCCCTTACAAGGGTGGGCGAGTGCCAGCATTTGGGGGCTATATTCACTGCTTCCCCCTGCCGCTGATTGACAGGGGGAAGCAGTGCATATTTAATGAGAGGCCCCATGTGACGGGACAGCTCATACAGCAGCTCCCCCCGCACCTCCACAGCCCCGGACAAAGCCCCCACCTCACCATGTACCGTATATGACCCGTGTATAAGCCGAGGGGAAGACTTTTCAGCCCAAAATTTTGGGCTGAAAAACTCGGCTTATACACGAGTATATACGGTACCTTAATTATGACACTAACTGCTAGTTTTAACCTGATAAAAGAAATAAAAATTCTCAAAAGAGATATTTAAAAATGATTTGCACATGCAAAAAGCAATGAACTGCAGTGAATTCTGCATCCCGATGCAATATTTTGTATAGTAACAAAGGCACAATAAGAAACTTATTTAAATGATGCTAACATCGCTATAATTTTTGATATCTCCATTACATTTTGTATGCTTGCATCCAGGGGTCTTTTTCTTCTGGGACCAATGGCAGCCAATGCTGCAATATTTGCTTCTCTGTATTGTATTTGCTCCAGTTCCAGCTGCTGCATCTGAGAGACAGAAAACATTCAACATTATTGCACAAATAGCAACTACACTTTTCTGCTCTGCCTTCATTCATTTATTTCTAAAAATCAGCAGATTATCATCATCAGGACAAGGATGTTTTTTATGCAGAAGATTGTAGCCATTCATTGAAACAACCTAATAACTGAACGCATTCAGCAAGTGATCCTCTCTCATGTCTCATACAGAAAGGCTGACCTGTGATTAGGAAAAGCGTATTACATCGTCTTCAATAGGAGCAGAAACGTTTTACACTAAACTTTCTATTCAAGTCTTCTCTTCATATCCAATTTTGTGTAAAGAATCAATTCCACGCCAGAATGACATAAACATGATATGTCCCTCATTGCTTTTAATAATCACAAAACAGCAGCTAAATGGTCTATGTACTGTTAAACACCTGATCCCTTTGATAATCTGTTAAATAGACAATCTACAAACCCCTTTTCCTATCTATAAAGCTGCATAAATAGTAGTTTAATATCAGAGTTTTACTATACTCACCAATTGCTGTCTTCTCTGGGTTCCCACATGTGCTCCTCATCTGAGTGATATCACCACTCTCTGTACTCTCTGTATTATGCTTACTACTCTGTGTAAGCCTGACTTCTATTTTACAGTTTAAGTCTATAGAGCCTCATGCTCCATACATTTGTTTTGTGAACAGACTTTTGGGTCTTACAGAAGTCAGTGGGACACTGAGTTTGAACTCCCACCATGTGGCACAGAAGTGGAGCAGAATAGTGTTTGATGCTGGAGAAGGTGGTGATCAGTAAGTATAATAACACTGACATAACACCAACATTTTGCTACAACACCTGATGAAGACGGTCCTATGCACCGTCGAAACGCATTGTGTAGCTTGCAGGAGGAATATTAATAAAGGCTTGGTAATTTCTGCTCAAACATCCTTTCACTGTCATCCTTAGCACTCCTTTGAGACTTCTAAAACTTCTTCCATTGTTATATCTCCCTCTGCCTGAGGGAGCAGAAGCTGGAGCTGCTCCTGAATGTGACAGTTTAATTTGGGACAAAGCCCACTGAAGCCTTGTGAACCATAGTACCTGTGATGACATAGCCAGTCACTTGACCGCAAGCGATCACGTGACCATCCAGGAAGAGGACGCATCTGTGGAGAGAGGGCACCTGCAAGATGCCATCTGACATATCAGAGATCTTCCTGCAAACATAACAGCTCCTTAAAAGTGACCTTCGTTACCACACAGCGCCCCTTCTCTCTTCTCTTTGCAACACCAACAATTACACAGGTTTAAGAAAAATGTTCATTGGAGTGTTTCTTTAAATCTCAAAAGATCAGTGTGATCTGGAGAGACTGAATTGCTATCACATAACTCAGAAGAGGTACAAAAAGGTATGAAGCGGTGAGTATATTAACATACCAATACTATAATGTGGAGCCCACTGGGACGGGGTACTCGGTACCGGATCGGGGTACTGCTGGGGATGTCACGGCGGTCCAGACTTTATAATGCCATGCACACGGTCAAGACGTCCAGTGCCAGAGGCAGCAAAGCAACCCCAAAACATCAGGGAACCTCCGCCATGTTTGACTGTAGGGACAGTGTTCTTTTCTTTGAATGCCTTTTTTTTTCTCCTGTAAACCCCATGTTGATGCCTTTGCCCAAAAAGCTCTACTTTTGTCTCATCTGACCAGAGAACATTCTTCCAAAACGTTTTAGGCTTTCTCAGGTAAGTTTTGGTAAACTCCAGCGTGGCTTTTTTATGTCTCGGGGTAAGAAGTGGGGTCTTCCTGGGTATCCTACCATACAGTCCCTTTTCATTCAGATGCCGACGGATAGTACGGGTTGACACTGTTGTACCCTCGGACTGCAGGGCAGCTTGAACTTGTTTGGATGTTAGTCGAGATTCTTTATCCACCATCAGCACAATCTTGCGTTGAAATCTCTTGTCAATTTTTCTTTTCCGTCCACATCTAGGGAGGTTAGCTACAGTGCCATGGGCTTTAAACTTTTTGATGACACTGCGCACGGTAGACACAGGAACATTCAGGTCTTGCAGCCTTGAGATTGCTCATGCTTCCTCACAATTTGGTTTCTCAAGTCCTCAGCAGTTCTTTGGTCTTCTTTCTTTTCTCCATGCTCAATGTGGTACACACAAGGACACAGGACAGAGGCTTGAGTCAACTTTAATCCATGTCAACTGGCTGCAAGTGTGATTTAGCATTAGCAACACCTGTTAGGTGCCACAGGTAAATTACAGGTGCTGTTAATTACACAAATTAGAGAAGCATCACATGATTTTTCTAACAGTGCCAATACTTTTGTCCACTGCCATTTTTATATTTGGTGTGGAATTATATCCAATTTGGCTTTAGGACAATTCTTTTTGTGTTTTTTCATTGAAGACAAATTAAATGAAGATAATAATACCAACTTTTTTGTGATTTGTGATTGCAATCATTTTCAGGAAGAAACTGAGTATTAGCTGACAGAATTGCAGGGGTGTCAATACTTTTGGCCACAACTGTAGAAACTGCCAGTTACAGACTATTTTTACCACAATAGTGCCTGATATGAAAAGGAATTCCTTGGCACGAATGTCAGCTGATGCAAAAAGAAAAGCTGCAATATGGGCCAATGAAAAATGTGAAGACCAAGAAACAAGGCTGACACACGAGAACAGCAGCTGCTTCCTCAAGAGCCAATTAACTTTCTGAGAGGGAAGCGAGGCTTGCAGACATGAAAACAAGAGCTGCTTCCTCAAGAGCCAATGAACTTTCTGAGGAGAGGGAAGCGAGGCTTGCAGACATGAAAACAAGAGCTGCTTCCTCAAGAGCCAATGAACTTTCTGAGGAGAGGGAAGCGAGGCTTGCAGACATGGTCAACTTTATGTGGCCTGTTCAAGAGTTGGAACAGCCAAAAATCTGTTCGTCTTTGCACTTGAAGGAAGAACTAAGAATGGTATTTATCAAAAGGCTATCGAATGAGGGAGTAGAAGATTACTTCACATTACTTGGCCAATTTAGTTAAATCCGTGTGGAATATCTGTGGTGTTGAAATATATGTTGTGAAATGCTTCTATTCGCTTAGTTTTTGCCTTTTAATAATTACATTTCTATTTGTTTTGTGGCTTTTGTGTGCAAAATAAATTTTTGCTAACACATTCTATTTTGTTAACAGCAGTTATTAACCCGGGCGAAGCCGGGTAGTACAGCTAGTTCTAAATATATTCCTTAAAAGGAGTCCTCTGAGAATGAGATAAAATGGTGTCCCTGATATGGGCTTGTCTGTTAACACACAGGTCTTGAGAGGTATAGCTCTTTATTCTGTAGCCCATACTGACATGTGACTGGGAAAGGCTGTGGTTTGAATTATAAACCACAGCCTTTCCCAGTCACATGTCAGTATGGGCTACAGAATAAAGAGCTATACCTCTCAAGACCTGTGTGTTAACAGACAAGCCCATATCACATACACCGCAGGCAGGCTCTCATATGTGAAGAAATATATATCTTACTGCTTATCTTGAATTTCATTCTCAATGTTTGTTTTCTAGTTGGGCAAAGTCAGACTCTGATGCAGTGCTATAAAGATAATTAGACTGATGGAGGAATAGGTTAAAGCTGTAGATGTCCTCGTTAAGCATAATATGGGTTAACTATTTCTTCACACATTACAGACAGTAGCTGACTGAGGTACAAGTGATACAGTTCGAGAGTTGAAACAAAGGTCTTGAGAGCTGTATATCTTCAGTCTGCAGCATAAGGGGGTTAAAATAATTTAACCAAAATGAGACTTTCAACTTGAAAATTACTGCAAAGTGCCACATATAAGGTGTCTGCATGCTATCCACTGCCTGGTATCGAACCTAAGTTGGAAACCACCTCAAAAAGCGTTTAAAAAAAAAAAAAAAAGAAAGAATGGGAATACAAACAGCAATATCACAATGACTAGCTGTGCATAGGTTTCATCTGTTGTAAATTATTTTAAAAGCACTTAAGGATATGAAAGCCATGAAGAAGCTAAAAAGTGACTGGTCCATTTTTCCAGCTGCTTCTGCTTGGAAGCCACCACTATGTTATATGTGGAATTTAAAAAAGGAAGCCACTGCAAAATACATCCAAAATATGTCAGAAAAGATGCCACAGAAAAAAAAAATGGGCGTTTTTCTCTTGAAGAATCTTCTGCTTTAATAATGATGTGGGAGTGCCGTTGTCTAAGAGACTCCATGTGCACATATCTCTAGTGTCTGTACTCTTGTTGCAGTTTTGTTGAGTTTTTGCCATTTATTTTTCTGCACAGATTTGTCACAAAATCTGAAAGAATTCCTAAGATCCCTGAAGTCTCATGCACAAGTAGCTTATTTTTTTCTTTAGGATTTGCAGATTTAAATCTGCTGAATGTCAATTCTTTGTGTTTTTACTGCAGATTTCATTCACACTAATGAGTGGGGAAAAAAAAAATCTGCAAATAAATGCTAAAAAAAAACAACAACGCAGATAAAACTAGTATTTTATGCAGCATTTTTCCTGCCAAGAGATGTAGAAATTTCTGCTGCAAATACTTCACATGTGCACAGACCCCAAGAATGGGGAGAGTTAGCTGTGGGGGTTAGATGAACAAAACTTTGCTCTGCTGCGGTTCTGGGTGAAATGACCCATTTATGACAATTTATTGCATGATTCAAAATCTGGACTTCAGCACACAATTGTTATAAAACGTCTGACCTTTTAGTGCTTCAAAGTGTGCAGTACATTGCAGCTATGTGAGATTTGCAATGACCTTTTTCTTACCAAGACCTTTTCTTTCCCTTACATATAGTAAGTTGGGCCTCTCTAATATTCTGGAAATAATGTCACATCCATGAATAGAAAGCTTTAGCTAGAATAGTCATTCTAAAGACACTAACTTTAAACTCTGGAAGACAGATCTGTGTTGGAGCCAGGGATAGGTTCGCGCTGGGATTTCTGCTTGCTTGGCTTTAGCTTTGACATTAATAGCAATAATAAAGTTCTTTAAAACATTCATAAACAACCTGCTGCTGACACCTCCGAGCAAACGTAGCAGTGTTCAGCAACAGCAAATTTCATAGTTCAGGAAGCGCAGTTAAGAGAGGAGGGGAGTAAAGAAAGGTTTGTTCTTAGCATCTGAGTCATTTGGAACAAAGATCCACAAAAATTGCATGAAATCAGTCATGTAACTATAGAAACCAATTTCTTCAGCTCCATATCACACGTCTCACACCTCAATTGTCTTTATTATCATCTACTGTCAGATCCTTAATCAGAAATGTGAACACGCTTGATGATTTATTCAGCAGGGGAAAAAAACTGTAGGTCAAGTGAAAAAAAGAAGCATATATCGCGCACACACCTAACTCTCCAGCCTAAGGTACTTTCATTTCATTCTGTTCCCTGTACCTCTGGGCCAATTTGCAGCAAGCGCCAATATTAAGGCTCAATTAAAATAAGCTCTAATTAGCGCAGCTCTTTTCCTCTCAGGCTACAGAAGTCAGGAAATGGATATTGGGAAATGTTAAAAAAAAAAAATAGCAAGCGAGTGAAAGGCTACAGACATAAATGAACGTATTTGTTGATTTGTACAGTTGCTATGCAGAGGCCTCTGGGAGCAAAAGCTTAACCAGCCTAAGCTATAAACTAAAACCCCTGCAGCTAAACATGAACTGAGCGAAAACAAGGGCTCCATCTCAGAGCTGAAAACTGCTGGGCTCAGAAAATTAAAAGCCCGAGGCATTTTCCATTTAAAACGAAATCCCAGTACCGCCTCCCAGCCAAAGAATTATAAGCAGTATCAGATTTACAAAACGAACAATTACCCTGGAAAAATGTAGCCTATTGTACGGTCCCAGATGCTGCATGTAAAAGTATTTCCCCCTCTTATTTTAATATTGCTGCTCTTTAGAAACACCAGTTCTAGACCTGATAAACCCAAATCTAATATGCACGTGTTATCCGAGGAGAACTTCAATCAATGCAGAAAGAGAGAGTGTCGTTCCTCCCATGACGGAGCCTCGTTTGTAATGTTCTCCTTGCCTCCAGCGGCTTCTGTCCTTCCTGGAGGCCTATATAAATGGTATGCAGCAGAAAAATACACTCTGACCTAATTGCCAAGAGAAAGCTTCCAACTTTTCCAGGCTGCCTCTGCTCCAGCAGGGACCTACACTGGCAGAGATGGGGGATCAAGAATTACTCATTTGAAGAAAGAACACATAGATCCAGGGCTTTAGTGCCTTACCTCTTTGGCTCTTTGCTTTAATCTCAATTGCTCAGGATCTTCTTTATTTGCCCGGCTCTGTTAAATGGAAAAAAAAAAAAAAAAAACAATACAAAAAAAAATATATAAATTATTTTCTTGCTTCACATTGCTTAACCTTGCACTTAAAGGGTTATTCTAAAATGGCTGCATTCTTAAACATGCGGCAGGCATTAAATATTTAATGCATAACAATATTCTCCGTGATTAAAAAGCTTTGCTGAAGGGTAAACTGCCTCAGTCCAGGATTTGTAAGACTTCCCCTCATGCATTTTCATTCTCATTTTCCATAAAGGTTTGATGCCCGAGCACTTGCCTAAGGGAATCCTGAGTGCCAGAATTGCTACTTAGGCCAACTCAATCATGACCTCCTTGCTATTTAATTTTATGTGGTACAGCATAATTGAGTCATCATAGCTGGCAATGGTAATGCAAAATTAGGATCTGTACAAAATACAGAACAGTAACATAGCAAATAATGCATCTCTTCAAAATCATGAATGGCAATTACCCATCGGCCCTTTGTATACAGACAGCATTATTTTTTCCCATTGTTTGAATCTACACATCTTCATTTCTATTTGTTATACAATTTGAGCAACCAAACAAGCCACAACACAAACTTACTAAAATACTAGAATATGAAGTGTACCATACAAGCCAGCATTATTGACAGACAACAGAATGTGATCTAGCTCCTCATATCAGAAACTGAAAGGCACGTTCTATACAGTGATCAAGAGCATACATCATTTTTACATTTCCGAGTATTATCCTTCCAAGTCCTTTAGATCATCATGACTACTTAATATATGCTTACCTTTCAAATCCCCCGTTCCTTACTTTTTCACTACTGCTTTATCCCTTTGCAAGTCTCCGTACTTACTGTCTCCTGACAAAGGCGCTAGCCGAAACATGCATCAAGGTGGAGGTGAGGCGTCATCCATCATTGTGGACAGCTGTACATCTGTAAGTTCTATCCTATCCATGTATCTATTCTACAGGGTGGGCCATTTATATGGATACACACCCCTAAATAAAATGGGAATGGTTGGTGATATCAACTTCCTGTTTGTGGCACATTAGTATATGGGAGGAGGAAAACCTTTTCAGGTTGGTGGTGACCATGGTAGCCATTTTGAAGTTGGCTGTTTTGGATCCAACTTTATTTTTTTCAATTGGAAGCGGGTCGTGTGACATCAAACGTATTGAATATTTCATAAGAAAAGCAATGGTGTACTTGGTTTTAACGTAACTTAATTCTTTCATGAGTTATTTACAATTTTATGACCACTTATAAAATGTCTTCAAAGTGCTGCCCATTGTGTGGGATTGTCAATGCAACCCTCTTCTCCCACTCTTGACACACTGATAGCAACACAACAGAAGAAATGCTAGCACCGGTTTCCAGTATGAGTTGTTTCAGATGCTGCACATCTTGTATGTTCACAGCATAGACAATTGCCTTCAGATAACCCCAAAGATAAAAGTAAGAGGGGGTCAGATCGGGAGAAAATGGTGACCATTCAACTGGCCCACAATAAACAATCCACTTTCCAGGAAACTGTTCATGTAGGAATGCTCGGACCCGACACCCATAATGTGATGGTGCACCATCTTGTTGGAAAAACTCAGGGAACATGCCATCTTCAGTGCATTAAGAGGGCAACACATCATCATGCAGCAATTTCAGATATCCAGTGGCATTGAGATTTCCATTGATGAAGAATGGCCCCACTATCTTTGTACCCTATATACCACACCATACCCTCAATTTTTATGTTCCAACAGTCTTGAAGGGATCTATCCACTGTTGGTTAGTGTCAGACCAATAGTGGTGGCTTTGTTTGTTAACTTCACCTTACACAATAAAGTTTGCCTCATGCAATCAGTGACCAGCGGATCAGTGACTTCACAGGGCTGGTAACCATGGTAAACACAGCGCGCTGCCTAGATACCCGGTGTTTACCATGGTTACCAGCAGGGGTGAACTAGCCCTCCCTGACGCGTGAGTGCAGAGCTGGGGGGGTGCTTTCAGAAGCACCAGTGCTGAACTGAGGAGCAGGGGGAGCAGGCTGGGGATTGCAGCTGCAGCAGTACCTGTTCTCAGTGTACAGCTCGGCTGCTCTGGGTGCCGCCCTCTGTCACTCTGATGCTCCCCTGACGCTGGTAACTATGATAAAATGCGGGTATCCGGATACCCGGTGTTGATCATAGTTACCAGCGTTCTCCCTGTTTAGCACTGCCTGTAAGCAGGGAGAACGCTGGTAACTATGATAAACACCAGGTATCTAGGCAGCGCGCGCTCCCTGGATACCCGCAGTTTATCATAGCTACCAGCGTCCTCCCTGCTTACAGGCTGAGCTAAGCAGGGAGGACACTTCCAGTGATGTGGGAGGTGGCTCCCATGTCCCTGATCGCTGGGGAGATCTGCCTGTTTGACAGCTCCCTAGTGACCAGGTAACGACGCTCCAGCGATCCTAGCAGGTCGTTATCCCTGTCGGGATCGCTGGAGTGATCGTTATGTGAGACAGGGCCTTTAGAGTGTAAACCAATGTAAACAAAAATAAATCTTTATTAATTATCTGGTTAAAATCCAATAAAAGGGAAAATGTAAATTTAGGCACAAACAATAGAGGTAACCCCACAAATGGAAATTCATATAATAAATACAATCAAAAAAGGGAGAGGATAGAGAACCCAAATTATATATAAAATTCATGAGTATATTGTGAAAATTGATACCTACATCTGTTCACAAGAAGTAAATCATAATGAATAAACTAAATATAGTGGCGTTCAAAATTATAAAACACAAAATGTCCTTAATGTGAAGGTCATTGTGTTGTCTTATTTGAAAATATCTTAACATGAGTAAATTAGCAGTACTTAAGATTATTTTGTATCTTGAATACATTCTAAAGCACAGAATAAAAATGTAAATGAGATAAAATAAAAAAAGAACACTGATCAAAATTAGAGAACACTTTCAGATAACTGCAAGTTATTAGTGTTAATCTGGCACATGGTGCCAATTCCCTTAATTATCAGACAAGCCCTATTTAACTGGCAGCCGAACTTTCCACTTTGCACTCACTTGGCAAAAATGGTGTGCTATTCAAAGTGACCGAAACCCTCTGGTAGCATGTTGTCCAGGTGAGGGCCAAAGGGGTCAGCCTATCAGCCAAAGCAACAGAAGATAGTCATTCCAAGTCTGTGATTTCTAGAATATTACATCTTTACAACATCACAAACCCTTTCAAATCCCCAAGAATACTGGTCGCCCTCAAAAGACAAATGCAAGAGAGGCCAGGATAATGAGAATTTCCATAGGTAATCGTTTCATCACTCTAGCTCGCCAGTTCAGCGCTGAACAGGTTAAGGGTCTGTCTTCTCATCCAGTGTCATGTTTACGAGTATTTGGACTGAAAGCCCACTCTGCAGTGACAAACGTCTCAAACCTCTCATTAGCAGAAAGAATCAAAAAGGCTAGACTCACTTTTGGTGAGGAGCATGTTGCATGGACAGGAGAAGTTCTACATAGTTCATTTTAATCAGGACAGAAAGTTTAATTTATTTGTGTCGGATGGGAAACATTATGTTTCTCAACAAAATGGGAAAGGGCTGAACCCAAATTGTGTAAATGAGTCAGTGAAAGGTGGTGAAGGGTCATGGTTTGGGTAATGTTTTCTACTGCAGGGGTTGGACCTCTCATACAGCTACATGGCAGAGTGAATGCAAGTGTGTATCAGAACCTTCTCAACAACACGTGGTTCCTTACTTGCATTCAGCACTCAATCAACCATCAATTTTCATAAAGGACAATGCCCAGTCACACAACTACACGTGTAAAGTAGTTCCTTGAAACAGAAAACATTGACACAATTAAATGTCCAGCACAGATTCCTTATCTAAAGATGGGGAAACAACCTGATGGTTGCATTCCTGATGAAGGAATGAGGATTGCTCTGAAGCACGTAGAATTAAAGCACCATTACCTACAGATTTTTTGTGGTCATTGTCCGTATACAGTTAGTGCGGATCACAAAGGCACCGTCCGTTAGATTTATATATCAGCCCAGAGTCCTGGACCTAAACCCAATAGAAAACCTCTGGAAAATCTTTGGTGACAAAGTTATGGCCAAAAAATCCACAACAGTCACAGAACTGAGGAAGAGATTGGAAGAAGAGTAGACCAAAATCACACCAGAGCAGTGTGCGAGACTAGTGATATCCTGTGGCCTCAGATGTGCTAAAGGCATTCAATGCAAAGGCCTGTATACTTCCTACTGATTGGTGACTGTAGCACAGAGAAAGATTAAAACTAAATTTTGTGAAGATTACAAAAGTCATTGCTGTTCTCTAAGCTCATCACGTTTTCAGTAAAATAAAGGTTTTAAGCTGATAAACATTGGTTATTTGGAAAACACTGTTCTAGTGGCATAGTGTACCCCTTACACAAAAACCTTCAAATGTTGATTAATGTAGATTACATTCTGTCTGAAAAAAAAAATCAAGTGATCATACATGTTCTCTAATTTTTATTGCCAGTGTATTTGAAATCTTCAGCAATTGTTGCTGTTACTAAACCATGGAATGCTGAAATGCATTAATTACAGATAATAGATCAATTACAGATATTAGATCAGAAACACAACAAACAATTGATGCCACTTATTTGAATACATCAAAGACTAATTCTAAGAGAAGCTGACCCAATTGCCATTTGTTTTTCAGAGATTGGCAGACAATACCACATCATCAGATTGGAGGCTAGGCGAGTTGGTTGGCCATTTTCTCCCCGGCCGGTGAGTAGGAATATACATATCCTTTCCATTTGTCACAAAAAGATTTATAAAGACTCTGAACTTGTCTCCACCAGCTTTTGTACCTGTCATTACTATTAAAATTCCCCAGACAAAAAGCAAATAGCCTGTTTTCTGCAAAAGCAGCATGGCTGGGCTGCGAATAGTTGGGTCATCAGGACGACTAAAAATTTGAGTTAACGGTCTTGTGTTTATTGTGAAAGTACTCCTCTGGGAGTTAGGGATGTTTCCTCTCCATTGACTTGGAAGGTAAAGGTATTATCTTGTGTCCCAGAGTAGCCCAGAGTAGGTCAAGGCTCTGCTATATTGGTGGGGAGTTTGTGCCAAGATTCAAATTTCTCAATTCATTTGAGTGGTCTTCAGGAGGAAAGGCTTCTAATTTCTTGCTGTTAGAAGCTATCCAGTGTAACCTCATGTTAGAGCGACTACTTCTTGGGCTCTTTTAAAACAGATTATAGCCTCATCTGTTGGTGTTGACTTCAAACAGTAATGCACATACAAATCCTTCTCTGCAAAGAGTCTGACATCTGTTCCATTTGTGGAGCCCACTGGGACGGGGTACTCGGTACCGGACCGGGGTACTGCTGGGGATGTCACGGCGGTCCTGGTCTGGACCGTGTCCCGGGTTCGCACAATAAAATGGGGTGTATTTACAGGGGATTTGGTTTGTCGTGACGCCACCCACGGTATGTGGTCAGTAATGGGACCACCGCTGCTGCAGAACCTCCGGGGATGATATTTGGCAGCTTTGGATGGAACGGCTCCCCGCAGGTAGAGCGTGGATCCCCGGGGCAGTGTTGATTAAAGTCTGTGATGGTTATTGTAGATGTTGCAGAAAAAGGGGATGCTTGTGGCTCCTGACAGGGTCAAATGGAGGACTGACAGTTCTTTATACCTGAAATCAGACACCGAAGCAGGGTTCACCCGGGTTTACTTCTCCAATTCTTCCGTCAAACAGTGCACAGTACAATACAGTTCTTTACAGCTTTACTCAGTTGACTCCGGTACACTTGAACCCACTGCAGCCAGATTGTCACTCTTAGACTCCTCACTCCAACTATGTGTCCTTTCAGGCTGATTCTCTGTCTTTACTGTTCAGGTGGATTGCGAAGCGGCAGCTCGGTCTCCAATAATAGCTTCCCCCTAAATCTATGGGCGGTAAGCCGGGTCCTCTTAGTTGCTGCTGTGCCCCCAACCCTATAGTGGGAACACAGACCTGGAATCTGTGTCCCCCGTCAGTTTGTCTGGTGAGCTGGTTTAAATCTTCAGTCCCCCTCAAAGCTGACACTCTGGTTTTAGCCTAACCTTGGGTATCCCTGTTTCACAAGGGATCACCGGGTCCTCCTCTAACCGTGTAACTTCCCAGTAATATCAGGGGAGGTTCTTCTGTCGGTTAACTGCTGGCCCTCACATCTTCCCTGGACCTGATGGTACTGGTCCGGTCTTGGCTGCTCGGCACCTGTCTACTGGCTAACTGCTTCCTGTTTCTCCCTTTTATACTCGTCTCTAACCATGACTACGCTCACCCACTCATATCTAGCCCTACTACCCCTTGCCTGCCTAGAGTCCCAGGCTCCGGGTTAAGTCCCATGTCAGTGGATATGTGATTTGAGGTGTTTGCTATACAAACTGTCTATCTTTCTACTGGCTGCAGTTTCTACCTGTGGCCACCCTGGTTGCAGGGGTGCCACACATACTTTGCTTCAACCTCTTGAGCTGCGCGTCTTAGCCCACAGATGGCCACTGCAGGAGAAGGACTATTACAGAAGATATGTACACTCATACGGTAATCAGTTAAGCCTTTTGAAGGATTGTTATTCTTTTACCACATAAACCTCCAGAAATTTTTATGTTCTTAAAGGAGAAAGCAATGGAACAGCTGAATATCAGCTGTGTAGGCAACAGAGTCTCTACAGAAATGGAGAAGCACTCTTAAGGGCGTGTTGTTCTGTTATAAGGCCAGTATGTGAACATCATTCAATGAAACACCTTCAAACATACCACTCAAATCAAATACTATCCTGACTTGGCCTGGCTTCTTCAGGTGATATACTCAAAACAAAGGCAGGTACCAGCGTTCTTCAGAATCTTGAAATGTAGGTGCTATCTCTGCATGACCATTCTTGAATATCTTCTCCATGAAGGTAAATAAATGCTCACTCATCTTGGGTTTACTGTATAGGCTGGTGCCTGAGGGACACAATTAGTTTGTATACTTGTTCTCTATTGTTAGGTAAGCATCATTTTTGAGGCTTGAAGTGTAACCCAGCTCTTGGTCTTGTCCTGCACATTCCTTGATCAATCATCTCTAGTCACAGTTTATTCTCGAATTACATCACTATACAATTGTCTTCCTTAGTCTTCTAGAAGACTGCGCATCAAAGGTGATCTTGGTTGCTATCCCAGATGTAGTCATCGTAGGCATGACCTACTAAGGTACTTGATGATGAAGTGCTGTGTGGCAGTTCCTTTACGAAGTAGTGATTTTCACATGGTTGGAGGAGAGATGGACATCCATCCGAGCATACTGGTAAGCGTGTTGACCATTGTTGGCTTGTGTGTACATCCTAAACAGACCTCTCCTATGATGACACATCCTAGGTCGAGTCTCTGTGCATATGGAGCATTGTGAAGGCCATTGAGCTGCTGAGCTGCTGCCTATAATCGTGGCTTTTGAACTATGGGATTCACACCACTCTGTGTCAAGAAATGTTAATCCCACTAGATCTCCCCCTACCTTTGCCATACACAACTCCATTAACAAGTCAATTAACTTTCATCAAATCTCAGACTTCTGAGACCAATATCTGGATAATTCACAGCAAGATAGACCTATGTCTTTGATGGTATTTTGGAAGGAGACTCACCAAGCTCTGTAGTTTTTGGCACGATTGCTTTACAAGTCCCTTGGTGACCAGCTCATGTCGAGCAAGGAACTTGGCAAATTCTATTGTGGCTTGGTGCCAAAACCAGCTGATGATTTATTGTTGAGAGTACATGTGTACTGTGTGGCCATACCCGTTAGTTGTCTCTGGTTTAATCCAACCTGTGTAGTACCTTTCTGAAGCAAAGTGTATCTATTCAAGCTGGGGCAGATTACAGATTTATTGTCTCAGTTTTCACTCCAATGGGTATTCTCTTGTTTCAGCAATGAGATTGGCAGTTGACTTTGTTGGTCTGAATAATCAGATAGGCTTGGTTTGGCAAAATGATGCCTTGTATCCGGTTTTGGATATGAGTCACAATTTGGAATGTTTATGGACGAACTCTGAAGTATGTTGCAATGAATCGTGGGGAATTTGCTCTAGACAACGCAGACTACCACACTGCTGCACTCATTGTCAGGAGATATAGCTGTCTCTAAGGCTTCTGCTTCTGCTATGGCAGCTAGTCTCCTTTTCGATAGTGAGCTTCTCTAATGTCGACATTGTATGCATAATTATAAGGCAAATGAGTTTTTTGATCACATGATACTTTTTATACATGTTGTCCTACTCCAAGCTGTATAGGCTTGAGAGCCAACTACCAATTAAGTAAATCAGGCGATGTGCATCTCTGTAATGAGGAGGGGTGTGGTGTAATGACATCAATACCCTATATAAGGTGTGCTTAATTATTAGGCAAATGCCTTTCCTTAGGCAAAATGGGTCAGAAGAGAGATTTGACGGGCTCTGAAAAGTCCAAACTTGTGAGATGTCTTGCAGAGGGATGCAGCAGTCTTGAAATTGCCAAACTTTTGAAGCGTGATCACCGAACGATCAAGGGTTTCATAGCAAATAGCCAACAGGGTCGCAGGAAGCGTGTTGGGCAAAAAAGGCGCAAAAGAACTGCCCATGAATTGAGGAAAATCAAGCGTGAAGCTGCCAAGATGCCATTTGCCACCAGTTTTGCCATATTTCAGAGATGCAACTCAGGGACATGGCCAAGGTAAGGAAGGCTGAAAAATGACTACCTTTGAACAAGAAACATAAGATAAAACATCAAGACTGGGTCAAGGAATATCTTAAGACTGATTTTTCAAAGGTTTTATGGACTGATGAAATGAGAGTGACTCTTGATGGGCCAGATGGATGGGCCAGAGGCTGGATCAGTAAAGGGCAGAGAGCTCCACTCCGACTCAGACACAAGAAAGGTGGAGGTGGGATACTGGTATGGGCTGGTATCATGAAAGATGAACTTGTGGGACCTTTTCAGGTTGAGGATGGAAACAAGCTCAACTCCCAGACCTACTGCCAGTTTCTTGAAGACAACTTCTTAAAGCAGTGGTACAGGAAGAAGTCGGTATCGTTCAAGAAAAACATGATTTTCATGCAGGACAATGCTCATCACATGCATCCAACTACTCCACAGCGTGGCTGGCCAGTAAAGGTCTAAAAGAAAAGAAAATAATGACATGGCCCTCTTGTTCACCTGATCTGAACCCCATAGAGAACCTGTGGTCCCTCATAAAATGTGAGATCTACAGGGAGATAAAACAGTACACCTCTCGGAACAGTGTCTGGGAGGCTGTGGTGGCTGCTGCACGCAATGTTGATTGTAAACAGATCAAGCAATTGACATTTTATGGATGGAAGGCTGTTAAGTGTCATCATAAAGAAAGGTGGCTATATTGGTCACTATTTTTTGTGTTTTGTTTTTGCATGTCAAAGGTTTTTTCTAAATTTTGTGCAGTTATATTAGATTACCTGGTGAAAATAAACAAGTGAGATGGGAATATATTTGGTTTTTATTAAGTTGTGTAATAATTCTGCACAGTAATAGTTACCTGCACAAACAGATATCCTCCTAAGATAGCCAAATCTAAAAAAACTCCAACTTCCAAAAATATTAAGCTTTGATATTTACGAGTCTTTTGGGTTGATTGAGAACATAGTTGTTGATCAATAATAAAAATAATCCTCTAAAATACAACTTGCCGAATAATTCTGCACACAGTGTACAGTGCGTTGTGAAAGTATTTGGCCCACTTGAACTTTTCAACCTTGTGCTACATTTCAGGCTTCAAGCATGAACATATAAATTCTAATTTTTTTTTTAAGAATCAACAAGTGGGAAACAATCGTGAAGTGGAACAAAATTTCTTGGATATTTTAAACTTTAACAAATAAAAAACTGGAAAGTGGGGCATGCAATATTATTCAGCCCCTCTACTTTCAGTGCAACAAACTTACTCCAGAAGTTCAGTGAGGATCTCTGAATGATCTAATGTTGTCCTAAATGACTGGTAATGATAAATAGAATCCACCTGTGTGTAATCAAGTCTCTGTATAAATGCACCTGCTCTGTGATAGTCTCAGGGCTCTGTTTCAAGTACAGAGACCATCATGAAGACCAAGGAACACACCAGGCAAGTCTGAGATACTGTTGTGGTGAAGTTTAAAGCTGGATTTGGCTACAAAAAGATTTCCCAAGTTTTAAACATCTCAATGAGCACTGTGCAAGCGATCATACTGAAATGGAAGGAGTATCAGACCACTGCAAATCTACCAAGATCCGGTCGTCCCTCCAAACTTTCATCTCGAACAAAGACAAGACTGATCAGAGATGCAGCCAAAAGGCCCATGATCACTCTGGATGAACTGCAGAGATCTACAGCTGAGGTGGGAGAGTCTGTCCATAGGACAACAATCAGTCGTACACTGCACAAATCTGGCCTTTATGGAAGAGTGGCAAGAAAAAAGCCATTTCTCAAAGATATCCATAAAAAGTTTTGTTTGATGTTTGCCACAAGCCACCAGGGAGACAGACCAAACATGTGGAATAGGGTGCTCTGGTCAGATGAAACCAAAATCAAACTTTTTCGCCACAATGAAAAACAATATGTTTGGCGCAAAGGCAACACAACTCATCACCCTCAAAACACCATCCCCACTGTCAAACATGGTGGTAGCAGCATCATGGTTTGGGCCTGCTTTTCTTCAGCAGGGACAGGGAAGATGGATAAAATTGATGGGAAGATGGATGGAACCAAATACAGGATTATTCTGGAAGAAAACCTGTTGGGAGTCTGCAAAAAGACCTGAGACTGGGATGGAGATTTATCTTCCAACAATACAATGATCCCAAACAAAGCTAAATCTACAATGGAATGGTTCAAAAATAAACATCCAGGTGTTAGAATGGCCAAGTCACACTCCAGACCAGAATCCATTCGGGAATCTGTGGAAAGAGCTGAAAACTGCTGTTCACAAATGCTCTCCATCCAACCTCACGGAGCTCGAGCTGTTTTGCAAGGAAGAATGGGCAAGAATTTCAGTCTCTCGATGTGTAAAACTGATAGAGACATACCCCAATCGACTTGCAACTGTAATCACAGCAAAAGGTGGCACTACAAAGTATTAACTCAAGGGGGACAAATAATATTGCACGCCCCACTTTTCAGTCTTTGTTAAAAAAGTTTAAATTATGCAATAAATTTCGTTCCACTTCACAATTGTGTCCCACTTGTTATTGATTCTTCACAAAAAAATTAGAATATCTTTATGTTTGAAGCCTGAAATGTGGCAAAAGGTTGAAAAGTTCAAGGGGGCCAAATACTCTTCACAAGGCACTGTAGGCGTGCTCCCTTCTTCTAGATGTGCCTTTCAAATGTCTCATCCTGCTTCTAAGCATGCCTTTTCAGCATCAAAGATGCTTGCCGCAATTTCAGTTGGACGTCTTGCTCAGCAAAGGTGGCTTGTGTTTTAGCTGCTTCAGCTTTTGCGCGGGTGATGGCAGTGACCTTGCTGACAAATGATGCCCTGGAGGAACCAACCCGAAAATCATGTTTTGAAAGAAGATGCTTGACGTCAAGATAAGATGCAACCGTTAGTAGACTGCTGAGATTTAAGTATGCGGGCTCTGCATGGATAATGGTGGGTTCCATATAGTCCAATAATCTGGTCCGACCTATAGGAGGCTGCTGTGATATCTGTATGCGGGCTTTGCATGGATAATGACAGGCTCTGTATTGTCTTATCTTCTAAGCTTTTTCTAAGCAAATGTTTTGCTGTGCTGTCCTCACACACGATGACATATTCTGTAATGACACATACAGATAAACCTTCCTGTCTTAAGGTCCTGACACACAGAACGATGCATCAACAATTTTGACAACGATAACGTTTCCGTAAGGATCGTTGGTGCGTCGTTATGAGGTCGTTGGTGAGATGTCAAACATTCAGATCTTTCCAACGATGCGGTGATTCTAGCAATGTATTTAACGATGTCTGCAGTCGTTGGGACTCTTTCACACAGAAGGTTAAACATCAATTCACACCTCTGTAGCAGTCACAAAGGTGTGACTGCATTAGCATTTTCGCGACTCCTTCAGCGCCGCTTGGTGGTCGCTATTGCGTTCTGATTGGGCGGCTGTGTATTTGGACTCTCCCACACTGATGGTTAAGCAAGGTTAAACAATTCACACCTCTGTAGCAGTCACATTGGTGGTCACTACTGTGTTCTGATTAGGCGGCCATGTTTCAGAACTCTCCCACACTGATGGTTAAACAAGGTTAAACAATCCTGCATCTCCTCAATGTTGCGAAAATGCATGTATACAAGGCGAATCATAGTCAAACACCTCCTGTACTATTCATGATGACAAGACGCCTACAAACATAGCGGCGCCAAAATCATAAACTACTGGGCAAAAGTGCCATGTCAGTATATGAAAGGGCTCATTGATGGTAGCTATAATCTCCCATCCCACACGTCGCACATCTATGAGAATGTTATCCAAAGACTACCCACTTATTGCAATAGTAGATAACATATGTGTGGCCATGTGCGACGCACAAGCGTTGCGGTTTACATATTATGTGACACCCTGGCGTTCACTGTGGTCATCCACTATATGTGTGCGGATGGAGAAGTTTAGACATCGTCAATACTCTGCGCCATGACGTCATTGCGTCGTTTTGCAGCAGGCCCTGCCTTCTAGGCGCTTTACAGTCCCCTGCATAAAGATGGCAGCTGCACAGCATGGGGAGAGCCAGAGCTACTGCTGATGTTTGATTACTTGGACAGGCATGACTACTGGTGTGAGTTACCGCATCAGCACCCCCGACTGCATAAGATGCGCATTATGCGCAAAGTCCAGCGGGCCTTGCAAAGGAGACTGCAAGTTCAGCGGACGTGGAAGCAGATCATAAAAAAGGTGGCGGACATGAAGTATAAGGCGAGAGACCACATGGCCGCCATCCGCGCCCACATCCAGACTCTGCGTGGTGAGTATGATGTCATAACACATACACACATGTTCACTCACACCACAATAGACATGATTAGGCCTACATGGAAGTCCACCCTCTCAGTGTGCCAGAGCTCCTGATGCGGATGGCTGATGGGTGTTTTAATGTGTTGGCTCTGCAGACACATGCACAAGGGCGTTCACACAGTAATGTGTGTAGCATGCCATACACTCAAGATTGTGGTGGCCAATTCAATTACAACACACATAGGTGTGACTCCAATCTTGAAGTCAGCATGTGCACATTGTCAGTGATATCATGGACCACAGCCCACAAACTGTCACATTGTCCCACAACCCCTACATCTTGCAGCACATAGCCTTCTGGTTGTTGGACACTAGTCTACGCCCCATAACGCCTTTGAGACAGCCAAACACACTCACTGTAATGTTATGTTGTTAACATGTTGTGGTTCACTTAAAGAAAGTATGCATTCCTATATGTTGAAAAACAGCCTGTCAGTGTGGGGCTGTGCTTGTCGTCCCATGTGTATGGTTAAGGGACTGTCCTAAAGTGCTGCGGACAATCCTTCCTGACCCTATTGTGTGGCACAACAACGTAGTTAGGCAACATTCCAAACGTGTTTGCTGTGTGCCAAGGACAACTGGCTTCTTTAGACATATACATATATGACGTTGCAACCATTGTGCAGATGATGTAGCAGTTCTCTTGTACCCCAGCTTCAAATGTCAGGCACATGATGACATAGGTACACAAAGACCATTAGCCACACATCAGTGTATGTGCATATCACTTCATACATGCCACACTAATGCTCCCTTTTTAACTAACAGATGCTGATGAGCAAGATGAGGCCTCCCCTCCGGCCTCCCCTGCACCAGCCCAAGCCAATTCACCAGCGCCATCAACACCGGCCTCCCCGGCACCAGAGCAAGCCGCAGACTCCCCCATTTACCCTGCTGGCTTGGCTCTGTCTGGTAAGTGTGCAAGCCCTAGAAACATTGCTTGTGAGCTTGGCGGGAGACTTGAATTAATATCTCCCGCCAAGGCGCAAGCAGTTTCGCTGGCCGTGGCGACCAATCAGTGAAGCGGCATTGAAACCAAGTGCCGCAAGTGCTGATTGGCCAATCAGTGCTCGCGGCTTGCGCCTCGGCAGGAGATTTGACTCCCGCACCGCTCAGCCAATCAGCGGCACGGGATTCAAATCACCCGGCGAGGCGCTTCGCTGATTGGTTGCCGCCGACTATGGCGACAAATCAGCGCTCTTGGCGCGTGATTTAAATGGTGGCACAGTGTTTATGTGGCTCAGTGGTTAGCACGGAATGGTGGCTCAGTGGTTATCACTGCATGGTGGTCAGTGGTTTGCACTGTGCAGCGGCTCAGTGTTTAGAACTGTATGGTGGCTCAGTGGTGAGCACTGTATGCTGGCTCAGTGATGGGAGGCAGGTACACGGGAGACAGAAGGCACAGAGGAGGCAGGGGCACAGGGGAGGGAGAAGGCACAGGGGACGAAGAAGCCACAAGGGAGGCAGAGTCATAGGGAGAGACAGCGCACACAGGGAGACAGTGCACACAGGGGCTGAGAGCACACAGAACCAGAGAGAAAGGCACAAGTATGACAGAACGCACAGGGGAAGAGACAGCACAGACAGGAGACAAGTGGACACAGGTACAGAGACTGCTCTCCCGATGCAATAGCATCGGGCCTATTTGTAGTATTTTATAAACTTAAGTGTCTCAATTTTTTTCTTATGAAATATTCCTATATTTTAATGGTCATAGCAGAGTGCCATTTTTTTTTTTTTTTTTTTACTATTGTAAGTGTTGTGTTTGGCCTCGCACCTGTGCACACTGACAGGATTGAGTGCCGCAGCTATTCCTGTACTTATGGTCAGTGGTGTCTTCTCTCTCCAGTAGAGTGCAAGCTCTTATGATCAGTGAGAATCTCTCTCACTGCAGTAGAGTGTAAGCTCTTATGGTCAGAGTGGTTCTTTCTATTTCCAGTAAAGTGTAAGCTCTTATGGTCAGCAGTGTCTTCTCTCTGTCTCTAGTAGAGTGTAAGCTCTTATGTTCAGCGGGGTCTTCTCTCTCTCTCTCCAGTAGAATGTAAGCTCTTAGGGTCAGCAGGGTCCTCTCTCCTGTAGAGTCTAAGTTCTTTTGGTCAACGGGGTCTTCTCTCTCTCCTGTAGAGCATAAGCTCCTATGGTCAGTGTGGTTCTCTGTCTTTCCAGTAAAGTGTAAGCTCTTATGGTCAGCAGTATCTTCTCTCTCTCTGTCTCCAGAAGAGTGTAAGCTCTTATGCTCAGTGGGGTCTTCTCTGTCTCCAGTAGAATTTAAGCTCTTATGGTCGGCTGGGTACTCTCTCTCTACTATAGTGTGTAAACTCTTATTGTCAGCAGGGTTCTCTTTCTCCTCCATAAGTACTTTCCGATTAATTACAACCTTTTAAGCATTGACATTTGCACAAATTTAATTTCTTGTGAAAATGTAACACAGTTGTGCATTTTAATGATTTCCTCATTTCTAACAACTCATTTTTAGTCTAAGATAAAAATACTGTTCATATATATTCCTATATAGAGAGCTGCAGCATAAAGAGTACAGAAGGTACAAAGTAGTAGTCAATGCTCTAATAAGACCAGAGCAGATTTCAGCCTAGGGAAGCATTGCTAGAAAGAAGCCATCACTTAGAAGAGTTAGCAGCAGGTATTGCCTACAGGTAGGAACCTATTTAAGACATCTGCTCTATGCACTCTATATGTCTGTATATAGTCAAACAAGTGTGTTGTGCCAACTACTGATTATATTTGGGGAATAAGTGAGATACTACTGCAGAGAGGCCCACCAGAGGATTTCCCGGTTCTCCCGTAGGCCAGTCCAAGCCTGTGTACAGTTTATAAAAACTGGTGCACTCTTGTGCATTGCTCTGTACCATGAGATTACTGTATCTTTTGTATTGTGACAACTACTGATTATGTTGGAGGGCTTGTGATGTTTGTTTTTGGATCACCAATGTGTCAAACAATACATACATCACATCTATGTTGTACTACTCTCTCTGTGCAGGCACAACAGCTTGAGCCCTGGGTTGGGCCATAAGCCACTCACCCTCCCGGAGAATGGTGGCTCTGCTGTAGTGGGTAAGTTATGTTGTGTGACACCAAAAAAAAAACAACACGTGTGTTAGCTTTTTACAATGATGCCTGTCTTTCAACACTATAGGTGTCCCATATTTTATGGACCTGATGCAGGCCCACCAAGAGGTCCAATGCTAGCTGCATCAGGCCACGGCACAACTCCAGGTGCTTGGTGCCATGATGCAGCTTTCCTTCAGCACCAGCAAGTCCATGGGCCTGGGGGCCAATGTCATTTATTTTGCGGGACTAAAAAATGTATAACTGTTGGCATTCAACCAAAAAAAAAGTTTTGTCGTCATGTTAACAAATTAGTTGCTGCTGTGTTGCTTTACAGAGTTGTTTTACATTTGTGACACAATGTGTCCACATTGCAGGCGTGACAAATCCTGTGTTTGGCTCAGGTCTTCCTTATAAGTGAGTTCCAAAAATTGAAAAAAAAAAGGGATGTTGCAAAATAAAACTTGCATGTTGTGTTTGTGTTAATTACCATAATGACACTACTTCATTGTAGCAAAGTATATGTTAACACCCTGTAGCAACCAAAAACAAGAGACCTGTCTGTATTGGGGCACCAAAACGGACATATGTGTTGTGCATCCCTCAAAAGACACACATGACAAACACAACACACTGCCTGCCTGCAGTCACACATACCCAATGGTCATGTTTGCTTTCTTACGCCTAATGACCACAGTTCTGCAATAGCCAAGGGCTAAATAATACAATTTGGGCTGTGGTTGTGTTTCAAATTGGTTGCCCCATGTATTTTGTACGTAACATCTCCCTTGTGCAAAGAGGTGTTTTAACTGATGTGAAGCCACCATTTGTAGACTGTTTTGGATAAATAGGAGATATCTGTATCTTCAGAGAATCTCCAGAAGTGTGGAAGGCAGTATCTCCAATTGAGTACCTGCCCCCTATAATGATCTCACTCCAAAGGGGAGTAACGAATCAGCCCTAGTTTACTCCCACCACTGAAAGGGAGCTAGGAGGGAGGCGTGGAACGCATGAGTGCGTTCCACACGATCGCCGGACCGGATGTGACGTCGCGGGATGACGCGAACGTCACTTCCGGGGGCGGAGCACACCACGTGACCGGAAAAACACGGTCATAAAGAGCGGCAGAGCGGCCGCGGCGGTGTGCTCCAACATACAGGCCACTGGACTATGCTGGGTAAGTACCCAGGGGGCAATAGCACCCAGGGGGCTGTGACTATACATGTAGCTATCGGTGCTATGCACCTTGCGCCATATACATTGAAACTAACATCTAATGTCCCATTTACAGGGACACATACCATCATAAAGGGGTACCTATGAGTAGGACCCCACAGAGAACCAAACCACATATCCCCTGATGAGGACATTAGATCTGAAACGCGTCGGGAGTGGAACATGGTGGTAATATAAGAAAGACACAGAGTCCAGTACCAGGCAGTCACTAGCGAAAGGACCTCCTGGAGAAGAGAGACTCAGAGAACTCCCTGATTTGGGGGAAGAAAGCCGGTGAGATCCTTCCTTTATAAAGGGGGGGGCTTATTACTTCCCATATACAGGGGTACATATGCCAGCCTAATCAAGGGGATATATGTGAAACGACCTTGAAACATCTGTAGGCTGACGTATACTAGGTTGAGGTGGATTGTAACTAAGGGTAACATAATCCTTATAGTTTAAATACCATAACCTATCTACAAACTCCTAGAATAAATAGAGGGGTTTTTTAATTTGTGATATGACACTTGAGCACGTGTGTATTTGTTTAGACAATCTAGTCTTTTTAAGTACGTTTATGATTAAATGTTAAGTTTTAACCTCTTAACACCTGGCTGTGATAAACTGACCAAACCCATTTTTCCCAAAGGAGAGGGTGTAGCCCCCCTGTGAGGGAGAAATATATATCCTGCTGAGTAATATAAAATCTCTCTTAACCTGTGATTGGCACACATTATTTACCAACGTAACATCATTCATATAACTCACCATGTCGTAATGTGTATGTGTGGGGAAAACGTGTGAAACATCTGTCTTTTCCCTTCCAAACACTTTATAATTTTGTAGACTAATTACCCATTATTAGGTGGCCAATAACACGGAGTATTATTTGTGTCATAAATTTTATTTACAAAATAAAGCACATCTCAAAGCAAGGAAAGCCCGTGGACAAAAAAAAACAAAAAAACAGTGCTACACAACACTGGTACATCACTATTGTTGGTAGCGTCCCCAGTACTGTTGGTATGCAGCTACAGGATCTGACGTGGCAGCTTCACCCACATCCCTTGCTGGAAGTGGGTGTGGTCAATGCTGAGGGAAAGCTCTTCCACGATCCCTCGGCACCTCAGGATTCAGTCCAGGCACAAACATAGCCAATCGCGCCGGCTGATGGGACACTGACCACTGCTGGGGGGGCTGGGCCAAAATTGTCTCGGAGTTCAGTATCCCATTCTCCGACGCCTCCAGGGCTAGGTAGATGACCGTCTCGAGGTCCATACTTTGTTGATGGCCCAGCCGGGACACCCGTTCGCTGACTAGCTGCCCAATCCCAGTGCAAGGTATTTTGTCCATGTAAAACAGCACCCTCTTAGCCCAGTCACCCAGCTGGGTTGGGGGTGGCAATGGTCTTCTACGCCTCACCCCCTCACTGGGCCGAGGGTGCTGCATTGTATATATATTATATTGGACATAGCCCCCTACTGCATGGCACACGTCCCCTATACCCATATTAAAATAAACTCACGGTCATGTGATTGGCACAACAGAGAGACAGCATCTGATGAAAGATCATCGTTGGAGGAGTTAAGTAAAGCTTTTTTTATTTCAGGATGGGCAGCAACATGGATGTGCCATTTAGAACAGAGGGGGGCCATATTCCAAAGGTAGGCACATATAATATCCGCCACTCCCCCAGCCAATCACCGCGGTGCAGTTTCAGCACCACGGTGATGTACAGCAGCTATGCATTTTATATGAGCGGGAGCAGGAGATCTCCCACTGCCTCCTGCAGCCTCCACCAGCTCGCCCCAGCCCCAAGACAGACTCCAGAGCTGCCCCCACCTCCCCTGGGCCATGGAGTACATAATCAAGACGCTTCTTTTCCCCCCTTTTATCCTGATATTTTAAGTACACAGTATCGATGGTTTCAGAAAGCAATTCCCGGACGATGTGTATTTTACCAACGTCCTTTTTGATTATAAAAAATGATATTGTCTAGCTGTGTACATCCTCTAATGGGTTTTCTGCGTCATCTACAACCATAAAACGTGTCGTTGAGCCGATGTCACAGACGGCGACGCAAAAAGATGACTAAACGATCGTCGCAGGTCTGGTTCAAAAAGCATGCCACCTGCGATTAAGCGAGTGATGAATGGTGCGACCGCACTGTGGACGCTACGATGTCAATTGACTGTCGTTTGTGCGATGTAAAATCTGTGATGTATTTTGTAAATTGAAAGCTTTATGGACATATGTGATGTCCCCATTAGAGAACGCAACAGCGCTTGGGAAGTGACTGATGTATCTGTAGGTCACATCAGAAACGCAGCAGCGTTCAAAAAGCGACACCTGGTGTGTTGCTGTTTTTATATATGGGAAATGTGTATACAATATACACATATGCATACAATAAACTGTAATATGAATACATGTGTGAAGAATGAGAATGAGGCCCTTGGTTCATAACAAATAAAAGAATGAGAAAAAAATATTTTTAACAGTTTATTATACACGCTAACTACAATACACGGTTTCTTACACACATCAGTACAGAAAATTAAGCACTGTATAAATGTCAGTAGTAGCCCACTATACATTCTGATGCTGCCAAGTAACAGCTCCAGGACCATTAAAATATTGGCAGTAGTTCTCTCGGCAGGTCTTCGCATCATGGGTGTTTCTGCCGTATCCCACTGGTTGAAGGCCTGCAATTTCGGGATCGTTTGTACGCCATTCTCCGAGCTGCAGTTCCCCATTGTTTATGTCCTCAGAGTCCACGAAGCCAGGCGGATAGTACTCAATTGCATCACGCCGACGAAGAAAATTGTGAAGCATGCAACACACCAACACAACAGAGTCTATTGATTTAAGCTTCAAGTTTATAGGTGTGTGCAAAACTCTGAAGCGATTGGCTATGATACCGAAGGCATTTTCGACAACCCGATGTGCCCTTGACAAACGGTAGTTGAAAATTCGTCTTTGCAAGGTAAGAGTTTTTTGGGGGAATGGTTTAATAAGATTGGGGTGAAGCGGGAAGGCTTCATCGCCAATGAAAACAAAATTAAGGTTAGCTGTAGTCTCTGAGTTGGGAGGCAAGTGCAGGTCACCATTGTGCAATCGATCTCCAAAAATGTGTGCTCTAAAACTCCACCATCGGAAACCCTGCCGTTCATGTCAACATCTACATATATAAATTCATAATTGGCATTAACAAGGGCCATCAGGATGATGCTGAAATAGCCATTATAGTTATAGAAATAGGATCAGCTTGTTCGGTGGTTGAGTGATCCGGACATGTTTACCGTCCAAAGCCCCACCACAGTTAAGGCCCGTCACACCTGGCCACGGGGCTGGAGATGTCGGCGGTTACTGGCGGGTGCATGCACGTTTCTGGCGCCCCGCAAGTGTCGCTGTCCCCCATTTACATGGGGCAACATCTCCAGCCCCGCACTGGCGAGCTGACAGGCGGCATCGCCGCTGGGGTGTCTGAAAACCCCAGCGGCGATGCAGGACAATGGGAGCCTATGGCTCCCATCGCCTGTCAGCTCGCCGGCGGCCGGTTACATGGGGCAATGTGTGCACATCGCCCCAGATCGGTCGCCTGGTTTCAGAGCACTGCTCTGGAACCAGGCGACCTCCCGGCGGCGCCATCGCCCCTTTACATGTGGCGACATAGGGGTGATGTCGTCGCCGATAGGCCACGCCCCTACGTCGCCTATGTAATTGGCAGCGATGTCGCCCCGTTTAACGGGGCCTTTAGGGAACTGCCACAGCTGCTCAAAATCAGAGGCAATCTTTTTCCATTCCTCCTCCGTGCTGGGAAACTGCATGTAGGTACGTAGACTGCGGAAAATTGCATCACATGTCTCCGGGATTTGAACGCTAAGCAGGGGACTTGAAATGGCAACAGAAAAATGCAAGTCTTGAAATGAACGACCAGTGGCCAGGAATCGTAGCATGACTGCCAATCTTTCATCTGTCGGAATGGCAGGATGCATGGCTGTATCCTTCTATTGAATAAGTGGTGTAACTCTTTCCAGTCACACTTTGAAGGAATCCTCAGAGATCCGCAGATAGTTGCGGAAATCATGAGGATTGTTCTCCTGAAGCTCTCTTACAAGTCTCATGTGCAACAATTCGGACCTCTTCTGCAGCCATTGTCTGGCCCACATGCGACGCTTTCGTTTGGAACGCATCTCTTGCATCCGTGCCTGTTCTTGATGCCGAGCTTCCTCCAGCAGCAAGGCAGCAACCACAACTGCACACTGCGCATTGCTCATAGTGTGCAAACTGCAAACATAAAATGGAAAAAATGAGAACATAGTCAACAAAACAAAAACTAAATTATTAATAATTCACAAGAAAAAAGTCATGTAAAACTGTGTTCTATTACGTAAGTGAGCGTGCCAGAAAACGTGCGTGCACACGAGACCCCCTCTTAAATGTCTGCCCATCCATAAGCATATGTTAAATCATACAAGACAAGCCCTCCCTCCCTCTCTCTATAGCAATGATAGCAGATAATTCGTTGGTCTCCTAAAACATACAGTAAAAAAATGGCGACACATTAGAGACCACAAATGATACCTACCGTGCAGACATCACCAGTCTCAGAACAATCGCTGAAAAAAAATGAAATCCAAGCGGTCACAGCCGGAGAACGCAACTGCGATGTGATCCGCATTCCAAGGTGTTTTCACGAGTCAAAGATGAGATAGGAATGCGATGCCAAAATAGCGCAGAGAACACGGAGAGCTTTCTGCAATCTTTAACCAACACAAGGTCAGGAACAAAGAACGGAATCGCTCCTACTTTGCCTTCTTTTAAAACACAGCTGCCCAATCAGAACGAAGTAGCGACTGGTACAGAGGTGTGAATGGTTTAACCCATCTGTGTGGGAGAGTTCTGAAACACGGCTGCCCAATCAGAACGCACTAGTGACAACCAGTTAGAGCTGAGGTGGCGTGGAAAAGGCACGCCTACGTGTCTCATTCAGAGTCGCTAACGAGGTCATTGGTAAAGTGTCACACACAGCGATGCAGCCTTCCCAGCGGGAGCGCAACGATGTAGAAATGACCCAGAGCAGTATGTAATGATAAACGATCTCACAGCAGGGGCCACATCGCTGGTGCGTGTCACACATGGCGACATCGTTAGGGGCATCGTTGTTGCGTCACAAAATCTGTGACGTTAGGAACGATCTCGTTAGCAATCTCGTTATGGGAGACAGGGCCTTTAGAATTAGACTGTTCACCTACAACCTTCTTTATTGGCAATTGATTTGGCAGAATAAGGTAAAACTATGAGGGGATACAACCAGAGTGTATAAGAATACATAACATGATACACAAAACATACATTCAGACATTCACAGTATGAGAATATATATTTTATCTTATCATTTTAACTTGAACAAGCTTAACATAGAACATCAAGCCTACAAATGAAATCTGCAGGGCAGCAAACAATATACCGTATTTTTCGCTTTTTAAGACGCACTTTTGTTCCCCCAAATTTTGGGGAAAGTGGGGGGTGCGTCTTAAAAAACGAACATACGGTGCAGGGGAGAGTGGGGGCATGTCTGGAGTGTGTCCCGGGGCTGGGGCGGGCTGGCTGCGGGCTGTACGAGGCAGCGGGAGGTCACGTGACCCCCGCTCATTAACTCATTTAATATTCACTGCACTGCCGCTGTCCATCACCTCGGTGCTGAAGCTAGCACCGAGGTATGGACAGGGGAGCAGGGAATATTAAATGTTCCTGCAGACCCCCCCATCCTGGTACATGGCCCCCCTTGCTGCTGTGCAAAAAATAACAAACATTTTATACTTACCTCTCCAGCGCTTGCCTCAGTCTTCAGTGCCTTTCTCCCTGACTGCAGAAATCTCCCTCCGAGGTCCCAGAGAAGCCGGTCATGTGATCGGGTGCACACTGATGACTGCAGTGCGGTGATGTCATCAGTGTGCACCCGATCACATGACCGGCTTCTCTGGACCTCGGAGGGAGATTTCTGCAGTCAGGGAGAAAGGCACTGAGAGACTGAGGCAAGCGCTGGAGAGGTAAGTATAAAATGTTTGTTATTTTCTGCCCAGCAGCAAGGGGGGCCATGTGCCAGCCCTGGGGGACAAGTGTGCCAGCCCTGGGGGACAAGTGTGCCAGCCCTGGGGGACAAGTGTGCCAGCCCTGGGGGACAAGTGTGCCAGCCCTGGGGGACAAGTGTGCCAGCCCAGGGGGACAAGTGTGCCAGCCCAGGGGGACAAGTGTGCCAGCCCAGGGGGACAAGTGTGCCAGCCCAGGGGACAAGTGTGCCAGCCCAGGGGGACAAGTGTGCCAGCCCAGGGGGACAAGTGTGCCAGCCCTGGGGGACAAGTGTGCCAGCCCTGGGGGACAAGTGTGCCAGCCCTGGGGGACAAGTGTGCCAGCCCTGGGGACAAGTTTGCCTGCCCTGGGGGACAAGTGTGCCAGCCCTGGGGACAAGTGTGCCAGCCCTGGGGGACAAGTATGCCAGCCCTGGGGGACAAGTGTGCCAGCCCTGGGGACAAGTGTGCCAGCCCTGGGGGACAAGTGTGCCAGCCCTGGGGGACAAGTGTGCCTGCCCAGGGTTATGTGTGCCAGCCCTGGGGGGCATGTGCCAGCCCTGGGGGCATGTGCCAGCTCTGGGGCGGAGGTGCCAGCCCTGGGGGGCATGTGCCAGCCCTGGGGGCATGTGCCAGCTCTGGGGCGGAAGTGCCAGCCCAGGGGGATATGTGCCTGCCCTGGGGGGCATGTGCCAGCCCTGGGGGACAAGTGCCAGCCCTGGGGGACAAGTGCCAGCCCTGGGGGACAAGTGCCAGCCCTGGGGGGCATGTGCCAGCTCTGGGGCGGAGGTGCCAGCCCTGGGGGGCATGTGCCAGCCCTGGGGGCTTGTGCCAGCTCTGGGGCGGAGGTGCCAGCCCTGGGGGGCATGTGCCAGCCCTGGGGGGCATGTGCCTGCCCTGGGGGGCATGTGCCTGCCCTGGGGGGCATGTGCCTGCCCTGGGGGATGTGTGCCTGCCCTGGGGGATGTGTGCCTGCCCTGGGGGATGTGTGCCTGCCCTGGGGGATGTGTGCCAGCCCTAGGGGGCATGTGCCAGCCCTGGGGGGCATGTGCCAGCTCTGGGGGCATGTGCCAGCTCTGGGGGGCATGTGCCAGCCCTGGGGGGCATGTGCCAGCCCTGGGGACAAGTGCCAGCCCTGAGGGACGTGTACCAGCCCTGGGGGGCATGTGCCAGCCCTGGGGGATGTTTGAGAGCCCTGGGGGGAATGTGCCAGCCCTTGGGGGCATGTGCCATCCCTAGTGGATGTGTGAGAGCCCTGGGGGGCATGTGCCAGCCCTGGGGGACGTATGCCAGCTCTGGGGCGGAGGTGCCAGCCCTGGGGGGCATGTGCCAGCCCTGGGGGGCATGTGCCAGCCCTGGGGGGCATGTGCCAGCCCTGGGGGATGTGTGCCTGCCCTGGGGGATGTGTGCCTGCCCTGGGGGATGTGTGCCTGCCCTGGGGGATGTGTGCCTGCCCTGGGGGATGTGTGCCAGCCCTAGGGGGCATGTGCCAGCCCTGGGGGCGTGTGCCAGCCCTAGGGGGCATGTGCCAGCCCTGGGGGGCATGTGCCAGCCCTGGGGGGCATGTGCCAGCTCTGGGGCGGAGGTGCCAGCCCTGGGGGCATGTGCCAGCCCTGGGGACAAGTGCCAGCCCTGAGGGACGTGTACCAGCCCTGGGGGGCATGTGCCAGCCCTGGGGGATGTTTGAGAGCCCTGGGGGAATGTGCCAGCCCTTGGGGGCATGTGCCATCCCTAGTGGATGTGTGAGAGCCCTGGGGGGCATGTGCCAGCCCTGGGGGACGTATGCCAGCTCTGGGGCGGAGGTGCCAGCCCTGGGGGGCATGTGCCAGCCCTGGGGGGGCATGTGCCAGCCCTGGGGGGGCATGTGCCAGCCCTGGGGGGCATGTGCCAGCCCTGGGGGGGCATGTGCCTGCCCAGGGGGATGTGTGCCTGCCCAGGGGGATGTGTGCCTGCCCAGGGGGATGTGTGCCTGCCCAGGGGGATGTGTGCCTGCCCAGGGGGATGTGTGCCTGCCCAGGGGGATGTGTGCCTGCCCAGGGGGACATGTGCCAGCTCTGGGGCGGAGGTGCCAGCCCTGGGGGCATGTGCCAGCTCTGGGGCGGAGATTCCAGCCCTGGGGGGCATGTGCCAGCTCTGGGGCGGAGATTCCAGCCCTGGGGGGCATGTGCCAGCCCTGGGGATGTTTGAGAGCCCTGGGGGGAATGTGCCAGCCCTTGGGGGCATGTGCCTTCCCTAGTGGATGTGTGAGAGTCCTGGGGGGCATGTGCCAGCCCTGGGGGACGTATGTCAGCCCTGGGGGATGTGTGCCAGCCATAACCAGAATAAGGGGGCCATATCTAGGATGGGGGAGCTATATCCCAGGATGAGGACCATGTACCAGGAAGAGGGGCTATAAGAGACATATACCCCATATGATTTGTAAGACGGACACTGACATTATAAGACGGACCCCATTTAACATTAAAAATAATTTTTTTCTCTTTTCCTTCACCAAATTTGGGGGTGCGTCTTATAATCAGGTGCGTCTTATAAAGCGAAAAATACGGTATATTTTTTAATTAACTACAAAAGATCACAAAGAAAAGGGATATAATACATACAGAAATAGCAGCACAAAACAGATATTAGATTGGCAATGCATATACAGAAAATTGTGTATACATACACTATCATTGCATAATAAGGACACCATTCAGAAAAAAAAAATCACATGGGGAATACATAATGTCCAGACACCACTAAGGTTATGAAATAGAGGCTAGTATTTTATATAGCTAATATGTTCGCCATAAACCTCACCGAATCCCCAAGCATATAGATTTACACTCATTCTCAGAATCCCTTCTCCCCCTTGCCGACATAACTTCCTTACATGACACAGATGCTGCTACCACTCTGCATAACACCACTATAACTACTGCCCTCAACTTGGCTGCCTACCTCAACAACAATCCATGCACATACAAGCAACCCTGGCACACCACCCTCACTAAAGACCCGAGACGGGTTTCCAGGGTTGCTAAGCGGAGATGGAAGAAATCTCATTCCACCGAACACTTCACTATCTTCAAGCAGTCCCTCACTAAGTTCAAGTCTGCATTCACTGCTGCAAAACAAGACTACTTCTATCTTTAATAACCTCCCCATCTCACAATCCCAAACAGCTATTTAAAACTTTATATTCTCTACTCCGTCCCCCGCACCTCCTCCCTCTCCACTCATCCGAAGAATTTGCTTCTTTCTTCAAACAGAAGATCGATAACATCAGAGGCAGCTTTGCCCCACTGTCCCCACAACTTCGCACAACTACACTGTGCTCTCCTCCAAAGCCTGCTTTTCCACTTTGTCAGAAGATCAGCTCTCCTCCCTCCTATCAAAATCACACCTCACCACCAGTGACCTTAACCCGCTCACATCCCAACTCATTCCCAGCCTCACCTCTGTCTTCATCTCAACCCTAACCCATCTCTTCAACTTATCACTTACTACTGGTGTCTTCCCCTCATCCTTCAAACATGCCTTGATCACTCCCATCCTTAAAAAGCTCTCCCTCGACCCATCATCTGTTTCCAACTATTGCCCAATATCACTTCTCCCCTTTGCGTCAAAACTACTAGAACACCACGTCCATCTTGATCTGTCCTCCCATCTCTCCTCCTCCTCCCTCTTTCACGGCTTGCAATCTGGCTTCCGACCGCATCACTCCACCTAAACAGCCCTAACTAAAGTAACCAACAACCTAATAACTGCCAAGTGCAAACGACACTACTCTGTCCTCCTCCTCGACCTATCTTCCACCTTCGATACTGTTGACCGTTCCCTGCTGCTACAGATTCTGGAATCTCTCGACATCACAGATGTCACCCTTTCCTGAATCACCTATCTAACTGACCTAACATTTAGCGTCACCCTCTCCCACACCACCTCTTCACCTTACTCCCTTTCTGTCGGTGTCCTCTAAGGCTCGGTTCTTGGACCCCTTCTTTTCTCCATCTACACCCTCGGTTTGGGACAGCTAATTGAGTCTCTCGGTCTTCCGTATCATCTCTACGCTGATGACACTCAGATCTATGTATCTGGACCTGACGTCATTTTCTTGCTATCCATAATTCTGAAATGTCTACCTGCTATCTCACCTTTCTTTTCGGTTTGCTTTCTGAAACTGAACATGAACACAACTCAATTCATCATTTTTCCCCCAATCATCTTTCCCCTTACCTGACCTCTCCATCACTGTCAACAGCTGCTCACTCTCCCCAGTTCACCACGCTCGCTGCCTTGGGGTAATCCTCGACTCAGCCCTCTCCTTCAAACCACATATTCAAGCCCTTGCAACCTCTTGCCGACTCCAACTCAAAAATATTTCCCAAATCTGTTCATTCCTTGATACTGCAAAAACACTTGTCCAAGCCCTCATTATGTCCCACCTCGATTACTGTAACCTCCTGCTCGCTTGCCTCCCCTCTAGCACTCTTGCACCACACCAATCTATCCTAAACTCTGCTGCCCAACTAATCCACCTATCTCCAACTATTTCCCCATCTCTCCTCTCTGCCAAGCCCTTCACTGGCTCCCCATTTCTCAGAGGCCCCGGTTTAAAACCATAACTATGACCTACAAAGCAGTTAACAATGTATCTCCTCTGTACATCTGTGACATGGTCTCCCATTACCTACCCTCACGTAACCTGCACTCCATTCACGATCTTCACCTCTGGTCCTCCTTATCTCTTCTTCCCACAACCGCATACAAGACTTCGCCCATGCATCCGCTATACTCTGGAACTTTCTGCTCCAACATATCACACTCTCACCTACTCTGGAAACCTTTAAAAGAAACTTGAAGACTTCCGACAAGCCTACAACCTGCTGTGAGCCTCGGTCCACCAAACCACCGCAAGACCAACTCTACCTTCTCCTAATGTATCATCGCCCATCCCCTCAGATTGTGAGCCCTCGCGGACAGAGTCCTCTCTCCTTTTGTACCTGCATGTCATATGTTGTCCATGTACATTCTAATTGTCTTTGTATACCCTTTCTATATGTAAAGCTATATGGAAATAATGGCGCTATAATAATAATGATAATAATAAATAGACACCCCATATAGACAATAATAGTGATGGGGCTTGTTGCACCACACATTTCATTTGTAGGATGTTGTTCTAACTTTTGTGCTTTTGGGCTCCTATATACCCTTCTTGCTTTTGCGCCTCGTCACGTACCCACTTCTTAGCACATGACTTGGGGTTGCACCTGCAAGGGTTAATCTATCTCCTCTCACTCAATCCAGCACTCAACCTCTGTCCTATGCTGAAAGGGAGCATCAATAACACCCCGACTCACACCGCGCACCCCGCTTCACACACGCTGCCACCACTTACCAACATACAGGGTGGTAAGTCCCTGAAATAATACTGTCAGCCAATCAACAGGATCACACACTTCTTAGGGCTATGAATCCTTTTAGAACATACAAGGTTTCAGCTTATTAAAGTTTTAAGCTTTAATGTAAAAAGTACAGTGCTTACAGAAAAAGATATAAAAATAGAAATAATACAATGACATACACATATGCAAACAATAAAATAAAAGGGAGAAACTTACAGAAACCTAAACTTTGCTTCTGTTACCCGATGGGGAGAGCGGAGATTTGGAAAGAGGTTCACAGCAGCTTTCACTGACCCATCACTGTGACACGGCCCTGTATCTGTGTGAGCCCAGATATAGACTCAGACTGGGGGGGTCAGATTCTAAACTGGCCTTCTAGTTTAACATTCTACTTCTGGGTCTATGATTGGACACTCAGTCATTGAGCCATGCATATATTATGTTTTAAAAATGTTCTTTTTCTTCTGATTTCCCTTCAATTCTGTGGGTCTGTTTGAAGCTAACTATCTGAGATGGTTTCTCTCTTATCTATGATCCTTCTCCTTGAAGTTCCCAACGTGTGTGAATTTTGTCACTCTCTGCTTTTCCCTTCATGGCCCCCTGGGGAGACTGGAGTCAGTGTGACTGCTAGGGTGTGCTTATATGTATCAGGTCCTGACCTCTCCTGGATGGGCATGGTATTTAACCCCCTCACTGGTCTAATGTCCAGTCTCTGAGATACATATTTGCTACACCTCCCTCCTTATGAATGTGCATGGGGGCTGACTCACAGGTCGGCTCCATAGCACGTATCTGGTTCCGGCCCACCTTGGCGTGATAAGCCATCAGCGTTGCCGTGATCAATCCCTTTCTTGTGTTGAATGGTGAAATCATGAGCAAGATTCATACATTCATGACATTCAGGTTCAGAGACAGAGGTCTCTGTGGGGCCTTCCAGCACCTCAGGACTGTCATTTGCTGGTGTGACCGTCTGAATCCCCTGGCTAGAGGTAGCCAGAAGGGGAGCGGAAGCCCCGACCTCACTGGAACCATCTTGGACCTGTTCTGGGTCGGTAGGTGGTCTGGTTATTTCTCTACCGGTTGAGGACCCAGAATGCAGTGCGGTTTCTGCATTCCCAGTACTCAGTCTGTGGGCGAGAGCACCTCGGAAGGCCATCTCCCCGGGAAATAACGCCACTCTCTCAGTTGCCTGACTGGCCAGCCACCCAGCTTTCCCATCACCCTGACAAGTCGGGGACTGGGACTGCCCCTTAACTTGACAGGCTGTTGGGACTGCCATTACGCCTTTCTGACAGGAGAGGGGGTTTGCTCTTTCATCTTCCTGGCAGACCAAGCGTACCAGTCTCCCATCCGGACAAGCCAGGGGTACCTCTTTCCCATGGTTCTGAACGGCAAGGAGACCCGTCTTCCCATCAGTCGGATAAACCATGGGCCCGATCTCCCCAATGTCTCGGCCGACTGTGGAGGGTGGTCTTTCGCTACTCTGACAGGCTATGGAGGCTGCTCCTCCATCGCCCTGGCAGGTAGTGAACACAGCTTTCCCACCAACCAGACAGATTATGGGCTCTGTGTTCCCATCCTCATGCCCAGTTGGAGAACGCACCTTTCCCTCTTCTCGTGATCCCTCGGGATCCCTGCTAAGGATGGAGCAGCTCGCACCCGCCATGTCACAGTCTGTCGTAACACTGGCAGGTGGCATGTAACCACCGCTCTTGGGGTTACCATGCCCGCCTCCGTCTCCCTTAGCCACGAGATCTACTACCTGGACGGGACACTCAGCGATGCCAGCTCGTGGCGTGGCATGGCTAAGTCTTCCTCCACCATGAGGCCCATCACAATGTGATGCCTCAGGACCAACACTTACCATGGGGCAGCTACTCACGTCCGTGTCACAGTCCGTCGTGAAACTGACACGCTGCATGAGGCCATGTTCTCCAGGGTCCTCATGCCTGCCACCATCTACCTTAGCAACCAATGTTGCACCGTGGAGGAAATCTTTGGCGATGCCAGCTCGTGGCGTGACATCACTGAGTTCTCCTCCACCACGAGGTCCATCACGCTGTGATGCCTCCTGATCAGCACTTGTCATGGAGCAGCTAGCACCCGCCATGTCACAGTCCGTCATGACCTTGGCAGGTGGAACACAACCACCGCTCTTGTGGTTGCCATGCCTGCCTCCATCTCCCAAAGTGCTGATTCCTGCCCCCTTCCTGGGATTTTAAGTAATGCCACCCTGCGGTGTGACATCACTGAGGTCCCTAACACCATGATTTACTGTATTAACAGGCGACACATTGACATTTCCCTGCACATCATCAACATTGACATTTATTGGCACATCATCAACATCATCATCATCACCACTCCCATTAGCAACATTGACATTACCCTTCACATTATCAACCTGGATATTACCTGACATGTCATACCTGGGAGGGTTATCATGAACATAATGTGCAACCAACCGCCCCAAATCTATTCCCAATAACACATTGGCGGGGAGATTCTTGGTTACCCCAAGCTCCCTCCACCATCATCCCACCCCCCAGTCCATATAAACTCGGGCCATGGGCAAATATCGGCGCTCACCCCCGATACCAGTGACAGTCAGTGTCTTTCCAGGGATGAGTTCATGAGGATACACGTATTCGGGGCGGATGAGAGTTCGTTCTGCGCCAGAGTCCCTGAGCCCCACAGTGATGGTGTTACCCATCGTGACTGACTGCAAGTTCTCCCGGGAACTCCCACCCGTACCACCCACCAAATAAATAGCAGCACTAGGCCCTGGGGCCTCAGATGCGGGGCTCTTGTTCTGCCTCTCCGGACAAGTGGTGCTCACATGTCCCGGTTGTCCACAAGTAAAACATTTGCGAACGTCAGCTGTCAGCCAAGTGCTGACAGCTGGGACAGGGCCTCCGGAAGGTCGGCTGGCAGGGGCAGGGATGGTGGTCGTCGGCTTCCCCCCTTTCCCGTTGGTGACGATAGACTTCCGCACCTCCTTTCACCGGTTGGCCTTGTAGGTGTCGGCGATCTGCGCTGCTTTGTTCGCATCTGGTGGCTCCCGATCCATCACGAACTGTCGCACCTCAGTGGGGCAAAGATGCAGGAATTGGTCTTTCACCATCAGATCCTTTATCTGCTCAAAGGTGGTCACTTCCAGTCCTTGGATCCACTGCTCAAAGTTGGTCCTGAGCCCGTGGACCACATCACTATAGCTGTCGTGTGGTCCACGCTGGAGGTTCCGGAACTTTCTGCGGTACACCTCAGGAGTCAGGTTGTATTTCCTGATCAGAGCCTCTTTGATTGCCTCATACTCCCCATCTAAGTCGGATGGGAGGTCAGCAAATGCCTCCGCGGCTTTGCCTCTCAGTCCTGGGCTAGATACAATGCCCACTGCTCACGAAGGTAGATTGTATTGTCTGCAGGTTTTCTCAAACCCCCGAAGAAAAGTATCTAAGTCCGTGTCCTTCTCCATCACAGGGAAGTTTTCCAAACGCGGTCTCCTTAGATTTATGTCCAGGGAGGGGGTTATCTGAAGGTTGTTACCCCTCACTACTTGGGCCATCTGAAGCTTGAATGCTCTCTCGGCCTGGCGTTCTGCAGCCTCTCTCTCGGCCTGGCGTTCTGCAGCCTCTCTCTCGGCCCGGCATTCTGCAGCAGCAGCCTGTTGGAACTGTAGACTAAGCTGCAGGCGCTGATTGGGATCGCTTGTTCCCAGCTGTTGTAAGACCATTTGTAAAGTCAAGTCCATAGACTCCTCAGAACTGGCATTGCTGGCACCTCCGGAGGGCATCTCCGGTGCAAGAACTGGCATTCCTTGGCCTGTTGGAGGTGGACTCTGTCTTTGATCAGGTGCTTCATCAGCCTGCGCCAAGTCGTGCTCCGCCAAGGCGTGCGCCAGCATATCCTTGGACTGGTCGGCAGTCTCTATTCCTCTTTGCTTGCAGAGGTCGATCAGAGTCTGCAGGCTCTTCTTCTTGTATTGGGCTGCCATATGAATGAACAGCCTTTGCCAAATAAAAAATAGAAAAGAAAAACGGGGGAGGGAAACTGTTTGCAAGTATGTCTAAGTAAGCACTGAGCTGAACCTTGTAGAACTGGTGCACTCCTCGCAAGAACACCAATTCTTTAGTACAGTAAATAATTTCTTAAACCATGCACTAAAGTTCTAATAGAAATAAATTCTATCCCACCGCTGCCACCAATTTGTCACGTACCCACTTCTTAGCACGTGACTTGGGGTTGCACCTGCAAGGGTTAATCTATCTCCTCTCACTCAATCCAGCACTCGACCTCTGTCCTATGCTGAAAGGGAGCATCAATCACACCCCAACTCACACCGCGCACCCCGCTTCACACACGCTGCCACCACATACCAACATACAGGGTGGTAAGTCCCTGAAATAATGCTGTCAGCCAATCAACAGGATCACACACTTCTTAGGGCTATGAATCCTTTTAGAACATACAAGGTTTCAGCTTATTAAAGTTTTAAGCTTTAATGTAAAAAGTACAGTGCTTACAAAAAAAGATATAAAAATAGAAATAATACAATGACATACACATATGCAAACAATGAAATAAAAGGGAGAAACTTACAGAAAAATAAACTTTGCTTCTGTTGCCCGATGGGGAGAGCGGAGATTTGGAAAGAGGTTCACAGCAGCTTTCACTGACCCATCACTGTGACACGGCCCTGTATCTGTGTGAGCCCAAATATAGACTCAGACTGGGGGGGTCAGATTCTAAACCGGCCTTCTAGTTTAACATTCTACTTCTGGGTCTATGATTGGACACTCAGTCATTGAGCCATGCATATATTATGTTTTAAAAATGTTCTTTTTCTTCTGATTTCCCTTCAATTCTGTGGGTCTGTTTGAAGCTAACTATCTGAGATGGTTTCTCTCTTATCTATGATCCTTCTCCTTGAAGTTCCCAATGTGTGTGAATTTTGTCACTCTGCTTTTCCCTTCATGGCCCCCTGGGGAGACTGGAGTCAGTGTGACTGCTAGTGTGTGCTTATATGTATCAGGTCCTGACCTCTCCTGGATGGGCATGGTATTTAACCCCCTCACTGGTCTAGTGTCCAGTCTCTGAGATACATATTTGCTACACTCCTGATTTACAAATAAATGTTTACTACTTAACTTAGAACAAGATGCAAGTGAGGGATTCAATATTCTCCCATTTGAGGCAAAGATGAAAATGGTTTATGTCACTGAGGTAACCACAATGCATTATGGAAGACTTCCCATTATACCTTGCAACTGAACTAAACCGATAGGAAATCTCCAGTAGGTGGTGCTGTTACTAAACCATGGAATGCTGCAATGTACTGTATTAATTACAGATAATATATGATTTACAGGTATTCTATTATAAGCACAAGAATCAAACAGTTGATGCCAAATATACATCAAAGACAAACTCTAAGATCAGCTGAATTATCTGCTGGGACAGAACAACTATGCAACATCTAACTATAACTACTCATACTGATGTTGACTACCAGTTTCTTTAGTGACATGCTCCTGGAAAATCTGATTTCACTGAGTGGTGGTGAAAGAATGGTTCAAGAGATACTCTTGGTCAAGGCCAAATATTTTCAGGGTCGAAACGTATGGAAACAGGGTAAGTAGATTTTCAGCGCATATGACATAGCAGAAAAATAAGGCTATATCACATTCATGGAAAAGCGTGACACTGCTACTTTGCTCCCCATTATTGAGCAAGTTATAACCCAAGGATTTCTGACTATTTCTGTCCACTGGGCAGGTTACAATAAGATTATTAAGTTACCAAACTGTTACTTGCACAAAACAGTCAATCATAGTCAGAACTACATTGATCTCAAGACTGGAGCCCACACTAATAGTGATGGGCGAACCCCAACACAGATCCCGAACACAGACTTTCCTGGGAAGTCCGTGTTACAGTTCAGGTTTGGGAGCAGGAGAGCTGTAAAAAAAAAAAATAGTTATTAAACAGCATTATACTTACTGCATTCCACTGCCCCGCTGTGCCTACTTCTGGTGCTGCTCATTAACTTCCTAGATTCACTGCAGACGGGCCCAAGAGCCAATCACAGTCGCTGTCACAAAGAATGGGCTTCTGCTCACAGGGATATGCAGAAGAGCTGAAGATGTTCCCTGTGGATTATGTGGTAGGGATGTTTTTTTTGGTAATTAAAGATGGGAAATAGGGTTGTTTTGTGTTTTATTTCTAAATTTTTTTCCGGTGTTGTGATTTTTTACTGCTTACTAGACATTCACAGGGGTGGGTGTAATATTGGCCTAACACTATGAATTTCAGGCTTGGCGCCAGCTGCCAATACAAAGCTAGCATTAACCATTTTATTACCCAGTGTGCCACTGTCACCAGGGCCACTGGAAAACACGGGGTACTGCGACAGAAAATAGCAATTCTATGAATGTGCCTTTTTCTGGAGCAGATGTGGGATGCAATTCACAGCCTCATTCAAGCATCACCTTTTTACCACAAAAAATTGCAGTTGTAAAGCTTCTCATATTCATTACAATGTTAAAAATGGAAAGCACTTAGATTACACAAGAATGGCATTTATGTGCTGTCCAAGATTTTCATGTACACAGAACTACATGGGTGATTTTGAACCGATATTCAGATTAAAAACATATTCATGAAATTCATAAGATGATTTAAAAAAAAAAAAAAAAAAAGAGCTTCCCTATATTTTTGGTTTCCAGCCAAGTAAAAATTGCCAGCTGGGGGTAGGGGGCAGCCCATACCTGCCTACTGTACCTGGCTGGCATACAAAAATATGGTGAAGCCCCACATCATTTTATATAAAGGGCTCAACTGTGTTGAGTTTTTTGTGCTTTTTTGGGCCAGGAGATGCATATGAACACATTGAACACAATGCATGCAGTTTTGTGCCAAAAGTGCACCAAAAGAGCATGAAATCCATTGCAAAAACTGCATCATTGTTTTGATGCACCAATAACTCTGTGATAGCATCTGTGATTGGTTGTTGGGTCCCTCTGCAGTGAATATCCAGGAAATTAATGAGCGGCTATAGAAATACAAGTGGATGGATGCCGGAAAGTATAATGCTGTTTAATAACTATCTTCTTTCTTTAACAGACTTCTAGCCGCAATCCCATAACTTTTAACAGTTTGAGTTCAGTGTTGGGACTCAAGTTCAAGCCACTTTTTGCCCTGAACCTAAACTTAAAAAAAAAATCCAGACGAGTTTGTTGAATCCGAACATCAGTGGGTTCGCCTATCAGTACATACTAACAATGTCAAAAATTACTGAAAGTGTGCCAAGCCAATGTTCAAACATACGAATGGAACTGCAAAAATATATCATATACAGCTACCTGGATGATTTTATGTGGCATGATTAAACCTACAATCTTGCACATTAAGTTTTCACTTTTTCTGTGTTATTCTATTAATTTCACCTACCTGTAATTTCATTTATGAGATATATCAGTGCCTGTATTTAAATATGTAAAGTAATAAAATATATATAAATTATAAATGTGCAAATAATTGCATCTCTAATTGGTAACAACCAATAAGCGTCCAGTCCCTGACACTGCAAGAACGCAACATTTGGCAAGGCTACGCCCAGTCCCTGATACCGCAGAAGGCAAGGGCACATCCAGTCTCTCATACTACAAGCATGTCAACAAATTTTGCTGTATTTTAAGACTGATTTAGTCTATTACTTGGTTTATTGCTGTAAGGTAAAAAAGGTGGAGGAGAGTAAGTCAAGTCTGTACAAATGACAGGAAAAAGTAATTGCAATAGACTGAACAGGTAACCAGTGAAAGTGGACAATTGTCTCCCAAGCCCTGAGACGCCTTTTTGTGTTACTTGGTTTTACATTTTGTAAAATATGTGAGATGACTAGCTAACCTTAGCAGCACGAAGTAGCATTTCTCGCTCTTCTTCAGTTTTTCGTTGTTTCTCAAGGGTCTCCAGTTGTTCAAGAAACTTTAGCTGTGCTCGAACATCACTAGACAGGACATAGCGATCACTTTGCTTAAGAAAAAGAAAATGTAGAAACCAACAATTAGGCAACAGTAAGGCATCATTCAAGCATCAGTTTTTTTTACCGCAAAAGAATGCAATTGCAAAGCTTCTCATATCCATTAGAATGTTAAAAATGACAGCACTTAGGTTACACAAGAATGGCATTTATATGCTGTCCATGATTTTCATGTGCTCAGACTTACATGGGTGATTTTGAACCGATATTCAGATTAAAAACATATCCCAAAGACATGTCACCATGATTTTTTAGCATTGGGAAAGACTGCAAAATAAACTTGGTTATGGGAACAGCACATGTAACTGATATGATTTTCTAATTCCTCCCTCTAAACGCTCTCTATTGATGTATTTCTTTTATGTATATTTCCCTCCTATCTTCTGTAAACTGCAAATAAAGAGAATCATTTCATCTGTCACTCACAGTGAGTGATCCACTTAGTTGTCTGCTGTCCACTCCCCATACATGAATATGCATGTCACATCACAGGAGATTAGTGGGGGGGGGGGGGACTATATTCTCCTCTCAGCCCTCTGTGTGCAGCATTACAAGAGGTGAAAAAACACAAACTGTCACAGCAGGGATAATTGCTTACAGAAACAAATGAAGTCTAGATAAGGCAGACCTGCAGTAGCTCTCTCCCTCCATGGTGATATTAGCTGAACAGACCTGTAAGTGAAACCTGACACTGCACTGTTAGCAAAGGGAGGAGGGAGCTGCAGAAAGGGAGGAGGGCGCTGCAGAGAAGGCATGCATAATTACATGATAGTTTATACAGCACAGGACTAATCGTCTCTGCTTATAATGGGACAGGACTAATGCACCAGCTCTCTGCAGGGTCTGACAATGGTGATAACATGGAAACTACAAATGGTACAATAATAATGACATGCTTTTAAGGGTACCGTTACACGTCACAACATTGCTAGCAATTTCACTGGCAATTTGCTGGTTGCAGTGAAATCATGGACACATTGTTCTATTTTGTTGCCATTTACAAATGCTTCCTCCCTCCCGCTCCCAACAATCCACCCAGTGTCCCCAAGTGTCTCCCCTCCTGCCAGTCTACTCTCCGCCTAGTGAGACCGGTCTGACATGGCCCCCCACGCACCACCCGATCACCCCTGCCAGGCACCTGCAGCCTACCCCCGCCGTAGACTCAGAAGCTCAAGGACCTTTGGCGATGTCACAGTCATGGGCGGAGTCAGAGATCACATGACTGTGACATCAGTAAAGGCCCTTTAGCAAACAGGCATCCCTGCTGTGCTCCGCTCACACCCGCTCTGCTGTCCCTCTGCAGTGCTCCACTGACCCCTTCTCTGCTGTCCCCTGCTGTGCTCCTGACCCCTTCTCTGCTCTGCTGACCCCTTCTGTGCTCCACTGACACTTTCTCTGCTCCACTGTCCCCCAACTCACCCCTGCTCTGCTGTCCCCCTCTGCCCCGCTGACCCCTTTTTTTCTCTGCTGTCACCCTCTGTGTTCCGCTGACCCCTTCTTTCCCCCTGCTGACGTGTCCGCGCTGCTCACTCCCGCTCTGCTTGCTCTGCTCCACTTTCCCCCTCTGAGCTCCACTCACCCTTGCTCTACTCAGCTCTTCTCCACTCTGCTCTGTTGTCCCCCGCTGTGCTCCTGACCCCTTCTCTGCTCTGCTGTCCCCTGCTGTGCTCCACTGACCCCTTCTCTGCTCTGCTGTCCCCCGCTGTGCTCCACTGACCCTTTCTCTGCTCCACTGTCCCCCAACTCACCCCTGCTCTGCTCCTTTGTCCCCCGCTGTGCTCCACTGTACTTTCTTTGCTCTGCAGTCCTCTGCCCACCCTTGCTCTGCTCAGCTCTCCCCCATTCTGCTCCACTGTCCCTTGCTGACCCCTTCTCTGCTGTCCCCCGCTGTGCTCCTGACCCCTTCTCTGCTCCACTGTCCCCCACTCTGCTTTGCTGTCCCCCTCTGTGCTCTGCTGATCCCTTCTCTGCTGTCCCCCCGCAGTATTCTGCTGTCCCCCGCTGTGCTCCGCTGACCCCTTCTCTTCTCCGCAATCCCTCGATGTGCCAGGCTGCCCCCCATCTCTGCTCCGCTGAGATCATCTGTCCCCCGCTGTGCTCCACTCACTTCCACTCTGCTCTGCTGTCTCCCCCTGTGATCTGCTGTCCCCTTCTCTGCTGTCTCCCTGCTGTGTTCTGCTGCCCCCCGCTGTGCTCTGTTGACCCCTTCTCTGCTCTGCTGTCCCCCGCTGTGCTCGGCTAATCTTCTTTGCTCTGCTGTCCCTAGCTGTGCTCTGCTGACACCTTCTATTCTCCGTTGTGCTCCACTGATTCCTTATCTGCTCCGTTAATCCCCGCTGTGCTCCTCTGTCCCTCGCTGTGCTCCACTCACTCCCGCTCTGCTTGCTTTGCTCCTCTCACCCTTGCTCTGCTCAGCTCTCCCTTGCTCTGCTCCAATGTCCTCCGCTCACCCTTACACTGCTCCGCTGACTCCCGCTGTGCTCTGCTGTCTTCCCGCTGTTCTTGCTTTGCTGTCCTCTACTCACCCTTGCTCTGCTCTGTTAACCCTTTCTTTGTTCTGCTGTCCCCCCTCTGAGAGTGAGCACAGGGTGGAGGGCAGAAAGTGAACACCACAGGGGCAGATTCAAGACAGGGGGGGGCAGGGAGACAACACAAGGGGACCAGAGAGTGACCACGAGGGGAGGGAGGACAGAAAGATAGCACAGTTGGGGGCAAAGAGCGACCACACAGGGAGAGGCCAGAGGGCGACCACAATGGGGGGCAGAAAGACATCACAGGTGGGCGCAGACAGTGACCATAGGGGGGAGCCAGAGATTGCCCCCTGTGCTAAACTGTGTGGTCAGAGAGTGCATCGAGGTGGGGGGCAGACATTGCACACAGGGAGGAAATGGCCACTGCCCCCAGCACCACATACCACATCCTCATCGTCATGTCCCGGCACACCTGATGCGAGAGCATCGGGCTCACAGCTAATAATAATAATAATAATAATAATAAAAAATATTAGCAGATACTTCCAATCAGAAATGAAGTATAGTTTTCCTGATTAGCTACATTGCTTACCTCATGGCATGCCAGCTTAGGTATCCATGGTTACAACCACTCATAAATTGACAGTTATTTCCCATTAGTCATAACCATATTGTTTTTTATGAAAATAGAGCCAAAAAGGTAGAGCGGCAATAGGAAGGTATGAAAAATAAGACAGGAAAATGAGAGGGAACACATAGAAAAAGTATTGAGGGGCAGTGAGGAAAAACGAAGTAAAAAGTAAGAAAAATAAGAGTAAACGGGAAAAAAAGAGTTAAGAGCAGCATGGCAAAGGGGTAAGTAAGAAACCAAGCTGTAAAGTTAAAGTGATTATGCAGTACTAGATGGTGGCCCGATTCTGACGCATCGGGTATTCTAGAATACCTTGTAAACAGTAGTGAACTGCGTCACACTATGACTGACAGACCTTGTAGACAGGAGTGAACTGCGTCACACTGACTGACAGCCTTGTAGACAGGAATGAAGAACGTCACACAGACTGACAGCCTCGTAGACAGGAATGAAGAACGTCACACAGACTGACAGCCTTGTAGACAGAAATGAAGGATGTCACACTGACTGACAGACGTTATAGACAGGACTAAACTGCGTCACAATGACTGACAGACCTGATAGAAGTAAACTGTGTCACACTGACTGATAGACCTTGAAGACAGAAATAAACTGCGTCACACTGACTGACAGACAGCAGTAAACTGTGTCACAATGACTGAGACCTGAGAGAAGTAAACTGCGCCACACTGACTGACAGACAGAAATTCGCGGCATTCAAACCGTGCGCCAAGCTGATTGGTCGGCGCTGAACGTGGCGACCATTCAGAATAGTGGCGCTCGCCATGCTGCCATATTTGAAGTACAATGTGCGCCATGGCGAGCGCCGCTATTCTGATTGGTCGGCGCTGAACCAATTGTAAGAGTACTGTGGCTTGGCGCGTGGTTTGAATGCCGCGAAGGGCCCAACCGCTGCGAGCTGCTGACCGGAGCTCAGCCGCGGCTACCTGTGGCACAGAGGTCAGCGGCTCGCCAGCTGGGAGATTGCCGGCTGATGCCAGTCATCTCCCGGCTGGCGAGTCGCGGACCTCTGTGCCATAGGTAGCCGCTGCTGAGCTCCGGTCAGCGGCTCGCCAGCCGGGAGATGACCGGCTGACATCGATCATCTGCCGTCTGGCTCGCGCACAGTGCGGCCACTGTCGCCCGGACCCGTGTATCCCGCGCCACTGTCGCCGGCCTGCAAATTGGCGCGAAATTCTAACTTTGAATTCACGAGCCTATTTGCATAGTCTGCGCTCATTGGTGCCCGCCAGAGGCAGGCAGCAATGAGCGGCCTCTGTCTAGCGCGCGATTTCTGTGACAGACGCCTTAGACAATTATATAGTAGATAACAACAGTGTGCCTTACAAACCAAAATGAATTGGTAAATCCTATCAAATTATTTATCACAATCCTTGTCAATTTGTTTGAAAATAGTAATTACACAAGGTAGGGGACGGCACATCCAGACCACAGGTAAAATCTAGTTCTTTATTGAATGGCCAATGGTTCCTTATGTGATGGACTGTGAGTAAGGGCACATATCGCACCAAAAACGTTTAAGTTACCATTGCACCTCTATGGAAATAACTTATTTTTAGGATTTTAGCTGTCGTTTGTACGTGTGGTCCCTTACCTTCTGAATTACTACAGCTGCCCAGCACCAGCAGGATTCTTGCACCCGCAGATGTGGAAGTGTTTGGCCACAATCTTTTATTACGTGGTGACCCTGCAATGTTATTTTTCAAATTTGAAAATAGTTAATTTTTATTACTCAACACACCATATTTTACCTTTTGTGTCTCTACTAGGGACACATTTCTTCATAGCTATAATACTTATGAGCAGGGTCCTCATTGCATTTGTTTTGTGTGTTAGCCTGCAATGTCTGATATTGTTTGTACATATACCCTCTAAAATGTAAAGATCTGCAGATTATGTTGCACTATGTGTATAAAAATCACTAATGGCTACTTCTCTACATGACTTTCATAAAAATGGTAGTCCACGAGGTTTACAATGTAAAACAAATTAAAAAGGTGTTTATCCAGTTTTATAAATTATGTGTAAATGGTTTACATGCTGTAAGCTATATCCAATTCACATGTAGTCAGATGACGGAGCTCATAGGTTTTTACCAGTTTATATGAAATTCTATCATTTAAAAATGTGGTTACTGTCCTAAAGTATGGGACATCCCTCTTCGAATTATCTGAGCTCCTCGTGGCTTTCCTAACTCACTACCGGTACTTGTCTGAGGAGAGATTGTGTTTCACATGCTGGACAGCACAGTACAGTTTAGTATGCATCTGAACAGCAGAGATCTCACAGTATAAGATCTATGTTGTTTTTAAGTAAGTTCAGGACTATCTTATGCCTTGTAATAGAGGGTATAAAATACTTTGACTGCACACTGCATCACCGACTCAAATATCATTTGATAACAGGTAAAAATGGTCACCGCACCAGGTGAACTCACAGGCTCTATATATATCCTTTCCAGCCCGTCCCTGGACGTACCCCTCTAGAGAGTCCTCTTCCAGATAATGTCACATACCAGCAGGCAGGGGCGTATCTAGGGGGGTGCAGCCGCATCCTTTGCCCCGGGCGCAGCTCAGAGGGGGGGCGCCAGTGAGGGGGCACAGGAGGAGCTATACAGAGGACTGAGGAAGCCACACTATAACGGGAGGAGGAGGAGGGACCAGCACCTTCAGCCTCAGCAACAGGTCCGTGGCGAGGAGCCGCCTCCTGCACCGTGCCCTCCTGCCAGCCTCACTCATCACCGCCGGTCACTGCCCGGGAGACATGAGCGCCCCAGGTGACGACCCGGAGCTCGACTATCTGTTCGAGTACGAGTACAGGACGGTGCCCAGAGGTGGGTGCTGGGCGCGCCAGATGGGGCACACTGCATCTCCCAGCATGCAGTCACATCAGGACTTCACCACCTGCTGGGAGTTGTAGTTTTACTGACAGGTGTAGGCAGTGTGATCTCAGTATCGGGCAGTGCCTGCCGGGACCAGGCATCTTATAGGGCACAGTTCTATGGTATCTCCGGCCACAGTAACCCGAGGGTGCCGTCAAACTGTGCCACACACACTGTCTCTGGGGATGGACGGTGCACAGTTATTTTCGGATAGGGCACAGGGCACGTTATAGCCTGGTCAGAGATAGAGATGGAGGGTATGGGGAGAGATAAACGTGTTGTGTCAGTGCTGTACCAAGCTTGTAGCAGGCTTGTATCGGTGCTGTACCAGGCATGCACCAGTGTTGTATCAACCCCCCCCCCCCCCCGCCTCCTCCTCAACCGAGGCTGCAGGAGCTGACAGCCGACAGCACCCCCCACCCCCCTCTCCTCACCTACTTTGGGAGGGGGGGGGGCGCCGTAATGGATCTTTGCCCCGGGCGCCATGAAACCTAGTTACACCCCTGCCAGCAGGAAGGAAAGCGCCACAGGCATGGGTAGTGATGAAAAAATAAACTTCTTTATTCCATGGTCGCGAAGCAACCACACGTGGTCTTTATCAAGCTCACAATGCAAGACAAATGACCCCCTTAAATAGTGATAAACTCCACCCACCAACTTAAAACACCAATCACCATGTGTAAAACCTAATTAGACTAATTAGAACATTTACTAAAGACAAATTTTTTCACTTTTAATTCCACTTATTACCTCCAAGTTTGCGGTTGCCCTATGGGCACGAGTTTTTCACCATCGCTCGCAAACTTTATATATGAGTATTTGGGAACGTAAATACATTCATTCTGCGAACAATCCATTTTTGAAGGAGGTGGTCTGGTGGGGATGGTACCTCGATGATGTCATTATCATATAGCATGAGTTGTCTGATGTGCCCCCTCACCAGCCAACTAGGTTGGGAGAGTTTGTATGCTACATCAATAATAATGATATGAATATTGCTTTCACATACCAAACGCAGGGTGGTTCTGCAGCATATTTGGATGTAAATCTAGTGGGAAATGAAGTCACGGGGGAGATTAGTACTTCTTTATATCGGAAAGCTGTCAGCGGTAATTCCATCTTACATGCTGACAGCTGTCACCCGAAGCATGTCATCCGAAATCTTCCCCTGGGTGAATATATCAGAGCCAAAAGGTCGTACTCTACACAAGCCTCTTTAAAACAGGAAAATGAACGTATAGACCGGCGATTGAGAAATCAGGGTTATAAAAAATGGATGCTGGAAAGAGCATCTAACATCACGGATATTAAACCTAGAGAGTCTTTACTAAATCAGGGGGATAAGCTAAGTCTCCAGGTTAACAAGAAGAGGGGTAAAAACATTCCCACTTTTTCTACAGAGCATACAGAGGAATATTATGCCATAGTTGCTCTTATGAATACATTTCTGCCCATCTTACATCAAGACCAGATGTTGTCCACAATACTTGATGGGGGTTATAGATGTGTTCCGAAGAGATCCCGTACCCTGGGTAACATCCTGTCCCCCAGTACTTTTAAATCCCACTCTACATGGTTGAGATATATGATTACATATAGATGCGGGGGTCAGAGATGTGCACTATGCGACCATATACGGTAGATAAAACCGACATTTTTAGTAATGCTGTTACTAAGCAGCAGTTTAAGACCAAGGCTTATACCAATTGTAATACAACCCACATACTTTATTTGGCTTCATAAAGAGCATGTGATAAACATTATGTGGGGTGTATGAGTAGGACTTTAAAAAAAAAACGCATAGGTGAGCACATCACCGAAGCGAACCTGCTCAATGTGGCTAGCCGCAAAAATATCTAAGGCTTGTCACAACATTTCTTGGAAGTACATAGGATGTAAGTTCATTAACCCCTTCCCGACCCTTGGCCCACCGTTTGGGCCATGAAAACCAGTTCATTCCCGACCCTTGGCCCACCCCCTGGGCCATGGAATGAACTGGCTCCTGCAGGTCGAGTGAGGGTCTCACTGACCTGTCACTCGGCCTGCAGGTACATGGGGAGTTGTACTACACCCCAGGGGGGGTCGATTTGCCCCCACCCCTACCCCCCCCCCGGCTACAGGCGCGGTGATTGGCGCTCAAAAGTGAAAGTGAAAATCACCGCGCCTGTAATGTTTCCCTGCCTGCCGCTGCTCTGCCTGCCGCTGCTCTCCCTACCCTCTGATCTGCTCCCTGTCATCCTCTAACTGCCCCCCTGTCCCCCACCTCTCTTTCCTGCCCCCCCCTTCATCTTTCTACCCCCCCTTCCTGTCCCTGCCGCCCGCTTCCTGTCCCTGCCTCCCGCTTCCTCTTCCTGCCGCCCGCCTCCTCCTGACTGCCCCCGCTTCCTCCTAGTCCTAAGTGCCCCCTGCCACATCTACTGCCAGCCCCCCCACTGCCCCCTCCTGCCCCCGATCACCGGAGCGGCAATCGGCTTCTCCCACTCACCTCTCCGGCGGCCCGGCTGTCAGCGCTGCGTCCCGCTCCTCCTCCTCTTCTGCTGTGAGTATCGCCGCCTCCGATCTGAGCTCTGTGCTGGAGCTGCCAGATCACTTCTACAGCTGGATCCTGAGGATCTAGCTGCAGGAAATGATCTGACAGATCCAGCACAGTGATCCACAGTGACCATTATGTGATCACTGTCGATCACTGTGCTGGAGCTGCCAGATCACTTCTACAGCTGGATCCTGAGGATCTAGCTGCAGGAAGTGATCTGACAGATCCAGCGCAGTGATCCACAGTGACCATTATGTGATCACTGTCGATCACTGTGCTGGAGCTGCCAGATCACTTCTACAGCTGGATCCTGAGGATCTAGCTGCAGGAAGTGATCTGACAGATCCAGCACAGTGATCGACAGTGATCACATAATGGTCACTGTGGATCACTGTGCTGGATCTGTCAGATCACTTTCTACAGCTGGATCCTGAGGATCTAGCTGCAGAAAGTGATCTGACACCCCGGGCGCAGTGACCCACTATGTGCATCACTGCGCCTGGGCTGCCAGATCGCTTTCCGCAGCTCGATCCCTATGCATGGGGATCGAGCTGCAGAAAGCTATCTAACAGCCCGGGCGCAGTGATGCACATAGTGGGTCAATGCGCCTGTGCTGCCAGATCGCTTTCCGCAGCTCGATCCCCATGCATGGGGATCGAGCTGCGGAAAGCGATCTGGCAGCACAGGCGCAGTGATGCATATAGTGGGTCACTGCGCCCAGGCTCTTAGATCGCTGCTCTGCAGCCCGATCTCCCTGCATGGGCATCGAGCTGCAGAAAGCAATCTGACAGCCCGGACGCAGTGATGCACATAGTGGGTTAATGCGCCTGTGCTGCCAGATCGCTTTCCGCAGCTCGATCCCCATGCATGGGGATCGAGCTGCGGAAAGCGATCTGGCAGCACAGGCGCAGTGATGCATATAGTGGGTCACTGCGCCCAGGCTCTTAGATCGCTGCTCTGCAGCCCGATCTCCCTGCATGGGCATCGAGCTGCAGAAAGCAATCTGACAGCCCGGACGCAGTGATGCACATAGTGGGTTAATGCGCCTGTGCTGCCAGATCGCTTTCCGCAGCTCGATCCCCATGCATGGGGATCGAGCTGCGGAAAGCGATCTGACAGCACAGGCGCAGTGATGCATATAGTGGGTCACTGCGCCCAGGCTCTTAGATCGCTGCTCTGCTGCCCGATCTCCCTGCATGGGCATCGAACTGCAGAAAGCAATCTGACAGCCCGGACGCAGTGATGCACATAGTGGGTCAATGCGCCTGTGCTGCCAGATCGCTTTCCGCAGCTCGATCCCCATGCATGGGGATCGAGCTGCGGAAAGTGATCTGGCAGCCCAGGCGCAGTGATGCACATAATGGGTCACTGCGCCCGGGGTGTCAGATCACTTTCTGCAGCTCGATCACCATGCTGGCGGATCGGGCTCCAGAGTAGCGATCTGAAAGCAAAGGTGATCGAGCGTCGTGGGACCTTCGTTGTGGACTACGTCGGAGACAATCAAATGTCGTGGGACCTTCGTTATGGACTACGTCGGAGCGATCGAGCGTCGTGGGACCTTCGTTGTGGACTACGTCGGATCTTTTTATAATAAAGATGGAGTCCGAATTGTGTCTGTGTTTTTTTTTTCAAATAAAAAGATTTTTCTCTGTGTGTATTTATTGAGTATTTATCGTACTAGAGATTCCTAATGGCGGGTCTAACATTGGCCCTATATTATGAATCTCGGGCTTAGTGCCAGCTGCCAATAAAAAGCTGGCATTAACCCCTTTATTACCCAGTTAGCCACCGGCACCAGGGCAACTGGAAGAGCGTGGGTACAGCGCCAGAAAATGGCGCTTCAATGAATGCGCCATTTTCTGGGGCGGCTGCGGGCTGCAATTCGCAGCATGGGGGGCCCAGAACGCTTGGGCCTCTCTATGCTGAGGATTCCAGCCCCCAGCTGCCTAGTTGTACCTGGCTGGACCAAAAATATGGCGGAGCCCCACGTAATTTTTTTTTCTAGAATTAGTTCTAGAAATTAAAAAAAAATGGGCTTGGCTGTATTTTTGGTTCCAGCCAGGTATGACGAGGCAGCTGGGGGTGGGTGGCAGTCCGTAGCTGCCAAGTTGTACCTGGCTGGACCAAAAATATGGCGGAGCCCTATGTCATTTTTTTTCTAGAAATATTTCTAGAAATAAAAAAAAAATAGGCTTTGCTGTATTTTTGGTTCCAGCCAGGTATGACGAGGCAGCTGGTGGCAGTCCGTAGCTGCCAAGTTGTACCTGGCTGGACCAAAAATATGGCAGAGCCCCATGGGTCCCCTATGCTGCGAATTGCAACTACTAGACTAGTAAGTTTTTTCACAAAAAGTTTCTTTATTCATTTATACGTCTCAATTTGTGAAGCACATGGTGGTTCAAAGTGCTCACTGTGCATCTAGATACGTTCCTTGGGGGGTCTAGTTTCCAAAATGGGGTCACTTGTGGGGGAGCTCCAATGTGTAGGCACACAGGGGCTCTCCATACGTGACCTGGTGTCCGCTATCAATTCCAATTGTTGGCAAACACCAGGTTGCGTATGGAGAGCCCCTGTGTGCCTACACATTGGAGCTCCCCCACAAGTGACCCCATTTTGGAAACTAGACCCCCCAAGGAACTTATCAAGATGGATAGTGAGCACTTTGACCCCCAGGTGCTTCACAATTGCCATAAAAATAAAAAATATTTTTTTTCCCTAAAAACAATTATTTTTTCATTATTACAGATCAATTTGTGAAGCACCTGGAGGTTCAAAGTGCTCACTATGCATCTAGATACATTCCCTTGGGGGGTCTAGTTTCAAAATGGGGTCACTTGTGGGGGAGCCCTAATGTTTAGGCACACAGGGGCTCTCCAAACGCAACATGGTGTCCGCTAACAATTGAGCTCATTTTCATTCAAATGTTAGCGGACACCATGTCGGTTTGGAGAGCCCCTGTGTGCTCCACATTGGAGCTCCCCCACAAGTGACCCCATTTTGGAAACTAGACCCCCAGGGAACATATCTAGATGCATAGTGAGCACTTTGAACCCCAGGTGCTTCACAAATGTCTGTAATAAGAAAAAAAAAATTTTTGTTGGAAAAAAAAGTGCTTTTTCATTTTTATCGGATAATTTGTGAAGCACCTGGGGGTTAAAGTGCTCACTATGCATCTAATACGTTCCTTGGGGGTCTAGTTTCCAAAATGGGGTCACTTGTGGGGGACCTCCAAATGTTAGGACACACAGGGGCTCACCAAACTGCGACATGGTGTCCGCTAACAATTTGAGCTCATTTTGCATTCAAATTGTTAGCGGACACCATGTCGTGTTTGGAGAGCCCCTGTGGTCTCCACATTGGAGCTCCCCCACAAGTGACCCCATTTTGGAAACTAGACCCCCCAGGGAACATATCTAGCTGCATAGTGAGCACTTTGAACCCCCAGGTGCTTCACAAATTGATCCGTAATAATGAAAAAAGAAAATGTTTGTGGAAAAAAAGTGCTTTTTCATTTTTATGGATGAATTTGTGAAGCACCTGGGGTTCAAAGTACTCACTATGCATCTAGATACGTTCCCTGGGGGGTCTAGTTTCCAAAATGGGGTCACTTGTGGGGAGCCCCAATGTTTAGGCACACAGGGGCTCACCAAACGCAACATGGTGTACGCTAACAATTTGAGCTGATTTTTATTCAAATTGTTAGCGGACACCATATCGCTTTTGGAGAGCACCTGTGCGCTCTAAACATTGGAGCTCCCCCACAAGTGACCCCATTTTGGAAACTAGACCCCCCAGGGAACATATCTAGATGGGTAGTGAGCATTTGAACCCCCAGGTGCTTTACAAATTGATCTGTGAAAATGAAATAGTACTTTTTTTTTCACAAACATTTTCTTTTAGCCTAAATTTTTTCGTTTTCACATGACAACAGCATAAAATTCATCCTAAAATTTGTTGGGCAATTTCTCCTGAGTACACCGATACCTTATATGTGGTCATAAACCACTGTTTGGGCACACAGCAGGGCTCAGAAGGGAAGGAGCGCCATTTCACTTTTTGGATGTAAAATTAGCTCCAAAATTCAAATTGCGCTCCTTCCCTTCTGAGCCCTGCCGTGCGCCCAAACAGTGGTTTATGACCATATATGAGGTATCTGTGTACTCGGGAGAATTTGCACAACACATTTTAAGATCCATTTTATCCTGTTGCCTATGTGAAAATGAAAGAATTGAGGCTAAAAGAACATTTTTGATAAAAAAATTAAAATATCCATTTTTTGTTTCCACTTTGCCTTAGGTCCTGTGAAGCACCTGAAGGGTTAATCATCTTCTTGAATATAGCTTTGAATAGCTTGAGGGGTACAGTTTTTGGAATGGTGTCACTTTTGGGTGTTTTCTGTCATGTACACCCTTCAAAAGGACTTCAAATGTGATGTGGTCACTAAAAAAAATGGTTTTGTAAATTTTGGTTGAAAAATGAAAAATTGCTCATGAACTTTGAACCCTTATAACGTCCTACCAAAAAAAAATTTTTCTTCCAAAATTGTGCTGATGTGAAGTAGACATGTGGGAAATATTATTTAATAACTTTTTTCTGTCACATATCTCTCTGGTTTATCAGAAAAAAAAATTAAAAATGTGAAAATTGTGAAATTTTCAAAATTTTTGCCATATTTTTGATTTTTTCACAAATAAACACAAAAATTATCGACTTAAATTTAATACTAGCATGAAGCCCAATGTGTCACGAAAAAACAATCTCAGAATCGCTAGGATCGGTTGAAGTGTTCCAGAGATATTACCTCATAAAGGGACACTGGTCAGAATTGCAAAAAATGCCAAGGTCTTTAGGGTCAAAATAGCCTGGGTCCTGAAGGGGTTAAAAGTCAAAGGAGTTGAACGCATGATGCACCCTAAAAGGGGCGGGGATTGGGAGCGGGTGCTATTATGCCGCAAGTCTCATTGGATATTGGCACTAAACTTGCGGTATCCAGAGGGACTGAACTACCACACTGATATCTCTTACTTCTACTAACCTACCTCATCCTTTGCATATTTTAGGTAGACAGTATATAGGCTTTGGCTGCCTGGATATTAATCGGCAGGAGCATTGGTCATGCATATTGGTTACGTGAGTAATAATAAATATTTCAGTTTTTTCATTTGATTAGTTTTCTATTGTATGTTATGAACCCATGTTTGAAATACATTACAGTTGTGTCTTCATGATATGAATAATCATTTTTGTAATTACCCTGGTCGAGTGTGATAATAATGCCGCATTATTTAGAGATGTTCTGTAAAAATAAACATAATACGGTAAAACACTCGGTAAGCGGTAAACTGTGTGCAAATTGTAATGGTTAAAATTGTCAAACAGTTTATGCTGTGGGTTGCTTAAAGCATATTATCTGAAGCCCTACTCTCTCCATTTGAAATTTAACTCTATAGTTCAAGGTTAAATGTTAACCTGCCTGGCGTTATGATTATGTCAGGAATTTTGTGCTAAAAGCGGTACCATTTTTTTGCAAATTTGGTGTTATGTACTGTCGGCCTGCAATTCTTAGTAATTACCAGATCAAAGAAGACTCTAGTAGACCTCTCAGATGTGATAAAGTTTGAAACATAAAATCATGAATTATAATTAAATAAATAATATAATTTTATTCAATAATCAATAATCTTATACCTGGCGGTATGATTATGTCTGGAATTTTGTAGTAAGGGTACTTTCACACTGGTGTTTTTCACCGCATCTGCCGCAATTTCAAAAAAACCTTAATCTGCCGCGATTACCGCATAACCGTGACACCTGCGGCACAGTTGCGGCAAGCCCCATGCAATGTCTATGGGGCTTGCGGTAAGGGTGCGGCAGGTGGGGCAAGTGCAGTTTCAGCACTTGCGGCAGGTGCGGCCGTGAAAAAAACCGCATCTGCCGCGATTGCCGCATAGCCACCGCTGCACTTGCGGCGCGGTTGCGGTAATCGCAAAACCGCACTTGCCGCACCTGCCGCAAGTCCCCCTATACTTACTATGGCGATTACCGCAACCGCGCCACAAGTGCAGCGGTTATACGGCGGCTATGCGGCAATCGCGGCAGATGCGGTTTTCTTCACGGCCGCACCTGCCGCAAGTGCTGAAACCGCACTTGCCGCACCTGCCGCACCCTTACCGCAAGCCCCATAGACACTGCATGGGGCTTGCCGCAACTGTGCCGCAGGTGTACCGGCTATGCGGCAATCGCGGCAGATGCGGTTTTTTCACCGCATCTGCCGCGACCGCGGGTAAGCCCGAGCTTGACTCGGGGTTACCGCTTCTGGCAGTGAATGTTAACCCCGAGTCAGGCTCGGGAATACCGCTAGGAAGGTTAATTGGTTGCACGAGTGATAAAAAAAGGGGGGGGGGTGTACTATGACAAGTTTTCTATTTATGTGTTGTTTAAACATTATTTTGTATGCCTATGACTAAGGAATGTTATCCGAACCGTGTAAGGGTGCTTTCACATCTGCGTTTTTCGTAATTCGCGGCAGATGCGGTGAAAAAACCGCATCTGCCGCGTTTACCGCATAACCGTTCCACTTGCGCGCGGTTGCGGTTTTTTCTATGCAATGTATAGGGGGACTTGCGGCAGATGCGGCAAGTGCGGTTTTGCACTTGCGGCAGGTGCGGCCGCGAAAAAAACCGCAGCAAGCTGCGGTTTTTTTCGCGGCCGCACCTGCCGCAAGTGCAAAACCGCACTTGCCGCATCTGCCGCAAGTCCCCCTATACATTGCATAGAAAAAACCGCAACCGCGCCGCAAGTGGAACGGTTATGCGGTAAACGCGGCAGATGCGGTTTTTTCACCGCATCTGCCGCGAATTACGAAAAACGCAGATGTGAAAGCACCCTAAGACGTGGAGGGGGGCTTGTGTACCCCAGAACATGTGTTGTATTTTATTCGTATGATTGAATAAAGAATTGGAGTTTTTATCAAGTAACCCAGAAGGTGCGGATCTATTTTTTTGTAAGTCTCTCCCGGAGTCCCTGTGATCAGTGTGATTGCAGACTCTGCAGGAAGAGGAGGCTTTTTCTCTCCCTGCAGACTCTGTATGAAGAATCGTGTAGGGATATGTGGGAGTAATAATGATGGAGTTGAGATGGTTTTTTTTTTGTTCTAATAAACTTATTTTTCTCTGAGTGTTGTGAATTATTTACTAGAGATTCCTAATGGCAGGATGTAACATTAGCCTGACATTATGAATCTCAGGCTATTAGTGCCAACTGCCAATTAAAAAGCTGGAATTAACCCCTTGTCTACCCAATTTGCCACCGGCACCAGGGCAACTGGAAGAGTCTGGGTACAGCACCAGAAAATGGTGCCTCTAATGAATGTGCCATTTTCTGGCATGGCTGTAGGCTGCAATTCACAGCATGGTGGGCCCATAATGTTTGGGCCTGTCCACGCTGAGCATGCCAGTCCCCAGCTGCCAGGTTGTACCTGGCGGGCAAACAAAAATATGGCAAAGCTCTGCGTCTTTTTTAGTTGTAGAAATAATTAAAAAAAATGTGGGATTTGCAGTATTTTTGGTATCAGCCAGATACAACTTGGCAGCTACGAACTGCCACCCACCCCTCCAGCTGCCTAGTTGTACTTGGCTGTCAACAAAAAATACAGCAAACCCCGACTTTTTTTTATAGCATTTCAGGGAAAAAGAAACGACGTGGAGCTTCGCCATATTTTTGGTCCAGCCAGGTACAACTAGGCAGCTGGGGGTTGGAATCCTCAGCATGGAGAGGCCCAAGCATTCTGGGCCCCCCATGCTGCGAATTGCAGGCCTCAGCCACCACAAAAAATGGTGTATTCATTGAAGCGCCATTTTCTGGGGCTGTACCCATACTCTTCCAGTTGCCCTGGTGCTGGTGGCAAACTGGGTAATAAGGGGTTAATGCCAGCTTTTTTTATTGGCAGCTGGAACTAAGCCCAAGATTAAGAATGCCGGGCCAATGTTAGATCCGGCCATTAGGAGTCACTAGTAAATAGTAAAAAAAAAAAAAAATACACCAAAAGGAAACATCTTTTTATTAGAGAAAAAAAAACAAACAAAATTTGGACTCCATCTTTATTATAAAGATCCGACGTAGTCCAAAACGATGGTCCCACAATGCTTGATCACCTCTGGTACATCCAGAGACTGCAATAAGAGATCAAGTGTCCTCTTGTTGCTTTCTCTGGTGTCATAGTGATGATACACTGTATGGCAGATCATTGCCATACAGTGCAGCATCACTGTGCAAACCCAAGTCTCAGAGATCACATGTTCACTATGTGATCATTGTGCCCGGGCTGTCAGATTGCTTGACTGCAGCCCAATCTACCTGAAGGAGGAACGGGCTGCAGAGGGATCAGGCTATGGAGAAGCGATCTGACAGCCAGGGCACAGTGATTACATAGTGGATAACTGTGCCTGGGCTGTCAGATCGCTTCTCTGCAGCCCGATCCCCCTGCAGGGGAATCGGGCTGCAGAGAAGCGTCGGGACCAGCAGTTGGTGGCGGGACCAGCAGACACAAGTACATGCACCGCCACCATGCTGATGGGGAGTGATCAGATCACTCCCCATCAGCGAGGGGGCGATACCCGCTCCAGCCTATAGAAGGGGCTATGACAGCCCCTTCCATAGGTGTAGACAGAATCACTGTGATTGACTGTTCAAACAGCCAATCACAGTGATCCTGGGGGTTGGGTGGGAAATCCACCCCCTCTAATGTCAAGCCCTGTTGTTTTGTGATAAGAATCACAAAACACCGGGGCCCAATGGCGCTGCAACAGTGCCGCAGTAACCACCATGACATTGTACAGCGTCATAGATCAGGAACGCACTGACTTTCATGATGTTTGTATAACATGAAGGGGTCGGGAAGGGGTTAAAGTGAAACAGTCATGTGGAAAAATACTATTAACCTGCATATATGGGGTTAATCTGAAGGTTAATAGCATTCTGAATCTGCCCAGCACCTTCACATTAAGCCCTTCTACCAGATGGAAATTAACTTTACTCGGCAGAGTTTCGATTTCAGTCGTGGAGGTGGCTCCAGCATGAGTTTAGTCTCTGCTCTGTTAATGGAAAGTGGTGTCTAACCACGCCCCCAAAAACTGACAGCAGGGTCTAATGTAGAGCAACTGTCAGTCAGTGTGGGTAGCGCGGTTACAGCTGCTGATCTCCAGCACTGAAACATGACTGAACCCGCAGCAGTGCCACCTTCATGGCTGAAACCGGAACACTGCTAGGAGGGGTAAAGATGATTTTCTCCTGGCAGTAGGGTTTAATGTGCAGGCACTGACAGGTGCAGAATGCTATTAACCTGCAGATTAACCCCATTTCTGTGGATTAATAGCATTGTTCCATACGACAGGTTCACTTTAAGCTTGTTTATATTTTTGTGATCTGTAATACTTTGACATTTTTAGTAAAGTCCCAAATCTATATAATAAAGTGAATCCACTGACAGTGAAAAAGGGCAATGCTTAGCATTCAGTGAGCTTGTATCATTTACCTTGTAGTTTAAGTATCTGTGCTGTGCAGCCACTGTCAGTTTTTCAATGAGCCATCGTAATCTCTCCTGTGTCGCATGGGAGACCAAGTTCATAACATCAGAGTTAAGTTCCTTAATGTCATGCCTTTTACCTGTGGAAGCATAGAAAATCCATTACATGTTTTAGTGGAGGCTGATAATTGAAATAATTAGCACAGCAGGTATTCTGTTCCCTCCAGAACTCATACCCATTAAGAATAGAGGCTTGTAGATTATGATTTTCCTGCTACACTCACAACTTCAAAGATATTAGACACTGCATTAATAAAACTTAGCCTGCAGCTCTGGAAAGTATAGGCAGTGTTTCACTTGGCCTTCAGAATATATCCGCTTGCAAGGTCAGTGTTAGGACACCAATATTAAACAGACAAAATAAAAGTCCTTATAGAAATGGTATTATAAATGCAATTAAACGCACAGTCATACATATTATAGCCATACCCATTGCTAGAATGGCATAATCAAACACACTACAAGCTGCAGATTGTGTGTTACTGGCACAAAGTTCAGATCCATAGGAGTGATAAATGCATCAAGATCAGTAATTTTTACTGACAAACGGGCAGAGTAAAAAAATAGGCACTTGGCTCTAGCGGCATAGAATTTGTACACACATAATAGCCATGTTGAATACAGTGGTATTTTCATTGCTCTTACTATAAAATGTTTAGTTAATGAAATGTATCATGATTTTTTTCATATTACAATGTGACATTAGTAGATGTCTGGTTACTTCTATCCTTAAAGGGATTGTTCCGTCTAAATAACGAGTTCTGTGACAAACAAGCTCTCCCCTTGCAGAGGCTCTCCTCACTGGCCAAGACTGGGTTGACTCGAGCCAGAAACCACCCTCAATGACACAAACAGGTATATGGACCTGGAATGTCTGACTGGGAACACTCTTCATATTCTTAACTCAGATTGATCAACATGGACATAATTTAGTTGTTCTGCCTATGGACATTAAAAAGAGAGATATTTGTGCATATCTTAGTAGTTGTGGGTGTATTACTGTATATATGTATGCACATACTCCTCCTGTGACCCCTTGAGCAATTACCAGTCCTGCTGCTGGGTTGACATTTTTCACCGACCATGAACGACTCATGTTTTATGGCCCATGTCTGTTTGATATTCTTAAGACTGTGATGAGAGACGCATCCAACCTTCTTGATATATCACGTATGAAAGTCATCCAAGATGTCCTGAACTACATGTGCAACTTCTATTCCTCCAGCTACTCCCTCCTATGACCAGTAGTGATAAAGAAACTAACGAAGTGCAAACTTCGTGAAGAATTAGTCAAGATAGATAAGGGTGCTTTCACATTGCATTGTACCACATGTTCATGGGTCCAGTCGGGGATTATGTCTGAACCCCCGGTAAAACAGGCTTTAGATGTATGTGCTGACGGGGCTATTGACTTTAATGGTGCAGACAGAGTTAATATATGCTCCATCTTGCACCATTTTAGGGAGTATACTTTTTAGCAAGCAGACACCTGAATGCAGTATACTGCAATCAACGTATGGTCCCGAAAATGGTGCATGAAAGCACACGTTGGTTTCATCTGCACCATCAAATTCAATGGCCCAGTCAGCGCATCTGAAGCCTGTTTTGACGGGTGTTCGGACATAGAACATGTGGTACATTATAATGTGAAAGTACCCTAAGGAAAGAGTAACTGTCTATGGCCAGAACCTGCAACACCATTCCCTTTAAGGGGATTGCTTGGTATTGCCACTCTACTGCACGTGTTCCTTTAATTTCCACCCAAATAGATGAAAATCTACCTACATAATTGGGGGGTTGGGAGTATGCACGGGGGAGGGGAAGAGGTGAGCGTACACAGGGGGGGGTGAGAAACCGCACAGGGGAGTGGTGAAAGACAGCGCCCATTGGGGGGTGAAAAACAGTGTCCATGGGTGGGGTGAAAAACAGTGCCCATGGGGGGGTGAGTGCATGGGGGAGGGGGAAACAGCTCAAATGGGAGCACACGAGGGGAGAAGACAGCACAGGGAAAAGAGCACAGGGGGAGAGAGAGCACATGGGAGAGACAGCTAAAAAGCGAGGCGGAGGGGGAGAGACAACAGATAGGGGAGGAAAGCTCATAGGGGAGACAGCTCAAACAAGAGAGCACGGAGGGGAGAAACAGCACAGGGGGAAGAGACAGCCTAAAGCTGAGAGCACGAGGGGAAAAGACAGCACATAGGCAGAGTAGACAGCATACGGGGAGAGAGACAGCTCAAAGAAGAAAGAACACGAGGGAAGGAAACAGCACAGGGGAGAGAGAGCACATGGTGGAAAGACAGCATACAGGAGGGAGACAGCTCAAAGAAGACAGCACAGGGGAGAGCACCCATCAAGTGATTAATAATTACTCAGTGTAATGCCTTGATGTTCAGGTGTTCCGTTCATTTTTTATAATGCAAAGTCAGTCTATAGGAAGCAAGGGATGTCAACAAGGCACCCCCCCTTACAAAAGAGAAGGATTCACCTGTGTAACTCTGGATGGAATCAATTTCTATTTGTCACCTGTACGAAGCAATGGAAAGGTTTTTCCTGGTGAGGCAGCCAATTTGATCTGACTATTTAGCTCCACAACAAATCATATTGGAGCACTGTCAATATAGTTTTATTCTGATCAACTCGATTACTTCACCAGCTATTTTGGAAATTAGCATTTTCTCAATTATTCTGCATGTAATAAGTCCATACCAATGTATTGATAAATTCCTTGCTAGTCTAGAAATTCAGTATGTTCCACCACATTAGGGCCTGCAATGAGTACTTTCAGCATAAATGCGCCAGCATGCAGGCTAAATACCAACAGTCACATCACCAGCACATATACACCATAAGCTGCAAATATATACGGTACAATAGAAACCAAGCTTTAGGGGTTTTAGTGGTTTCATTTATCATATCAAGCATGCTGAACTCTTAGGATTCTTAATTTTCATGTAGCAAACAAAAATGTGATGGTACAATCACATACATTAATTTTGTCTGAGGACCTACCTTACCATGACTTACCTATGTCCAGAATTCGGTTTGAAGGGCAGATGTAAATAAAAAAGGTTCATCTTTACAAGATCTAATCACTGCCCCAACTAGTTCGGAGTTTGTTGCCAATATACAAGCATTTTCTTCATTCAGATTAACGCCGGCCATAGAAGTAACATCATTTATATCATCTTCTTCCCTAATACATAGATTAACATTTAAGATTTCCAGCAGATAAACCCAAAAAATGATGGTCGTGAAATATGTTATACTACATAAAATAGTGCAACAAAAATAAATAAATGATATACATATAATTTTTTTCCCCAGCAAAGACAACGTTGCCATCATGAGACATACTGATTCCCTAGTTGTATGTTCACTACTTTTCTATATGTTATGTTTATTATACAAGTTGCTCTGCATAAAGGAATATCACACACAATTTCATCTAACATATAAAGCTTAGTTCACACAAGAGTATGAAATATTGCTCATTTTTTATGCAGAAAAAAAAAAAAGTATGATTTTTCATCTTTATATCCATTGACGTCTATTTTTATAAAATTAAACCAGGCCACATACAGCTATTATATAGCATGCGTCAATTTCTTTCACAAAAACCTATGGTCTTTGTGGAAAAACATTCATGTGAACTAACCCACTGTTTAACGTTGATCTAAAGTACAGTCCATTTTCCATATGGACAGCACTCACACCGAAAATACATTCTTGTGAGTGGTCCCTAATGTCCCACCTGTCACTTTCCTGCTCGCATGCAGGACATTTAAGTCTCCTCATACTGGCTTGTCAGACCTGACATGTCACTCTCCATAAGGAGAATTATTATTCCTTAGATCCCCAGTCATAGCCTCTCACCTAGCCAAATCAGATCTCATACTTTATTTTGGGGTGTTTGCCCTTCATCAGTGCATTGTCTTCAAATTGAGTTCCTGGTTGGCTTACATCTAGAGTCACATGAAAAGGCTCGTTAAAGGGTCAATATAGATTTTTAGGATTTCTACTTCCAATAGGTTGCGCTAGAGTTCAAGTCCTCTTTGAAGAGAATTTGCATATTCAATACTGCCATGCACAGGTGACAACTAATTAAAGAAGTATCATCTGTTGAACCTATAAAATTTATCATAGTGAACATATCTCTATTTAGCAAACATTTTGACACGATGAAGTAGTTCCTTTAACCCCATTACGACCAATGACGAGTTTAGCCGTCATGAAAAGATGTCAGTTCCCGCATCATGACGGCTAAACTCGTCATGGCTTTGAACTGTCACTGCTTGTAAACAAACAGTGATAGCTCAAATATAACAGCTGTCAGTGACAGCTAAGGATCAGGGGCAGAGGTCTGGGGACCCTTTTTAGTGGTCCCCACACTCAGAGCGATGTGATCGGTCAGTTTGCAATCTGACTGACTGATCACATCATGATCGCGCAGCGAAATGCTGAATATGAGAATTTCCCTGCGCGATTGCTGCAGGAGCCAGGCTGTCAGCTGTGCCCGGCTCCTGCACACATCCCCTGCCTCTGCCCACTGCCCCTCCACTACTCTCCCTAGTCCCCGCTGTCCGGTCACCTCCCCCTGCTCTCCTCCCTCCTCTACCCGCTCTCCTGCCTCCTCCCTATTCACCCCTCCATTCTGGTGGTGCCTGCTCACCTCTGGTGCCCGCTGTCCTCCGGCGCCCGCTGTCCTCCGGTCTTCTCTCTGCTCCCCGCTCGTCGGCTCTGCCCTGCTCCTCCATCCACTGCAAAAGGAGCGATCTGACAGCCAGGTGCAGCAATCACTATGTTGTCTCTGTACCTGGCTGTGTCGCCCCCTTAGGGGGAGAGAGCGCAGGGTCACTCACCTCTCCCCGCGATGGCAACCTCAGGTTAATGGTAACCTGAGGTTGCCATGGCGACCTCAGGTAACCTGATGTTGCCATGGCGACCTCTGGTAACCTGAGGTTGCCATGGCGACATCTGGTAACCTGAGGTTGCCATGGCGACATCTGGTAACCTGAGGTTGCCATGGTGACATCTGGTAACCTGTGGTTGCCATGGCGACATTAGTAACCTGAGATTGCCATGGCGACATCTGGTAACGTAAGGTTCCCATGGCAACATCTGGTAACCTTACCCAAGCCTCAGAGATCATGTAATCTCTGGGACTAGGGTTTGCAGCACTGACAGCTGCACTGTATGGCAAATCATTGCCATACAGTGCAACATCAGTGTGACCTAAGAGACTGCAGCAGCAGGACCCTTGATCCCTCGCTGCAGTCTCTGGAGGCGACTGACCATCATAGGACCATCGTTGTAGACTACGTCGGAGGGCATGTGGGGTAATAAACATGGAGTCCAAAAATGTGTTTCTGTTTTTTGTTATAATAAATAGATTTTTTTCAGTGTGTTGTGTCTTATTTACCATTTACTTAGAGGTTCCTAATGGCCGGGTCTAACATTGGCCCGACATTATGAACCTTGGGCTTAGTGCCAGCTGCCAATGCAAAGCTGGTATTAACCCCTTTAGTACCCAGTTTGCCACCAGCACAGGGGCAACTGGAAGAGTCTGGGTACAGCGCCAGAAAATGGCGCTTCTAATGAATGCGCCATTTCCTGGGACGGCTGCGGGCTGCAATTTGCAGCGTGAGGGGCCCAGAACGCTTGGGCCTCTCCATGCTGTGGATTCCAGCTCCCAGGTGCCTAGCTGTACCTGGCTGGAAGCTAAAAAATACAGCGAAGCCCACGTCTTTTTTTTTTTTTTTTTTTTTTTTAATTATTTCAAGAAATTAAAAAAAAAAAGGGCTCCGCCGTAATTTGGTTACCAGCCAGGTACAACTAAGCAGCTGGGGGTGGGTAGCAGCCCGTAGCCAAATTCCCCAATTACGCTCCGCAATTTCACGGCGATGGTGCCGGGCAACAGATTGCCGGTCAGATTCCTCGCCGCGGTTGCGGCGTGTAAAGGTACCTTTAGGGAATCTCCAAATACGATATGGTGTTCACTAACGATTTCAGCTAACTTTCTGCTTGCAGTGTCAAATGGCGCTCCTTCCCTTACGAGCCCTGCTGTGCGCCCAAACAGTAGTTTTCCACAATATATGAGGTATTGGTTTACTCAGGAGAACTTGCCCAATAAATTTTAGGATCCATATAATCCTGTTGCCAAGTGAAAATGAAACAATTGAGGCTAAAAGAACATTTTTGTGAAAAAAAAAAGTACTTTTTCATTTTTACAGATCAATTTGTGAAGCACCTGGGGGTTCAAAGTGCTCACTATTCATCTAGATAGGTTCCTTGGGGGGTCTAGTTTCCAAAATGGGGTCACTTGCGGGTGAGCTCCCATGTTTAGGCGCACAGGGACTCTCCAAACGCGATATGGTGTCCGCTAACAATTAGAGCTAATTTTCCATTCAAATTGTTAGCGGACATCATGTCGCGTATGGAGAGCCCCTGTGTGTCTAAACATTGGAGCTCCCCCATAAGTGACCCCATTTTTGAAACAAGACCCCCAAGTAACTTATCATAGAATTTGCTTCACAAATTGATCTGTAAAAATGAAAAAGTACTTTTTTTTTTCACACAAATTTTCTTTTGGCCTCAATTTTTTCATTTTCACATGGGCAACAGGATAAAATGGATCCTTAAATTTGTTGGGCAATTTCTCCTGAGTACATGAGTACCTCATATACGGTCATAATCCACTGTTTGGGCGCATGGCAGAGCACGGAAGGGAAGGAGCGCAATTTGACTTTTTGAATGTAAAATTAGCTCCAAAAGTCAAATTGCGCTCCTTCCCTTCTGAGCCCTGCCGTACGCCCAAACAGTGGTTTATGACCACATATGAAGTATCTGTGTACTCAGGAGAAATTGCCCAACAAATTTTAGGATGCATTTTATCCTGTTGCCCATATGAAAATGAAAAAAAGAGCCTAAAAAGACCATTTTTGTTGGAAAAATTAAAATGTCAATTTTTTCCTTCCACATTGCTTTAGTTCCTGTGAAACACCTGAAGGGTTAATAATCTTCTTCAATGTAGTTTTGAGTAGCTTGAGGGGTGCAGGTTTTGGAATGGTGTCACTTTTGGGTGTTTTCTGTCAAAATTGTGCTATTGTGAAGTAGACATGTGGGAAATGTTATTTATTAACTATTTTGTGTCACATAACTCTCTGGTTTAACAGAATAAAAATTAAAAATGGCAAAATTTTCAACATTTTTGCCAAATTGATTTTTTCACAAATAAACGCAAAAATTATCGACCTAAACTTACTACTTAAATGAAGCCCAATATGTCACGAAAAAACCATCTCAGAATCACTAGGATTCATTGAAGTGTTCCAGAGATACACCCTCATAAAGGGACACTGGTCAGAATTACAAAAAACAGTCTGGTCATTAAGCTGCAAAGTGACTCGGTCCTTAAGGGGTTAAAAGCCAAAAGCTCATGACTTTCTGTACACAAGTGAAATTGCTGGTACTGCCTCAAAGAGTATAGTTCACAGATACTAGGTTTTTATTAGATATCCAATTAAAACTCTTAAGCAAAATGAAAGGATAAACTTTATGTTTCTTTCTTTTATTCAAGTAAATTTAAAAATCCTGTGTGGATTGTTAAACACTTAACACAATATCACCAAAGACAACCAACCCACCCCCAAAAAACAAACGCTGAACATAAATTTGCCCGTGGATGCGGTCCCTCTGAGGGTTTCGTCTAGGTTGGGTGACAATATAAAGTTTTCTTATTGTTCACACGGTTTTTAGGTAGTAACCACCCTGGACACAATTAATCTCCAGGGGTGATCACATCCAATGCCGTCTCTCTGTGGTATCGTGTGTGCCCAGATTCTGGGTCTTTTAATGTCCCAATTTTGTCTCCAAGTCAAAGGTCCGACCCGACGCCCTTTAGTCAAAGGTCCTACAATCCTACAAGCAAGATAAATTCATCGGTGTTTAACCATTGATATGGTATAACAATAGCAACCCGCCCGACGAGTTTCGCATCCCACACTCAGTTTGGGAGGCTCATCAGGGGCTTAGAAAATATGCTACATCAGATAAATGTGTCACATAGGTTAAATGAGGAAGGTGCCAAGAGGGGCGCCGAAACACGTTGGTGGAAGTGGAATAAAGGAACCGTCACATCACCCCTAGGACTCCTGTCTTTTTTGGAGGACCAACTGAAGCATCCAGGGATAATCACCCGGTGACAACAGCGCGGACCGTGGACACCTATATCCTGATACCTGATTCTCGTCCCACGTGCGAAGTGGTGGTGGAGGTCCAGCGGCAGCTGTCATATGCAAAACGCCTACTAACCAGTTGTGGGGATCACAACTGGTACAGGTTAGTGCACCTGTATTTTCATACGCACCTTTCACGAAACGTCAGTGATAGGGCACTATTTGTGCCTCGTTTGTCTCCCTTTATATCTTCTAGTGTATGGAACTATTAACCCTCGTCTGACCAACAAGTCTGGCAGACAGAAACATTTAACAAACGGAAGATGAACAAGTATTTTCTTCTACAATAACGTAATATAACCGTGTTCTCTGAAACAATAAGACCAAGGAATGCGATAAGGAGGCCATAGATGTGTATACCTTTTACCAATTAAAAACAGGAAACAAGAAAAGTCTATAACAAGGGGAGGAGAACACATAACCAGACCCAAAAACAGAAGGGAGCACAAGTTACATCGTGACTCCTACATTGATACCACCGGTAGCCTCAGGATACCACATCTGATGTTTGACAAATTCATCAACAACCTCCTTAAACATCCTATGGCCTGGATCCTTGTCGGTCTGACTACCAGACTCTCAACATAAAGTGTCACATTTAACCTATGTGACACATTTATCTGATGTAGCATATTTTCTAAGCCCCTGATGAGCCACCCAAACTGAGTGTGGGACGCGAAACGCGTTGGGCGGGTTGCTATTGTTATACCATATCAATGGTTAAACACTGATGAATTTATCTTGCTTGTAGGATTGTAGGACCTTTGACTAAAGGGCGTCGGGTCAGACCTTTGACTTAGAGACAATATTGGGACATTAAAAGACCCAGAATCTGGGCACACACAATACCACAGAGACGGCATTGGATGTGATCACCCCTGGAGACTAATTGTGTCCAGGGTGGTTACTTCCTAAAAACCGTGTGAACAATAAGAAAACTTTATATTGTCACCCAACCTAGATGAAACCCTCAGAGGGACCGCATCCACGGGAAAAATTTATGTTCAGCGTTTGTTTTTTTGGGGATGGGTTGTCTTTGTTAAACACTGTTAACACAATATCACCAATCCACACAGGATTTTTAAATTTATTTGAATAAAAGAAAGAAACATAACAAAGTTTATCCTTTCATTTTGCTTACTGCCTCAAAGAGGCCTTAATCATCGAGACTGGTGTTTCATACACTGGTCATAAAGGAAAGACCACTAAATGCAAGATGCACTAAACTAAGAAATGCACACCCCTAATAAACTTTGGTGCATCTTTCAGGATACCCAAGACAGAAATTACTCAGATTATGGGCAGGAGTAGATTTCTGCTATAATTACATAAAATAATTCTGTAAATGAGCAATCAACATAAAAATGTTGACTTTTATACCCCAATTTTCTTACATAAAAAGAATGATGAATTAACCTTAAAAAAAGTTTTAAATTGCAAAAAATTGTTTCCCCCCTTAAAAAAAAAAAAGTCTACAGCTTGAAACCAGACAAATAAGGAAAGAACATTTCTTAAACACTACTGGCTACAACGTGTCAGATATGCTTAAAATGTGAACTCTATGTATTGCAGTTTTATTTTAGGCATAGAAGCCTAGGAGGAATATGTAAGAGTGCTAATCAATTTCCATAAGGTTTTTCTTTTGCACGGATAACTCCGTACATTCTGACTTATCAATGCTGCAGGATTTGTTTCAGTCACAGTAACAGTAACCAGGTCCTTGCTGTTGGCACTGAAGTCACGCAGATCCTCAGTGTTAAGATCTTTACTACGCAGCTGGCAACCCTACAAGGCCATTTTATCTTAAAACTGAGGTCTGTTTGCCAACAGCTGTTAGTGGACTTATTTTCTGTAAAACACAACTTGCTGTAAGATTTTCTGCCACAGATGCACAGTAACTGCGAGATCATGTTCAATCAGTCTGAGGCATCTCAGAGATAATTTAGATGCTTTCTCTGTACAATTATATACATGCATAGACTAAAATTATATAAATGGTGTCTCTAAGTTATTAACATTTTGTTTTATTCAGAATAGAACCAAATCTGTAGTTAAGGTGTTGGCAACAAATTGTAAACGGTAGTGCAGTGAACACATTAATATTGCTCATAAAAGATGTAAAATGTTGAGATGCTTAAAGTTTAAAATTGACTTCCTCCAGGATATAATAAGAATTTTGCAATGCGTCACATTTGAAAATAAGGGATATTCAGAGTTATACAATACTAGGTAGGATCAGTGGTGCAGCAGCCAAGCAGTCACAGCACCTTCAAAGCTCCGACCACCCATGACAGGACAATGGCCGTATGATACAAACAAAATTGTGCAGCAATAGGCCATTGCTGTGGTTGGAGTTTTAGCACTGTGCTGCTGGCTGAAGCATGTGGCACAACCCTAACAGTTAGTACTACTGATAAATATACAGTAGTTCAGATGTTTATTTTGGTCCTGGCCAAACCCCGACATCAATATGGCTTGATGCAAGCAATTTTTTTCATGCCAAACTAATGGCTCATGCACACAAAAACATAGCATCTTCCTCTGTTTTAATGGGTCCGCTGCTGCTTTTTCCTTGACTGATTCCATGTATCATATTTCAAATTTATGTAATGCATATTGATGTACTTGCTTCTCACACCTAGCCTTATCCTTCCATCTTAGGCTGAGTTCACACTGGCGTATGCAAACGCCGCGCACCGAACGCAGCTTGCGCACATGCGTTCCTATGTTTAACATGAGAACACACGTACGTGCGTTTGGCTGCGTTCGCGTTTGGATGCGCACAATTTGTGCACCCTCTGAGCGCACTCCGAACGCAGCATGTTGCATTTTTTGTGCGTTCGCTTGTTTTATCTGTAAGCGCCCACAAGCGCACAAACCATGCATTGAAGTCAATGGATCCGCAGTGTCCTCCGCATGACAGCGCAGGAGAACGCTGCGGATCACATTGAAATCTCTCCTGGTGGCCGCCGCTGATCAGCAGCGGCCACCGGGAGGTCAGCTGGAGCCTCCACTGATCTCCCACCGATGTCGGCGCGGGAGATTTGAAGAAACAGCTGATCTGACAGCGGTTTCAAATCTCCCACGCTGACCTCACCTATTCGGCGTCGGTGCGGGAGATTTAAACAGCTCTCAGATCAGCTGTTTTCAAATCTCCCGCGCCTACACCGGCGGGAGATCAGCTGTGGCCGGGAGGAGGAGATCTCTGCCGCTGATCTCCTTCTCCCAGCCGCCCCTGACACACCGGATTGGCTGGCCAGGGTGCATACTTATGTGAACGCATGCGGAGATTATCCGCTGCGTTCACATCAGTATGGACTGCGTTTGCCCTGCATTTGCGCCTGCATGCCATACGCATGCAGACACAAACGCAAATGTGAAGCCAGCCTTAGGGTATGTGCCCACAGGAAGGTTTAGTGGAGTTCAAACCGTCAGTAAATCGCTGGAAATTATCAGTTCTGAGCTCTGAAGTCTCCAGCTGTTTTCCGGCGGTTTTTTTCAGCGTGTGCACAGCGGTTTTCAGTCGGTTTTTCCAGCGTTTTTTCCGGCGGTTTTCTATGGAGGATTTTGTTCATGGAACTGATCAAAAACCGCTGAGAAGAATTGACATGCTGTATGCTGCTAAACCGCTGGGAAACCGCTCAACCGCGGGCAGATCCGCTCACATAAACCGACTATGTGTGCACAGCGGTTTCTAAATTACATAGGGTTACTTGTAAGTCCTAACGCTGCTTAGGATTTACATAAATTTAAATAAAACCTATGCTAAACCGCCGGCGGTTTTCGCTGCTAAACCGACGTTAAACCTTCCTGTGGGCACATACCCTAATTCTGTCTCTTTCTCCAGCTTTGATACTAGCCAAATGTTCTCTTAACTGCAATCTGTTAATTACTCCCTACTGTGAACTGTCCTCCTGCTCCCTCCTTCTCCCCTTTCCCTCACCTGGATTCATTTCATGGACATTGGAATGGTATAAGTTGAATGGGGCAGGTCAGATGTGAAATCATTTGAAGTGTGACATCTTTAAAGTGTCACATCAGAAATAACCCACAAATAACACAGAAGTAACCAGAAGGTATAAGCTATACCCATCTTCTGTCTTTGTTACTTTACTTTCAACATCATTTTTTTTTTACCATATCTTTTACTTCACTCTATTTTGTTGTGTGTGCCTTTGCCATTCACCTTTACAGCCCCATCCCCCCTCCATCAACCCTCATCCACATAAGCCACTCTCTCCTTCCCTCTACTTTATTGAGCTCCCATACTCTCTTCAATGTACTGAAAAATCTCAGAGCACCATGTTCCAGGGTGTGGCATCAGAAACAAAGTCACAATTCAAAAACTATATTTGCTCTCTTTTTACTGCTGGTCCTGTCAAGTGATATCTCTCCAAATCCTGGTCCACCCTCCACCAACTTCAACCCCTCTTCCACCACACATAGATACCATGCTAACCTTAACATTACTTGCACACCTTCATCTCCCTCTTTTAACTGTGCTCTTTGGAATCCACGGTCTGTGTGCAACAAGCTTCCCTTCATCCACAACTACTTTCTCACTAACTCTCTTAACCTCCTGGCTCTCACAGAAACCTGGATACAGGAGTCAGACACAGTGTCTCCTGCCACTATTTCTTATGGCAGCTTAAATTTCTCTCATTCCACGAGACCTGGGAACAGACATTGTAGTGGAGTTGGCTTTCTCCTGTCCACACAATATAACTTGCTGGTCATCCCTCCAGCCCTGTCACTCTCATTCCCCTCTTTTGAGGTCCACACAATTAGGCTCTTCCGTCCCCTCCCCCTCAGAGTAGCGGTCACCCACCCAGTTCCTCAACCATTTAACGCGTGGTTGCCTCATTTCATGTCCTCAGAAATACCAACCCTTATTTTGGGAGACTTCAACATCCCCATAAACAGCCCAATCTCCCCATCTGCATCCCAGCTCCTATCTCTAACCACATCTCTTGGCCTCCCTCAGCTCTCAACCTCTGAGACACACAAGGATAGCTACACCCTGGACCTGATCTTTGTCCAGCACTGCTCAACCTCCTCCTCAGATAATTCACCTCTTCCCCTCTCTGACCACAACATTCTCTCCTTCATGCTCACAAACCCTCGTACACCCCAACACAGTCCGACCTATCACACATTCAGAAATCTACAAGCCACTAACCCTCATAAATTCACAAACTCTCTACAATCATCACTGTCCCCAATCTCCTCATTCTCCTGTCCTGGTCTGGCAGCAAATCACTTAAATTACTCTCTCAGAAGCTCCCTGGACCAAATAGCACCCCTCACCCTCAGAACCTCCAAACACAGTGTGAAACAGTCCTGGCTCACATCGCAAACTCAATTCCTCCAGTGATGCTCTAGGAATGCTGAACGTCTATGGTGGAAAACTTGCACGCCAGAAAACTTCATTCATTAAAAAATTTATGCTGAGAACTTACGACTCTGCCCTTCACCTTGCCAAACATAACTACTTCACTACCCTGATCTCCTCACTATCCAACAACCTAAAAAAAACTCTTGACACTTTCACTGTCTCCTCAGTCCTAAAGTGCAGGCCAATATTACTGACCTCTGTGCTGATGATTTAGCTTCTTACGTCACAGAGAAAATAGAAAACATTTGTCAGGAAATCAACTCCCAACCTCAAACTGCTGTTACCCCTACCTCTCCCCACATTTTCTCTGGCTCACTCTCCACTTTTGACCCAGTCACAGAAGAAGTCTCCAGGCTCCCCTCTTCCTCTTGTTCCACCACATGCACTGCTGACCCCATTCCCTCACACTTACTCCAGCCTCTCTCCCCGGTGGTAATCACTCACCTCACTCACCTAACCAAAATCTTCAATCTCTCCCTCACTCATTACCTCTCCACTCACTCTCTTCTATACCCATTATAGTCTGGTTTCCGCCCCCTACATTCTACAGAAACTGCTCTCACCAAAGTGACCAACACCCTTCTGACAGCAAATCATAATGGTGACCACTCTCTACTTATTCTTTTTGATCTCTCTGCAGCCTTTGGCACTTGACCACCATCTCCTACTCTCCATGCTGCATTCCATCGGCATCAAGGACACAGCTCTTTCCTGGTTCTCTTCCCATCTTTCTGACCACTCTTTCAGTGCATCATTTGCTGGCTCCACTTCTTCCCCTCACTATTGGGGTCCCTCAGGGTTCATTCCTTGGATCTCTTCTCTTCTCTCTCTACACGGCCCTGATTGGACAGACCATGAGCAGATTTGGCTTTCAGTACCATCTTTATGCTGATGACACAACTATACACTACTTCTTCCCCTGACTTTACTCCCGTACAAATAAAGAGCACCAGTGACTGTCTAACCACAGTTACAGAAACTCAACCTTTCCAAAACTAAACTTCTGCTCCCGCCATCCACTAACCTCACTAAATATGACATCTCTCTGTGCGGCACCCCGATAACACCTAGTCAGCAGGCTCGCTGTATGGGTGTTATATTTGACTCTGATCTTTCCTTCATCCCATATATAAAATCTCTCGCCCGCTCTTGCTGCTTGCACCTGAAGAACATCTCTAGAATTCGCCCCTTTCTCACCTTGGAAAGTACAAAAACCCTCACTGTGGTTCTGATTCACTCCTGCCTTGACTATTGTATTTCTCTTTAAAATTGGTCTCCCCCGCACTAGACTCTCCCCGCTCCAGTCCATCCTTAATGCAGCAGCCAGGATCATCTATATAGCTAACCGTTACTCGGACACTTCTGCTCTATGCCAGTCATTGCACTGGCTGCCTATACACTACAGGATCCAATTCAAACTGCTTGTTCTCACCCACAAAGCTCTTCACAGTTCAGCACCTCCCTACATCTCCTCCCTCATCTCTGTCTATCACCCCACCCATTCTCTTTGCTCTGGAAGTGACTTTATACTCACTTCTGCAGCAATCGAAAACTCCCACTCCCGTTTCCAAGACTTCTCTCGAGCTGCACCAATTCTCTGGAAAGCTCTACCTTAAGAAATTAGGTGTATCCACAACTTACATAGTTTCAGGCGATCCCTAAAAACACATCTTTTTAGGGCGGCCTATCATAATCCCTGGTCAAAGTCATCTAGACATAGCCTACCCACACCACCAGTCTCAATTAGATCAGAAATAATGGTTGGTGGCCACTTATGCTGCTCCTATCTGTTCCCCATCTCCTCAAGTTGACTATACCATCATTATAAATAAGCACCTATACTTAGTGTCACCCCCACCTCAGTGTTCGATTGTAAGCTCTTATGAGCAGGGCTGTCATTTTGCTCTAATGATTGTATTATATTATGCTTTGTATTGTATTGTATTTTCTATTAACAGTTTCTTATGATTGTGTAAATATATACCTCTGAATTGTGAAGTGCTGCGGAATATGTTGGCGCTATATAAATAAAGATTATTATTATAGCATGTGCTGTGAGCCTTGGTGCTTTCTCATTTATTTCAATGTAATGTTAATATGGAGAAACACACTTCTGCAGATCCAGGTGTCACTATAGCAAGACTAACAAACCCTTTACAGCCCAATCCTGAAAACATCCTTCCATCTTCCTCCACTAGCTACCAAGTTACAGTTGAAACCAGAAGTTTACATACACTATATAAAAAGAAACATTTGCATGTTTTTTTTAGGTCAATTAGGATTACTATAATTATTTACACTTAAATGCCAGAATAAAAAGAGAAAGAATGTTTTAAGGCATTTTATTACTTTCTGCAGTCACAAGCTTACATACACTAGGATTGCTATTCCATTAAACAATTTGGGACTGCTCATATGATCATGTCATGTGTTTGGAAGCTTCTAATAGGTTTTCTGGCAATATCTGAGTTAGAGACACATATGTGGGTGTGTCTTAATGCACACCTGAAATACACTGCTTCTGTGTGTAGCATCATGGGAAAGTCTAAAGAAATCAGCCAAGATATCAGGAAGAAAGTGTTGGACTTGCTGAAGTCTGGTTTACTCTTAGGTGCAATTTCCAAATACATGAAGGTGCTTCGTTTATCTGTACAATTATACAGAAGTACAAACAAGATGGAAATATCCAGCCATTATACTGCTCAGAAAGGAGATGGGTTGTGTGTCCCAGAGATGAATGTGCTTTTGTCCAACATGTGCGTATCAACCCAAGAACAAAACCAAAACCTTGTGAAGATGATGGTGGAAGCAGGTAAGATTGTGTCATTATTAGTGATGAGCAAGTAATGAAATATTCATAATCGCTATATTTGTAACAAGTACTACTGTATGTAATACTCGTGTATTGGTCTGAATAGCGAGTCCAATGTTGGTCAATTAGTGGTTGGCTCCACCCTCACACATCCGGCCATAAAACGAACATTTCTGGGACCGAGTAGGAGGGTGGGATATTTTGTGCTTTCAATGCATAAAACACCTTGCTGTGTCCCCCAGAGAAAGCCTACCATTTAATCTGCTCTCACTAGGGTGCCAGCTCCCTTTGTGTATTAAATGGAGTTGGCCATTTGTATCAGATCATTCCCAATCGACACATCACTCACGAGCAACTGCGATACTCCCCGAGTAACGAGCATCACGAATACTGTACTATCTGTGCGAGTAATGAATAGCGACGATTACACTGGCTCATACTAGTCATTATCCACACTAAAAAGAGTACTGTATCAACGTGGGCTGAAAAGCCACTCTGCCAGGAAGAAGCCATTACTCCAAGAGAAACAAAGTCAGATTAATTTTTGCAAATGCACACAGGAACAAAAATCTAAATTCTAGGAGACATGTCCTGTGTTCTGATTGAACTGTATGGCCATAGTAACCATGTTACATAAGGAGGAAAAAGGGAGAAGCTTGGAAGCCTCAGAACACCATCCCAACTGTGATACATAGTGGTGGCAGCATCATGTTGTGGAGCTGTTTTGCTGCAGGAAGAACTGGTGCACTTCATATAATAGAAGACTTCATAAGGAAAGAAGATTATGTGGCAATACTGAAGCAACATCTCAACATATTAGCCAGGAAGTTAAACTTTGAGCGGAAATGGGTCTTCTAAATGTACAATGACTCAATACTGCCAAAATGGTTACAAAGTGGCTTAAGGATAAAGTGAATGTTTTGGAGTGGCCATCACAAAGCTCTGATCTCAGTTCTATTGAAAATGTAAGGGCAAAGCTGAAAAGGCAGATACAAACATGCCGCAGTTACACCAGTTCTATCAGGAGGAATAGGTGCAAATTCCTAGCAACTATTGCAAGAAGCTTGTGGGAAGATATCCAAAATGTTTGACTCAAGTGATAAAGTTTAAGGGCAATGGTAACAAATACTATTGAAATATATGTAAACTTGTGACTTTACAGAAAGGAATAAAAATGCCTTAAAACATTCTCTTTATTCTGTCATTTGGCAAATATAAATAATTATGGTAATCCTAATTGACCTAAAACAGGAAAAGTTTATTCTGATTTCATGTTCGATAGTGAGTAAAACATGCATGTGTGTCTTTATCTAGAGTATGTAAATTTTAGTTTAACCGTAAACTCAGAAAAATTAGCGAGAAATAAAAGGACAATTAAAGGGTAAAGCCAGCCATACAATTAGATTGGATGATCAGTTGTCTCCCATACATAGGTGCATTTATTCAGCCAAGGGCTTATATTCTCTAAGGGTACTGTCACACGGGGCGACGGTTGCGGCGATGTTGCCGGCAATGCGCGGGAGCGCGCATCCCTGGCAACATCGCCGGGGAGATGTCTCACGGAGCAACTTACCGGCGATGTCGCTGGCTAGTTGCCGCGGCTATCGCTCGCTGGGTTGCCCAGCAACCCAGCGAGCGGTGACTCGCAATGTTGGAGATAGGCGGTGTCACCCGCAACATTGCAGGTTGCCGCGTTACACAGGGCGATCAGGCATTATCGCCTCAGCAACATCGCCAGGTTTCCCAATATTGTTGGGAAACCTGGCGATGTTGCTCAGGCGATTCATCGCCTGATTATCGTCCTGTCACACGCGGCAATTCGCCGGCGATGTCGCCACAATTAGGCCACGCCCGTGTTCCCGGCGACATCGCCGGCGATATCTCCCCGTGTGACGGTACCCTAAGAGAAAGCCACTGGCTGACATGTCCAGCAGCAGCTTAACTATGGCAGAACAATGTGATCAGCAGTTTTAGAAAATGATAAGCTTTCCCTCCAGATTTCTCATACCCGCTCTACTCTATATGGAAGTAGCAGCATTGTAGCCTAAACTTTCATTGATGTACAATTTGTCCATGTAAGGCCCTTTCACACTGGCGCTTTTGAAAACATGCGGATGATTTACCGCATCTGCCGCCTAACGGCCGCACTTGCTGTACACTTGCGGCAAGCCACATGTATTGTCTATGGGGCTTGGGCTTGCAGCAAGGGCGGTTTTGCCTGTTGCAGCAGATGCAACCGCGAAAAAGACCGTGGTTTCTTTGCGGCCACAAGTGCCGCAACCAGTAAAACCACACTTGCCGCACCCGGCCGCACGTCCCATAGACAATGCATGGGGCTTACCAGATCGGCGGCCGTTAGGTGGAAGATGCGGTAAATCTGCCGGATCTGCTGCATTTTCAAAAAAACGCCTATGTGAAAGCAGCCTTAGACTACCCCAGACTAAATCAGTCACTTTTATGTAAGCCCTAGTTTCTTAATTTGGAGCTCAGAATAGCCTGCAAGTCAGCCATATTAACAGGTAGGTTATTAAACTTCAAAAGCTGTTAATCTATATTATAATTTTCAACCTGTGTTATGGAGTCTTCTTACACAACTCTGAATATATTTTATGCACTCTTATTGAACAATGAGAAAGAGAATCTCAAATCTTTGCTGCCATCACATTTTATACTAAAAGGGGTTCTCTGGACTCAGGATAAGTAACCAATATTAGAATGATAGGAGTCCACCACCCACCATCACAAACAAGCAGCAGTAGAAATAAGCCACCACCCCGGTGTTCAAATTTGATTCGATTCGTCGAATTTGATGTGTGTTCGTCGAATGTTCGTCGAACACCATTGAAATTTAATGTAATGAGTGTTTTATCATTCATCCCAGGCAGGGGGAGCGCAGCCCCGGGAGCGGGGAGCGAAAAACACAGGCGGGAAGCCGGCGGTGAGAAGAGGACTTTACCACCGGCTTTCCTGGTCTGTGCCGCGCTCCCTGCTCCCCCGCCTGATCCTAACTCAGGAACAGGTGGGGAGGCGGCGAGCACAGAACACATTAGGAAAACCGGCGGGGCAGTCTTCTTACTGCCCCCGGCTTCCCCGCCCTGCTCCTTCACTCCCCGCTCCCTGGTGCTGCGCTCCCGCCCGGTCCTAACTCAGGATTGGGATGAGAGGCAGCGGGAGGAGCGGAGGATGGGAGGCTGCGGGGGGCAGAGGATCGGGCTGAATTATTGTTTAAAAGCCGGTGGCTTTTTACTGCCGGCTTTCAAACAATCATGTCCCCATTTTAGCCTTTTCCTCTGCCCCCAGACCAATTTATAGAGTCCTTTTTGGTGATCGAAGAGTTATCGAACATAACCTCGAACTGCCGAATTTGAAGCTAATTGTTCGCATTCGTCGAATGACTCGAACACCGCCCAAAACAGCTCAAATTTGAGATTGGCGAACATTTAGAATCGAACATCGCTCATCTCTAGTTACCAGAGAATAGGAGCCAAATTCTTGCCAGCGGCAACTACACTGAACAAAGCTGTGCTGTTCAGCTCCATTTCTTTGCATCATCTTCCACCAAAGCTGAAACTCCTGACAATGGGGTGCTGGGTGCCGGACTCCACCAATCTGGTATTAATATTTGCCCCCTTTAGGGATTTGGCTCTCTCTATACTGTCTATAACTTTGATGCACAACTGTTTGTTACCACGGTAATAGACTACCACAAAATTATGAAGTGAAATATTGCAAAGGACTCAAAGTAATGAAATATCTGGTTTTAGCTCTTCATTTATCATTTTAGATGCATTGAAATAAGGAACAAGGTCAGATTCTCAGCCTCTGGATAAAATTTTCTTTTCATTAACAAACAACAAATGGGCAAATCAGTGAAGCATTGAAACACAAAGTATATCGACATGTTAGCAACTCTACATAAAAAAAAAGATGTCTTGCAATTTTCACTCTGGCATTTAGCGCTATTTAAGACTCTTCTGGTTTAAGGAAACAACACATGTCCCTTGTAAAAGTATTCCTTCCCCATTAATTTTTTCCCACATTGCACCCACAAACATTAACTTTATTGGGATTTTATGTGATATTCCAGAACAAGGTAGCAAGCATTTGTGAAATGTAAAGGAAATGATGCACGGACTGCTAAATGTTTTAATACTAACCTCTGTATTGTAAGGTAATATGTTATATGTTCTTTAGGACGATGTGCCGCACGATCTGCGCTGCTGCCGAAAGAAACACCAGAAAACAGGAGTATCTGGAAATATTGTAGCTTTATTCAATCCTACGCATTTCAGAGCTTAACCCAGCTCCTTCCTCAGGGACAATCCTACAGACCATTTCTTGCACCGCGGTGACCCGTGGATGTGTGGATCCTGCAGCAGCTGACCCCTCGCGCTCATACTTGGTTGTGGGTACACACAACCGGACCAGGTGAGCAGATTCTGATACTCCCTAGCACTCTTTGCATACAAAGATAAGACCCTATTGCGCATTTTCTCGCACTTCCAGATATGTTATATGTTGGTACTTTGGAAATAAAAAAATTTATTTAAAAATATAAATCTTAAAATTGTGGCATGCCCCCTGTAGTCAGATACCCCTAAATAAAATCCTGAGTCACCCTTTGCACCAGAAGTTACATGATTGGTAAATTGAGTCCACCTGTGTGTAATTTATTCTCAATATAACTAAGGCTATTTCTGTGCAGGTCATAGAGCTTTTGTTTGAGAACATTATATGTTCAAATATTTTTTATTAACAATAATTAAAATAAACAGAAATGCAATAAATAATAATACAGTTACATGTATTATTAAACTCTGTTAGGTAACAATAAGAATTTAAGTAATCATATGAAATCAAATGAAAGCGGAAATGGGCAGGGTAATAAAATAATTAAAAAAATCAAATAAAAAAAGGTAGAAGGGAAAACTGAAAACAAAAATACAGGATACCTAGAAAAATAGAACTAGAACATTATAGATCAAATAGTATCATGAAAAGCATCGAACACACCAGACAGGTCAGGGATAAAGTTGTGAAGAAAAGTAAAGCAAGGTTAAATTTAAAAAAAAATATCCCAAGCTCTGAACATCTCATGGAACACGGTTTAATCCACCATCCACAAATAGAAAGCATACGGCACAACTAAAAACCTACCAAGACATGGCTGTCACCGAATCTCTTTGACGTGCTCTTTATTCACAAGATATGAGGGTACATAATGCCGTCTTTTATCTAATTTAAATCATGCTTCTTGCTGACTGAGCAACACAGATCCCTGGAACACTGTGTACCCGGCTGTGCTGTCTAAGCTTGTAGCGCTGGCGCCTCGCTCCCTTATGCACAAGACATGGCTGTCCACCTAAACTGACAGCCCAAGCAAGAGCAGCACTAATTAGATAAGCAGCCAAGAGGACTGTGGTCAGGCTGAAGGAGCTGCAGAGATCCACAGATCAAGTGGTAGATTCTGTCCATAGGACAACTATTAGTCGTATATCCCACTAATCTGGCCTTTATAGACCGGTGGCAAAAAAGTCATTTGTTAAATCAAAACATAAAAAGTCCTATTAGAGGTTTGCAATATGCCATGTAGGGGACACTGTGAGCATGTCGAAGAAGGTGCTCATCAGATGAAACTAAAGTAGATCTTTTTGGGGTAAATGGAAAATGTTATGTGTGACAGAAAACGAACACTGCACATCACCCTGAAAACACCATTCCCACCATCTCAAATGGTGGTGGCAACATGATGCTGTGGGGATGCATATCTTTATCAAAGTCAGAGAAGCTGGGTTAGAGTTGATGGGAATGTAATGCCCCAGAGTGGGATTACATAAATGTAACCGTTGTATATGTTATATGTGTGGAGCCCACTGGGACGGGGTACTCGGTACCGGACCAGGGTACTGCTGGGGGATGTCACGGCGGTCCAGGTCTGGACCGTGTCCCGGGTTTGCACAATAAATGGGGGTATTTACAGGGGATAAGGTTTGTCGTGACGCCACCCATGGGTTGTGGTCAGGGTGACCACCGCTGCTGCAGAACCTCTGGGGATGATGTTTTGGCAGCTTAGATGGGATGGCTCTGGTTCCCCGCAGGTAGAGCCTGGTTCCCCGGGGCAGTGGTGATTAAAGTCTGTGATGGTTATTATAGATGTTGCAGGAAAGTAGAGGTGGTAGTAGAGATGATGAGAGAGGAGGCAATGGCAGTTTATGAGGGAGAGTAGGGTTTCAGCACAAGGATCACACACACTCACGTTTGTTGTCGTTTTCCAAGTCTTTACTGTGCAGATGGTAAAGCAGAGTTTTGTCCACGGGTTGCTCCCACCCTGACCGGGTCCTTGGCTTCCCACGTCTGCGCTTTGTGTGTGGCCCTGCTGCCGCTTTTAGTTGAACTGCTGGCCCTGTCTCCCCTCACGGGTACCAATCTGCTAGGCAACTTGAGTCCTCTGTGTCACTGACCCCTCCGTGTTGCTTTGCTATGGTAGAGTGAAGATGGTGGACCTTCACTATTCCAGTATTCACTGTCCTGTCTGACTCAGGCACAGCCTCGGATCCGGTATCCGTCCTAAGCGCCTCTCCGGGGTGAGTTCAGGGTAACTCCTTGTCCCGGGTGTGTTCCTCTGTTTCGCTGACTCCTTCCCTCAGACCTCTTAGGATCTCCACTCCAACTCCAGACTAAAACTAAAAACTCAAAACTGACTGTCACTCCTGCTCTGAGGTAAACAACATGAGCTCCTCCCACTTTTGCAGGTGCCACCTAAGCTCCCTCCCACTTTCTAGTATAGTGTTGTGTGGGGAGTAAACCAGTGTTGCTGTTTCTGTGGCACATTAACCCATGCTTTTATGGATGGAGCTAAATACAGGGCAATCCAGGAGGAAATTCTGTTGCAGGCTGCAAAATGTCTAAAACTGCTGAGTAGGTTCACCTTCCAGCAGGATAACAAACCTAGATGTGGCACCCCTCTGGCGAGACGCCACAGGGAGGTACTGCATCCCAAACAGAAGGTGTAGTGCCTCAATAGTCGCAGGCAGAGATGGAAGCTACAGAGTCTGTATACAAAACCACAAGATCCCAATCACAGCCTCCCTAGCACCAGGGACTGTATATTCAGTAGATCCCAGGTGGGTGGAGCTTAGCAGATAGGGAGATGTGACATCAGTGACAGTTTAACACAAGTCAGACGATGTGAGGAGAGCAGCAGAGAAGGACGCAGGGGACTCTGTTGTCATGACACAACGAAGAGGGCACTCCAAGACTGATTGGAGCCGACTGGAGAGTCCAGGTTAATACCGGTAAACCGGAACCGAGGCGGTTTGTTAAGGTTCATCCCAAACTGTTGACCGGCAGGCTGTGGGCCTTATCAAGAAGGTGCCACAGCACCCATCAAAGTAGTCCAACCTCTGTCCCATAGCTGGGTTCAAGACACTGTAAAGTCAGAGAGACTTTAAGCAACAGACCCGGGGACCAGAAACCAGACTCAAGAGTGGGAGTGTAAGGAGCCAAAAGAGCCCATAAAGGAACAGGACTAAGAAAGTGTTGAAAAGGCACCTCTGACAGACTCTGTAGTAATCCCCAAAACCTGTGGCAACAAAACTAGACTGTACCGTGTACCTAATGAACCATCTGGTACCAGTAAAGAACTGTTTGGGCTAACTTTGGTGTCTCTGCCTGAGAGGCTCCTACAGCACCACAGAGCCAAGGACTACGACTCCCCTCATCCACCTCGCTGCCCTGAGGTAAAAGCTCCGCCTGTGAGGAGCTGTACTATTAAAGCTGCTTCACCATCACCTCAGCAGCCGGCTGCAGTGCTGGTAACCATATTACCAGATTCCACACGTGGCGTCACGTATAATAATCCCCCATCCCAAATAGTTTTCCCCTCACCCATTGAGTGTCCAAGAGTCACTGAGGGTGAGAGGGTCTGTGAGTTTTGTGTAACGCTGGGACCTGGGTGACGCAGTAAACTTCACCTGAGGTCAGAGTTAATCCTCGTCACTCTACCTGACCTCAGCTGATCTACACTGATGTCACCCTGTTCACATCGGTAACAGAAAACTCACTATGTGGGTCACGCTGTGAAGTGGGAAGTTTCACATGAGGTCAGAGAAACACATTGCTTTATCCGACCTCAGGAGACACAGACCATGAACTCGCCCCCTTCACTGCACGAGCCTTCAAATATAATTTTTAGGGAATCTTCACTAACGGACAGACCTCTACCAGGATCCTGGATGGGTATGTGGGAGTAATAAAGATGGAGTCAAAATACGTGCTTGTGTTTTTTGTTGTAATAAAACATTTTTTCTCGGTGTTGTGTCTTCTTTACTACTAAATAGAGATTCATAATGGCCGTGTCTAACATTGGCACGACATTATAAATCTCGGGCTTAGTGCCAGCTGCTAAAAGAAAGGTGGCATTAACCCCTTATTACCCAGTCTGCCACCACCACAGGGCAGCTGGAAGAGCTAGGTACAGCTCCAGAATATTGCGCTTTTATAAATGCGCAATTTTCTGGGGCAGCTGCGAGCTACAATTCTCAGCGGGGGTGGCCCAGAACGCTTGGGCCTCCCTACGCTGGGGATTCCATCCCTCAGCTGCCTAGTTGTACCTGGCTGGCAAAGAAAAATGTGGCGAAGCCCCACGCCGTTTTTTTTCTTGTCAGCCAGGTACACCTAGGTAGTTGGGGGTAGATGGCAGCTCCCAGCTGACTAGTTGTATGTGGCTGGCAAGAAAAAAATGGCATGTGGCTTTGCTGTATTTTCCTTTACTAGCCAGGTACAACTAGGTCGCTGGTAGCTGCCATTCACCCCCAACTACCTAGGTAGTACACACACACACACACACACAAGTATATATATATATATATATATATATATATATATACACACACACATGCACATATATACATAGATAATGTGTGTATATTGATATGTATGTCTGCATATACAGCTATGTATTTATACATATATATATATATATATATATATATATATATACATACACATGCACACACACACACATATATAATCTAACTATATATATGTGCATCTATATATATATAGATGCACATATGAAATATGCCTAATCAAAGTGAATATATATATATGTGTATGTAATCCATATATATATGTGGATTACACACACATATATATGTGCTGGTTTGGGAGGGGGGCGAAGACGCCGATCGTTGCCTAGCGACACCGGGACTCGGCGATGGCTTCTCCTGCCGCACTGCGCATGCACGGGCCGGAAATGACGCGGTCGCCGGCCTCGCGTCATGAAGAGCGGGGCGGGAAGATTCCAATGGGCGCCCCCGCTCTTCAAATCGATAATGCCGCCCATTAGGGCGTTAGGAAGGGTGCGAGGCGGGGGGAGTGCGGCTCTGGGGACACCGCCCTCCTGACAAGAACGCCCCACTGCCATAAAAACTAAGTTTCTAAAGTCTTTTATTCATCTTCTATAAAGCCCTATTAGGTCAGGCAGGGATAGTTAGGGAGCTAGTTAGGGTCTGTAGGGGCAGGTAGTGATAGTTTATGAGCCATAGATTAGGTGACAGGTTCCCTTTAAGACTTATGCCAGTTTTCATCAAGAGGAATTTTCCCTATACTTAGATGGGTAGTCCGAGCCAAGCAACTCTCCTCTTAACTTTTTATCAAACATATCCCTCTAATCTATGTTTTTCTTTCTCATATACTTCCTTTTCTAATTCCCCACCATTCCCTCTGTACACTACATATAACTGCTATTTTTTTTTAATTCTATTTCCTCCTTTCATTAACAACAACAAATGGACAAATCAGTGAAGCATTGAAACACAAAGCATATCGACATCTTAGAAACTCTATATTTAAACACAAAAAAAAAAGATTTCTTGCAATTTTCACTCTGGCATGTGTGAGTGCCCCAGTGCATGCTGGGCCTCTCACATGACTTCAGACAAGCCCCAGGCACTCCCTCAGCCCCTCTTCCCCACAGTCTGTGTTCTCAACCACCCCCATTGTTACCCACTCCCTGCTCTGCAATGTCACATTTTCCCAGATATCCTGCGTCTCTCCCTCTGTGCAATGCAGAATGTCAGGCCAGCACTGCAGTAGAGACTGGCCACAATCATCAATATGCATAAGCACCGGGAGCTTCCACTGACGTCATTTATTGATGAGCATGAGCTTCCACTGTGGGCTGTCTCTCCTGCTGTGCTGGCCTGACATTCTGCATTGCACAGAGGGGGAGATGCAGGATACCAGGAAATATGTGACAAGGTGGGGGGGGGGGGGGAAATGAGAATTCACACTGCAAGAAGAGGTGGGGGGGTGAGAATGCACACTGCAAGGAGGAGGGGGGCTACGATGTCAATCTCACAAAGGGGGGTGCTGCAGACTTTAATAAACATTTCAACAGCCTGCCCCAGAACCAGTGTCACAGTGACACTATGTTCCAGGGAGGGGATGAGGTAGTGTCTGCGGCTATCTGACTGCTGTGTGAGGAACCCAGCATGCACTTGGGCACTCGCATGGTATGTCATCCAGGGAGAAAAAAGAAAAAAAAAACGATGGCAGTTATATAGTGTACAGAGGGAACAATAGGGAATTAATAAATAAAGTACAGTATATGACAAAAAAGTTTATATTAGGGGAATAGGGGATGGGAATTAAGAGGAGAGTTGCTGGGCTTGGACTACCCCTTTAACCTAAACTACAGCATGGTGAAACTTTCCTATGTTGGAGAATATTGCATAATACAACATGGACTGTTTTTCTAGAAAGCAAGGCTTATTCACGATTACAATTTAGGTAATATTTCACATAATGAAACACCTCTTTGACTGAATTGGGCTTTTTTTCTAGATTGTTAGCTATATCACTGAATACAACACAAAGCTCTCTATGCAAAAAGACTTAAATGGGAATGATGCTCTTCATAATCACCAATAGACTTTAGGTGATAATTGTTAGATCAATGCATATCGCCATTGATCAGAAGACGGCAGGAGGAGCGGAATTAGTCACTGAAGTACTCTGTTACTACAATTAATATCTATTACACTGATGAGAGATAGTCGGGTGGTGGGCTGCACCTTCAGTGCACAGATTTGGAATGGGCATTTGATAAAAACCTGCTTGATGAAGATTACAAAGGTCAAATTTTCTTATACCAAAATGTATATGTGACAATACTTGCCATTTTCTTTATACCCCGGAGCCATGTACATCAAAAACTCTACTGCCTGGAAAACCATGTCAAAGACAATATCTTGGGGATTCTTTATATTGAATGCAGCTTGATTCTAGACATGCATTTTATTTCCCATACAGTTTAGCCCCTCACCACCCTCATGGGTGCAGATATGCATATTTCTTGACACAACACTAACATGACATTTTATTCAGGCGCCTTCACGAGAAAAAAAAAAAATCTGTAATCATACTTTATTGCTTTTGTGTGTCATAAAACATCTACGGTAAAGAATAAAAGAACATATTCCCCAGACATGGAGCCTGAATTTAAATGAGTCTAATAAGATGTAGGTATTATTGTCTTATTTTAATGTTCCAATGCTTCAAACCCCTCAGGAACCTCTGTTAAATTAGGTACTACACCTAATTGAAGCCACCCTGATGGGGATATAAAATGGAATGAGATGCCCAGTCATGTGTTGGATGATAAAATGAGCCTTTGGCACCCCCTAGTGTCCAACTGTGTCATGGTCTGATCACTACATCTTAACAAGCTGCTGTTTTAGAAACGATAAAAGTAAGTACTACGCATCACTTTCTGTTTGAAAAAAACAAAATCACTTATTCTGATGGTCCCTTTCCTGTTGATGATGGAAAACCCAAGGTATTGATTCTTGATTCGTGTAGGATTTAGAAGCCATTCTACAAATAACGAAGATGACACAATTTCCTTTAAAAACATACAAATAAATGTTTCCATTAAAATAAACAACAAAATCTAAAAGTTATTTTAAATCCTCCGCAGGAAAACTTTGTGCAAAAAAAATAAATAAAAAAAAACATGTTTGAAATTTGTTCTTTATATTCTCTTAGCACCCATTTTTTCCTTTTAAAGAGAAGTTGACAGCTAATATAGTCCTAAACCACGTGCAACAGGTATCACACACTGGCTTAATAATAATTTCAGCCAAGTAGGTTTAAAAACTAGCATTCCTATATCAGAAGGCACTCAATAAGCTAATGGGGAAGTATGCCCAAGACTCATGACGTGCCTGGATCAATGCTGCAAAGAGGTCTCATGGCTGATATCACTTGGTTGAAAGGTTAGATCAAAAGCTGTAGAGATATCACAAAGTTCGGAACTTGGAATGTACTATCCACAAGCAAAGGTAAAAATCGACATTGTCAAAGCTGAAATGGACAGAACAAGACTTGGATGACTTGAATTAGCAAACTAACATGGACTCAATCTAGTCATTTCCAGTCAAATGAAGTCAGTGATAGTCATCTTGACACGACTACAAGGAGCGCCAATCTATGTCACAGTCAGTGGCGTAACTACCGGCATAGCAGACGTAGCGGTCGCTTTGGGGCCCGGCGCTTGTGGGGGGCCCAGACCCAGCGCCGCTACGCTGTTATCCGGTCAGCTGCGCTGGCCCTGCGATTACTTATCCCTGCTGGCTGCCGCCGCTCTGCACCGCGCTCTGGCTTCATCCGGCTTCTTCCTGGTGACCGGCGGGCGCAGGCAATGACGTCATTGCCTGTGCGTCGGAGGAGGAAGCAGGAAGAAGCCGGATGAAGCCGGAGCGCGGTGCAGAGCGGCGACAGCGGCAGCCGGCAGGGATAAGTAAATATAATGATGCATGGGCTGCCTGTATACACCACCACTGGGGCTGCTGTATATACTGCTGGGGCCTGTGTATACCACTGGGGAGGCTGCTGTAATACTGCTGGGGCCTGTATATACCACTGGGGAGGCTGCTGTTTACCACTGGGGCTGCTGTATATACCACTGGGGAGGCTGCTGTAATACTGCTGGGGCCTGTATACCACTGGGGCTGCTGTAAATACCACTGGGGAGGCTGCTGTAATACTGCTGGGGCCTGTATATACCGCTGGGGAGGCTGTATACCACACTGCTGGGGCCTGTATATACCACTGGGGAGGCTGCTGTAATACTGCTGGGGCCTGTGTATACCACTGGGGAGGCTGCTGTATACACTGCTGGGGCCTGTGTATATCACTGGGGAGGCTTCTGTAATACTGCTGGGGCCTGTATATACCACTGGGGAGGCTGTATACCACACTGCTGGGGCCTGTATATACCACTGGGGAGGCTGCTGTAATACTGCTGGGGCCTGTGTATACCACTGGGGAGGCTGCTGTATACACTGCTGGGGCCTGTATATACCACTGGGGAGGCTGCTGTAATACTGCTGGGGCCTGTGTATATCACTGGGGAGGCTTCTGTAATACTGCTGGGGCCTGTATATACCACTGGGGAGACTGCTGTATACCACTGGGGCTGCTGTATATACTACTGGGGCCTGTATATACCACTGGGGCTGCTGTATATACTGCTAGGGCCTGTAAGGGTGTGTGTCTTGAAGGGGGCGTGTCATTGGGGGCATGTCTTGGAGGGGGCCCCGTTTAAAAGTTTGCTATGGGGCCCTGCCAGTTCTAGTTACGCCCCTGGTCACAGTTATACAAGTCTTCTCAACATCAGGTGACGTGGAGGAGGATGTTGAATTATTCTACAATCAAGTTCAAACAGAAAACCTACAAGATGCAAAAACAAGGCTTCATCATCATGGGATACTTGAATGCCAAAGTGGGCCAAAGTAAATATGGAATTGTTGTTTAAACTTTGAACTTGGTTAGTACGGTATAGAGCCCATTCACTATCTCTCTGGACATCACTCTCCTTCAAACTCCACCAAACCCAAAAGCTCTACACAGATTGGTTGGTGGCCATTCATGTAATTATTTCCTATCCCTCTCTTCTTAAAAATGCCTTGACCATCATGGCAATAAGCCCCTGTATTTTGTGTAACGCCCAACTCATAGATTGTAAGCTCTTTTGAGCAGGGTCACTTTTAATTATTGTATTGTATTCTTTACATTGTTTCTCTACTTAATTACTGTATTATATTGTTTTTATATAATTGTTACCTATGACCATTTGAATATGAACCACTGACTTGTAAAGTGTTGTGGAATATGTTGACGCTATATAAAGATTATTATTATTAAAGTGTAAATGTCATTTCATAAAAAAAAAAATAACAATACTGCACTGGTTGTTGATGATGGGTTACATAGCTACTAAGATAATGCTTTTCTGTGCCATAGATTTATTTTGTCACATTTTTCTGTGCTCTTTTGAAAACTGTATACTATGGCTCTGTGGGCGAGGTCAGCAGCTGATCACCTGATAGAGAGCAGTACAATATGACAGCAGAGAACAGGTAAGAGGGATCCTGAGCTGTGTGGAGAGCCAGCAGACAAGGGGTTAAAATAGATTGTAACAGACCTTTCATTGGCACAAACTGGTTTGGCCTAATACTGAACTCTGACGCTGCTTAGCAACTGTGCTGTTAGCTCAGTCTAATCTAATACATAGTTTGCTCTTACAGGTCCTATTCACTGTGAAGACGGATCTGACTGATAATGAACATATGTCTGCTTCGCACACAGTGCAGTGGGGGCATTCTTTTGGAAGGTTTAGGAATGGTTTTCTACTAGATTTCTCTAATAATGTATATCTGAAAGTTTATTACAATCACTTGCTCTACATTAAATAAAAACGTAAACGGCAGTTACACTTTAATGACATGAGGATGGAGGAACCTTTATTATTTGACCTTTGTATGACAAATTAATTGTCCTTCATGAACACCATCTTCCAAAATCACAAACGGGGACACTACAAACGGACATCACCGAATGTGGTCTTTAAGAAAGGATGTCTATCATAATCGCTAAAACAAGGGCAAAGGGGCTGACTGTGGAACTAATCAAGAACTTTTGACAGCAAAGATTAGAGTCAAGTTATGCAAACGGACTAACACGTCAGTTCCAATTTTGATTTGAACAATATACCTGACATTTTTTGGAATGGTCTGCTCAACTGACTTATATCACGGAATATGGATGAAAGAAAGACTGAGGAATTAAGCACATATATAAAAGATATTACTGAAGACGTCAGAAATACAAAAAGAGGCAGAAGAGATCCCCGCAGCCATGGTTAACAGAGGAAACCCTAAAGATCATCAAAGTAAGATGAGTATCAAAAGGTCACAAACAGGATGCTGAAAAGGTAATAAGCAGGATGCAGACATCAGTAAAAGACTAAGGAAAGCCATTTGAGCAAAGAACTTTATTACCAAATGATATGAACAAAGACAGAAAATTAATACCTGAAGGACAAAACCAGGAAGGTATATGACAAAAGTTTCAACTAAGAGTGGGAATGTTGAAAGATGCCAATGGGAATAAAAAGAGCCAGAACAAGGAAAAATGGAAAAAATACATGGAGAACAGTCACAGGAATGACTCCGTGATACAGGAAAAAACTGGCTATGGAAATGATATCGAATCAAAACAAAGCTGATGCTGCGATAAAGCCGTCAAAAAACAAAGCACCTGGATATGCCAATATACTAATAGAGCTAATAAAGTCTTCTGAAGCAGCATTTGATGTTATCATAAGCCTGTGTCAACAGATGAGGACAACTAATTAATGGCTGAAGTACTGGACAAGATCAGTGTTTATTCCTATTCTGAAGACGGGAGACTGCTACATACTGTGGAAACTATTAAACTATAACAATCATACCTCATATGTGGCACCCCTGCGGGGGAATGCCACGGGTTACACTGGTGCAAGGAAGGACTGACACCTTGGTTTGCTCAGCACACAACATCTACCACTCCAGACCTGAAGGGGGAGCTCTACTGGCTGCATTAAGTCAGTTCCCCTTTAAGAAGATCCAGGCTGAGAGGAGGAGACAGTTAGTCCCAGGAGACAGTTGGCAGTTAGTTCGTGTGAGGAGAGGAGAAAGGAGGAGGCAGAGCCGCTGGTCTCTGGTGAGTGATTTTAGGCCAGGACCAAAAGGGGACAATTGTCAGCTGTTCATACCCCAGGGAAGGGGCCGGAGGCAAGTAGAAGAGATAGGGAACAAGGAAAGGGATCCAGATATATTTCCCTTTAGCTCAACCGGACACTGGAGTCCGATGCTGTGGGCTTGCAGAGCCACAGTGAAAAGCCCAGCAGTCTCAGGAGGAGTTTAACCTTGAGAATAGAGAAACAGAGACTTTAAAACTAACCAAATATAGGACCAGGGGCCACAGGAGAAACCGGGACCCCGCAGAAGGACCTCACTGTTAGTTTAAGATAATAAAGAAGTGGAGAGTTCAGACTCAGGCAGGACTCATCCCTCAAGGCAAAGCACAGAGATAAAGGAGGCCTCATATCCTTCCAAGGAGTCAATCCTAAATTGCACCAGGGACCAGGTTATTACTCTGGACTATACCTGTTATGCGACCACCAGTAAAAAGGTACCGGAACAACTATCCCTGTGTGTATGTGTGACTGTTCATCAACTATAATTCACCATCTTCCTCCTTCACTGCCCTCCCTCACCATCTTCCTTTATTGCTGCCCTGAGGTAAAGCTCCACCTGTGGGGAGCTGTACCACACTTTGCTGCCCCCCTCCATCACCTCAGCGGCCGGCTGGCAGCGCCAATACCACCTTACCGGACACTACAGGTGGCGTCACGTTCCCCTGTAAATAATTCCCTCATCCCCTTCAAATGATCCCCAGGGCAAGGCACCGGGATACCGTCCACCTGCGACTCCCTACTCAGCAGACCCGGTGACCGAGTACCCCCCACAGCCCTGGTCTCATCACATATAAGAGCAAAATACTACTGAGGAGCCTAAAAAGATGGCTACAGCCTTACTTGGACACACAGCTGCCAGAAGACCAAGCAGGATTCAGAAAAGTCAGAGTAACAAGAGAGAAATACAGGGCTGGAGAAGGATGCTATCAATATTATGGATGGCAAGAATATAATGCTGAAACAAATTAAGCCATACATGTCACTCGAAGCAAGGATTACCAAGGTATTGCCTACTTTGGACACATAGTACGATGATAGCAAGCACCAGAGAAGGACATCATAGAAGGAAAGATAAAAGGAACAAGGTGAAAAGAAACACCAGCAACCCAGTGGCTTAAGACTATCAAGAAAAGGGCAGAAAAGACCCTAGTGGACCTATCTAGGTTTGCACAAGATTCATCTTCCTACAAAGCGTTCATCCATCATGTATATATACAGCCCTCTTTTTTGATTTTGTGTTATGTGATTTTTTTGTTTTTTGTCCTCAAGGAGAAATCACTCTGAAAAGCATTGACTTAACAAGAAAAATCACCCTTTTTCATCTGATTTGGATTGCATAATCCTTGTGGCAGTGCAGCTTTCTCCTCTTTCTCCTTGTGGAATACTGTTCTCCAGGAATGCTGCAGCAGTAGAGTTAATGCTATTGATAGTAGTTGTGGCTTCTCCGAGCCCATTGTCCATTCTGTGGACCCAGTGTCTCCCCAAATAAGACCCTATTGCGCTTCTATTGTCTTTTCAGTTTTGTTTATGATTGCATTGTATAAATGTGAGTGAATTGACTTGGATTACCTTGAAGAGCTTGTAAGGCTGGGTTCACAATGGCGTTCCCCTCCGCAGCGTTCTGCGGAGGGAAACCGCCATGTGTGCGCAGCCGATGCAAGCCCCTATCTTTATAATGGGGACGCACGGTGCTGCGCATGACTGCGCATGACCGCGCGCTCCCATTCACTGCCAAATGTGATTTGTACGGAGCCAGACGCCTGTACACAAATCACACACTCTCCTCCGCACCAGGAATGCATCATGTTGCATCCCTGGTGCGGAGGAGAGTGTGTGATTTGCACGCAGGCGTCCGCCTGCGTACAAATCACATATGGCAGTGAATGGGAGCGCACGGTCATGCGCAGTCAAGCACAGCACCGTGCGCTCCCATTGTTAAGATAGGGGCTTGTGCTGGCTGTGCTCACATGGCGCTTCCCCTCCGCAGAACGCTGCGGAGGGGTACGCCAATGTGAAACCAGCCTAAATGCTATACTTTGACATTTCTGTAGTGTCATCAAATACACCATGTTGTTGTAGAGACTAGATTGCCAGAATGTTCTCAACACTTGTGATGGTACGAATTATGTTCAAGGAATTGATCTTTGAGTCAATGCTTGTGTTCTGGCAACAGCTAAATCAGTAATACCTTCACGGATTACAGCACACCTCATGAGGTAGTGGTGAATGTGGGGGGTGGAGGGCAAACACACAGAGAAATGCATTTGTCTGATATTTTTATGTTATACAAGCGGTTATTGGATATACTCCAAATGTGTGTGGGTGACCAATGGCGTATCTGAATGAACTCTCAGTCCTCCTTGCAGTTTAATGCATTTTAAACCACACCAGAGGGAAAAAACCTTTCTTGGAGATGGCACTCGCACAGATTCTACCTATGCTGTGTGGATGTAGCAAGACAGATACTGGGCATATTTCAGTCTTCTGCAGTAAAATTAAGATGAAACATTACAGAATGAATAAAAAAAAAAAGGAGCTGCAAAGACAAGTGCAAAAAGGGTATAACCCTAATAAAAAATGATCAGAGTTAATCTGAGAAAGGCTCATCTTTGGTGGTTGTGAGAATCACAACCACTAGAAAAAGCATCAAAATGACTGCAGCAGACCAAAGTGTACATAGTATATCCAAACGAAGAAGAGAAAGGTGCGTTCTGCGCTGCCGTGCATACACACGAAAATCCAGATGGTATTCCGAAATTGTCAACACATTTCAAAGTCTACAAGTTTGATCAGGAAAAATCATGTCATGTAGAGGAAGCAGACCAGATCGCCGCCCTACAAATCAAGATTTGCTCAAAAGAAGCATTGGGCCTTTTCGCCCAGGAGGTAGCCATAACCCTAGTGGAATGAGCCCCAACAACTTGAAGGGGATCCTAACCTGAAGCTGAGTAAGCTAAGTTTTTGCCCATCCTAACCCATCTAGCTATGGTGAATATAGTAGCTGCCCCTCTCCCCCATTGGGCCCATGAAACTGAACAAACATAGCAGAAGATTTTCACCAAGACCCCATTGTGTTCAAATATTTAAGGATATCAAAGGAACGAAATGTTAGTCCCCCTTGAGATTTTGGGTTGTCGCACAAGGAAAGAAGCACTATTTCCAGGCTTCTATGGAACCCAGAATTTATTTTTAAAAGGAAAGTCAGAATGGGCTTAAATATTATTCCATCATCTAGGATAGTGGTGAATGGTGGGTTAATTGAGATCGATTGTTACTCACTTATCCATCCATCTAGCTAATGCCAAGGCCACCAAAAGTACTGTTGTGAGTGTAAGCACCCTAACAGTAGCTGAGGAAATCGGCTCAAAGAGGGCTTTTGCAAGGGTTCTTAGAACTAGATTTAAATTCCTGGTGGCCAACCTAGGTCCTTTTAGTGGTCTAGAAGCGAAGGAAGCCCTACTGAACCTAGGGGTGATCAGCAATCTTTTTGTCTAAAAGCGCACTTAAGGCCAACACTTGCACTTACAGCATACTTTCAAGCACTTTCTGCAGGAACTCCAATACCTCTGCTATAGGAACTTGCTGATGTTGGGAGGATAAAATCAAAATCAGAGCAAGGGGGAAATGGAAACCACAAATGAAGCTCAACCAACTTGGAAGTATTAATCCCCTAAGTGGGCCCTCCATACTTCTGGTTTGGAGTCTTCAGTGAATATCATTAGGTTTTTGGCAGACCTTGGCACTTGCTTTGACAGTCTTTTCTTCTAACCACCAATAAAGTGGATCTTTTGATTTAGTTGGGAGATTGTGGTCCAGACGACTTTAGCCTGCAGACTCTATAGATAGGATCTGCCACTGGAGATCTCTTGTAGAAAATTGTGCCCACCACAAGCCAGGAATGGTTGTGGATAAGGACTACAGAAGACACATTCTTCTGCTGTTTCTGAGCCCTCCTGGTCATCTGCCTGATACTGAACAACTTTTCCAGTTGGAGGAAACATCTGACTGACTCCAGGCAGGTTCCTACATTTTTCAACTTGACAAGGGTCTCTTTGATTTAGCTGTATTGATAAGCCACCTCAACTCTGTGAGAATCAACAAGACCTGGTCTACTGCCCTTTTTCATTTCACAACCATGAAGTCATCCAAATAGGGGATTATCTAGATGTTTTTGTTATATAGGATGTCACTCTGATAATTTTGATAAAGAGCTTTGGTGCCAAGGAGATGCCAAAGGGGAGACACTGATATTGAAGGTGAACAAAGTCCTCTTTGATACAAGAAGAAAACGTGGGAGGAGTCTTCCTTAAAATCCTTTTTACTTTTTAAATCTAATCAATAAAATATAAAAAGCACTCATGATAGTGGATATGCCATCATGGGTGCTTTTATACTTTAATGATTTGAACTAATATAGTAAAAAGGATTTTAAGGAAGACTCCTCCCATGTTTTCTTCTTGTATGATGGCTGAGAGTCACGGCATTGTGGACCTGAGTCTTCAAGATGTGAACAGCAGGAGGAAATAATTGCATGTGAGGCATATACCCGTTTGCTTTCTTTGACTTGAGTTTACATGACATGACTTTATATGACTAGAAGTCCTCTTTGATCTCTACCATGTCTACTAGTCTGAGGTAATTTTGGTGATCTCTGTGGATTGGGATGTGATAGTAGGCATCGTTGAAATCTATCACGGTCATGTAGCAAGAGATGAAAAGAGGCCAGAGTGCCGATTTTAGGGTTTCCATTTTAAATTTCTCCACTTTTACAAAGTGGTTCAAAGTTTTTAAGTTGAAAATGGTTCTGAAGAAAAAAAAAAAAAAAAAAAAAAAAAAAAACACATTCGGTTTTCACATTAGGAATAGTTTGCTGTAAAATCTCTCTTCAATTTCTACAACATGAATGTTGGCTAGCACTCCTTTCTTTAATAAGAGTGAGACTTCCTGTTCTTGTATTTATTTATTTTTTTTTACGTTTATAAAGGGAAATTATTACCTGAGGAGGGAGGAAAAACAATTTGAGACCGTAGGTCAGAGACTTTACCACCCATTCTAAGGCAGGAAATGCGGCCAAACGATGAGAAAAAAAAAAATGTAATCTTCCCCCTACCTGATACTTGGAATTATTGTCATTTTGGTATTCCTTTATAGAGGACTTGTTAAATAGGAAACCTCTGCCCTGTCCCTTATCTCTCCTTCAAGTGTGCCTCCTTCTGGTATTATTGTCTCCCTAATTGCTTCTTCCTTCCCTATTAGCTGTAGCCCAAAAGAAACTGATCAACCAAGGAACATAGGGTACCGTCACACCTGGCCATATCGGCGGCGATTTCATAGGCAATGCAGGGGCGTGGCCTATCACCGCCGATGCATCGCAGGGTGTAAAATGGCGAAATCGACGCCAAATATCGCCTTAGAGTGGTTGACTGGTTTCCCAGCACTACTCTGAAACCAGGCGAGCACTCTGGGGCGATGTGTACAAATCGCCCCATGTAACATGGCGATCGCCGACGTTACAGGCGATGGGAGCCATAGGCTACAGGATCACAGCTGGGGGTTTGTGGACACCCCAGTGGCGATGGCACCTGTAACATCGCCAGTGCGTCACCGGAGGTATCGCCGCGTGTAAACCCGCAACGGCGACACTGGCGGGGCGCCAAAAACGTGAGCGTCCCCTGCGTCGCTGGTGATATCTAAGGCGACATGGCCAGGTGTGACGATACCCTTAAGGATGGGGGGGGGGTTTATTCTTTTTATCCACTGCCTTCTCTAGGATTTCATCCAAGGCAGAATCACACATATAATCCCCCTGACACGGGGTTGAGCATAACCTCATTTTGGACAAACTCTGATGTCTATTTCTTCAACCAGGAGGGAGAGTCAGGGTTGCAGCTGTCTGGCCGAGATAAATGGGGTGCATCAGCAGGGGTAAAAAGGAGCGGGCAAGAAAGAAAAAGTGCCCCTGTAAGGCTAAGCACGACCCGTGTTGAGTATGCAAAATTGTGATTTTTATTTAATAGTCAAAAGTGATAGGCAAAGAAGAGCCAACAAACATTTTAAAAACATTTAAAACGATACTGGTCCGGACCAGCCCTCCCCTGTATACAGCACATAATTACAACCAGATCAAAAAATACAGAATTACAAGATAGCACATACACAGATTATACAGTGTAGTTCTGTCATAGAACAATATACAATTAATGTAATCAATGGATACGTGCAATTTTGCAGATCATAGGATCAATTGTGGTACATGTCTAGCAACCATGTATAAACATGTATAAACATCAGTATAAGTGGGGATACCAAAACTTTAGAGCCAGAAACGATATTGACATTAGTACAATACAGCACAGACTGTGGAAAATAAATCCCCTGGAGTGTGGGTCCCCACAATAATCTAGCATGAGAGTACAACAAACAATAGCTGCATAACAAGGATTACCACTAATGTCTGGATGTAGTGCCTACAGAGGAGGGGTGGCGGCCAGGCCCAATTTCTTCAACCAGAGTGCTGTTTGGCTAGAATTGGAGAGAGCACATCCATGGGCAGCCAATCTTGCGCTATCCACTGAAGTATCTGCAAGAAAACCTACCACTTTCTTAATAGTGGGCAAAGCATCCAGTAATTGTTCCTTTGGGCATCTCTCCTCTATCTGTGACTAATTCCTGGAGCCACTTAACCAGGGGTTACGCAGTACAAATGGCAGCAATCCTTGGCTTAAATGAACAATCCGCCACTTTCTTTGAGGAAGGTGTCTGCCTTCTTATCTAGTGGTCTTTCAAGGACATCCTTAAAGGAAAGGGCTACGTTCTACAAAATCTTCACAATCGCTGTACCTATCTTTGGTCCGGCAGAGATCATCTGAGAATGGGTATTTTCTTTTTAAAATCTGAGGGACAGATACCTTTTTGACTGGTTTCTTCCACTCTTTCTAAAGAGAGAGAGCAAATTTTTATGGACCAGGATCACCCTGTGTCTGCGTTCCTCCAGATTACTAAACATAGCATCCTGCACAGACCGTTGTTCCTTAGGAAATTCCAACCTTATATTGGCCCTAATAACCTTCAATAATCTCCCTGTTTTTTCAACCAGGAAACATGGATGGCCATACTCTCAGTCAGACGAAGATGAATCTGATCCCTCTGAATCTAAGTTTTCACAGTTCTTCCCTTCCTCCCTCGAACCAATGTCAGACGGTAGCTGGTGTCTACTTGAAGAGGACAAGGGTGCATCGACAAGACAAATTTCCCTCTTAACCATATTTTTGACCTCATCTTTGATTAAAGATCTGATCTCCTGAGACATCAATGGGACTCTTCTGCCACTTTTCTATGCAAGCAGGGCAGAGGATTTTCTCATAGGCTTTAGGTAACCCCTTCCTGCGTAGCACACATTCTCTGTTCTTAGTTTTTGTCACTGCCTTCCTGCACTAAAAACATTAATAACAGTCAGTATAAAAGCATAAGAGTAAGCACTCGCCCATTCTGAGCCCTGGAAAGTACCGTGCTAGGTGGAGGCTTGGGTTCCGCGTCCTTAAACATCCTCTGGGAGTAAATTCCCAGCACCACAGATCTGGATAACTTCTGAACCCAGAAGTGGCCAGCAATGCCCTTTTTGGCAGCGTGTGACATCACACACGGCCCCTTTTGACCTGGAGACAGCCAGGGACCCGTGCCTGCGAAATCAGCTGAGCACATCTCACAGCGCCCCACTGATTCAGCCATCCAAACTCTGAAACAGCCAGCAGAGATGCCCACACGCAGGGTCTTGCCCAGCAGACTCTGTCAGGGGCTGCATTCAATTCGCCTTCCGTTTCTGCCGATGCAGAGCCACCCCAATGTTCCTCTTAACCTCCCTCCAGACAATCCCCAGCTCTTGAATGGTGACATCTACCCCAGAACACCCAGAACTTATCCTAGAGAATTCACCAAAATGAGGATAGAACCCATAATTACAGAAAAAGGGTGAGGTCCTCATGGACTGATTGGTCATCATTTCTTCCTCTTGCTGAATTTGCCTTCAACAGTCGGGTCAGTTTTCCTGCTGATCGGTGACAAGTTATTTTAAAATTTGTTCTCTGGGACTGATTTATCCTCTCTGTCTAACCGTTAGATTCAGGGTGATCAGCAGAGGAAAAGGACAAATCAATCCCCAATTTTTTGCAGAAGGCCCTCCAAAATCTAGAAACGAATTGCACTCCCCTGTTGGACACAATATTAAGGGGAATCCCATGTAATCATACCACATAAACAAACAGTTTAGAGACAGTTTTAGCATTGGGTAAACCAGAAAATGGGACAAAGTGAGCTTGTTTGCTGAATTGATCCACTACCACCCAAATAGCAGTCAACCCCCCAGACAAGGTAAATCAGAAATGAAATCCATGGACAAATGAGTCCATGGTCTTTCCAGAACTGGCAAAAGTGTCAATTCCCCGGCAGTCAATGCTGTACTTTGGCACAAGTGCAAGTTTCACAAGCTGTCACAAATTCTCTAGCATCTTTATGCATAGCGGACCACCACAGATCACATATGGGGGTAAATGGGTGGGTACGGTCTTGCGCTGTCAAGCGCAGCACCGTGCGCTCCCATTCTAAACATAGGGGCTTGTGGTGCTGCGGAGGGGAACTCTAATGTGAAGGCAGTCTTAGACAGTATTTTTTTACCAACAATTTTTATTGAAATTTTCAGTTACATCATAGGAGCAGATGCTTATTGCGAGAATGACATACAGAAATGAAATGACATAGTAACATAGTAACATAGTTTTTAAGGTTGAAGGAAGACTTTAAGTCCATCTAGTTCAACCCATAGCCTAACATGTTGATCCAGAGGAAGGCAAAACATTGCACAATGTAATCAGTAGTATTCAAACCTCTTCAACTCCCCTTCCCAACCCTCAATCTCTCTCCCTCCCCCCTCCCTTTAACCATGGGTCCAAACATTTTTCTAAAACAGTAGTCGAGTCGTCACTGCAAGGCTAAGCCAGCAACCCTCCGGTATGACAGAGACCATTTTCTATCTGTTTGACGTATCTAGTTTAAATTTTCCCAGGGTCCCCTGGAGATCTTCCAGGATATACCACATCGTACCCTTAAAAGGAGTGACTATGTGCGAGGTTTCCTCTCTAGTGAGATGTGATACCATAAATTGACATCACTTTGCAAAAAATTTGGCGGCTTTCCTGTCCCTTTCACATACCGCCTCAATCTTTTCCAGGGTCAAAGCCCCCTTCAATTAATTTATCAACTCAGTCGTAGTCAGGATCAATTTATCCAACCAATGGCGCAACAGCAGCATCTTGAACGCTAACACAATCATATGTAGCAGTCTCTTTTGTTTATTCTCAATAGGTATGTCAGTCATGTGGTGGAAAATCCAAGTTTTATAATCCAATTCCAGACTATTCCCACATCAGTCATGTCATCTCTCTGAACTCCTTTCCATCCCTTCCTCACCTTGCCACATTCCCATACACCATAAACATGTCCGTGTTTGCCATCTCACACTTCGGGCATGCTTGGAGTCTATCACGGTTCTTGTTCGTAGCAGGAATGTTGAATTCCAGTATAGCCCTGTGTATCACCTGTAGTAGGAGTCCCTCCACTTCTTGTTAATGATATTTTTCCGCAGTTCACTCCAACCCTGGAGGATCACCTGTCCTATATCTCCATCCCACAGCATAGTCTATCACTTCCCAAATACCTTGGTTTGGCCAGATGGGAGGAGGCGGTCCCTCAAAGTATCATATATTGTGGAAATAGATATTGCAGTCCTGTCCCTGTCTAATAAGTCGTCCCACCCGGTTTTAAGGCATTCCTTCCTTACGTCAAGCAGCGATTGCATCAGGTGAAATTTCAGTTGGTCATATTGAATTCTATGAAATGAAGCTAAATGCCACTTAAACACTTCCTCTACAGTCATCCAGCGTCCCTTCTGTGTTTGTAAGAGGTCCTTTAGTGTCTCAATCCCGCTTTCCCTCCGCAATCAAAAAAGAGTGTTCTCCTTCCCTAGCCTGAAGTGCCTCCACGGATTGAGATATTTAGATAATCCCAACAATCCCAACTTTTTCCTAAGTGACTTCCAGGCCTCCCATGGTATCTTTAAATATTATCGAGTTTTATAATTTCCCGAGCTACATGAGTGCCCGAGAAGTGTAAAAGGGCCACCGGATCCCAGGGCGCATAAAGCTCGGACTCCAGACCATAATCAGAGTACCTGTTGGATTTCTTGAGCCAATCAAAAACATGTCTCGTAATGCATGATAGGTTGTAGCCTCTGACATCCAGTAAACCCAGTTGACCCCTGTTCCTTGTAAGCATCAATGTACTGCCCCTTATTCTGGGTCGCCCTCCCCTCCACAGGAATCTCAAAAATGCCTTATTAAGTCTGCCCACGTCTGCATGTCTAAGGAGAAGGAGGACGGTCTACAGTGGGTACAGGAGTCTCGAAAAGCTGACCATCTTGGTCACCTTGATAAGGTGACATCTTCCTGGCAAGGATAAGGGAAGGCTCCCCCATCTATCTAGTTCCTTCTCTATCTTCGAAATCAATGGATTATAATTTAGATTATAAATTATCTCACGACTCCTTCCCAGATAAATTCAAGTACTTGATGGAAGTGGAGGCTATTGGTATGCCATATAAGATCTTCCCGTCCCCTCTCCTCATCCCTCAAGGATCTCAGAAACAAGATTTCGCACTTTGACTTGTTCAACTGAACAAGATTCCCTTATGATTCATCATGTACATGATGATGTCATCCGCAAAAAAGCTCGATCTAAGTTCCTTCTTACATACCATGATACCCTGGAAGGTCTTCTGGTCATTAAAATAATGTGAGAGTGGTTCTATAGCCAAATTGAAAAGGAGCGGGGAAAGAGAGTAACCCTGTTGTGTACCTCTCCCAGAATAATAATGTCCGAGAGGAAGCCCGGGGTGTGAACCCTAGCCTTGGAATTGCTATATAGGGCTCATATAAACACCTTAAACGCACCCTGCAGGCCTAATTTGTCGAACACGTGTCCAGCCATGGCCAGCTGATGCGGTCATAGGCTTTCTCTGCTTCGAGCATGACCAGGGCTGGAGTCTCCCTTCCTACTCTGTCCCTCAACCTCACCTCCTCTATTATGCCAGCATCCTCTGATAAAACAGTTTTTAACACAATAAGGATTTGACAAGATCTTTCAGATTCCAGTCAATGATTGGATTATGATACACATCCAAGGAATACCCAACACAATTCCAGCAGGTAAATTGTCCAAAATATAGCAGGAGATTTATTCCTTTGCAGGGACTCCACCGTGAGTGTGAACTTCACCATAACTAACTGAACCAGATTTTTTAGCAACAGAATTCTATCAATGGCCACGATTTGAATGTGGCTTTCTAACTTAACAGTCCCTAATTCTAACTTCAAAACAAGTCCTGAATCAATGAAATTAGCTGCAGATCAGCAGTCAATAAAGGCAAATGTTGACAGACTCTGCTTTTGAGAAAGTTGTTCAGCATTCAACAATACATTATAGGAGGAGTAAAAGGGTTCCTTGAAGTCTGGGTGACCTCCTCAACAATCACCCAGACTTAGGTGTTTCCCGATGGCTTGTTTGCTGCAGGTCGTGCCAAGCAATACTTTAAGAAGTGACCAGCTTTGACACAAGAGAGACAAAGTCCAAGTTCCCAACGATGTCTCTGCTCATTGAACCTTGAGCTGGCAGCTCCATAGGTTCCATCTCAGGTAAATAAACTGGACCCGATGGACAAAATGGAACCTCTTGTTGAATGCCGAGTCTCTCCTGCATCCTCCAATCCATGCGGATAGTCTGAGTCATTCCAATTGTTAGCGGACACCATGTCGCGTATGGAGAGCCCTGTGTGCCTAAACATTGGAGCTCCCCCACAAGTGACCCCATTTTGGAAACTAGGCCCCCCCCAAGGAATGTATCTAGATGCATAGTGAGCACTTTTAACCCCCAGGTGCTTCACAAATGAATGAAAAAAAAAAATTTTGTGGAAAATAAGTACTTTTTCATTTTTACGGATCAATTTGTGAAGCACCTGGGGGTTCAAAGTGCTCATTATGCATCTAGATACGTTCCCTGGGGGTCTAGTTTCCAAAATGGGGTAACTTGTGGGGGAGCTCCAATGTTTAGGCACACAGGGGCTCTCCAAACGCAACATCGTGTCCGCTAACAATTTGAATGGAAATCAGCTCAAATTGTTAGCGGACACCATGTCGCGTTTGGAGAGCGCCTGTGTGCCTAAACATTGGATCTCCCCTACAAGTGACCCCATTATGGAAACTAGACCCCCCGGGGAACTTATCTAGATGGGTAGTGAGCATTTCGAACCCCCAGGTGCTTTACAAATTGATCTGTGAAAATGAAAAAGTACTTTTTTTTTTTTTTCACAAAAATTTTCTTCTAGCCTAAATTTTTTTGTTTTCACATGGGCAACAGGATAAAATTCATCCTAAAATTTGTTGGGCAATTTCTTCCTGAGGATATCGATACCTCATATGCGGTCATAAACCACTGTTTGGGCGTACGACAGGGCTTAGAAGGGAAGGAGCGCCATTTCACTTTTTGAATGTAAAATTAGCTCCAAACTTCAAATTGCGCTCCTTCCCTTCTGACCTCTGCCGTGCACCCAAACAGTGGTTTATGACCACATATGAGGTATCGATATACTCGGGAGAAATTGCAAAACACATTTTAAGATCCATTTTATCCTGTTGCCCATGTGAAAATGAAAGAATTGAGGCTAAAAGAACATTTTTGACAAAAAAATTAAAATATCCATTTTTTGTTTCCACTTTGCTTTAGTTCCTGTGAAGCACCTGAAGGGTTAATAATCTTCTTGAATGTATTTTTTTTTTTTTTCAAATATCTTTATTAGGGTTTCTTAATTATTACATAGATCACGTTAAGCATAGTAAATGTAACTATTTCAACCATCAATCTCCAATCAAAGAAAAAAAAAGGGTCACAACAATAGACCCTCTAAACCCCCACCCTTAGCACCGCTGTACCTCTCTCCATCAGATACCCTACAGATCTATAGCATTCAGTCTCCCTTGACTCTGCGGCGAACAACCTCTCTGCAATTCCAGACGACCCAATGAGCCCGTAGCTGTTCTATCAGGTACCACTCTGGATCTTTGAAAGGTGTGACCACTGATTCTATCTCAGCATCCGTTTTGAATGTAGTTTTGAGTAGCTTGAGGGGTGCAGTTTTTGGAATGGTGTCACTTTTGGGTGTTTTCTGTCATGTACACCCCTCAAAGAGACTTCAAATGTGATGTGGTCACTAAAAAAAATGGTTTTGTAAATTTTGGTTGAAAAATGAAAAATTGCTCATTAACTTTTTTTGAACCCTTATAATTACCTAACAAAAAAATGTTTTTTCTCCAAAATTGTGCTGATGTGAAGTAGCATGTGGGAAATATTATTTAATAACTATTTTGTGTCACATAACTCTGGTTTAGCAGAAATAAAAATTCAAAATTTGAAAATTGCAACATTTTTAAAATTTTTGCCATATTTTTTATTTTTTCACAAATAAACGCAAAAATTTTCGACCTAAATTTAATACTAGCATGAAGCCCAATATGTCACGAAAAAACAATCTCAGAATCGCTAGGATCGGTTGAAGCGTTCCAGAGTTATAACCTCATAAAGGGACACTGGTCAGAATTGCAAAAAATGCCAAGGTCTTTAGGGTCAAAATAGGCTGGGTCCTGAATGGGTTAAAAAAAGACCAAGAAATGGGCAACCATGATGTCTGAAGATGTAATGGTCAGCCAAGGAAACCTTACAATAAATGAGACACAGATCATGCTAATGTCCATTTGCATGGGAAAATGTCAAAACGTGCCATCAGTTCGGAACTGCCATCAACCAGCGGGACACAGTTACTCACATCTACTGTTTGGAGAGGCCTGGCCTAAGCTATTCGTCATGGAAAAATTGCAGCCAAAAAGCCATACCTTCAACATTAAAACAAGGCACAGAAAGAAAACTTAAGGGCACGTGAAACGTGCGACATCGCATATCGACATTACATAGGCGACATAGGGGCGTGGCCTATCGTCGGCGACTTCGCCCCTGCGTCGCCACATGTAAAGGGGCGATGTCGGCGCCGCTGGGAGGTCGCATGGTTTCAGAGCAGTGCTCTGAAACCAAGCGACCGATCTGGGGCGATAAGCACACATCGCCCCATGTAACCGGCCGCCGGCGAGTTGACTAGGCGATGGGAGCCATAGGCTCCCATTGTCCTGCATCGCTGCCGGGGTTTTGAGACACCCCAGCAGCGATGCCACCTGTCAGATCGCCGGCAGTGGCGCTGTAGGTGTCGCCCCATGTAAATGGGGGACGGCGACGCTGGCGGGGCGCCAAAAACGTGCGTGCCCCCGCCAGTCGCCGCCGACATCTACAGCGCCGTCGCCTGGTGTGATGGTACCTTTAGCAGCTAAAAAATGGTAGCAGGTCTTTAAACCTATTGAGTTAAAGGGGGATCAGTCAGGTAAAAAAAAAAACTATTAAACTGCAGATATGGGATTAATCAGCAATTTACCAGTGTACTGCTGCCATGCGGCGGCCCTCTACACTGAAAAGGGAGGTAATGATCTTTATTCATCCCAGTAGTTCAGGATTAAAAAGGGTATTTCCATCTCCAAGATCCTATCCCATTATGTAGTAAATGTAATAATATTAGCAACTGCCTTTAATTAGAAATGTAGTTTGGTTTTTCTGATGAGCAATGTATTTTCCTCATGTATGCCGAAAGTCTGGAGGACGGGACAATAATGAGTGACCGCAAGCAACAATTAAGCATGGTGGAAGGTCCTTGCAAGTTTGGTTCTGTATTTCAGGAAATGGAGATAAGAATTTGGTCAGTATTAATGCTTTCTTCAATGCATGAATTACAGGCATGTACTTCTCAATCGTGCCAGATCATCAAGAGAGCAATCTAATTGGCTCCAAATGTATTCTGCAGCAGAACAATGACAGTTCATAATGTAGGTTTCTTATCTTCAGCATAATGAGGAACAAGGCATCGGAATTGATAATATTGTCTCTATTAAGCCATGAACTAAACACTAAAAAGGGTTTACATGTAGCGACGCACCAGCGATCCCAAAAACGATCCTGCCTGACCGGGGATCGCTGGTTCGTCGCTATGTGGTCATTGGTGAGATGTCAGGCAGGCAGATCTCACCAGCGATCACCCAGCGATGCACCGACACCAGTCGTTGGGATCATTCGGGGTCTCGGGCGCAGAATGGTATTGTTGGCAAGTCTGCCTGTCACAAACAGCGACGCAGCCTGGCCAGTGGGAGATCGCAGATCAAAAAACGTTACAAGCCATTTAGTAAAAATCAGCGATCTCCCAGCGGGGGGTGACCTTTGCCAAGTGTCACGTGCAGCAAGCTCGCTGGCGAAGTCGCTGCTACATCACAAATTCGGTGACGTAGCAGCGATCTCGTTTGCGATCTCGCTACATGTACACCACCCATAAGTTTGTGAACAATTATACAAAGTAAATGAAGATTTGCGCAAGTCTATGTACACAAAAGATGTGCAGTTAGTTCTTCAAAATGTTGGAAGCCACCTCCCTGCCAAGATCATTCAAAAACTAAGCAATTGTACCTAGAATTGATGATGTTTTGTAAGCAAATGATGGGTACACCAAATAATCATTTAAGTTTCTGCTTTGCACACATTCCGTTTATAAATTAAAAGAAAAGTGAACACATATTTCTTAAAGTATTCAGCAATTTTTCCTTACCCTCCTAATACTTTTACACAGTACTGTATAATATATGTTTAATATAGAACACACATTATACAATAAAGTATTCTCCAAGAATAAAATGGCAATGTATATATAGATTGTTAAAAATCTACACAGTAATTTAGATTTTTTGTTTTGCCCTTTTACTCTTATGGAATCAAAAGGGTTTTTTACATCATGCTTGTTTTATACAGCAGCTCTGTTTTATAAATGCCTTTCTTCCCCCATGTTTGTGAAATGTTTTGACGCATGCTGTACAGATAAGACTTTTGATGCAGCTGAATCACATATGTGAAACCCACAGCATCTTTGTGCAATGTAAAACCTGTGAGAGAGGGGACGGATGTAATGTTTTTTAATATTATATTCAGGAATATGAATGTGAAAAATCTTAAACAATTATGTCCAAGGTGTGTTTAAACTTCTGCCTGTAAAATCTTCATTTTCACACTCTACAGAAAAGTTTTAGGTCCCCGACACTTGAGAGTCTCATTACCTGAAGCATGCAGCGCTGGTCTCTTTAATGGGAAAAAAAGATGCTTGCAGGGATATAACTTTATTTCCTGGAACGTTGATTTGTTTCACAACTGAGGCTTGAAAGTAGGAAAAAAATGAATTTAATTAAATGTTTAAAAAAAAAAATTGCTACATAGATCAAGCTCTGAATGAACATTACTTAGAAAGATATTGTGCTAATGAAATAGTTACTTACATTTTTCAATTAAGTAGAAAAAAAAAATGGAAATATAAATTCTTATATTGCCTGCTGATGTAGAATCATTTATATATTTATATATATATATATATATATATATATATATATATATATATATATATATATATATATATATATATATATATATATATATAAATATTGATGAAGGAAACTTTACATATAAAAGGGAAATTTGCCATCAGGTTTTTGCTACCTCATCTGAAAGAAGCATTATTTAGGAAAAAGAGACCCAGATTCCAATGACTTATCACTACTGGATACATAGTTGTCAATGTATCATGAAGCAGAGCTCAGAAAGCTAACCTCACCTATACCACAGCTTTCTGTGTACATTGTATAGTGTCAGTGAGCTTTTCATTAAAGGAGGGGGATGTCGTTGGCAGGGCCGGCGTCAGCACCCGGCGTACCCGGGCAAGTGCCGGGGCCCGACGGCTTGGAGGGGGCCCACCGGGCCCCTGAGGGCTAGGGTCACACTTGTGTTGTGACCCTAGCCTGACGCAAGTATTGTCTTCTGCAGCGCAGAGCGTTTAACGCTATGCGCTGCCAGGAACTGAGCCCATAGAAACCCGCAGTTTACATTGACAACGAGTGGTTGTCACGGTAAACGTCGGGTTTCTATGGGCTGCCTCCAGCCATAGCAGCGTTGCAACATACAATACTTGCATAAGGCTAGGGTCACAATGCAAGTGTGACCCTAGCCTCAGGGGCCCCTGAGCACTGCCCCCACAGCCAGAGCCATATCCAGGGGGCAGCTGGGGGGTCATTTTCAGGCTCCTGCAGGCTGCAGCACCGGAGGTCTCCCTCCTCCTCCTCCCTCCTCCCCCCTCCACGGGAGCCGACAGAGCTGCACACACTCTGTGCTTACAGGACCTGCGATGATGTCACATGGAGGGGAGGAGTCAGGGGTCTCATGATCAGCTCCTCAGTGTATCCAGGACTGTGCTGGCCATCAATGATGCTCAAATAAGGTGAAGTTTGTGTGTGGTCAGGAGGCATTTACAGTGTGAATGTAGCAGAGGTTAGTGTGTACTAGGTGTATGGCAATTAGGTGAAGGTTATGTGTGGGGTCAGGAGGGATTTACAGTGTGAATGTAGCAGAGGCGAGTGTGTACTAGGTGTATGGAGCAGAGCCGTGTGTGTACGAGGTGTACGGAGCGGAGCCGTGTGTGTACGAGGTGTACGGAGCAGAGCCGTGTGTGTACGAGGTGTACGGAGCAGAGCCTTGTGTGTACGAGGTGTACGGAGCAGAGCCGTGTGTGTACGAGGTGTACGGAGCAGAGCCGCGTGTGTACGAGGTGTACGGAGCAGGGCCGCGTGTGTACGAGGTGTACGGAGCAGAGCCGCGTGTGTACGAGGTGTACGGAGCAGAGCCGCGTGTGTACGAGGTGTACGGAGCAGAGCCGCGTGTGTACGAGGTGTACGGAGTAGAGCCGCGTGTGTACGAGGTGTACGGAGCAGAGCCGCGTGTGTACGAGGTGAACGGAGCAGAGCCGCGTGTGTACGAGGTGTACGGAGCAGAGCCGCGTGTGTACGAGGTGTACGGAGCAGAGCCGAGTGTGTACGAGGTGTACGGAGCAGAGCCGAGTGTGTACGAGGTGTACGGAGCAGAGCCGTGTGTACGAGGTGTACGGAGCAGAGCCGAGTGTGTACGAGGTGTACGGAGCAGAGCCGTGTGTGTACGAGGTGTACGGAGCAGAGCCGTGTGTGTACGAGGTGTACGGAGCAGAGCCGCGTGTGTGCGAGGTGTACGGAGCAGAGCCGCGTGTGTGCGAGGTGTACGGAGCAGAGCCGCGTGTGTACGAGGTGTACGGAGCGGAGCCGCGTGTGTACGAGGTGTACGGAGCGGAGCCGCGTGTGTACGAGGTGTACGGAGCGGAGCCGCGTGTGTACGAAGTGTACGGAGCGGAGCCGCGTGTGTACGAGGTGTACGGAGCGGAGCCGCGTGTGTACGAGGTGTACGGAGCGGAGCCGCGTGTGTACGAGGTGTACGGAGCAGAGCCGCGTGTGTACGAGGTGTACGGAGCAGAGCCGTGTGTGTACGAGGTGTACGGAGCAGAGCCGTGTGTGTACGAGGTGTACGGAGCAGAGCCGTGTGTGTACGAGGTGTACGGAGCAGAGCCGTGTGTGTACGAGGTGTACGGAGCAGAGCCGTGTGTGTACGAGGTGTACGGAGCAGAGCCGTGTGTGTACGAGGTGTACGGAGCAGAGCCCTGTGTGTACGAGGTGTACGGAGCAGAGCCCTGTGTGTACGAGGTGTACGGAGCAGAGCCGTGTGTGTACGAGGTGTACGGAGCAGAGCCGCGTGCGTACGAGGTGTACGGAGCAGAGCCGCGTGCGTACGAGGTGTACGTAGCAGAGCCGCGTGTGTACGAAGTGTACGGAGCAGAGCCGCGTGTGTACGAAGTGTACGGAGCAGAGCCGCGTGTGTACGAAGTATGTGTACCAGTGGTAGCCCCCCGCGGATTCCGCTCCTATAGTCTCAGCCACCTTTGCCAGCAGCATTCTTCTCCAGAGTCTCTTCTGCCGCTGTCTGCATTCTGCAGCTCAGCATGGAGGGGCACGATGTCATCACTGTGCTGATATGTGCAGAGCGACCGGAGGAGACCGGAGCAGCGAGAAGAAAGGTGAGGAGAGAGAGAGATCTGGACGGCCAGACACTCCGCTTGGCTGCGGTGCCACCATATGGCAGTGCGGCTCCATTGAGCTGCTTGCATTATTTGTGTGCTTGAGAATGCTTGTGTATATACCAAGAATCCTCAGACGCACAAAAATGCAACATTTTGCATTTGAAGGGTATTTTTAAAAGGCGCAAGGGAACGCAAACGCATTTTAGCCCGCTCCTAACAATGTGTAATATATTCACAGTCAGAAACAGCTCTTGCTGGATTCAGCAGTCACTGTTCCTGTAAGGCTGCCTTTACATAGGAGTTTTTTTTTAAAATGTGGCAGTTGCGGTAAAAAAAACCTGCATCTGCCGCATTTTCCGCCTAGCGGCTGCACTTGCTGCACGTTTGCGGCAAGCCCCATGCATTGTCTATGGGGCTTGCGGTAAGTGTGCGGCAATATATATATATATATATATATATATATATATATATATATATATATATATATATATAGTCCGCGATATGTACTTAAAGGGGGCCCACTGAGACCTTTTCGCCCGGGGCCCACAGAAACCTGGAGCCGGCCCTGGTCGTTGGACTAGCAGTCATTTGGGCTTCAAACCTGGCAATAACAAGTGATGAAACTCATAAGTAAACAGCACACAGCTTGATAAGTCACACGATTTATCAATTTAGTGTTTAAACTTCTACCTCATGCTGTCATCAGATTACATAGTAAAAAACCTGCTGGCAGATTCCCTTTAACCAGCCATGGTGCAAACAAGGCTTCCTCAGAGTTCCGATGTGTCACTGAAAAGCACTGCATGGATATTGACACTTGCACAACATTTATTCTGTAAGGACAAAAATCTGAAATGATTGTTCTATTTCGACAAAAATCTGACATGTACGCATGACTAAGGGGGTGGGAGCGGATCATGGATAATCAACTTATAGTTGTAACTCATTCAGCTTCACAAGGACATACATCAAAACTTTCTTGGTGTACTATTAATATTCCACAATGTGCATCTACATTATGGCTACAGTAATTATGTAGCAAATGTACAGTTAGATCTAAAACTGCGGTCTCAAACACGCGGCCTGCAGGTACTGGAGCTCCCTTGACGATCGTGGCTCAGTCCAGCCAGGGGGTTGTTGATGCCAGTGCTTCTTTTCAGTTGAATATGCATCTTTTGGTGCACATTTAATTCAAATGCATAGCTGCACCGCGATACTAACACCAGCCATCGGTAAATCAGGAGCCAACAGCTGACGTCTGCGTGCCAGAGGGAGCGGTGTATGGTTTTACTGTTATGCACTACCCCTTCTGTGGAAGAGAAGAGGATGTTATACGCTGAATGAACATAGGACAGGTGGGAAGGATCTTTATTTTTTTTAATGTGTATGTGATGTCCATTAGGGGACATTACTACAAGAAGGGGACAAGGAAGGGGGACAGCCTTCGGCAGACCCTCAGCAATCATAGCAACCCATCAGTGCTTTGTGTTTGCGCCATGGGTCTCGCCAATGAAAGCATAAAATGATGCACCCCCTTGCCGGCGAGCATTAAATGTCACTGTCACAGATAGAGAGTGGCATTTAAATTAACAGCTGCGGGCGAAACAATTTTCTTTAGTAGTTTTGAAATATGATTATTCTGCACCTCACTAAAAAAATTGTAAAACAAAAATAAAAACTTAGTGCATTCTCTTAAGAAGCACACTTACATTTACCTACCACTATTTTTTTTCCCTTTAAAATCACCCCTCCAGCTATTTTTCTTTAAATTTCACCACAGCAGTGGTTTCACTAATCCATGTGCTCTGCCCGTAGTAATATGCTTACCAGTCATCGTCTTCTATTCTCAGCACCAGTCTGGTCATCTTCTGCTACTACTGACTAGCCATACTGCGCAAGTGTTTGCAGGGCAAACTGGAAGTCAAATGCAAGTCTGAGAGCCAGAACAAGGGACTTATAGACTTACCGTATATACTCGTGTATAAGCCGAGTTTTTCAGCCCAAAAATTGGGCTGAAAAGTCCCCCCCTCGGCTTATACACGGGTCATACGGTATGCTGTGGGGGGGGGGGGGCTGTGACCGGGGGCTGGAGGAGGCAGGAGGGGGCCGCGGTGACCGCAGGCGGTCACGTGGGGCCGCCTCATTAGTGCAATGAATATGCACGGCATCCCCCGTCCATCAGCGGCGGGGGGATGCCGTGCATATTGCACTACACAGCCCCCCTCCTTAATATAGGTCCCCCAGTAGTAATAAACAGCCCCCCCTCCTTATCATGTCCCCCCCCAGGCTGCTCAGCTGTCAAAATAACAAACACTTTATACATCACCTTCCGGCGCAGCTCTCCGCTCCTCCGGTCCTCCGCTCGCCGGCTTCTTCTTCCTTGTTGTGCCGGTGTCATGTGACCGGGCGCAGGAGATGACGTCATTTCCTGCGCGCGGTCACAGAAGCCGGCGAGCGGAGGAGCGGAGAGCTGCGCCGGAAGGTGATGTATAAAGTGTTTGTTATTTTGACAGCTGCCGCAGCCTGGGGGGGGGAGATGATAAGGAGGGGGGGCTGTTTATTACTACTGGGGCTGCTGGATACTACACTGGGGCTGTATACTACCACTGGGGCTGCTGGATACTACACTGGGGCTGTATATACCTCTGGGGCTGCTGTATACTACTACTGGGGCTGTATATACCTGTGGGGCTGCTGTATACTACACTGGGGCTGTATATACCTGTGGGGCTGCTGTATACTACCACTGGGGCTGTATATACCTGTGGGGCTGCTGTATACTACCACTGGGGCTGTATATACCTGTGGGGCTGCTGTACACTACCACTGGGGCTGTATATACCTGTGGGGCTGCTGTATACTACACTGGGGCTGTATATACCTGTGGGGCTGCTGTATACTACACTGGGGCTGTATATACCTCTGGGGCTGCTGTATACTACCACTGGGGCTGTATATACCTCTGGGGCTGCTGTATACTACCACTGGGGCTGTATATACCTGTGGGCGCTGTATACTACCATCTGGGGCTGCTGTATACTACCATGGGGCTGTATATACCTTGGCTGCTGTATATACCATGGGGCTGTATATACCTTGGGCTGCTGTATACTACCACTGGGGCTGTATATACTTCTGGGGCTGCTGTATACTACCACTGGGGCTGTATATACCTCTGGGGCTGCTGGATACTACCACTGGGGCTGTATATACCTCTGGGGCTGCTGGATGCTACCACTGGGGCTGTATATACCTCTGGGGCTGCTGTATACTACCAATGGGGCTGTATATACCTCTGAGGCTGCTGTATACTACCACTGGGGCTGTATACTACCTCTGGGGCTGCTGTATACTACCACTGGGGCTGCTGTATATACCTTTGGGGCTGCTGTATACTACCTCTGGGGCTGCTGTATACTACCTCTGGGGATGCTGTATACTACCACCGGGGCTGTATATACCTCTGGGGATGCTGTATACTACCACTGGGGCTGTATAAACCTCTGGGGCTGCTGTATACTAACTACTGGAGCCGCTGCTGTATATACCACTGGGGCTGCTGCTGTATACTACCACTGGGGAGGCTGCTGTATACTACCATTGGGGGGCCTGTATACCACACTGCTGGGGGCTGTATACCTGTGCTGGAGTCCACCCTCAGCTTATACACGAGTCAATAGGTTTTCCCAGGTTTTGGGGGCAAAAGTAGGGGGGTCGGCTTATACACGGGTCGGCTTATACACGAGTATATACGGTATATTGAGACCTTGTGAAAGTCTGGTTTTCGGTCAGACAGGAGCTGCAGTCACAAAAAGTTACAGCAGCACTGGAACAGAGCCAGGAGGAGCAGAAGGTGACTGATGGTAAGTATATTACAAGGGGCAGGGAACATGCATTATTGATACGTCGGTAGTGAATAAAAAGAAAAACTACTGGAGTGGTGCTTTAAGAAATATAGCATCGGTGTGCTGCATTCTACAGCATGAAGATTGAATAATAATAATACTAAAAAAAAAAAAAAAGTGTAATACACATTCAGCAAGAGAAGCAGCTAGCTACATTAGATCACTGATCAGTCACACTGGGCCTAGCACTTCTGCTGCTGGCACCTCTCCCAACCCCTCTCCCTACAAATTAATGTTCTACAGTTGTACACCACTTACTTTGAGGATCATTTGTCCAATCCTTTAGGACTTCCTCTTCCTATGTTCATGCAGAGCAGTGAGCTATGATCTCTCTTCGCTATGCAGAATAACCCATAAATGGCTGTTGTATTTACTGCTGTGTCTTTTATACATGTTTTGATAGTTGTTCCTGATTGCAGTTATCACATCACATGTCAAAGCACAGTCAAAGTAATATTTGGAATCCAGCGCAGCTGTGCTTGACGTCATGCCAACCTGTTCTGATGGATGCAATCCTCTCCTTTGTGTGTAAGATGGCAGTGAACTTTTTAAATTATTTTCTTGCAAGCAGTGGACTTTATTTGGTATTTCATTTACCGTAAATCAAATTGCAAATTGTCTAAATTTTTTAACATTCAACATTAGATTTGCATCAATTATATTTGATTCTCTTTTTCTATTAATTAGAAATCAACATTTTTTTTGTTTCTTTGACCTTATGAAATATTACTCATTAACAAGAATGACTACCTGGTTGCAGATGCCCTGTTTGCATTAGGGTATTCAGAGAGATCTGCTTTTCTCCAGGCTTAGTAATTGTAACAGTAGAGTTTGGGGCCAATGTGGTCACTTGCTTCACAATCCCACAGGTTGGAGGCTGAACTACCTGTAATGGTAAACAGAAACATTAGTAGCCAAACACACAGGTCCTCATTCCAAGCAGTCCATCAACATGCTCAATCAACCAAAACTGCTATGAGGCATCTGTGTCTAGCCCTTAGTTTACACACATCACACTCAGAAATCCTCAAGCGTACTTTTGTCTGGATATGACAACGAGAAATCTCACCAGTTGTTTACAGTAATAGCTAACAACATAAACTTGTCCAGATGGCCTTAATCCCTTAAGACATGCAGGCCTATCAGACCGCAAGTCATGGACGTTTCACGATTCATCATTAATGCAGTTTACTCAAATGTCATGAAATAAAATCTGCAACATTTTCTGTGCAGTTTTATTTCATATGAAATTATATCACAGATGTCAAATGGATTGTGAATGTTTTCTTAATGCAATAATAAAAAATAGTCAGAAAATTGACTTTACATGGAAAAATATCAAATCTGTAAATATACAAAGATTGTGTCGTAAAATCCTGATAAAATTGCATACACGCATGTAATGTAACCAAGGATAGGTTCACGTACAGTGCTGTGCAAATTAATTGGAACAAAGCATTTTTTAAGTAAAATCGTAAGTTACCAGTCAGTGATTCAAACCAGTGTTAACTGCTTTGAACAGGTGTGAGTGTACAACCTTGAGTAACAAAATGTGGTTTGACTGGTTTTAGTCAGAAAATAACAGCTAGCTGCCCCCTCAGCTTCAGTTGAGAGCTTGTTTCTGTGAGGAGTGGTCTTGTGTACTTTTTCTCTCAGTGTGATTCATGCCTGTAAAAATGGATGTTATTCCACGAAGGAGGTCTAGAATTATTACTCTTAATGAACATACAAGTCTGACTGTAAGAGAAATCGCTTCCACCGTTTATATTGGAAAATCTACCGTTTCAAGAATAATTCGCACACACAATGAAACTGGATCGTTTTCTCCAAAACAAAAAGGGAAATGTGGAAGAAAAAGGAAAACGACACCAAGAACTGATAAAACACTTATCAGAAATGGTAAAATTAATGCAAGAAAAACTTGCTTTGTCCCAATTAATTTGCACAGCATTGTACTATTTGTGATGCATGTTTTGTGGGTATGCCAATAAAGCTCCAGAGGTACACAATAAATATGCCCATAAGGTTAAATAAGTCTGAGGGTCCTTTTGGTCTCCATCTGGCAGCTGTAAATCATTATGCCAATAAAAATGAAGGATGGAAAAACATAGTAAACTATGCATTCAACAGTATCCAGTAAAATAAAACCACACAAGTTAAAGGGAACCTTTCACATCCAGAAATATTTATTTGTAGACATAGTAGTAATCTGTAGGAAAATAAATCACATTTAAACTCTGTAGTCACCAGTTTACTGGAATAAGGATTGTGTTTCTAGGAAGCCATTCTAAAAGAGTATAGGAAGTAATCATCCTCTGCTGGGACAAAAATACACAAGAGTCGGTGGCTTGGACATGGCAGGGAGCAGAGGCTGAACGCCAGAGCTCCTGTTCCTATATCACCGCCGGGCTGGAACAGCCGGTGTTAGACCCAGAGGCTTCTGAACTCAAAGGAGAAGTAAATAAACTCAGCCTGAGAGTGGCCTCTAATGAAACATCCTCTCAGAACATAGATGAGAGGCTGAGGATCCTAGAAGACACTGTATTTACACAAGCCTCTCAGTTTGAAAAAATGCTAGACTCCATGGAAGATCTGGAGAATCGGGAAAGGAGGAACAATATTAGGATCAAGGGCCTTCCCGAAAGTGTCGGTCCCAAAGAACTGGACTATACCCTTAAAACCATAATCAACTCAATAAGAGGTGTCGACTGATTCAATTCTGGAATTCGATAGGGCACATAGATCCCTGGGCCCTCCACCCCTGGAAGGGGATAGACCCCGAGACGTGGTGTGCAGGATTCACAAATACAAAATTAAAGAGGCGATTTTTACTAAGGCTCGATCCAAAGAACAGGTTAAATACCAGGACTATTCTCTTCAACTTCTGGCAGACTTATCAAGGCACACCTTGCAAAAATGGAGGGCGTTTCGCCCCCTCTTAGTGGTCCTAAGACAACAGGATATACCCTACACATGGGGCTTTCCGTTCCGCCTCCAAGTACGGAGAGATGGAGTGCTCCATTATGTCACTCATCCTAGGGGAGTACCGGAGTTTACAGAAGCGCTGGGAATCCCCCCGGTCTCTATTTCCATGGAGGAGTGGCCAGGTCACGCTGAGTGCACAGAATGGATGCCGAGGGTATCGGGGCCGTTGAGAGGAAACAGAAGGAGGGGAAGGGGGGCTTCACGGAGAGGGAGGAATAGAGATTGGAGAAGGGGATCGTTTGGTAATGGCTGAGGGTTCCTCCATATAATTTTGATTGTTATGTTCCTAGTTCTACTGCTTGTTAATAGTTTCTATTATAGGAGATGCAGTGACGGTGGCCGCTGTGTAGGTTCACCATAACACCTAAGGACAAATGTGTAACAAAGGTCTTTTGTTTTTTTTTTTCTATTACTAGTACCTTTCTTAACCAATTTACAGTTATGATATGTAGGTTTGTGGTTTATAAGCCGACTCAGAAACTTTAATTGCACCCGATTGAAGACAGTAGTAACTTTATAAGATTCGGATACAAATAATTGGGAATTATATATTTTTATATTGCAATTCTTCTATGTTTATAATTGTGGCCCGGGGTGACGGGGACACCCCTTAAGTGGACAAGCTACACCTCACCGGGAGATGGTCACCTGTTTCAGGGAAGACTGGTCGAGTAGACCACCCCAAATCGCTATCCCAGATTATTCTGGGAAATTTCTTTCCATTCTATCCTTTTTGCTTCTCTCTTTTCCTTTTCTCCTTTTTTTTTTTTTTCTTTTCTTGTTCCTTTCACTAATTTCCGATAATCTTTTCTGGTCCTTTCACTCTTGGACCTCTCGACATACTTCTCCTGTCTCTCTCCCCCCTTCTGTTTTTCATCCCTTTCTCTCTTTCTCTAGTCTCTTTTCCTCGTTTCCTTTCCTTCGACCCCAGTGTTGACCATGTCAACTTTAAAAATCTGTTCTCTTAATGTAAGGGGATTCAACACCCCCCAGAAGAGGTCTCAGATTTTATATTCTGCTCATAAACAGAAGTGTCAGATCCTGTTGCTGCAGGAGACTCACTTTAAATCAGGACATGTACCATGTCTTCGTAACAGATACTTCTCGGTTTGGCACCATAGTACCAACCCAGAAGCGAGAACAAAGGGTGTATCCATTGCGATTCACAGGTCACTGAACCACGAAATTTTGGATACGTGCAAAGACCCTCAAGGACGTTATATTTTTCTTAAGATGAGGATTGCTGGATCTTTACTAACTGTCGCTAATTGGTACTTGCCTAATAGGTTTCAAACAAAGACATGCAGGTTGTATTTACTACGGTTGGCGGACTTTGTTGAAGGATCAACCATTATCGGTGGGGACCTCAATTTGACCCTGGACCCGGCAGCTGATTCATCCTCTGGTAAGCGATCTATTCCGAGCAAAAAACTTGTTTCCCTAAAAAGGTTCCTTCACACTCTGAGACTTATGGACATTTGGAGGATTTTGAATCCTCTGGGGAGGGACTTCACATATTTCTCCCCTATTCACAACTCTTACAGTAGAATAGATCTATTTTTTATTAGTCATAACTTACTATCTTGGAACCCAGAGGCGACTATAGGGGACATCTTACTCTCAGACCATGCCCCCACATTCCTGACCCTCACACTACCTGACACAAGCAACCGACCCTGGACCTGGAGGCTAAACGAACACCTATTGAAGGATGAATTACCGTATATACTCGTGTATAAGCCGACCCGTGTATAAGCCGACCCCCCTACTTTTGCCCCCAAAAACTGGCTAAACTTATTGACTCGCGTATAAGCCGAGGGTGGACTCCAGCACAGGTATACAACCCCCAGCAGTGAGGTATACAGCAGCAGCCCCAGTGGTATATATATAGCAGCAGCCCCAGTGGTAGTATACAGCTGCCCCAGAGGTATATGCAGCCCATATGCAGCTCCAGAGGTATATGCAGCCCAGAGGTATAGCAGCCCCAGAGGTTATGCACAGCAGCCCCAGAGGTATATGCAGCCCAGAGGTATTGCAGCCCCAGAGGTATATGCACAGCCCCAGAGGTATATGCACAGCCCCAGAGGTATATGCACAGCCCCAGAGGTATATGCACAGCCCCAGAGGTATATGCACAGCCCCAGAGGTATGTGCACCCCAGATGCACGCCCAGAGGTATGTGCACAGCCCAGAGGTATGTGCAGCCCCAGAGGTATGTGCACGCCCCAAGAGTATGTGCAGCCCCAGAGTTGTGCAGCCCCAAGAGGTATATAAAGCAGCCCCCCCATATCAGTATACAGGCCCCCCTTGGGTAGTAATCCTGTAAAGGAAGAGATTAGTATACTTATCCCTCCACTGTCCCGCTGCCGCTGTCCCGCCGCCATCACGCTGCTCCATCTTCATCCAGCGTCTTCCGTCTTCTTTCGGCTTCCTCCTCTGTCTCGCAGGCAATGACGTCATTGCCTGCGACCATCGGAGGAAGCCGGAAGAAGACGGAAGACGCTGGATGAAGACGGAAAGCGCGATGGCGGCGGCGGGACAGCGGCAGCGGGACAGCGGAGGGATAAGTATACTAATCTCTTCCTTTACAGGATTACTACCCAAGGGGGGCCTGTATACTGATATGGGGGGGGGCACTGTATACTGTATACAGTATACAGTGACTCGCGTATAAGCCGAGGGGGGGACTTTTCAGCCCAATTTTTGGGCTGAAAAACTCGGCTTATACGCGTGTATATACGGTATGTATGGCTGAAGTGAGAGAGACTATACTGTCCTTTGATCGAGACCATGCCTTTGACCCCACACCTTCCCCCACTAAGTGGGAAACTTTAAAATGTGTTCTGAGAGGGGCGTTTATAAAACATGGCGCTCGTCTGAAAAAAAATAACGCAAAAATAGTAGAGGACCTCCTCACTCAGATTCATGTATTGGAAACCTCACATAAACAGAATCTATCTAGCCTGATTTTATCGGACCTGACTTTAAAAAAGAAAGAACTTAAAGATTTACTGGATCAAAAGTGCCGTAGATATTCTGAGAAATCTAGGAGTTATTTTTACTCCAATTCAGACAAGTGTGGGCGTCCCTTGGCCAGACTGCTCCATCCTCGGTTAAATCAAACGTTTATCCCAAACATCTCGACAAGAACGGGAGGGAGGACATTTATGCCGACTAAAATATTAGAGGAATTTAGACAATATTACCCTGATCTTTACAATATTCAGGGGCATTTTTCAGACGCACAGCCCCCAGAACTGACCGACAGGATTAAGGGATATATAGAGAAAACAGCGATTCCAACGCTGGTACCTGCGATGTTGACAGCTTTTAATGATGTTTTGAGGGGTTCAGATTTCGTGCTTCAATCCTTGGAAGCCCATATCAGCGTCATCCCAAACCTGGGAAAGACCCATCTTCAGTTTCAAATTACAGGCCGATTTCGTTACTGAATGTGGATGTCAAACTTTATTCTAAAATTCTAGCTGATCGTCTAGCCCCGTTTCTCCCTTCCGTGATCAACTCGGACCAAGTGGGCTTTGTCAGAGGCCGGGAGGCTAGGGATAACACTAATAGAACCCTCCTCTTTATAGCTAAGGCCAAAAGCAACTCAGCTCCGTTAGGCCTGCTTTCTGTGGATGCTGAAAAGGCCTTTGACAGAGTCCACTGGGGGTTTATGAGGGAGGTGCTGACTCAACTTGGCCTGGGTCCCCGGTTCTTGCACGGAATTATGTCCCTATACTCCTCACCGTCTGCTAGGGTGAAGATTGGAGGTATCTTATCTTCCCCGTTTAAAATAGCAAACGGAACTAGGCAGGGATGCCCGCTATCACCCCTTCTTTACATTTAAATGTTTTGGAACATTTGGCTACAGCACTCAGAGCCAATGTTGACATTCGCGGGATTGAGCTGGGTCAGAGTCACCACAAGACGGCATTATTTGCCGACGATCTTCTATTATATGTCTCATAGCCCCTGATCTCTATCCCTTCTATTCTGAAGGAATTCGACCAGTTCGGACAGTGGTACTTTAAAGTCAACTGCTCTAAGACAGAGGCGCTCAACATTTCCCTACCTGGAGATTTGGTATCTTATTTGTCCAGACAGTTCCCGTTCAATTGGAAGGCAGAGGCCATTAAGTATTTAGGAGTTCTCATCCCAAGAGATCTTAGACAGCTGTTTAGATTAAATTACCAACCCCTACTGTCTACAATAGATGAAGCTTTTTCATCAGACAGACAACTAAAGCTATCCTGGTTCAGGAGAATGAACGTCATCAAAATGGATGTCTTACCCCGACTCCTATATATTTTCCAAACAGTCCCCGTCCTTCCAGACAGGACGTTTCTTGCTACATTACAATCTCTTATTATCAAATTTACCTGGGGCGGGAAGAGATCTAGGTTATGGCTTAATATCCTATCCCTACCTGGATCCAAAGGAGGGGTCGGGTTACCTAACATAGACATATTTTCTGGCTTCTTCACTCACCAGAGCTCTAGACTGGCACTACTGTTCATCATACAAGAAATGGGTAGAGGTGGAGCAGGATGGCCTGGGTATCCCACTGAAGCATTTGCTCTGGGGATTCCCCGGGGAACGTAAAAGACATATCTCCCCTACCTGATATAACCAATATCACTTTGAATGTATGGCATTCTGTAACAAGGACATTGTTTTCAGATGGCAGACTCAGTCCTCTCGCTTCCCTCTTCTCTAGTCCAGCTTTTACGCCTGGGATCAGAAAACACAGATTTCTGTGTTGGCAGAGTGTGAATGACACCCGAATGGGACAGACCCTATCCGCGGGTAATTTACCCTCAATGGGGAGCTCCAATCTATAGATACTACTAGGCCACATAGATGGTTCGAATTTTTCCAGTATAAATCATTTTATTCTCGGCTGATCATTCGTGCAGGGTGAGACTGATGCCAAACATATTGGAGAGAATATTCCAACAGGATTCCCCTCCAAAGCGTAAAATATCAACTTTGTATCAAGCCTTAGGGTCCTTGAGAGATCAGGGTACCCTGTACTTCCAGAGTGCCTGGGAGAGGGATTTGGACAGGAACATTACAGGTAGTGAGTGGCAGAAATGTTTTATATTTACCCACAAATTGGCCAATGCGTGTGTTGCGCAAGAAAGGAGCTACAAGCTGCTTACCAGATGGCACCTATGTCCGACTGCCCTACACCGTATGTTCCCTGAAATCACAGATAGTTGTTGGCGCTGTGGGGAAGCATCAGGGACAATGCTTCACACTTGGAGTTGCAGTGAAATCCAGCAGTTCTGGTCTAAGGTGTTCAGTACCTACACACAGATAACAGGTAAACAGGTGGAGTGCCGTCCTGAAATTGCTCTATTATCCATCCTTCCAGGGCCTATTGGGCTTAATAAGAGAGATATACTCCGTTTCTGTGTTTCGGCCGCTCGCTCTCTAATTCCGAGATTCTGGAAAACTTCTCAAGTTCCGTCCCTGCTTGACTGGTTCAAGGAAATGCTTGATATACTTCGAATGGAGGAGCTGGCGGCCGACCCTTCAGGTTCTCGTGATAAATTTTCAGTGGTCTGGACTGAATGGATCCTCTTTCAGGATTCGGCTGAATTCAGGAGAAGTTTCTCCGAGGTTGACACAGAAATATGATCTTTGGCTGACGTGGGGTCGAAGGAAACCTTTTTCCTCATTCCTCTCTAGTTCTATTTCCTTCTCAACCTGCCCCCAATTACCCTAAAGAACAGTCCTACTTACTTTTCTATTGTTTATATTTATCTTTTTTCTTTTACTTTCTTTCTTTTCTCTCTTCCCACCCACTCTTTAATATTTAAAATTTTTGGGTACCACTTCTTAACCCACCCTCTCTCGAGACCTGAGCATGGTGGGAAAGGAGTATTATACATAATGTCTTGGGAGACACTAATGAAGATGGGCTTATTTCTGGTGATTTGGACTTTAAGCAAGTTCTTTGAGGCTTAGACCTCACTGGTTACACCAAAACAGTGATGGGATATTAAGTATTAGCCTAACAAATACTCCTGACCCTTGGCCAAACTGATATAGGGGAGCTAGATGTCATAATTTTGCCGAGGTCCCTAACCCCCTTACCACCGGTGCAACCCTTTGACAGGAGCAGGATTTGTTTATTTTTAGGCCCTGATCCATAAATAAGGGATTGGGTAATCCTTTACTTGAAGAGAGTGTAATTATTTGTAGTTGACTATTGTACTATTCTCTTTTATTCGATATTCTTTTTGTGTTACCCTTACCTGTATTTTTCTTGGCATATAACTATTCGTATAACCTGTGATGCGTTTACAAAATCAATAAAAAGAGATTAACCATAAAAATACACAAGAGTCATACACAAGAGTCTGTTCCACCCTCTAGTGTTTTTCGAGGATCACACTAAAGGTACCGTTACACGGGGAACATTGCCGGCAACTCACGGGAGCGCGCACGTTTTGGGCATTTAGCCAAGTTTGCTATGGAGATGTTACACGCAGAGACAACACTGGCACGCAGCTGTGATGTTGAAAGCAACTTTCGCTGGAAGGGTTAAACTCAACCCAGCGAGCGATCATTACATTGCAGTGAATAGGGGAAGTTTCTTTCAACATCGCTGTTGCGATGTCACACAGAGCGATGATAGCAGATCGCCTGAGCAACATCGCCTGGTTTACCAACATGTTGATAAACCAGGCTACTCCGATCGAGCAACTGATCACCACTGAAATCACCCTGTTACACGTAGCAACACACTAGCGATGTTGCTTCAACGTCGCCACGCCCCTGAGTTGCCAGCGATGTTACCCCATGTAATGGTATCTTTAGATAGATGCAATAACTTTTTCTAAACTTCTCATATGTTAACCACATAGCAGAAAAATAAGAGAAAGGTCAGGATGGACAATTGAAATAAATAACCGTTAGTGCTAATTTTCCCCATTCAGAAGCAGTATTGATTAAATTTATGGATGGGCCACTGTTTGGAGGACTTATACAAATACAGTCTTGTTGGTGTGACATCAGGTTAACTCTAATATTTACAAAAGACATTTAAACTCTAATAAATTACACCAACCTGTCGGTACCAGTTTAAGTGCAGAGAGGTGGGCATGAGATTATGAGAGTGGGGAACAGTGCATATTCATTTTCCTAAACAGCAAGCACATGTATTTGTCCCAGCTCATGCGACAGTTCATACTTCCTGTGAGCCTGTGCTATTACCATTGCCCCACCCCCCAGCCAGGTACATGGACAAAGAAGCACTCCACACTTTCCCCAAATATGTATAGTTTTGCGAAAAAGTGTTCAAAAACCAGTAAGTCACAAATATTTGTTCACTGTCCAAATATTTATAAACCTAACTATGTCTCCGACTCAACTATAACCCCAAGCTTAATAACGTCTTGGTATTGGTATTGCAGACCGCCCAGTCCTTTAATAACTTTGATTGGATGTATAAAAAAAGACATAGCTGAATTTGAGCAGGTGCAGAGAAAAGCAGAGACCAAACCTGAACAGAATTTTTTAAGTGTGGTTGACTTGCATAGAGGTACAACTATATTCTTCTCAAGAACATTATCTATGAACTTTTCTTTTTATTTCTCTTTTCTCTTATTTTATTAGCCTTGGCAGCAGCTGCCTGACACTAGTCAGAAAAGTTTAGTTTGACGTACATCCATATACCAAGTTTTTTTCATGGACAGTTTTACCCTCTGTTTTACATAGTTATAAATTTTATTTCCTCTGTCCAAGTGCAAGCCCTTACATTTATCCACATTAAATTTCATTTGACATTTCTCAGCCCAAGCCTCCAGCTTACATATATCCTTCTATAATATAAAATTGTCCTCCTCTGTATTGATTACACTGCAAAATTTAATAACAGCAAATATTGAAATTCTACTCTGTATGCCCCCTACAAGGTCATTAATAAATATGTTAAAAAAGAAGAGAGCCCAATACTGACCCTTTGGTACCCCACTGTTAACTGTGACCCAGTTCAAATGTGTTCCATTAAACCCTTTGTTTCTGTTATAAGACTAAATCTGAATATTCATTATTAATGTCAATTCTGACTGCAAAATCAATATCCAGTTACTATACTTCCTTAATGCTTTCTGTTCCTTAGCTGATTAACTATATATATAAATATACTGGCGACTAAATAAGACTGTTGTAATAACAGAATATTTATTAAACACACCCAAAAAGTCTACAATGATATAAATACATGGTGGTCCATTTATATGGATACACCTAAATAAAATGGGAACGGTTGGTGATATCAAATTCCTGTTAGTGGCACATTAGTACCCCCTCCCATATACTAATGTGCCACAAACAGGAAAGTTGATATCACCAACCGTTCCAATTTTATTTAGGTGTATCCATATAAATGGACCAACCCTGTATATTTAAACTAACACAATTGCTAATAATGATATCCTGCCCCTGTTACCTAAACATACTACTACACTATATTAATTACACCTGCCTGCCTGACACTAAACTATCCCTATAGAAGATAGATTGATTTATAGAGGTAAAAGGTATTCGCTATTTAAGGGAAGTTACAGACTAGGGGAAAAAAAGGTTAAAGAGAAGATACAGAGGTAAGGATACTTAAGGCATGTACTTGCATGCTGGTCCCAGTTCCAAGAGAGAATGGTCACCAGGCACATTGGGTAAAATCCTAGAAAAAAGCATGTCCATCAATCCCATTCTGATTGGCTGAAAGCTGGTTTTTCATGTCTCTTGTACATAGTCTGATTCCCTTGTCTACCTCCCCCAAACCAGGACAGAGAGAGATATATAGATAAGAGAGATATTGATATATATTAATCATTAATTCTACCAACACTTCCCCCTCAGTTTCCTATCACTGAGATAGTTCATAACCCAGTTACACATTTTCCCCTATTCCCATTATCATTTTATGTACCAACCTTTTGTATGGCACCATATCAAAAGCCTTTGAAAAGTCCATATACACAATGTTCACTGCATTTCCCTAGCCCAGTCTGTAATTTGTCTCTTCATAAAAACTGATCAGATAAGTTTGACAGGACCCATCACTCATAAACCCATGTTAATACTGGGTCATGATGTTACTTTTCTTGAGTTACCCCCCAAGAATTTTACCCAGAGTAGATGTTAAACCTATGGTCGATAATTTCCAGACTCTGATTTTGTTAGTTTTTTGAATACTGGTACCACACCACATGGGTAGACAACAAACTTACATTTAGTTGCCAGTTTCAGGCAGCTGCTGCAAAGGCAAATAAAATAATGGTATGCATTAAAAGAGGCATAGATGCTCAAGAGGAGAACATAATTTTTCCTCCATACAAGTCACTAGTGCACCCACAATTAGAATACAGTGTACAATTCTGGTCTCCGGTGTATAAGACAGACATAGCTAAACTAGAGTGGGTCCAGAGAAGAGTGACCAAGGTTATTAGAGGACTGAGGGGTCTGCAATACTGAGACAGGTTATTAAAGTTTGGGTTATTTAGTTTAATAAAACAAAGGCATAGGGGTGATATTATAATAATGTATAAATATATGAGGGGACAGCACAGAGACCTTTTTAATGATCTTTTTACTCTTAGGCCTGAGACAGGGACATGGGGCATCCTCTACGTCTGGAGGAAAGAAGGTTTAATCATAATTATAGACGTGGATTCTTTACTGTAAGAGCAGTGAGACTATGGAACTCCCTGCCACATGATGTTGTAATGAGTGAGTCACTACTAACATTTAAGAAGGGCCTGGATGCCTTTCTTAAAAAATATAATATTACTGGTTACAAATAGTAGATTCTTTCTAGGGCGTTGATCAAGGGAACTAGTCTGATTGCCGTATCTAGAGTCAAGAAGGAATTTTTTCCTAATGTGGAGCTTAGTGTTGCCACATGGTTTTTGTTTTTGCCTTCCTCTGGATCAACATGTTAGGCTATGGGTTGAACTAGATCAGGGGTCTCAAACACGCGGTCCCTGGGCTTCTACTATGAGGCCCGCGGCACCTTGTACAACTTAATGATGCATCGCCCCAGTGCAGGGGCTGCTGCAGTCCCCGCTGTGTGAGGACTTCCGTCCGCGGCACTAAAAAGCACTCAGCAAGATCAATACAAACTGCCAGCCAATGAGAGGCCCGCAGCTGATGGCGGAATATGATGTCACATGCAGGCCTCTGTATGGCAGATTGCATTGATCTTGCTAAGCAATAGAGCTTGTCTGAGCAGCGGCTGGAGGAAGTCATAGCACAGCAGAGGCCGGAAGTCAGCACAGTGGGGACCGCGGTGGCCCCCTGCACTGGAGCGATGCATCATTAAAGTGAGAAAAGTGTGAGTGTGTGTGAGAGGGTGTGTGTGGAGGGTGTGTGCGTGAGGGTGTGTGCATGAGGGTGTGAGTGAGGATGTGTGTATAAGACAGTGTGTGTGAGGTGTGAGTTTCATTGTGTGTATGAGTGTGTATGAGGATGTGTGGATGTGAGGTGTGTGTGTGTGTATGTTCGTGTGTGTATGTGTGAGAGTGTGTGTATGAGGATGTGCGAGTGTGATTGTGTGGTTTGTGTGTGAGGTGTGTGTGAGTGTGAAGGTGTGTGTGAGTGTGAATGAGTGTATGTGAGTGTGTAAAAAGAAGGTAAAACAGGATGGGGGGTCATCACCATAAAAGTAGATGAGGATGAAGGACATACCTAGAAAAGGGGATCAGGATGGGGAACATCAGTACAAAAGGGGACCAGGATGCGGGACCTGCACTACAAAAGGGGATCAGGATGGGGGACATCAGTAGAAAAGGGGATCAGGATAGGGGACATCAGTAGAAAAGGGGATCAGGATAAGGGACATTATTAGAAAAAGGGATCAGGATGGGGAACATCAGTAGAAAAGGGGATCAGGATGGGGGTCATCACTAGAAAAAGGGATCAGGATGGGGGACATCACTAGAAAAAGGGATCAGGATGGGGAACATCAGTAGAAAAGGGGATCAGGATGGGGGACATCACTAGAAAAAGGGATCAGGATGGGGAACATCACTAGAAAAGGGGACCAGGATGGGGGACATCAGTAGAAAAGGACATTACTACAGAATGGGGGACATCAGTAGAAAAGGACATTACTACAGGATGGGGAAATTACTACAAGAAGGGGATCAGAATTTGTACTTTACTACATTGAGCAAAAAATTCTGGTATTACTAAAAATATCACTTAGTCCTACAAGGGATGCGGCCACCCGCTATAAATGTTTTTCTGTGTGGCCCACCAACCTAGCCGAGTTTGAGCCCCCTGAACTAGATGGACTTAAGGTCATCCTTCAACCTTAAATACTATGTATGTTACTATGTTACATTGGCTATGCACCAGTCCTGAGGTAGAGACACTTATTACGGAATGTGAGAAGATTAAGAATAATCTTCTATCATGGTTCTTAATTCTTGCAGCACTTGCCGGTGTCTGCCATTGGGGCCTGGGAATGTCAGCTTTAGTGATTTGAGGCGGCACCATACTTCCTGCTAGGTTAAGCATGTGACATTTAAAGGAGAATATTTGGTATCTCTGAAAATGTCATCTGTCATGGGATTTTCATGTATTACTACTGTAGAAAAAAAAGGCGTTTAGCAGATTGGCCTTTTCCTCATCCTCCACAATTTCATCCAGACTATTTTTTAAGAAGGCAAACGCTATCAATTTTCAGTTTCCTACTGTTTACGTAGTTCGAGAATATTTTGGATTATTTTTACTTACTGATGAGTCTCTGTCTCAATCTTTGCTACCTTAGTTTATTTTCTTTAAGACTTTAATTTTCTATATTTAATGCCTCATCACTAAACTCTTGCTTTAATTCATTAAAAGCTTCTATTTTGTCATTTATTTTGCCCCTTACAGTTCTATTGAGCCATAGCGGTTTCCTCTTAATTCTAGCTTGTATATTCCTAAAGGATATACACTATATTGCGCACAGGTCCTATTCAGGATCCTCATAAAAAGTGTCACATTTGCTTTTTGTACTTTTATTTCTCAGGACAGGATTTCACTCTATGGCAATAAGAATCTCTTAACCATTGGCAATTTGCTTTCCTGGTGTTTATTGTCCTTGTAGCCCGTCCACGTATGTCTTATTAAAAGATACACAAAAACTTATTCTGTAATTAACTACTACCCAAGTGACCCTTAACTCATATGTATGTGTATATTAATCATAGCGCACAAGGGGGGACTACGTTGACCTACCTTGAGCCTGAGAGTGTGCAGTACAGAGCTGCCTATGTCAGAACGGAACATTACACAACAGGCCACAAAGCTGCTTTAGGGCTTGCTCCCAAACCCCACCGGGGTTTGCCTAGAACCCGCTGGGTGACACCCCCTTCAGGCGTGTGTTTTTGGACCTACTTGGAATTTCTGGTGCGCCACTGTATTATATACACACACACATACATAGTACATAGCAAAGGTTTGGACACACTCATTCAAAGAGTTTTCTGTATTTACAGACTATGAAAATAGTAGATTCACACTGAAGGCATCAAAACTGATGTGGAATAATATACCGTACTTAACAAAAAAATGTGACTCAACTGAAATATGTTCTATATTCTAGGTTCTTCAAAGTAGCCACCTTTTGCTTTGATTATGCTTTGCACACTCTTGAAATTCTCTTGATGAGCTTCAAGAGGTAGTCACCGGAACGATTTTCACTTCACAGGTGTGCCTGTCAGGTTTAATAAGTGGGATTTCTTGCCTTATAAATGGGTTGGGACCATCAGTTGTGTTGTGCAGAAGTCTGGTGGATACACAGCTGATAGCCCTACTGAATAGACTGTTAGAATTTGTATTATGGCAAGAAAAAAGCAGCTAAGTAAGAAAAATGTGTGGCCATCATTACTTTACGAATTGTAGGTCAGTCAGTCCGAAAAATTGGGAAAACTTTGAAAGTGTCCCCAAGTGCAGTTGCAAAAACCATCAAGCGCTACAAAGAAACTGGCTCACATGAGGACCGCCCCAGGAAAGGAAGACCAAGAGTCACCTCTGCTGTGGAGGATAAGTTCATCCGAGTCACCAGCCTCAGAAATCGCAGGTTAACAGCAGCTCAGATTAGAGACCAGGTCAATGCCACACAGAGTTCAAGCAGCAGACACATCTCTATAACAACTGTTAAGAGGAGACTTTGTGCTGCAGGCCTTCATGGTAAACTAGCTGCTGGGAAACCACTGCTAAGGACAGGCAACAAGCAGAAAAGACTTGTTTGGGCTAAAGAACACAAGGAATGGACATTAGACCGGTGGAAATCTGCTTTGGTCTGATGAGTCCAAATGTGAGATCTTTGGTTCTAACACCGTGTCTTTGTGCGACACAGAAAAGGTGAACGTATGGACTCTACATGCCTGGTTTCCACCGTGAAGCATGGAGGAGGAGGTGTGATGTTGTGGGGTGCTTTGCTGGTGACACTGTTGGGGATTTATTCAAATTTATCACAATAAATTTTTATTGAGAAAAGTAGGTTAACAAGTAAAGAAATTTTACATTGAAGAGTACCACCAGATTCAATGTCAACAAAAGTACGTCACAATTCAACACATTTTCATTATCATTGGGAAAGGGCTGGGAGGGGTGGGGGAAGGACGGGGGGGGGGGGGGGGGGGAGAAACAAGAAACCCACATTATCCTGTGCAGAAAGAACATGTAATCATGTGAACTAACAACCTGTGATGCTAGGTAGAGGTTCAAAGATATACACACCCTAAAATTTTTCAAATATCAATCAAATTAGGTGAGGGATTACATTTAGCCAGGGAGAGGCGAAGCCATTGGGTGCGAGGCCCATAGTTTCCAGGCTTCTATCGTGGGCTCCCTATCGCTTCTAGTAAGCGCCAGGTGAAACTCGTGGGAGAAAATCAGGTTAAGCTGTTTGTCACTTCAGCGAGGGATGGAGGGGAATCAGATTTCCACTTTGCGGCAATGCTCAATCTGGTTGCAATTAAAATGTATGTCAACGTTTTGCTAACTACAGCGGGAAAGTCACGGGCCCCTATGTGGAGTATTGCCAGTTGAGGTGTCAGTGGGATCTGAGTATCCAACACTTTAGAGCTTAATTCTGCTATTTGGTCCAAAGCAAAGCAATTTTGGGACATGACCACCACATGTGGGATAGGTCACCTCTCTCACCACACCCCCTCCAGCAGTTGGGCGAGAGGGAAGAGTATAAACTTTTGAAGCCGAGTCGGAGGGATATACCATCTCAAGTGTATCTTTTTTAGGTTCTCAAAATGTGAGATGCATCTAGTTGATTTAGAGATAGTTTTCAGAGCTGCTTCCCAATCATCTGAGTCGGATACAAAATTCAAATCTGCCTCCCACCTGAGCATATATGTCAATTTATCAGGCGTGTCCAGATGCAGAAGGGCGGCATAGATAGTAGAAAAGCCCTTAGTTTTTTTTGGGTCTGAAAGTAGGAACATCTGAAATGGAGTCGGAGAGGAGAGCAAAACTCCCAACTCTCTACGGCACTGCGGAGACTGAAGAAAGTGTCTGAGTTGCATGTATTGTAGGAAGGCAGTGTCCAACGAGGGCGCTTCTCCAATTAGAGTGTCAAATGATTTAAGCTTGTTAAAAGAGTATAGGTCTGCCAGGTAATTTATTCCTGCCTGGGACCAGCGAGTCACATCCAGGGGGGGAACATGCAGTTTTAGAGACGAAAGAGGAATGCTAGACGTGGGCAACTTAGTCCAATGCCTCGGGGAGTCTCTCCAGACTTCCACTAGAGTTTTAATCGAGGGCAGGGTTGAAAACAGTGAGCCCTTCAGCGGAGAGAGGGACTCCGCAGCCAGTGTTCCCCTCAGGTCACAACCTCTAATTAAGTGTTCTCTATCTGAAGCCATCTCAGTTGGTTAAGCTTCTCACTAACATTCCACCACGTTTTGGCCTCCTCCAAGATCACAGCTCTGTGGCATGATTTAACATCTGGGACTCCCATACCTCCCTGGTGCATCGGGAGAAACATAATTTTTTTGGTAATTCTGGGATTCTTTTTTGTCCAAATATAGGCATTCACTAGCTTTTGAATTATCGTCAAGTATTTACTAGGAATCTTGAAGGGAATGCACCTAAGAAGGTAGAGGATTTTGGGAAAGAACCATGCGGCACGCCTGGATTCTAGCCATCCAGGAAAGCTCTAGGGTCACATGTTCGTTTAAGGCCTTCTGCAGAGCCTGTTTAAGACCATCCATATTCACGGGAACAACCTTGGAGGAGGAACAAAGAGTAACTCCCAAGTAAGGTATGCCTTTCAGGCACCACTGAAAAGGGTAGGAGGCCTGAAGTCTGGATGCAAGGTTAGGGGGGACACAAATTGGCAGAACTACTGATTTCGAGCCATTGAGTTTGTAAAATGACAGTCTAGAAAAGGTTGTCAGAGTTGACATTATAGCCTGGAAGGATGTGTCAAGGTCCGTGCTTATTATGATTATGTCGTCTGCATATAGACCAATCTTATGGACAGAGTCCCCAACTTGGATACCCGAAATCCGAGAGTCTGCTCGGATCCATGCCGCCAATGGCTCCACCACTAAAGCGAATATTATCGGGGAGAGAGGACAACCCTGTCTGGTCCTATTTGTAATCAGGAACCTCCGTGACAAGAACCCCGAGGAGAGGACCCTTGCACTGGGGTTGGAATACAAGGCGAGAATGGCTGACAGGATCGGACCGACAAATCCGAATTTCCCCAGCACCGCCCGAAGGTATCCCCAGTGCACCCTATCAAACGCTTTTTCGGCGTCTAGAGAAATGAATGCACTGGGAACCCCCGGGACTCCGCCACCCCAATGAGATCCAATACCCGTCTGGTTCAGTCCTTCGCTTGCCTCCCCGCCACAAAACCCACCTGGTCCGGCCCCACCAACAAGGGAAGAACAAGCGCAAGTCTACAAGCAATCAGCTTGGAGTAGATTTTCAAATCACAATTGAGAAGAGAAATCCGCCTGTAGTTCCCCGGTCGGTCTGGGGCCTTCCCAGGTTTGGGGATCGTGGAAATAGTCGCCTCCAGAAGTGTGGCCAAGATGGATCCTCTGGCTCCCCAGAAAGTAAACAGCCGTTTTAAGTAGGGCGTCAGTTGACCCGAAAAGGATTTGTAGTAGACATTCGGGAATCCGTCGGGTCCCGGGGCAGACAAAGCTTTTAGTGAAGAAATGACTTTGCTAATCTCGGTGTCCGAGAATGGGGCATTTACTTCGGCCAGTTGGTCCGAGGAAAGGGAAGGCAAATTTAACTTGGCCAAGAATTCACTAATTTCCAATGGAATTGGCTGCGGAGTATCTCGGTCGCTATTTAAACTGTAGAGTCTCTCATAGAAACCAGCAAAGATTTCCGCAATGTCTGCAGGGTCGCGCACCTCTGACCCCCTCTCGTCTCTCATAACTGCAATCATGGACTTCGCGGCTCTTTTTTTGATGCGCCTCGCCAGTACCGCCCCCGCTCTGTCACCCTCAGTGTAATGCACTCTTCTCAGGGATCTAAGTCCTTTCTCATATTGGCTCAGCAGTAGGGCTCTTAGTTGGTTACGTATTTGAAAAATCTCCGAGGTTAGGGCAGGAGAGGGGCTCAGCTTGTTTGATGCTTCAGCCTGTTCTAATTTAAGGATCAGGCCAGAACGGAGCGCTTCCCGATGACGCTTCAGTTGAGAGGATTTTTTGATAAACAGGCCACGAATGCCTGCCTTATGGGATTCCCAGAGGGTCTCATCAGAGACCTCCTGGTTGTCATTCAGGGCAAAATATTCTGATATGTTTCTGGCAAATTCGTCCTGGACTCCCCGATCAGACAACAGGTCTGCGTTCAGCCTCCAGGAGCGGGGTGAGGGCCCCCACCGCCCAGTCTCAGCTCCAGGGACACTGGTGCGTGGTCCGACCAGGTGATCAGTCCTATCTCTGCACACACACAGGCCGAAAGCGTCCGATCGTCAACCAAGAAAAAATCAATTCTGGCATACGATCTATGTCTGTGGGAGAAGAAGGAATAATCTCTTTCGTTGGCACGTTGGTATCGCCACACATCATGGAGCCGGAGCTCCCGGCAAAGAGGCCCCAGCTCCCTCCCCCTCCTCAACGGACCAGCTGAGGAGTCCATTAGACGATTCATCACTGAATTAAAGTCACCTGTCACCACACAAAAGCCTCGGGACTCCGTCCTGACTTTCTCCAATACTGTACGGGCAAATTTAATCTGGGCTTCGTTAGGGCTGTATATGTTAGAAATCGTGACCTCCCTCCCTCCTATTGTACAAATAAGGATGAGAAAACGACCATTAGGGTCTGCCACCACCCTCTGCTTCTGGAACTGCACAGTGTTTTTGATCATAATGCAAACACCTGCTTTCTCAGCTGTGTGATTTGCAAAGAAAATGTGAGGGAACAATTTGTGATGTAAACGTACATTATCCGCCTCCAATAAGTGAGTCTCTTGTATACAGAAGATGTCCGCCTTACATCTGCAGGCCTCCTTCCACAAGAAAGACCTCTTTATGGGAGAGTTTAACCCCTTAGCATTCAATGTTACAATTTTCACATTCATGCTATCTGCTCAGGTCTCCCACACCTCTTAGAAATTATGCAGGTCCGTAACTTGGACCTCAGCAGTAGGGGAGAGAGAACAGAGAGGTACAGGGGAGAAGCAAAGAGACACAGGAAGACTGGGTAGGGGAGGGGAATTGGAGAGACGTAAAAGGGGAAAAAGAGGGAAGAGATGAATAAGAACAAGAAACAGGGGAGATAACAGGGGTAAGACCAAAACAATAACATTCAAATTTCAGCCGTTGTTCTGAAATAACAATCAGCAGGAGTTTCCACTCCCAATGGGGGAAAAAGAAAACTGATCTTTACCGGCTCTGGCCTCCGCAAACCAACACACCTTGGCCACGGCAGGCAGAGGCGGAAGACACTGTTCACTTCAATAGAGGGTAACTGAAAAATATAAAGAAGAAAAAAAACCAAGAAAAAGTCCACCCTCTCTGGAACAGTGGGAGCCAGGCTGAGACCCAGCCTATCGTTAAGAGCTTCTCAAAACTTCTCAAAACACCATGTTCATTCACCCCCATCTCTGGATGGGGAAAGGGGTTCGCTTCGGTTCGGGGAGTTCTTCTTTTGTCCACCCGAGGGGCTAGGAGAAGTAGATCCGTGAGAGGAAGGGGTGAGGTTCCAGTCTCTAATGGCCCTCCCAAGTCTAGTCGGTGATGAGAATACCTGTCTCATTCCTTTATAACGGAATATAACTTTCACAGGTGACCCCCACATATATTGGATCCCTCTGTCTCTGAGGATCCGGCAATGAGGGGCAAACTCTCTTCTCCTGGCGAGGGTGCCAGGGGAGAGGTCAGGGTAAATTTCCACCTTTTTGAAGGGGTCAGGAAGCTGTGGCCGTTGTCTCATAGCTTGAAGTAATTGGTCTCTGATTTTTGGAAGAGAAAAGGCCACTAGAATATCTCTGGGCACCTCTTTGTTAAAGGGAACCAACCACCCCAAATGACCCCCCGGACTGTTAATATGTGTCCCTACACCCAGCACACACATTTGGGGCAATCGTTTTTGCTAAAAAAAACTGTTTAGTAGAAGCTAAGATATATGTTTATAAAGTGTAATCAATCGAGACGGATGGGTGTTACCTAGCTTTGTCCACGTGCAGTGCTCGTGTCTGTGATCCTCCTCTCCCTCCTCCCCTCTCAATTTCTAAGAGCCCAGCCGCGTCATGAAAGGGGCGGGGCTAAATCGCGTCATGAAAGGAGGCGGGGTTCGCCGCGTTTTAGCCCCGCCCCTTTCATGACGCGGCCGGGCTCTTAGAAATTGAGAGGGGAGGAGGGAGAGGAGGATCACAGACACGAGCACTGCACGTGGACAAAGCTAGGTAACACCCAGCCGTCTCGACTGATTACACTTTATAAACATATATCTTAGCTTCTACTAAACAGTTTTTTTAGCAAAAACGATTGCCCCAAATGTGTGTGCTGGGTGTAGGGACACATATTAACAGTCCGGGGGGGTCATTTGGGGTGGTTGGTTCCCTTTAAGCTTAGGAGATCTAGGTAGGCGAAAGATTTTGTCCACTGTGACCTCAGAGGCTGGGGTGTCAGGTAACACAGACTGCAGCAGTTCTCCCACAAGGTTGTGGATGTTTTCAGACTTTCCTCCTTCAGCTATTCCCCTGATCTTCACATTTCCCCTCCTGAGTTTATCCTCCATATCCCACAACTGTGCCTTCAGGGAGCCAACCTCAGTGTCCATAGCAGTGTAATCATCTGCAAGTTGATTGTGTGCTGAGGCATACTCTGCCATTTTGCTTTCTAAATGTCCCGTTCTTTCTCCTAGGGCAGCTATATCCCCTCTCATCTGAGAGACCATCCCCCTCATATCTTCCTGAAGGGAACGACGCAGGCTTCCCAGCAGAGCCTTTAGGCAGCCCTGTGTGACCAGAGCCTCATCTCCCCCTCCTTCCTCCCGGTCAGAGCCTGCAGCAGACATGCAGGAAGATCTAGTGTGGGTAGGGGATCGACGTGGTGATCCTGGAGTGGTTGGCGCCATTTTACCTCTCTGTCCCCGCTGATTTTTGGCTCCAAAGAAGTCCCGGACTGACTGGGAGTCCTCCCTGCGGCAATTTCCCGGTTTCGGCATTCAGGAGGCTCAGGTAGGTGGTCGGAGTCGCAGGGGGTATATTTCACCGTTATGAGGCTCAGTCTTCAGCAGTTAAGTGCCGATATTTAGGCTGGGTCTGAGGAGCTCCTTCAGTGTGTGACCTGCACAATCGGCTCCAGGACACGCCCCCTGGGATTTATTCAAATTTGAAGGCATACTGAACCAGCATGGCTACCACAGCACCTTGCAGCGGCATGCTATTCCATCCGAATTGCGTTTAGTTGGACCATCATTTATTTTTCAACAGGGCAATGACCCCAAACACACCTCCAGGCTGTGTAAGGGTGCTACGCCAGATGACCTAGCCTCCACAGTCATCAGACCTGAACCCAATCGAGATGGTTTGGGGTGAGCTGGACCACAGAGTGAAGGCAAAAGGGCCAACAAGTGCTAAGCATCTCTGGGAACTCCTTCAAGACTGTTGGAAGACCATTTCCAGTGACTACCTCTTGAAACTCATCAAGAGAATGCCAAGAGAGTGCAAAGCAGTAATCAAAGTAAAAGGTGGCTACTTTGAAGAACCTAGAACATAAGACATATTTTCAGTTGTTTCACACTTTTTTGTTAAGTAAATAATTCCACGTGTTAATTCATAGTTTTGATGCCTTCAGTGTGAATCTACAATTTTCACAGTCATGAAAATAAAGAAAACGCTGTTTTTTGACAGCTTCATGACCTTGAAATTTTTCATTTTCGTTTTTTGCTCCCCTGCTTCCAAGAACCATATCTTTTTTATCTTTCCCGTCAATATAGACATATGACTGCTTCTTTTTTGCGGGACGAGTTGTACTTTCTGATACAATCATTTATTTTACCATATAGTGTACAGGGAAATTGCAAAAAAATTCAGAGTGCAGTGAAATTGCAAAAAAAGTGCAACATTTGATTTTTGGATATTTTAATCGCTGTGTTCACTTTATCTAAGTGGCAAAAAAACAACAAAAAAAAAAAACACGCACTTTTTGGCCATGTTCTGCGACCCGAAGCATCCTCATTTTTCAGGATCTTTTTTGCGCCTTGAGCTGACGTTTCTAATATCATGTTTGGGTGGATGCGCTGTTTTGATCGCCCGTTATTGCATTTTATAGTAATGTTGCAGCGTCAAAAAAAAAACATGAGTTTGGCGTTTGGACCTTATCTTTCCGTTACGTAGTTTACGGCTCTCAATTGATTTTATATATTTGTTAGATTGGGCGATTCTTAACGCGGTGATACCAAACGTGTATTATTTTTTTTTAATAGTTTTATTGTGAATGTGGGGGAAGAGGGGGTGTTATGAATGTATGTTTTTGTGTTTTTTATCATGTATTTAAAAACTATTTTTTTATTGAGTCTTACTTTTACACAGCCCCTTAGAGAGGCACCCTGCTGCACAGTCCGATCGATTCTGCAGCTCATCGGTATCTCTCTGAATCGTGGACTATTTGTGGTTGGCAGCACCTGCCAAACACAACCCGGAAGTGCTCCGTGACAGCTTCTGGGGTCAAGCCAGGACCCCGGACTGTCATGTGAGTGCCGGAGATCCCGCGATACAATTGTCATGAAGGGGTTAATGCAATATCTACATAGGTGAATAGAGGTCCGTTTTCAACAACCATTACTCCAGTGTTCTAATGGTACATTATGTTTGCTAACTGTGTAAGAAGGCTAATGGATGTTTAGAAAACCATTGCACAAGTATGTTAGCACAGATGAAAACGGTTTGGCTGATTAGAGAAGCTATAAAATTTGTCTGTTCTATGAAACTGTCAAAATGGCTAGAAAAAGAGAACTTTCATGTGAAACTTGACAGTCTATTCTTGTTCTTAGAAATGAAGGCTATTCCATGCGAGAATTTGCCAAGAAACTGAAGATTTCCTACAACGGTGTGTACTACTCCCTTCAGAGGAGAGCACAAACAGGCTCTAACCAGGTGTAGAAAGAGAAGTGGGAGGCCTCTCTGCACAACTAAGCAACAAAGACAAGTACATTAGAGTCTCTAGTTTGAGAAATCGACGCCTCACAACTCCTCAACTGGCAGCTTCATTTAATAGTACCCGCAAAACGCCAGTGTCAACATCTACAGTGAAAAGGCAACTCCAGGATGCTGGCCTTCAGGGCAGAGTGGCAAAGAAAAAGCCATATCTGAGACTGGCTAATAAAAGGAAAAGATAAACTTGGGAAAAGAACACAGACAGAGGAAGATTGGAAAAAGTTTTATGGATAGACAAATCAAAGTTTGAGGTGTTTGGATCACATAGAAGAACATTTGTGAGACGCAGGACAACTGAAAAGATGCTGGAAGAGTGCCTGACGCTATCTGTCAAGCATGGTGGAGGTAATGTGATGGTCTGGGGTTGCTTTGTTGCTGGTAAAGTGGGAGATGTGTACAAGGTAAAAGGGATTTTCAATAAGGAAGGCTATCCCTCCATTTTGCAATGCCATGTCATACACTGTGGACAGTCCTTGATTGGAGACAATTTCACACCTCCAAATTATGCATGAACTATTCAGGGAAGAAGATGGCAGCTGGTATTCTATCTGTAATGGAGTGGCCAGCGCAGTCACCAGATCTCAACCCCATTGAGCTGTTGTGGGAGATGCTTGACCGTATGGTATGCAAAAAGTGCACATCAAGCCAATCCAACTTGTGGGAGGGGCTTCAGGAAGCATGGGGTGACATTTCTCAATATTACCTCAGCAAATTAACAGTTAGAATGCCAAAGGTCTGCAATGCTGTAATTGCTGCAAAGGGAGCATTCTTCGACGAAAGCAAAGTTTAAAGGAGAAAATTATTAATTCAAATAAAAATTATTTCTAACCTTGTCAATGTCTGGACCATTTTTTCTATTCATTTTGCAACTCATTTGATAAATAAAAGTATACGTTTTTATGGAAAACACAAAATTATCTGGGTGACCACAAACGGTAGTGTGTGTAATATATATATATATATAATATATAAAGCTGAATGTGTGTGTGTATGTATGTGTGTATGTATGTCCGGGATTGGCATCTACACGGTCGCAACTACAGCCACAACATTTTGCACAGTCACACGTCTGGACTCCGAGAGCGTCATAGGCTATGTTGTGAGGCAAAATTTTAACCCTGCGCGTTTCAGTTCACCAAACAATTTTGCCCCTATCTACATAATGGGGAAAAAGTGAATGGAAAATTGACAGCTGTCAGCTATAGCCACAAAATTTTGCACAATCACACGTCTGGACCCCGGGAGCGTCATAGGCTATGTTGTGAGGCGAAATTTTAACCCTGCGCATTCCAATTCACCAAACAATTTTGCCCCTATCTACATAATGGGAAAAAGTGACAGTTACCAGTTGACAGTTGTGAATGAGAGGGGCTTAACCTCCCTGGCGGTATGATTATGTCAGGAATTTTGTGCTAAAAGCGGTACCATTTTTTTGCATGGAAATTTGGTGTTATGTACAGTAGGCCTGCAATTCTTAGTAATTACCTGATCAAAGAAGACTCTAGCCTTCCTAGCGGTATTCCCGAGCCTGACTCGGGGTTAACATTCACTGCCAGAATCGGTAACCCGAGTCAAGCTCGGGCTTACCCGCGGTCGCTGCAGATGCGGTAAAAAAACCTTATCTGCCGCGATTGCCGCATAGCCGCCGCATAACTGCTGCACTTGCGGTAATCGCCATAGTAAGTATAGGGGGACTTGCGGCAGGTGCGGCAAGTGCGTTTTTTCGCGGCCGCACCTGCCGCAAGTGCAAAACCGCACTTGCCGCACCTGCCGCAAGTCCCCCTATACTTACTATGGCGATTACCGCAACCGCGCCGGCTATTCGGCAATCGCGGCAGATGCGGGTTTTTTCACCGCATCTGCCGCGACCGCCGGTAAGCCCGAGCTTGACTCGGGGTTACCGCTTCTGGCAGTGAATGTTAACCCCGAGTCAGGCTCGGGAATACAGCTAGGAAGGTTAATGATAGCGCCAAAGACTAACAGCACATACCAGCATATAGTCACTAAGGTGGGGCCCCAACATGAGATATTCACCACGCATGGGGACATGTATACACACCACACGCACACAAAGAGTAACAGCAAGTGTATAGTCACTAAGGTGCAGCCCCAATATTGGATACTCACCACGCACCCGAACACACACACCACAAAGAGACACACACAACTCAGAGACACACACCCCACGGGGACACACACCCTATAGCGACACATGCACTCACCCCACAGGGACACACACAACACACACAAGACACACACACCACACAGACCCCCCACAGGGACACACACACATACACACCCTATAGGGACACATGCACTCACCCCACAGGGACACACACACACCACAAACCACACAAAGTGACACACATACCCCACACAGACCCCCCCCCACAGGGACACACACACATCACACCCTATAGGGACACATGCACTCACCCCACAGGGACACACACACACAAGACACACACAAAGAACACACACCACACAGACCCCCCCGCACAGGGACAACACACCATAGGGACACATGCACTCACCACACAGGGACACACACACACCACAAAGAGACACACACAACACAGATACACACACACCACACAGACCCCCCCACAGGGACACACACATTCACACCCTATAGGGACACATGCACTCACCCCACAGGGACACACACACACCACAAAGAGACACACAAACAGAAACACACCACACAGACCCCCCCGCACAGGGACATACACACCCTATAGGGACACATGCACTCACCCACAGGGACACACACACACACTACAAAGAGACACACACAACACAGATACACATACACACCACACAGACCCCCCCACAGGGACACACACACATTCACACCCTATAGGGACACATGCACTCACCCCACAGGGACACACACACACACCACAAAGAGACACACTCAACAGAAACACACACCACACAGACCCCCCACAGGAACATACACACCCTATAGGGACACATGCACTCACCCCACAGGGACACACACACCCCACCCCAGGGACACACACACCACACAGACACAGATGTGCACAAATCACCTCACACAACTCGCCTCATACGTGTGCTATTTTTAATTTCCAAAAACATCTGCTTAAAAACAGCAAATGTGCAACACATGTGCCATATAGGGAATTAAGGCAGATGTCAGTCACATGAGCGTCTATTATGTGTATGTGTTAGGTAACATATACTGCCCGGCCAGGGGGAGGGTTTACTGTTGGCTGGAGATTTATGTAGGCGGCACTATAGCAACCAATCACAGCTCAGCTTCTACTTTCTTACAGGTCATTAATATGGCATATTCAAATTCAATTTTGTTATAGCTAACAGCAGTCATTTATTAACCCGGGCGTAGCCGGGTACTACAGCTAGTAAAATATATATATATAAATAACTCATACATATGTAATATTAAAAAAAATTCTTTAATATAAAAAATGCACAATTCAGCTGATGGATCTAACCATAGGTTATTCTATAGGGGTTTTGTGGCCTGTAATTAATTTATATTGTATGGATTTTAAAGTCCACATTTAAGCCGCCTGGCCTTAATGTCTGCAGCTTATAAATCCATTCCATTTCTAATTTTTTTTGACGTGATAAAAACGACATGTGGAGGAGGAGAGGTCATTACTGTAATAATACTTCATGTAAAAGGTTATTGGTACTAACAAATTGCATAATCTTGTTTGCACCAACTGTGATTCACATTTTAGATCCTATAAAGCCGAGACCAGACGGACAAGGAGAGGGGGGAGAAGACAAAACAGGAAAAAAAAAAGAGAAAAAATTAAGGAACAAAATCCTTCAACGTCAGAAGAAAGACCAGAGTTAGTGGTTAACCTCTCACAAAAGGTATTAACACCTACCCAATTAAGTTTACTTAACAAAGGGTTACATTTCTGTATAACCAAACATATTGATTGGTTCCAATTAACAGTTGAAGTCAATCATTTCTATAGGCGATTGAAGCTGAAAGACTGGTTGAGATAAAAAAAAGAAGAGGAGCAGGCAGTAGAACAAACATTTGAATTTGAATCTAAAACATTAGGACTCTTTAATAAGAGTTATTTCCAACCCCTAGTAATTCACCACATATAGCACATTTATGGATGCAGTGAATAAGGATCTGGAAGAATTAAAAAAGACATCCCCAAATAGTTATAAACACCCTAATTTGACAAAGGAAGAGATTGCAGCACTAGATGAGTTATCAAAAGATGACAAAATAGAAATAAAGAGTGCAGACAAAGGTGGCGCTATCGTGGTAATGGATAAGGAAAAATATATAGCCGAATTAAAAAAAACAGGTATCAGATACGGAAGTATATGTAAAATTACCATATGATCCAAAATTTGACCTAAATAGAACCATATCAAAGATTTTGAATGATGCTAAAACAAAGAAAATTATCGATGATAGTTTATATGAATACTTGTTGGTCAATTTGCCAACCACACCTACCATATATGATTTACCAAAGATACATAAATCTCTGATAGATCCCCCAGGGAGACCTATCGTCTCGGGCTCGGACTCTGTGTTCAGCCGGATAGGGGTATTTTTGGATAAAATACTGAATCCTCTAGCTATTAAAACATCATCATATACTAGGGATACAACAGATTTTTTGAACAAAATAAAAAATTTAAAGGTAGAAGTGGGAGAAATGCTGGTTTCTTTTAATGTGGTATCTCTCTATACTTCAATAGCACACGAGTTCGGTCTATTGTGTATAAAAAGATCTTTGGATGACACCACCTTGTCTGAAGACTCAAAGCATTTTGTACTGCAATTATTAGAATTGGTATTAACAAAAAATTATTTTTTATTTGGGGATGAATTCTTCCAGCAGAAGCGGGGGACCGCAATGGGGGCCAATATGGCCCCCGCTTATGCTAATTTGGTCATGTCTCGACTAGAAGAGGATCATATCTATGTATCTCACCACTTTAGGACAGTAAAAGTTGGATGAGATACATAGACAATATTTTCTTTATTTGGGGGTGCTCATATGAAGAACTGTTGGATTTTTTCAAGTTTGTGAACTCTGTCAATGAGGATATTAAGTTCACAATGGTGTACTCCACAGAGGAAGTCCAATTTTTGGATGTTAATATAAATATAAATAATGGACATTTAATTACCAGAGTACATTCAAAGAAACGGATAAAAATAATATGCTGCTCTATACCAGCAACCATCCAAAGAAAACATTGGAATCAATCCCCTTTAGTCAGTTTACTAGGGTGAGAAGAATAGTGAGCGAGGAAGACCAATTGGATCAGGATCTAAATACAATGTGTAAAAAGTTCACAGATAGGGGTTACCCTAAGGCACTTGTACAAAAACAGTGCAATAGGGTAAAGGAGATTGAAAGGGATACCCTTCTTTACCCAAAACAGGAACAAAAGAAACTAGATAGGGTTCCTATGGTAATGACTTACTCTGAAGGTAGTAATAAAGTTGCGAATATTATTCGTAGACACTGGTCCACTTTGCAAAAAGGAATGCCAGAAATAGAAGAATTCAAAAAACCCCGTTATTCTCATATAGAAAAAGTAAGTGCTTAAAAGACAGATTGGTACACTCAGATTGTGGACCACTGAAAGGAAAAAAACAGACATTCCTCTCTGGTATGAGTCGGAAGGGTTGCTTTCCCTGTTTGAGCTGTGTATATTGCACAGCTATGCTAAAAGGTTCTAGTTTTACCAATCCACGTACCCAGGTCACATATAAAATCAGGCACTATCTCACTTGTCATAGTGAATTCGTAGTGTATCAATTGCAGTGCCCATGTGGCCTGTGGTACGTGGGGGAAACAACGTGCAGCTTTAAAACTAGGTTTGCACTACACAAGCGTTCCATAAGGCAAAAACAAAAAAACTTACCGATTCCTAAACATTTTTTGGATGCAGGACATACTGAGGATGATCTTAAGTGTAGAATCATAGACCAGGTTCCAAAGAACAGACGAGGGGGCAATAGGGTAAGTGTTTTAAAAAAATTAGAAATGGAATGGATTTATAAGCTGCAGACATTAAGGCCAGGCGGCTTAAATGTGGACTTTAAAATCCATACAATAAAAATTAATTACAGGCCACAAAACCCCTATAGAATAACCTAGGTTACGATCCATCAGCTGAATTATGCATTTTTTATATTAAAGAATTTTTTTTAATATTACATATGTATGAGTTTTTTATACATGTATATTTATCTATTACAGCATTAACTTGCAGCATTAACTTGGACAGTGGGAAAATCTATGTAAAGGACCACCTACAGTCTACGCCTGGGAAAATCCTTACAGCAGTAAAATTAATACTATGGGATGTATATATAACTAATTGAACTGTATAAAGTCATCAAATTTGGGATATACTCTAATATATAGTCTAATAATGATACCTGGGGAAAGGAATAAAGGTTATAAACCTATTATTATGAGATATATATCGTTTCCCTATAAAGAAAACAGATACACCGCTGTGTGGACAATGTTTACCCACTTCCAAAATGGCGTATGAGGCTTTGGTGGTTCTGAGCATGCTCAGTGTGAAGCCTGGATGGAACAGGTTATACTGAGCATGCACGGCCGTATCCACTAGTAGAGGGTGGCGATCTTGGCCAATGAGGTACAGAGCTGGAATCACATGTCACAATGAGGAAATTGAGGCTAATGGAAACAGCTCTGCTTGTACAACGTTACTGTGTATGTGAGTCCCATATGTTATACTAATGCTAATGTTCTTATCTTCACACAGGTGCACTTGTGATCAAATCTGCACCTTATTAAGGGATTGAAGTCTTTTATTACAGCAACGTAGCACTTTTATATGCACTAATAGCACCTATTGATTGCACTTTATATATGTATATGTCAGTTTATTTGTACACAAATCAATAATGATTTTATGGATGTTTTATCGTTATTGTCTTAATGAATTAATGTTAATTATGTAAATTTGTGAGCTATATAAACCCACTGTGTATGCCTGCACTCTGTACTTGAGAAAGGTGCCTAGTGCACCGAAACGTCGTGCCACATGGACTCTGAATAAAAAAACAGACCCTTTATTCACCTGAACTGGAGTGCTGCCTGTTTTCCTTGATTTATATATATATATATATACACATATACATATACATATATACATATATACATACATATATACATATATATATATACATATATATATACACATATATATACACATATATATATATATACATATATATATATATATATATACATATATATATATATATATACACATATATATATATATATATACACATATATACATATATATATATATACACATATTATATATATATATAACATATATACATATCATACATATTACATTACATATATACATATAATATTACATATTATATATAACTATATATATATACATATATATATATACATTATATATATTATATATATATATTTTATATATTATTATATATATATTATATATATATATATATATACACATATATATTTATTATACACACACTTATTACACACACTACCGTTTGTGGTCACCCAAACAATTTTGTGTTTTCCATAAAAACTTATACTTTTATTTATCAAATGAGTTGCAAAATGAATAGAAAAACATACACATACACACACACACTGTATATACATACATACATGCATAACACACAAACATTAAAGAGATCACTCAAAAATTTTCAGTTTCTCTGATTTTCCTTTTTATAGGTATATTTTTAAATAAAATGTACATTGTTCTTTTAATCTATAAACTACTGACATGTCTCCGGAATTCAAAGTTAAAAATGTTGTATTTATTTGCAGCAAATGAGAAATCGTCAAAATAATCAAAAAGAAACAGTGCTTTCAGACCTCAAATAATGAAAAAACACGTTCCTATTCATTTAGAAACAGCAATACTAATGTTTTAACTCAAAAGAGTTCAGAAATCAATATTTGGTGGAATAAACATGATTTTTAATCACAGCTTTCATGCATCTTGGCATGTTTTCCACCAGTCTTTCACACTGCTTTGGGTGACCTTACGCCACTCCTGGTACAAACATTTAGGCAGTTCTTTGCTGATGGCTTGTGACTATCCATTTTCCTCTAGATTACATTCCAGAAGTTTTCAAATGGGGTTCAGGTCTGGAGATTGGGCTGGCCATGACAGGGTCTTGATGGGAGCTCCTTCATCCACACATTGATTGACCTAGCTGTGTGGCATGGGGCATTGTCCTGCTGGTAAATCCAGAGTTGGGGAACATTGCCTGAGCAGAAGAAAGCAAGTGTTTTTGAAGGATAACCTTGTATGCGGCTTGATTCATACGTTCTCCGCAAAGATTAACCTGCCCAATTCCAGCCTTGATAAATCATCCCCTGATCATCACCGATCCTCCAAATTTTACAGTGGGTGCAAGACACCGTGGCTTGTACGCCTCTCCAGGTCTCTGTCTAACCATTAGATGACCAGGTGTTGGGCACAGCTGAAAATTAGACTCATCAGAGAAGATTACTTTACTCTAGTCCTCTATGGTCAATCCTTATGGTCTTTGGCAAACTTCAGCCTGGCTTTCCTTTGCTTCTCATTGATGAAAGGCTTTTTCCTAGCTTTACATGACTTGAGCCCTGACTCTAAGAGCCTGTTACGAACTGTTCTTGCCATGCACTTCAACTCAGCTGTGATTTGCCATTCCTTTTGTAGGTCACTTGATGTTATCCTGCAGTTGCTGAGTGATGTTCGAATAAGAGGACTGCCATCCCAGTTAGTGGAGAGTCGTTTTCGCCCTCTGCTGTTTCCAGCTTTGTTGTCCCCAATGTCTGCTGCTTGACCTTGTTGTAATGGACTGCTGTCTTCTAAATTTTAAGGATGGAGGCAACATGATGCTCATTGTATTCCTCTTCTAGTAAAGCGAGAATTGAGCCCTTCTTTACTTTACTCAATACGTTTCTTTTCAACTCCTTTGGCATGGTTAAATGTTATTTTTTCTTTCAAATTACTTTTGGCCTATTCCTACCACTTGTTTTGCTACCCAGCTTGTCATATTGCAAGAGGACTGTTAAGAACACAGCAGTAGTTTTTTTTTTTACTTTCCCTCGTTAAAGAAGATTTGGTTCAGGTGATCACCTAATCAGAAGCACATTAAGTAGAATGAGGTCTACTTTGGTTGGAATTCAATCGATACTAGAATGGAATGGCTGTCATGGTGGTTTACACACACCATCATTGTATCAATCTCTGAACCAATCTCTGGTTGCAGTAAAATCATGGACAGATTGCTCCATGTTGTACACAGCCACAAAATGGACTATGTGTCCATGATTTCACTGCAACCAGAGATTGGTTCAGAGATTGGATACAATGATTGGTGTGTGTAAACCACCATTAGACATGTAGAGACGGTGATTTTAGAAAACAGAGCAGTGGTCTCTTAATTTTGCAAGAGCTGTATAACACATATAGATATATATAATATATATATACCGTATTTTCCGCTTTTTAAGACGCACTTTCATTCCCCCCAAATTGAGGGGGAAATGGGGTTGCGTCTTATAAAGCGGATAGTGCAAAAAATGGGGTGAAAAGTACAGAAACCCCTCTCTTACCCGGTGGTTGGTGGCAGTGGTGGCGGCTGGTGGCGGAGGAGCCTGGAAGCAGGCAAGGTCGCCGGTGGGGCAATGCAGCAGTCCTGGTGCGGTGATTGGTGGCATTGTGGGAGACGGCGGCGCCATTGCACAGGCCGGCGCCATTGCAAATCTGGGCGCCGGTGACGTGTTCCTGTTTGGCAATACGAGTTTCCGGTTGGCAGAAGGAAACTCGTATTGCGCGCCTTTGTCTCCAAATCTGTAGTCTGTGACTACAAGAAAATGGCCGCCGAAGCATAGCATGCGCAGATAGAGCTTACGGTCACTCCACTCTCGATCTGCGCATGCGCTGCAGATACTATATTGAAATAGCCGGCGGCAGGCAGGATTATGGGCTTCATTGCACAGGGAGACCCAAAGCAGAGGAGGGAGAGAAGAATCAATTCTCCTACTCCTCTGCAGGGATGGATATTGATTGGTGGAGGGAACTGTTGCTGGGCTGCCTCCACCAATCAGATACCGTATCTATCCCTGCACAATGTACAGTGAAACACTTGTTTACACAATAGTCCAAGAGATCCTAGGGAGAGGTGAGACCACAATAAAGGGTAACACAACCCCCATTATCCTTCAGAATATACTGGGTGTATTCTGATGGATGATGGGGGTTGTAGCCATATTTGGTGTAATTAGGGAGGGATTTTAATGTGGCCAAAGTGTTTATTGCAACTGTGACTACCACCTCCCTCATCTTTCAGAATACACCAATGTATACAGTACATGGGTGTATTCCTAAGGATGAGGGGGATAGTAGTCACAATATATGGCACTGTACTGTAATTCACAGATCTCCTGTAGTAGTGTTATCTGCAGATCCCCTCATAAATTTGTAACTTGCAGATACCCCATAACTGAGCGTCACCACAGATCCCCCATAACAGAGCATCATCCACAGGTCCCCCATAACAGAGCGTCATCCACAGATCCGCCATAAAAGTGCATCACCACAGATACCCTGTAATAGAGTGTCATCACAGATCCTCCATAACAGACCGTCATTTGCAGATCTTCCTTAACAGAGCGTCATCCACAGATTCTCCATAACAGATCATCATCTGCAGATCCTCCATAACAGACCCTCATCTGAAGATCCCCCCATAAGTTTGTACCCTGCAGATCCCCCTTAACAGTGCACCATTACAGATCCCCCATAACAATGTTTTTCATTCATCATAGGTGTAGAAAAAGACATGGGCACACTATTTGGCTCAAAATATTTTTTTTCTCATTTTCCTCCTCTAAAACCTAGGTGCGTCTTATAATCAGGTGTGTCTTATAAAGCGAAAAATACGGTATATATTTTAGGTATGTGGTGCGGCCTATTTGTTAATATTAGATCTAGCAGTACCCACCTTCTTGTTGGGCCCCGAACAAAAACCTGTTTCTTTTGCTGGACCTGAATGTTTTTGCTCCCTAATTCATTTTAGGGTAGTTAAGTACCCCATGATTATAACATCCCTAATTCACTGCCTCATCCATTTGCTTTGTGATGATAATTTCTGCCATTTCCATTTTAGGTGGAGGCTTATAATAAACCTCTATCAATATTTTATTACTTTCTCCCTCACATCATCTCCACCCATAGGGACTCAACATTTTCATTAGCCTTACGTACATTATCATGCAGGATGGGGTTTAGGGATGATTTTACATATTTTTTTTTATTTATAGAGCACTATTGATTGCATGGTGCTGTACATGAGAAAGGGTTACACACAAACATTTTAAAAATACAAAGAACAAGCTAACAGTGACAGACGTATACAGAGGGGAGAGAGGACCCTGCCCTTGTGGGCTTACAATCTACAGGGCAATGGGGAAAGACAGTAGGTTGGGTCTGCTCTTGTGGTGATGGAGCGCCGGGGTCCAATGGTGATGGAGCGCAAGGTGAAGTGGCACTGTGGTCATTGTAGGCTGAGATGGGTTTTTCAGGTTCTGTTTGAAGGTTCTGAGAGTGGGGAATAGTCGGACGTTTTGGGATGCAGAATTCCAGAGAATGGGGGATGCCCGGGCGAAGTCTTTCAGGTGGTTAGAGGAGGAACATACATTTGTGGAGGAAAGGAGGAGGTCTTGGGAGGATCGAAGATTACGAGTTGGATAATATCGGGAGATTTGTTCAGAGATAAATAGGGGGGACTGATTGTGGACAGCTTTGTAAATCAGTGTTAGTAGTTTGAATCAAATACGCTGGTGAATTGGGAGCCAGTGGAGGAGATTACAGAGGGAGAAGTGGAGGAAAATAGCGATGAGAGAGGTGGATTAGTCAAGCAGTAGAGTTAAGGACAGATTGGAGAGGTGCAAGAGTGTTAGGGCCGCTTTAGACACACCAACTTCTGTGACCAACTTCTGAACTGATCTCTGGTTGCAGTGAAATCATGGACACATTGTTCCATTTGTACACAGCCACAAAATGGAACAATGTGTGCAGGGCCGGCGTCAGCACCCGGCGTACCCGGGCAAGTGCCGGGGCCCGACTGCTTGGAGGGGGCCCACCGGGCCCCTGAGGGCTAGGGTCACACTTGTGTTGTGACCCTAGCCTGACGCAAGTATTGTATGCTGCAGCGCAGAGCGTTTAACGCTATGCGCTGCCAGCAACTGAGCCCATAGAAACCCGATGTTTACACTGACAACCAGTGGTTGTCAAGGTAAACGTCGGGTTTCTATGGGCTGCCTCCAGTGCATAGCATTAAACGCTATGCGTTGCAACATACAATACTTGCATAAGGCTAGGGTCACAATGCAAGTGTGACCCTAGCCTCAGGGGCCCCCACTGCCCCCACAGCCAGAGCCATATCCAGGGGGCAGCTGGGGGGTCATTTTCAGGCTCCTGCAGCACCGGAGGTCTCCCTCCTCCCCCCTCCACGGGAGCCGACAGAGCTGCACACTCTGGGCTCAAGCTGACAGGACCTGTGATGATGTCAATGGATGGGGAGGAGTCAGGGGTCTCATGATCAGCTCCTCAGTGTATCCAGGACTGTGCTGGCCACCATGAATGATGCTCAAATAAGGTGAAGTTTGTGTGTGGTCAGGAGGGATTTACAGTGTGAATGTAGCAGAGGTGAGTGTGTACTAGGTGTATGGCAATTAGGTGAAGGTTATGTGTGGGGTCAGGAGGGATTTACAGTGTGAATGTAGCAGAGTCAAGTGTGTACTAGGTGCATGGAGCGGAGCCGTGTGTGTACGAGGTGTATGGAGCGAAGCCGAGTGGGTACTAGGTGTACGGAGCGGAGCCGTGTGTGTACGAGGTGTACGGAGAGGAGCCATGTGTGTACGAGGTGTACGGAGCGGAGCCGTGTGTATACGAGGTGTACAGAGCAGAGCCGTGTGTGTACGAGGTGTACAGAGCAGAGCCGTGTGTGTACGAGGTGTACGGAGCAGAGCCGTGTGTGTACGAGGTGTACGGAGCAGAGCCGTGTGTGTACGAGGTGTACGGAGCAGAGCCGTGTGTGTACGAGGTGTACGGAGCGGAGCCATGTGTGTACGAGGTGTACGGAGCAGAGCCATGTGTGTACGAGGTGTACGGAGCAGAGCCATGTGTGTACGAGGTGTACGGAGCAGACCCGAGTGTGTACGAGGTGTACGGAGCGGAGCCATGTGTGTACGAGGTGTACGGAGCGGAGCCATGTGTGTACGAGGTGTACGGAGCGGAGCCAAGTGTGTACGAGGTGTACGGAGCGGAGCCAAGTGTGTACAAGGTGTATGGAGCAGAGCAGTGTGTGTACGAGGTGTACGGATCAGAGCCGTGTGTGTACGAGGTGTACGGAGCAGAGCCGAGTGTGTACGAGGTGTACGGAGCAGAGCCGTGTGTGTACGAGGTGTACGGAGCAGAGCCATGTGTGTACGAGGTGTACGGAGCAGAGCCGTGTGTGTACGAGGTGTACGGAGCAGAGCCGTGTGTGTACGAGGTGTACGGAGCGGAGCCAAGTGTGTAAGAGGTGTACGGAGCAGAGCCATGTGTGTACGAGGTGTACGGAGCAGAGCCGTGTGTGTACGAGGTGTACGGAGCAGAGCCATGTGTGTACGAGGTGTACGGAGCAGAGCCGTGTGTGTACGAGGTGTACGGAGCAGAGCCATGTGTGTACGAGGTGTACGGAGCAGAGCCGAGTGTGTACGAGGTGTACGGAGCGGAGCCATGTGTGTACGAGGTGTACGGAGCGGAGCCATGTGTGTACGAGGTGTACGGAGCGGAGCCAAGTGTGTACGAGGTGTACGGAGCGGAGCCAAGTGTGTACAAAGTGTATGGAGCAGAGCAGTGTGTGTACGAGGTGTACGGATCAGAGCCGTGTGTGTACGAGGTGTACGGAGCAGAGCCGTGTGTGTACGAGGTGTACGGAGCAGAGCCGAGTGTGTACGAGGTGTACGGAGCAGAGCCATGTGTGTACGAGGTGTACGGAGCAGAGCCTCGTGCGTACGAGGTGTATGGAGCAGAGCCAAGTGTGTACGAGGTGTACAGAGCTGAGCCATGTGTGTACGAGGTGTATGGAGCAGAGCCACGTGTGTACGAGGTGTACGGAGCAGAGCCGAGTGTGTACGAGGTGTACGGAGCAGAGCCACGTGTGTATGAGGTGTACGAAGCAGAGCCGCGTGTGTACGAAGTATGTGTACCAGTGGTAGCCCCTGGCGGATTCCGCTCCTATAGTCCCAGCCACCTTTGCCAGCAGCATTCTTCTCCAGAGTCTCTTCTGCCGCTGTCTGCATTCTGCAGCTCAGCATGGAGGGGCACAATGTCATCACTGTGCTGATATGTGCAGAGCGACCGGAGGAGACCGGAGCGGCAAGAAGAAAGGTGAGGAGAAAGAGAGATCTGGACGGCCAGACACTCCGCTTGGCTGCGGTGCCACCATATGGCAGTGCGGCTCCATTGAGCTGCTTGCATTATTTGTGTGCTTGAGAATGCTTGTGTATATACCAAGCATCCTCAGACACACAAAAATGCAACATTTTGCATTTGAAGGGTATTTTTAAAAAGCGCAAGGGAACGCAATAGCATTTTAGCCCGCTCCTAACAATGTGTAATATACTCACTGTCAGAAACAGCTCTTGCTGGTTTCAGCAGTCACTGTTCCTGTAAGGGCACATCAGCGGTATTTTCAAATCGCGGCAGATGCGGTGAAAAAACCGCATCTGCCGCGATTACCGCATAACCGCGACACTTGCGGCACACTTGCGGCAAGCCCCATGCATTGTCTATGGGGCTTGCGGTAAGTGTGCGGCAATAAAGAGAATTTTGTTTACGTACCGTAAATTCTTTTTTCTTTAATCATCAATGGGAGACCCAGACAATGGGGTTTAGGGCTCCACCCTCCGGAGGTCACACTAGGTACTACAAGTTTGTAGACACCGCCTCCTCCGCTTATAAACCCCCACCGTAGGGAACATCCTCAGTTTAGTCCATAAGCTGCGAGGAGAAAAATGAACCACACCCGACACATCGGGAAGAATACCGTGCACAGACGGTTTGAACAACCCGGAAAAACACTGTCTCAACAGAGAACAGATCAAATGCAAACATGCAACGGAACAACTGGGTGGGTGCTGGGTCTCCCATTGATGATTAAAGAAAAAAGAATTTACGGTACGTAAACAAAATTCTCTTTTTTCTGGTCATCATAATGGGAGACCCAGACAATGGGGATGTCCTAAAGCAATACCCCAGGGCGGGAAGAGTTCCTCAACAAGACGGATAATACACGGTCCCCCTTAAAGGTGGGCAACCGCCGCCTGGAGGACCCGCCTGCCCAAACTTGCGTCCGCAGAGGCATGGGCATGCACCATATAGTGCTTTGAGAAAGTGTGCAGGCTGGACCAGGTGGCCGCCTGACACACCTGTAGAGCAGATGCTCGATGTCGCAAGGCCCATGAGGCACCTACAGCTCTAGTAGAGTGTGCCTTCAAACCCACCGGGAGAGGCAAACCAGAAGACCGGTATGCCTCCTGAATGGGAGCCTTGATCCATCTGGCCAAGGTCGACTTCGAAGCCGCGGACCCCTTACAGCGACCCATCGTGAGGACAAATAAGGAATCCGAACTCCTAAAGGAGGCGGTCCTGGACACATAAATGCGTACAGCTCTCACGAGATCCAGAGTATGGAGGTCGCGCTCAACCTGATGAACGGGAGCGGGGCAAAATGATGGGAGAACAATCTCCTGGTTTAGATGGAAAGTTGAAACCACCTTCGGCAAGAATTCAGGCCGCGGGCGCAACACCACCTTGTCTTGGTGAACCACCAGAAAGGGTGACTTGCACGATAGTGCAGCCAATTCTGAGACCCTCCTCAGAGACGTAATTGCCACCAGAAAGACCACCTTCTGGGACAGACGAGAGAGAGAGATGTCTCTCAGTGGCTCAAACGGCGGTTTCTGCAGTGCCGCCAGGACCATGTTGAGGTCCCAAGGGTCCAGAGGTCGTCTGTAAGGCGGAACCACCCGAGACACCCCCTGCAGAAATTGACGAACCTTCGGGAGGAGCGCCAAGCGCCTGTCAAACAGCACTGAAAGTGCCGATACTTGACCTTTCAGAGAGCCAAGGGATAATCCCAACTCCAAACCCGACTGTAGGAAGGCCAACAATGTCGGGATGGACAAGGGCCACGGTGACCGTCCGCCAGAGGCACACCAGGAGAAAAAGATTTTCCACGTTCTGTGGTATATCTTCCTGGAGACAGGTTTCCTTGCCCGATTCATCGTGGCAACCACCGTAGGAGAGAAGCCCCTGGATGTCAGCAACCAGGCCTCAAGAGCCATGCAGTCAATCTGAGGGCCCTGGAATTGAGGTGGAAGAATGGGCCTTGCGCGAGTAGATCTGCGCGTTCTGGAAGAGCCCACCTGTGTCCGCCTGACAGTTGCCAGAGGTCCGGGTACCAGGACCTCCGGGGCCAATCTGGAGCCACTAGAATGGCTACTCTGCATTCTGTCCTGATTTTCCACAGAACCCTGGGAATCAGAGCCAGAGGCGGGAACACATATGGCAGCTGGAAGCTGGACCAATTCAGGATCAGGGCATCCGCCCCCAGAGACTGAGGATCCCACGATCGTGCCATGTATTGGGGTACCTGATGATTCAGCCGTGAGGCCATCAGATCCACGTCCGGAGTGCCCCATTTGCTGCAGATGTCCCGGAAGACGTCTGGATGCAGGGACCACTCTCCGGCGTCCATCCCCTGTCGGCTCAGGTAGTCGGCCTCCCAGTTCTCGACCCCTGGGATGTGAACTGCGGAGATCAGGCAGCCGTTTTCCTCCACCCAGGCTAGAATGCGGTGGACTTCGGCGAGGGCCTGAGCACTTCTGGTCCCTCCCTGATGATTTATGTAGGCGACGGCCGTCGCATTGTCGGACTGAACCCGAATGGGTTGTCCTGACAGGAATTTCTGAAACGCCAGGAGCGCCAGATAGACCGCCTTGATCTCCAGCACGTTGATCTGTAATGCCGACTCCGACTGAGTCCAGAGGCCTTGAGCCCTGTGGTGCAAGAACACCGCACCCCAGCCTTTCAGACTGGCGTCGGTGGTCACCACTAACCATGACGGTTTTAGAAAGGACCGGCCCCGTGACAGATGAAGTGGCTGGAGCCACCACTGTAGGGAGTCCCTGGTCGATTGTGACAGCGTCACCAGCCGATTCAGAGAAATCGTCCTTTTGTCCCATCGGCGAAGAATCTCCAACTGGAGAGGACGGAGGCGAAACTGTGCGAAAGGCACCGCCTCTATCGCCGCTACCATGCGTCCCACCAGCTTCATCAACCCCGTAGGGAAGATTGTGGTGACAGGAGAACATTCTGCACTCCTGATTGGATCGCAAGCTGTTTGGCTTGAGGTAGGGACACCAGGGCTGAGTCCGTGTGGAAGTCCATGCCCAGATATGTCAAAGACTGGGTCGGAATCAGGGTCGACTTTGGAATGTTGAGAAGCCACCCGAACTGTTCCAGAGACTTCATGGTCACCTCCAGGCTCACCCGACAAAGGTCTTCCGATGGCGCCCTGACCAGCAGGTCGTCCAAATAGGGAATGACGGCGTGTCCCTGCACATGCAGGAGAGCCATCATTGAGGCCATCACCTTTGTGAACACTCGCGGTGCCGAGGCTAGCCCGAATGGCAGTGCCACAAATTGGAAGTGTTCTTCCCCCACTGCGAATCTCAACCAGCGCTGATGAGCCGGTGCAATGGGCACGTGAAGGTAGGCGTCTCGGATATCTATGGACGCCAGGAAGTCTCCCTGTGACACAGCCGCGATCACGGAGCGCAGGGATTCCATACGGAACTTCCGAACCAACACGTGGCGGTTGAACAACTTGAGGTCCAGAACCGGACGAAAAGAGCCGTCCTTCTTTGGGACAATAAAGAGGTTGGAGTAAAAACCCCTGAACCTCTCTCCCGTGGGTACTGGGACCACCACTCCGTCTCTGCGGAGTCCCTCCAACACCAGATGAAAAGCCTGAGCTTTGTCTAGGGATGGAACAGACCGATGGAATCGGTGTGCCGGCTGTGACGTCAGCTCTATCCTGTAGCCTTTTGAGACTACGTCTCGGACCCACTGGTCTTGAACGTGGAGAAGCCATCTGTCCTGGAAAAGAGACAGGCGGCCCCCCACCTGTGGGGAGACAGGATGAAGGAGCGAGTCATGCCGAAGCGGGTTTAGGGGTGGCAGCTGCAGCCCCTGCCGGCTTCTTTTGGCGACTTTTGTTGCGCCACTGAGTGGAGGGCTTGCCCCCACGGTCCGCGCGAGCGGACGCCGCTGATGACTGCGAGCTGGGGCGAAAGGACCACTGTTTTGGGTTCCTTTTCACGGAATACCGTGGCTTAGGCTTATTCTGCGGTATCTTAGACTCAGCAGAATCCTTTATCAGCTTGTCCAGCTCGGTGCCGAAGAGCCTGTCACCAGCAAACGGAAGATTTTGCAAAATCTTCTTAGACGTGGCATCTGAGTCCCAAAGACGCAGCCACAACAACCTGCGGATCGCTATAGCATTGGCCGAAGCCACAGCCGAGCGAGTGGCAGTTTCCAAAGTTGCCGTCCTGGCGTAATCCGCATAAGCCCTTGCTCTGTCGGTGAGTGCCAGGACCTCTGGGCTGGCCCTAGCTAGATCAGAGATACCATCCAAGCAGGAGGTAATCGCTTGTAGGGTCCAGACCGCGGCAAAATTAGGGGCAAATGAAGACCCCACAGCCTCATAGGAAGACTTGGCGAGTTGCTCGACCTGTCTATCAGTAGCATCCTTCAATGAGGAGCTATCAGAGGCAGAAAACAAGGAGCGTGCAGCAATCCTAGTCATGGAAGCGTCCACCTTAGGGGACTGTGACCATTCCAGAAGCACCTCCTGAGGAAAGGAAAAGCGAAGGTCCTTAGGTTTACGGACATAACGCCGCCCAGGATGTAACCTGGGTGCTCTAATCACCCTTCCAAAATTGGTGTGGTCCATAAAGGACCCACTTGGTCTCGCCTCCGGCCGCAGCCATTGATAGACCTCTTTGGGGTGAACAGTCACCTCCTCAGGAGGAGTGACCAGACGTAATGTCTCATTGATGGAGGACACCAGATCCTCCACCCCATCTGGAGGTTCAGAGACAGACCCGAGAGTAGAACCCCCATCATCTTCCTCACCATCAGAGGAACGCTCCTCCTCAGAGGGAGCTTGGAGCTCTGGAGAGGCCTCACGAGCTCGCTTAGGGGGTCTCACAGAAGAAGTAAGAAGCACCCGGGGGTAACTGGGAGGAGTAGCTGGGTTTTCCAGCCTCCTATGAAGTGCCTCCAGGGATTGCGACATGGAGGACATCTGGGACAGCAGAGATTCATTTATCTTATTCTGCGCTTCCCATGTCCCTGGGATCACCCGAACCTCAGGGTACAGACCCGCAGATTCTGATTCAACAGTAACTGTCCGGGTCTCTGGGCGTCCGCAATTATTGCAGGACCCCTCCACCAGTGAACCGTTGCATGTAGCGCAGGTAATGGTGCCATCTGCCGCCTTAGCAGTATGCTTCCTTACTGAGGACATCGCCACAGTAGGGGGAAATAAGCCAAGTTGTAACAAACAAACCGGAGATCCCGGTGGCTTACCGACCGCAGTAAGCGGTAGGAGGAAGCGGTGTTCGTGTGTGACCTCCGCGAGTTCCGGTCTCCCCTGGAAAGTGCAGACACACGCTGCAGCCAGATCCCAGCCGGGAAGAGAGGGAGAAGATGGCCGCCGACAGTAAAGTCATAGGCGTGGCCAGGAACACGCGGGAGAACACAAAACACGCCCATCGGTGATGTCACCGTAAGAGTTGCTTCCTCCTCCTCCAGGCAGCCTCAGTAATGGAGGTGCCAGAGCCCGCAGCGCGGGAAAAGAGTGTGTAACAATACACATACACACACCGACTGCATGCACAAAACAGACATCAGCAGTCTACAGCCTCAGCCCCTGAGACACACAGGGCGGTCAGCCAGAGTGACCCCAGCACAGGGTACACCGACAGAACCGCGGACCCGAGGGTAACCGCGCGGTCTGAGTGTCATGACACCAAGTGACAGACACTACCCCCAGGCACACAGGAGACACACCAGGTGCCTCAGTGCCGGTCCGGTCTGTAAGCACCTTTAGGGAGGCCTCGGACGGGGGTACAGCACCAGTCCGGAGTGTAAGCACCATTTAGGGAGGCCTCGGACTGGGCTGGCTCCGTCCGGTCTGTAAGCACCATTTAGGGAGGCCTCGGACGGAGCGGAGCTGTGCAAGGCTCCAGGCTCCCCCTCTCCAGAGCCTCCATGGAGGGATGGAAAGGAAGGAGCTCGACAGCGTACCGGGAGAACAGCAAGTGTCCAGGCTAAAAAGCCCTCCGGTACCTCCACCAGCGTGTTCCACAAAGGGTGAGCGGGGAGACTGTCGCGGGTCCCGACCGGGACCATTTACCTTGTCTTCATACGCCATCACGTAAGCTGTGAGAATGCAGTGAAGTGCAAGCAAAGCGTGATCCTCCGAGCACACTAAGTTAAAAACTGAGGATGTTCCCTACGGTGGGGGTTTATAAGCGGAGGAGGCGGTGTCTACAAACTTGTAGTACCTAGTGTGACCTCCGGAGGGCGGAGCCCTAAACCCCATTGTCTGGGTCTCCCATTATGATGACCAGAAAATATATATATATAGTCCGCGATATGTACTTAAAGGGGGCCCACTGAGACCTTTTCGCCCGGGGCCCACAGAAACCTGGAGCCGGCCCTGAATGTGTGCATGATTTCACTGCAACCAGAGATCTGTTCAGAAGTTGGACACAGAAGTTGGTGTGTGTAAAGCGGCCCTAACACTCTTGCACCTCTCCAATCTGTCCTTCACTCTACTGCTTGACTAATCCACCTCTCTCATCGCTATATTCCTCCACTTCTCCCCTCTGTAATCCCCTCCACTGGCTCCCAATTCACCAGTGTATTTGATTGGTGTGTGTAAAGCGGCCCTTAGAGAGGCCGCAGAGGAGGAGGTTGCAGTAGTCGAGACGGGAGATTATGAGGGCATGCACTAGTAGTTTAGTAGATTAAGGGTTGAGGCAAGGACGAATTCTGGAAATATTTTTGAGTTGGAAGCGTCGAGAGCTTGGAGATGTGGTTTGAAGGATATGGCAGAGTTAAGGGTTACTGCAAGGTAGCGGACGTCAGGTACAGGGCAGTGTGTGATGTCATTTATTGTGATAGATCTGGCAAGGAAGGTGTGTGAGATAGTGGAAAAATGTTCAGTTTTGTCTACTTTGAGTTCTAGAAAGCAAGAGGAGAAGGAGGAGGATATGGTTGATAGACACTCCAGGATTCGGGATAGCAGAGCAGTGACCTCTGGGCCAGAGATGTAGATCTGAGTCTAGTCAGAGTACAGGTGGTACTGGAAGCTATGGGACTTTATGAGTTGTCCCAGACCAAGGGTATAGATTGTAAAAAGAAGGGGCCCCAGGGCAGAGCCTTGAGGGACCTCAACAGAAAGGGGATAGGGCGAGGAGGCCGTGTGGGAGACGCTAAATGTGCGGTTGGAAAGGTAGGAGGTGATCCAGGAGAGGGCAAGGTCAGTGATACCAATACATATGAAGTTATACATATACAAAACAAACCTTCCACTCGCTTATTTATACAGTCATTCCTGAACAGACTGTAGCCTTGTAAATTAACAGCCCAGTCATAGTTCACGTCTTGTCATGTCTCCAATATCCACATATCATATCATATAATTTTTTTCCAACAATATTAATTAAAATTCCTCCATCTTGATGGTGAGGCTTCTGGAATTAGTGTATATGCACTTTAGGTCTTGTTCTGTACTTTTATACTTAGTATATTGCCTGTTCTAATCCCTTCCATCATGACCATGCCACCCCCAATTTCACTGCTTATGCCCAGGTTTACACAATCTTCCCCTCCTGTATAGTGAATACCCTCCCCCTAATTTAAACACTCCTCCAACCTTCTAGCCATTTTCCCCCAGCACAGCTGAACCCTCCCTATTGAGGTGCAGCCCATCCCAAGCGAAGAGCTTGTAGCCAACAAAAACAGTCACCACAGTTCTCCATAAACTCAAAACTCTCCTTCCTGCACCAATTCCTGAGCCACTTATTTACCTCCCTAATCTCCCGCTGCCTCTCTGGCGTGGCACGTGGTGCATGACGTATTTCAGAAAATTGCACCTTGGAGGATCTTGCTTTAAGCCTAAAGCCAGGATGTTAGGTCTAATCAGGACCCCTGTGACAGGATGGGCCAAGGATGAGGGCCATATACACCAGGATGGGACAAGGATGGAGGACATTATAAGCAGTAAATCCACTCGTAAGAGTGCATCATGACCACTTTTTTAAATCAAAATGTTTTTATTAGAGTTCTACAAAAACAACATTTTTTTTTTATATAAGACAATAGTGAGAGCAGTCCCTTTTCCCAACCCATCTCTCCCAACCCCCAACAACCCCCCAACAGCATACATAACAAATGATGTTCAGCTCAATCAGATAAAGATACATTAGAATGATGGATACAAACATTGTGTTAATGCACTCAGCAGCAAGGCATTTAAGCAATTCAACCAAGATCAAAATTCAAATCCAAGATCGTGTCCGAAATAGCCAAAAATTGTAGAGTGTAAATATATCTAAAATAGACCTAATCTTTATGTCATTAGTTCCCTGGATGCAAGGGCAGACTCATCGATCCACAACATATATGTTATCACATTTGGTAATACAGTCTCTTTAAATATACGTTTTTTTTTCCAGGTTTATTATACAGTCAATTCTTCCTATGAATTCTGGAACTGTGGGTGTCTATTCCGATATCTAATATTGTGCTATTAATTTCCTAGCCATATATAACATTCTGGATTCTGCTGTTTTGCCATGCTCATCAGTGTTCCAATCTTTAACATATCCTAAAAATGCATACAAAGGGGGACATCACCTCCACTGAGTAGCTTCTATTAATATCCATAATTTCTTACCAATAAGATTCAAGGTTAGGGCAGGACCACATCATATGTATAAGGTTGGAGTTTTCTGTTTTACATCTGGTGCGAAGGGGATTAGACTGAAACCCAATATCAAATAGGAACTGAGGGGGTCTATACTTTTGATGCATTAAATATAACTGGGATGATCTATGCGCTTCCCTTAGGGATATATCTAGAAGTGTCTCCAAAATTTCCCTCCATTGATTTTCTTCAATGTCGCCTATGTCTTATTCCCATTTGTCCTTAGATTAAGAGGGGGATTGTGTTAAAATTAGGTTCAATAAAGAGTCATGATATGACCACACTTTTGCTTCAACTTTTCTTCTATTTTTCTCCTAAAACCTAGGAGCGTCTTAAAAGTCTGACGTGTCTTATAGCATGAAACGTACGGTTGCCCCTTGCATGCCACTATTTTTTTTTTTTTTTTTTTAGTAATGAAACAAATGCAATTGAAGTGTAGATTTTCAGGACTAAATAAATTAAGGTTATGAACAAAAAGATCCTGTAAAATGTTTTGGAATTGCAACCATTTTTCTTTAAAAAACAAAACAGAAAATATAGGAATATGAGCAAGAATAAAAAAAAAAAAAAAAAAAAAATCAATATCATTTATTGTATTACTTCGTTCAATATTAACAACATAAAAAATGGATGTTGTCAGATAACTTATAGATATAGTGCTTTTATAGTATATACACACAGCACATACAGAATACAGATGGTATAAAATTATTCCAAAGTTAAAAACATTAAATAGGCTACCAACATAAATACAGCAATGAAAATATTTCAGTGACTGAAAAATCCTCAATATAACATATGCTGGAAGGATGAATGTTTTCATGAAAATAGCAATTTCTACTATATAATCGCCTTATCACGTGTTTCTTTCTGTAACGGAAATCCCGCATAGCTGATTTGTCGCGGGCGGCCGGGCTCGACCAATCACCGACGCAGATTTCCTTTACACACAGACAGGCGCACTCCGGCTGCAAGAGCTGGATCTGGCTGTAGAGCTCGGGACCGGATAGCGGGGAACTGGAGACAGGGGGACCGAGATCCGGGGGGGACCGGATCGCTCGCCCATGGCGCCCGGAGCCGCTGACAGCCACCCTCTGGTGATGTGCTGTACACCAACACTCCTGCACACCGACAGCGCTGCACACCGACACTGCAGTAGATATCTGCTATATAATTGTCTAAGGCTGCCTTCACATTAGCGTTTGGCGCCGCAGCGTATGATGCGCATGCGTATCCGCAAGGCAATATGCATGCATACGCAGTCAAACGCACGTTTTTGTTATATGCAAGTGCATACAAAATCCTATTAAAAAACGCCGCGTTTCCTTGCGTATGCATGCGTTTATGCATCCGCATGCGTTTATTCTCATGGGTGGAGAGTGGGCATCTACCTTTAAACCTTTTCTGGGCATGCGCACTATGCTGTCCACATGCGTCCCAAAACAAGTCATACGCAATGTGTTGCTTAGCCTTGCGTATCCATAGACAGCAATGCTAATAATATCCGCAGGTGTCCGCATGCGGATGGTTGCGGATTTTTCATACTCCAAAAAATGCAACATGCTGCGTCCCGGGTGTGGACGCTGGACACCGGAAGGAGCAGATATCGTCCGCATCCGCACCTGAACGCAGCAAACGCAGGCACCATGCGTTCCTATGTTAAACATAGGAACGCAGTGCGCATGCGTTTGAATGCGTATGGGAACGCAGCATACGCTGCGGCGCCAAACGCTAATGTGAAGGCAGCCTAATTCTGTTAGTCTGTAACACAAATCCAGCGTCGCTGATTGGTGGCGGGCACGACCAATCAGCAAGAGGCGCAGTCCGGCCACAAATTGGCGATTTGAACAACGCTTCGCTGATTGGTCATGCCCGGCCGGGTGTGACCAATCAGGGATATTGCCGCAAGATTTATACCCAGCTTCACAATGCATTATTCTTAAATCTTCATACATAAACTACATACATATTCTAGAATGCCCGAAGCATTAGAATCGGGCCACCATCTAGTCAATCATATTGCTGAGGAATAAGGCAAGTAGAAGAAAATGCTTTAATGTAGGAGAACCTATAAAAAAGTTTAAAGTAAAGTAGAGCCATTGGAGATAGGCTATCTCCTATAAACATAAGGCTGGCTTCACATTTGCGTATGTGAACGCAGCTTATGCTGCATTCCCATACGCAGTCAAATGTATGCGCACTTTGTTCCTATGTTTAACATAGGAACGCATAGTGCTTGCGTTTGCTGCGTTCGGGTGCGGATGCGGACGATATCTGCTCCTTCCGGTGTCCAGCGTCCGCACCCGGAACGCAGTATGTTGCATTTTTTGTGCGCTCGGGGACCTTGGAAGATCAGCAAGCGTCCCCAAGCGCACAAAACATGCATTGTCTTCAATGGGTCCACAGTGTTCTGCGCTTGACAGCGCAGGAGAACGCTGCGGACCCATTGAAATCTCTCCCGGTGGCCGCCGGTGATGTCACAGGAGCTCACCGACGGCCACCGAGAGATCAGCTCAGCCTCTGATGGTCTCCTCCTCCCCGCCGCCGGTAATCTGCTAGCGATGTCGGCGGGGAGAAACAGCTGATTTGACAGCAGTTGGAATCTTCCTGCGCCGACATCTCCTCTCGGTGTCGGCGCGGGAGATTCAAACAGCTGTCAGATCAGCTGTTCTCCCCGCCGACATGTCCCGAAGCATACCGGCGGCCGGGAGGAGGAGATCTCCGGTGCTGATCTCCGCCCCCGGACACCGCTGATTGGCTGCCGGGCTGCACAGTGATGTGTCTGCAGGCGGACATTCTCCGCTGCGGACACATCAAAATGGCACTGCTTTGCACTGCGTTTGTGTCTGCATGCCATCAGCATGCAGACACAAACGCAAATGTGAAGGTAGCCTAAGGATTCAGTGCAAAAACAAAAAAGAAATCAAGACATGAAAAAGGTAGAAAAAGAAATTAAATCGATATGCCAAATGAAGGTATTTTGCACTGCAAAAAAATCCAATTGTATAGGAGAGAAAAAAACAAAGCACATAAAATGGAATACATAAAGGGGGTAAATGAACTTGGTGACAGCCCAAAAAGAAGCAGCATTTTGCATATTAGTTTCCTCCTCAGAAGGTGGCTAATGAAGAATTCTCCTTATAGTAGACAGATACTGATATCTACTTCTATTAGTGTGTTCTTCACTTGGGTAGATGTTTTGAGAAAGTGAGTCTGCAATCAATGTTGTCTTCTGTGGTTGTTCATGCCTGTTTGAGTTCCCAACCTCATCAGTGCACTCTTACTGCAGAATGCTAAAACTGTTGATTTTGCTATTCCTAACATTTCTGCGCTCTCTCTGGTTGATTCCTGTTTTTTTTCAGCTTAATAACAGTCTGCTTCTCTTCTTATTGAGAACTCCTTTGACTGCATGTTGTGGGTTCAAAGCAACATCTTTTAAATGCATATGCTACACCTAAAATTAGCTCCAGACCTTTTATCTGCTTAAATAATTTTGTATTAAACCAGGGAATACCTCATTAAAAAGCCTTTGAGATAACTGTTCAATTAATTTTGGCCCCATGAAAAAGATGCAGCTACATATTAAAAAGCTGTAATTACCAAACCCTTAAGGCCACGTTACACACACAGATATATTGGTCACAGATCTCTGGTTGTAGTGAAATCATGGACACATTGCTCCACTTTGTGGCTGTGTACAATGGAACAATGTGTCCATGATTTCACTGCAACCAGAGATTTGTGACCAATATATCTGTGTGTGTAATGTGGCCTTTACTCTAATAAGGGTGTGAATACCCTCAAATTGAAGCTGAAACACCACTTTAAGCCCATATTGATTATACAACTATCTTAAATATATTTTGGTATACAGCTAAAAATGCCAAAACTTGTGCCTGAAGAAGTTTAACTATGAATTCTGTTTCCTTAATCTATAATATCATGGTGAAGACTCATTGGACAGAGGTCATATCAAATGGGATGACATCAAAACCAAAAGTGGAAATTGTAATAATTTTTTATTGCAAATCTCAGATGTAGTGGATGAATGAGGAGGTGCTTTTTTTTTTTCCAAAACCAACGTGTGCATTACAACTCAATCTATTAGAATCACAGTTTTGTTTGATGCAATTTTTAATTATTTTGTAGGTGATAAAGAATCTTTGAATTATACTTGTATACTTATTATATAATAATAATAATAATAATAATAACATAATTATTATACTTTGTATTCCTCTAGCTCTGAAACCTGTGCGATAGCCCTCAGTTATAGCAATTCATTTCCTCCAAAAGCATTTAATGGAGAGATCATGTGAGCCTCAAGTTTAACTGAAATATCTCAGAAGAAGAAGGTGAAAATTCTACCTTGTAACTTTTTTTTTTTAATGACCTAAAGTACAAATGAGTTGAGCTAAGTTTGTCCATTCACTGTAAAATTGCAGTGGTCTGCTGGCCACTCTAAAGCCCCAGTCACACATAACGAGATTGTTAGCGAGATCATTGTAACTGTGACGTTACAACGATCTCCCCAGTGATGTCGCTATGTGTGACATCTAGCAGCGATCAGGCCCCTGCTGTGAGGTCGCTGATCGCTGCAAAGGGCTCAGGACCATTGTTAGGTCGTTGGTCTCCCGCTGGTCAGCACGCATCGCTGCGTGAAGCTCTGCCTCTAGCACCTCCCTCTGCCTTTCCTCCCATCATAGACTCATCAGTAACAGCTGCCATCAACTATCTCATTAATGGGAATGTCGTCACTGAATACATATTTTACCTCAATTGAGAAGTTTGATAATTGATAATGATCAATTCTGACAGGGAAAGCAGCAAATTTGTCTGATAAGAAATATTACACAGTTGCTTATTTTAATGTGTACTATTGATTTAGGAAATAAATTAAAATTACAACTATTCTTTAAATAAAGATGAGGAAGGCTTGTTATCTTCCCACCTGTTTTATGTTGACAGGTTTCAGAGGCTGGGGTACAGGCAAGGTAGACTGATGGACCCTCACTGAGCCAAGAGATGTAGAACCAACTGGTTTTACTGTCTGCATAGAAGAGGATGCTGTAATCTTAGAGTTTGCGGCAGTCATCTGCGGCAGAGGGTTCTGCTGTCCGCATTGTAAAATAAATTCCTGTGAATTTGGCATCAGACGGCGCAAAGAAGGAAGACTTTTCTATGTAAAAAGAAAGAAATACAGTTAGAATGAACATACATGTTCGCACACATGGAATAAACATTTAGGTATACAATATGTCCATGTACACATAAACACAGACACTATTTATTAACTCTTATATGACTCCTTAGGAAACGTCAAACATCAGATCAGTGAAGTTCTAATAGCGTGCACCCCCACCGATCAGTGGCATCAGTGCCAGCAGGTATAAACTGAACGAAGCGAGAAGAGTATGGTTCTGTTCAAAGTCTGTGGCCAGTCCTGAATGCAGCAGCTTATATTCCATTGATTTCAATAGGACTTGATCTACACTACCCAGCCGTAGCCACTACACAGAGCTGGAAGGGTCAACTCCATTCACTGTTGAAATTCTGCTGACGTGAAGACGTTGGTGTACAGGGTTTCAAACTCCACTGATTTTTACGTATTTTACAAATAGGTCATTATCCTGGAAAACTCTTCTACAGTGAAAGCACCACCAACCGAAGAAACATAGTTCAGCCATTGGTTACTCTATATCAAATGCAATAAATAATCTAATAAATCTTTTGTCTTTTCGGTGGATGGGTTAAAAATGCACCCAAGTTATGCAAAATCTCTAGTTTAGTATTTGAGATAAATTCAAAATCTACAATAAAAAAAAAAAATTGCAGGTTTTTCAGTTTTAGGCTGTGCTCACTGTGTTTTTGCTTTGTTTTCTTTGCTGCATTTCTGTACCAAAAACGCAGCACCCACAGCTTTGTAATGAAAGGCAATGTGATTTTCCAAAAGCTGTGTCCACATGTGCGTTTGTGGGTGCTGCGTTTTTGTTGTAAAAATCGCCTGTGTTCATTTTTATGGCCCTCTAATTAACATGCCCATTTTTGGGCTGCGGCTTCCCCATTGACTCCATTATAACCCCCCAAAAAAAGGCTTTTCCTACATGCCCCCAGATTGAAAAAAATGTAAAGTGTGAAAGCAGCTTTAAAGTTGAATTCACACATCTGTATGAAATGTCCGAGTGGTGTGACTTTTTTTAACCGGATAGTACATGGACGCATTGAGCTTAATGTATCTATTTAATTCAGTATAAATCAGGAATCCAAGTGAGATCTGAGACTTGGGTCAGGTACTATTCTGATCTGTTTGCAGATCAAATTCAGCTATCAATGGTGGGAACATGTGAAACCCAAATGCAAACCAGAATTTTTCTGTGTCTCACACAACTGTTGCTCGGTGGTCAATTTGATTAAAAATGTGACGTTCCAGGGGCGTTTTATTGACTTGGGAGAAAAACAAAAATAAAACACCACTTTAGAGTAAAAAATAAATAAATAAATAAAAAAATAAGCAAATGCAACACATCACACCTTAGGGAGGACTGTCTTTTCTTAACAGATTGTAAAATTGACAGATGTGTGAACGTAGCCTAAAATGTAACTTTTTTTTTTCCAATTATCATATATACAACTTTCTGATGTCAAAGTTATAGAGCTCTGAAAAGGAAAACCACATGATAACAAACCTTCAGAAAAGGCACTAGATAAGGCTGTGGTGAGGACTTCAGCTCCTTGTACAGTTTTGTAGTAAATTCTTCTGGTTCAAGTTTTGAATCCTTGAATATAAATAGTGAAAAGAATAAAACATTATATTTACAAGTTCTGAGCACATGAACAATCTTTGCAGATCACTTTCGTGGTCATTTTGTTCATACAATCTGGTCCAGTTTTAAAGCTGTGACACGTGGTACAACATTGAGGGAGATTTCCTCAAACTGCTTAAAGAGTCTGTGACCCCAATGGGCTCAGCATACTCCCTCTATCCTGAGCACTGTGATTCATTGATTGACAGTACACTCTGCAGTTGTGTTCACATTGGCCCTGATTCATTAAGGCGTTTTCACTAGAATTTTGGTACACAACACATTTTTATGCCAATTCCACCAAAGTGCATGAGGCTGGGGGCGTCAAGTCAGCACTGGTCTAATATATGAAGAAGAGTTGTAGCATTGTTTACGTCAGAAATTTTACTTCAGTTGTTGACTAGAGTAAAATTTGTGGCAACGCAAATGCTACTTTCCAATGTGGTTGCAGAGGGCACCATCAAGAAATGACAATTCTCAACGTAAAACGGAGGGAGCAAAGCGATGAAACAAGCCCTTTAGCCGCACCACAATTGCACAACAGCCCCTTTTTTTATATACACTATGTTTATTTTATGCGAAGTAAACCATTAAAATCTATTCTACCGGTAATATTTTCATGGGTGCCAGGTACCCTATATACCTGTATAAGTGGTTTAGTTAGCATTTTGGGGGGCAAAACTCCCTTTAAGAAAATTATTAAGTGAAATTTTGTATATTTCACAAGATGTGTGTCTACTGTAGTTTCACAATGAATCCATGATTAATTGATGGCAATGTCCATTGAATCAAAAAAGAGAATTTTGTTTACGTACCGTAAATTCTTTTTTCTTTAGTCATCAATGGGAGACCCAGACAATGGGGTTTAGGGCTCTGCCCTCCGGAGGTCACACTAGGTACTACAAGTTTGTAGACACCGCCTCCTCCGCTTATAAACCCCCACCGTAGGAGACATCCTCAGTTTAGTCCATAAGCTGCGAGGAGAAATTAAACCACACCCGAAACATCGGGAAGAATGCCGTGCACAGACGGTTCAACAACCCGGCAAACACTGTCTCAACAGAGAACAGAACAAGTGCAAAATATGCAACGGAACAACTGGGTGGGTGCTGGGTCTCCCATTGATGACTAAAGAAAAAAGAATTTACGGTACGTAAACAAAATTCTCTTTTTTCTGGTCGTCATAATGGGAGACCCAGACAATGGGGATGTCCTAAAGCAATACCCCAGGGCGGGAAGAGTTCCTCAACAAGACGGATAACACATGGTTCCCTCTAAAGGTGGGCAACCGCCGCCTGGAGAACCCGCCTGCCCAAACTCGCATCCGCAGAGGCATGGGCATGCACCATATAGTGCTTAGAGAAAGTGTGCAGGCTGGACCAAGTGGCCGCCTGACACACCTGTAGAGCAGAAGCTCGATGTCGCAAGGCCCAGGAGGCACCTACAGCTCTCGTAGAGTGTGCCTTCAAACCCACCGGGAGAGGCAAACCAGAAGACCGGTATGCCTCCTGAATGGGAGCCTTGATCCATCTGGCCAAGGTCGACTTCGAAGCCGCGGCCCCTTTACAGCGACCCATCGTGAGGACAAATAAAGAATCCGAACTCCTAAAGGAGGCGGTCCTGGACACATAAATGCGTACAGCTCTCACGAGATCCAGAGTATGGAGGTCGCGCTCAACCTGATGAACGGGAGCGGGGCAAAATGATGGGAGAACAATCTCCTGGTTTAGGTGAAACGTTGAAACCACCTTCGGCAGAAATTCAGGCCGTGGGCGCAACACTACCTTGTCTTGGTGAACCACCAGAAAAGGAGACTTGCACGAAAGTGCAGCCAATTCTGAGACCCGTCTCAGAGACGTAATCGCCACCAGAAAGACCACCTTCTGGGACAGACGAGAGAGAGAGACTTCTCTCAGTGGCTCAAACGGCGGTTTCTGCAGTGTCGCCAGGACCATGTTGAGGTCCCAAGGATCCAGAGGTCGTCTATAGGGCGGAACCACCCGAGACACCCCCTGCAGAAATTGACGTACCTTCGGGAGGAGCGCCAAGCGCCTGTCAAACAGCACTGAAAGTGCTGATACTTGACCTTTCAGAGAGCCAAGGGATAATCCCAACTCCAACCCCGACTGTAGGAAGGCCAACAATGTCGGGATAGACAAAGGCCACGGTGAGCGGCCACCAGAGGCACACCAGGTAAAAAAGATTTTCCACGTTCTGTGGTATATCTTCCTGGAAACAGGTTTTCCTCGCCCGATTCATAGTGGCAACCACTGTAGGGGAGAAACCTCTGGATGTTAGCAGCCAGGCCTCAAGAGCCATGCAGTCAATCTGAGGGCCCTGGAATTGAGATGGAAGAAAGGGCCTTGCGCGAGTAGATCTGCGCGTTCTGGAAGAGCCCACCGGTGTCCGCCTGACAGTTGCCACAGGTCCGGGTACCAAGACCTCCTGGGCCAATCTGGAGCCACTAGAATGGCCACTCTGCATTCTGTCCTGATCTTCCACAGGACCCTGGGAATCAGAGCCAGAGGCGGAAACACATATGGCCGCTGAAAGCTGGACCAGCTCAGGATCAGGGCATCCGCCCCCAGAGACTGGGGATCCCAAGATCTCGCCATGTAATGGGGCACCTGATGATTCAGCCGTGAGGCCATCAGATCCACGTCCGGAGTACCCCATCTGCTGCAGATGTCCCGGAAGACGTCTGGATGTAGAGACCACTCTCCGGCGTCCATCCCCTGCCGGCTCAGATAGTCGGCCTCCCAGTTCTCGACCCCTGGGATGTGAACTGCGGAGATCAGGCAGCCGTTTTCCTCCACCCAGAGTAGAATGCGGTGGACTTCGGCGAGGGCCTGAGCACTTCTGGTCCCTCCCTGATGATTTATGTAGGCGACGGCCGTCGCATTGTCGGACTGTACCCGAATGGGTTGTCCTGACAGGAATTTCTGAAACGCCAGGAGCGCCAGATAGACCGCCTTGATCTCCAGTACATTGATCTGCAATGCCGACTCTGACTGAGTCCAGAGGCCTTGAGCCCTGTGGTGTAAGAACACCGCGCCCCAGCCCTTCAGACTGGCGTCTGTGGTCACCACTAACCATGACGGTTTTAGGAAGGACCGGCCCCGTGACAGGTGATGTGGCTGGAGCCACCACTGTAGAGAGTCCCTGGTTGGTTGTGGACAGCGTCACCAGCCGATTCAGAGAGATCGTCCTCTTGTCCCATCTGCGAAGAATCTCCAGCTGGAGAGGACGGAGGCGAAACTGTGCGAACGGCACCGCCTCTATCGCCGCTACCATGCGACCCACCAGTCTCATCAATACCCGTAGGGATGACTGTGGTGACAGGAGGACATTCTGCACTCCTGATTGGATCGCAAGCTGCTTGGCTTGAGGTAGGGACACCAGGGCCGAGTCCGTGTGGAAGTCCATGCCCAGATATGTCAATGACTGGGTCGGAACCAGGGTCGACTTTTGAATGTTGATAAGCCACCCGAACCGTTCCAGAGACTTCATGGTCACTTCCAGGCTCACCCGACAAAGGTCTTCCGATGGCGCCCTGACCAACAGGTCGTCCAAATAGGGTATGACGGCGTGTCCCTGCGCATGCAGGAGAGCCATCATGGAGGCCATCACCTTTGTGAACACCCGTGGTGCCGAGGCTAGCCCGAATGGCAGTGCCACAAATTGGAAGTGCTCTTCCCCCACTGCGAATCTCAACCAGCGCTGATGAGCTGGTGCAATGGGAACGTGAAGGTAAGCGTCCCTGATATCGATGGACGCTAGGAAGTCTCCCTGTGACACAGCCGCGATCACTGAGCGCAGGGATTCCATGCGGAACTTCCGAACCAACACGTGACGGTTGAACAACTTGAGGTCCAAAACCGGGCGAAAGGAGCCGTCCTTCTTTGGGACAATAAAGAGGTTGGAGTAAAAACCCCTGAACCTCTCTTCCGTGGGCACAGGGACCACCACTCCGTCTCTGCGGAGCCCCTCCAACACCAGGTGAAAAGCCTGAGCCTTTTCTGGAGATGGAATCGACCGATGGAATCGGGATATCGGTTTTGACGTAAGCTCTATCCTGTACCCTCGCGAGATCACGTCTCGAACCCACTGATCTTGAATGTGAAGAAGCCACTTGTCCTGGAAGCAAGACAGGCGGCCCCCCACCTGTGGGGAGGCAGGATGAGAGAGCGAGTCATGTCGAGGCGGGCTTGGGGGTGGCAGCCGCTGCCCCCGCCGGCTTCTTCTGACGACTCTTGGAACGCCACTGAGTAGCAGGCTTGCCCCCTCGGTCTGAGCGAGTGGACGTCGTTGATGACTGTGAACCGGAGCGAAAGGACCACTGCTTAGGGTTCCTTTTCACGGTGTACCGTGGCTTAGGCTTATTCTGCGGGATCTTAGACTCAGCAGAATCCTTTATCAATTTGTCCAGTTCGGTGCCAAAAAGCCTGTCACCAGCGAACGGAAGATTTTGTAAAATCTTCTTAGATGTGGCATCTGAGTCCCAAAGACGCAGCCACAACAGCCTGCGGATCGCAATTGCATTGGCCGAGGCCACAGCAGAGCGAGTGGCAGTTTCCAAAGATGCCGTCCTGGCATAGTCCGCATAGGCCCTTGCTCTCTCAGTGAGCGCCAGGACCTCTGGACTGGACCTAGCTAGATCAGTGATACCATCCAAACAGATAGTGATCGCTTGTAGGGTCCAGACTGCGGCAAAATTAGGGGCAAACGAAGACCCCACAGCCTCATAGGAAGACTTGGCGAGTTGCTCGACCTGTCTATCAGTAGCATCCTTCAATGAGGAGCTATCAGAGGCAGAAAACAAGGAGCGCGCAGCAATCCTAGTCATGGAAGCATCCACCTTGGGAGACTGCGACCATTCCTGGAGCGCCTCCTGAGGAAAGGGAAAGCGATTGTCCTTAGTTTTACGGACATAACGCCGCCCAGGATGCAACCTGGGAGCTTTAATCACCCTTCCGAAATTAGTGTGGTCCATGAAGGAGCCACTTGGTCTAGCCTCTGGCCGCAGCCATTGATAGACCTCCTTGGGGTGTACAGTCACCTCCTCAGGAGGAGTGACAAGACGTAATGTCTCATTGATGGAGGACACCAGATCCTCCACCCCATCTGGAGGTTCAGACATAGACCCGAGAGTAGAACCCCCATCATCTTCCTCACCATCAGAGGAACGCTCCTCCTCAGAGAGAGTCTGGAGCTCAGGAGAAGCCTCACGAGCTCGCTTAGGGGGTCTTACAGCAGAAGTAAGAGACACCCGGGGTAACTAGGAGGAGTAGCTGGGTTCTCCAGTCTCCTATGCAGTGCCTCAGGGTTTGCGACATGGAGGACATCTGGGACAGCAGAGATTCATTGATCTTATTCTGCGTTTCCCATGGCCCTGGGATCACCTGAACCTCAGGGTATAATCCCGGATTTGCAGACTCAGTAGTAGCAGACCGGGCCTCTGGGCGTCCGCAGTTATTGCAGGACCCCTCCACCAGTGTCCCGTTGCATGTAATACAGGCAATGGAGACCACCGCCGCCTTAGCAGCATGCTTCCCAACTGAGGACATCTCCACAGTGAGGGGAATATAAGCCAAAGTTCACAAACAAACCGGGAATCCCGGTGGCTTACCGACCGCAGTAAAGCGGTAGGAGGAAGCGGTGTGTGTGTGTGACCTCCGCGAGTTCCGGTCTCCCTTGTAAGTGCAGACACGCGCTGCCGTCAGATCCCAGCCGGGAAGTGAGGGAGAAGATGGCCGCCGACAGTGAAGATGTGGGCGGCGCCTGGAACACGCGGGAAGAACACACAACACGCCCAGCGGTGATGTCACCACAAGGGCTGCCTCCTCCTCCTCCAGGCTGCCTCAGCAATGGAGGTGCCGGAGCCCGCAGCGCGGGAAAAGAGTGTGAATATCACCACACACACACTCAGACTGCATGTACACACAAAACACCCGCAGTCTACAGCCTCAGCCCCTGTGAGCCACAGGGCGGTCAGCCAGGGAGACCCCAGCACAGGGTCACCGCCAGAACCGCGGACCCGAGGGTAACCGCGCGGTCTGAGTGTCATGACACCACAGTGACAGACACTACCCCAGGCACACAGGAGACACACCAGGTGCCTCAGTGCCGGTCCGGTCTGTAAGCACCTTTAGGGAGGCCTCGGACGGGGGTACAGCACCAGTCCGGAGTGTAAGCACCATTTAGGGAGGCCTCGGACTGGGCTGGCTCCGTCCGGTCTGTAAGCACCATTTAGGGAGGCCTCGGACGGAGCGGAGCTGTGCAAGGCTCCAGGCTCCCCCTTACCAGAGCCTCCATGGAGGGATGGAAAGGAAAGAGCGCGACAGCGTACCGGGAGAACACTGAAGTGTCCAGGCTAAAAGCCCTCCGGTACCTCCACCAGCGTGTTCCGCAGAGGGTGAGCGGGGAGGCTGTCGGGGGTCCCGAGCGGGACCATTTTACCTTGTCTTCATACGCCATCACGTAAGCTGTGAGAATGCAGTGAAGTGCAAGCAAAGCGTGATCCTCCGAGCACACTAAGTTTAAAACTGAGGATGTCTCCTACGGTGGGGGTTTATAAGCGGAGGAGGCGGTGTCTACAAACTTGTAGTACCTAGTGTGACCTCCGGAGGGCAGAGCCCTAAACCCCATTGTCTGGGTCTCCCATTATGACGACCAGAAAAGTACGGTATATCTTTGCTGTATTATGCAGTCCAGCATAATACAGCAAAGATATTTTTGAGTCAATGGACATTGCCATCATTTACAGAAATCACAGGGATGTCAGCCCCTACTGTACCACAAACAGCAGTATAGACCTTCAATAGTGTTAGATTAGAGGCAGTATCCACTTGTCAAATAAAATAAATCACAGTATCCCAAGACGTCATCATACAATGTGTTAAACTTTTAGGGAAGTGCCATTGGTGCAAGCCCCACTCACAAGAAATGCCAAGAACTCTGAGTACACATACCACAGTTAAAGAACCTACTTTTGCTGTAATCTAAACACTTGGCTTGAAATCTATATTTCTTACAGTTGCACGAAGTAAGAGGAGACAAAAAGCACAAATCGGAGGTCCTGGCAGATGCCTTGATTCATGCGTATTACATCAAATGTTGGGTCATTGACTTGTAATGGGTACGGCCAGGTTGACATTTTTTTTTACACTGCAGTATTAAGTAGCAAGTCTGGCTATTCCACCCGTAAACTTGGAGCCTGATGGAAATTATCTCCACATCTTACTGATTATTTTGTGCTTAAAAAATGAATGCATACAGTCAAGAGAAAAAGAAAAGTCATACCAGCAAGTTTTCACTAAATTTTTGACATTTTGCCCCATGGTTGGTGACTGAGGTCCACTTGATGCCAGTTTAATTAATGTTGCAAGGAAATTCTTACATTTCTTTACATTATCCAGGACGTCCTAGTAAAATAACAAGAATATATGATTAAGGTGCACATTTCAAAATAAAGATAGAAGCAGCAAACGCACTGCTACTACACTAATAAAAAAAACAAAAACTAAACGCATCACCAGGTTTCAGAATATAAGCTGCATGTTATTAAATAGTTCTCTTAGACCTCACTGATCTGGTGTATTTACTTGGCTGAATGACGCAGATATTGAGATGACAAACAAAAAAAAAAAAAAAAAAGATGTAGCTGTCTTTTAGGAGCACTGGGCAATGGGCAACAATTGAAATACTCAGAGGAGCGTATTCATAAACCTTTATTGCCCTTTACTTCCCACTACGTGTTTCGACAAGGTGCCCGTCTTCATCAGGTGGAGTAAAGGGTATACATAAGGAAATGACATATTAAGGGGTTGGTCCATTGCGATTGGACCATCATTATTGACACATTAACACTCAGTTTGCCATTACTTACAGACATAATAAACCTTTAAAAGTGGACTATTGTTGATATGAGCCACAAAGTAATCCATTAAATGACAATTAATGCTAAAAAATCTAAAACAAGAATCATTAACAAGAATCATCTAGAATACAGACAAGGGGGGGGGTTCATGATGAAGAGAGGGTTGAATCAGGAGGGGAAGAGAATCTTGGGAGACCTTGATCATTATGAGAAATTAGATCAAGATCCATCTATAACAATATTTCTTAAATACAACAAACTCATCATAGGAGCCTATGCTGGAATTTTGAACAAGAAAAGACATTTCTAGACATTCCGCAATTTAAGGGCCCATATTTCTATTTTCACCCCAAACTCCATAAAAATCCAACAAATCCTCCTGGTCGTCCCATCATTTCTGGTGTACAATCAATCACAAGCAACCTCTCTCATTATGAAGACCTGAATCTACAAAAATGTATTGAAATTAGCCTCTTACTTAAAAGATTCAACACAACTTATTAAAGAACTTAGAGAATTGCCCCCGGAGACAGGACGTCTAGTAATCACTCTTAAATGTTTCTGCCTTGTACAGTAATATACCATACAAGCAAGGCATCAGTGTTATTGATAAATACCTCACTGCAGATACAGATATGTTCATAAAACAAAAAGACTTTTATTCTAGTGTCTATTAGGTTCATCCTTAATAACAGCGTATTTACATTCGATGGAACTACATACCGTCAAACAAGAGGCTGCGCAATGGGGACGAGATTCACACCCAGTTATGCTAACCTATATATGGGTGCATATGAATCCATCTTCATTGCGCAGTCTCAAGCAGCTGAAAATAGGATTGTATGCTACTGCCGATACATAGATGATTTGATAATCCTATGGAGAGGGACAGAGGATAAGGCCCCTAGATTCATTATGGAACTCAGTAAGAAATACTCGGGTCTGTCCTTTACAGCAGCAATTTCCTCACGGGCCCTCCAGTATTTGGACCTGATGGTACAGTTTGATGACTTGGGGAGTGTGTTCACATCGACATACTTTAAAGAAATTATTGCAGGTTGCATTTGGGAGAAGAAAAAAATCTTACTCAAGAGTCCTGTCTAAAGAGAATAACCACTAAAGATAGTGACAAAAACAGAACGTCTGGGTTGGCAAAATGGAGTCTGGTCACCACCTATTGTCAATCCAAAGTCACTATTCAAAATTTAGTAAAAAAATTTTGGTTTATTTAAAAAAATTATCCTATACTTTCTGAGCATCTCCCGCAGAAGCCTATCATTATCTATAAGAAAAAACAAAAGTTTACGCAACCTGGTAGCACCAAGCAATACAAGTTTGAAACCTAACAAAACCATCAGCACTGTAGATAATGGTGAAAATGGTTGCTACTCTTGTAAAGTACAGAAATGCTTGTGTTATCAGGTCATCTCGAATGGGGCCAAATCGATTACATCTAGGTCTCTAAATATGTTTTCTATTAATCATAAAGTAACGCACCACACGTCCTATGTGATCTACGTGCTGGAGTGCCCATGTGGTCTCCAGTACTGGGCCGCACAATCCAGGCAATGCACTCTCGCCTGAATAAGCACAGGCACAATATCAAAATAGGCTATCAACTACACAGCGCTTCGAGGCATTATGCGTCGTGTCACCAAAAAGATTATAGCCTTATAAAAGGTCACCATTATAGACCATGTGACGGATAAAGAGATTGATCATCTTAGTGCTTTAATTAGAAATTTAATTTAATTAGAAAGGAAAGTTTTTGGATATACAAAATGGGTACCTTGGCCCCAGGACACAACTTGACCATTGATAATGTGGGCCAAGCGGTAATAAAAGCCTTTCTATGAGAAAAGGAACTATCATTATAACCAAAATTGCTGAGAGGGCATAATATTCTTTTTAATATAAATTTTATTACAATTTATCATATTTTAGGTATTTTTAAGTATTTTTATTCCTGTTATGCATATCATTTTTTAGATCATCCATGGTTAGTTTAATCTTGTTTTAATTTTGTTAGAATTGTCTTTTAAGGGATTACTTTGTAGCTCATATCAACAATAGTGCACTTTTAAAAGGTTTATTATGTCTGCAAGTAATGGCAAACTAAGGGTTAATGTGTCAATAATGATGGTCCAATCACAATGGACCAACCCCTTTATATGTCATTCCCTTTACTCCACCTGATGAAGAAATGCGTAGTGGGAAGTAAAGGGCAATAAAGGTTTGTAAATACGCTCCTCTGAGTATTTCAATTGTTGCCCATTGCCCCAGCGCTCCTACTTTTTTTTGTTCTCCTTGTCCCCTTGCTGAGGGATTGGCGGCAGGAGCAGCTCCGGGCTCTTTAACATCCACTCTAAAAGGACATGGCGTTGTCCAGGTTATCGCAAAAAACACTAAACGACCTCCCGTGACGTTACTCGAAATCCTGATTACGTGACCGAGGCCGGAAATGATGCAGGAGAGGCCGCCGCCGGCATAGAGGAGACGCTCTGGTCCCTAAAAGGATCCAGCGTCTAGGCGCCTGTCACTGGGTTGTGCAGAGGTGCACAACCTTTTTAGGTGAGTGGCACTTCGGCCCCCTTCACACAATATTAACACACCACTAGGTGCCTCACATATATGCGCCCCTTTTCTTGTCTTTCATACCAGATATTGAGATGGGCATTTATGAGTCCCAGTTAGAGCTAGTGTTATAAATGATCATTTTAATGTCAGTCTACCAAAAATATACTCAAAAATGTTGGTTTATTAGCATGTACATAAATATGCAGGGCAACCAAAAGTAGACAAAATATAGGAAAACAAAAACACAATAAAAGTAAACTGTACCTCCCTAGCCCTGGAGCAGATCGCATGCTAATAAGGCAAGTGGCACAACGCTCAATAAGAGCTGGGAAAAAGCAGAGGTGATGCGCCACATGTTATACATATATTAATATTTCTTTTCAAATTACTACTAAGGAAGCACTAAAAGTAGGAGGGAAATTGTTAAGTCTGAGCACTCACTTGAATTTTCTTATGAACCATTTTCAATCTCTAACATTATCACGAATCAGTGATCATACCAGTGCGGGAGCATCCAATCGCCTTCCATGGATTACCTGTTGCCGTCGGATCCAGTCACAAATGACATGCCCCCTAGGGGGAGTTTCATTTACAACTGTTTTCTGGGCATGCACAGTTCAGATCAGGCTCAAAACGGAATCACCTGCATCTGGTCGTGCATTCGCAAATGAATGCCACCGCAGCTGCCGGATGCCCGATCCGGCCAGAGAGAGGGTCAGAGAAAATGTGAATAATAACGTACAAGTATTTAATAATGGGGGCACCTGGTGAGGGGCTGCACAAGTGGTTTAAAACCACTTCTTTATTACAATCCCCCCTTTAAGTCGTCAGGTTTTGCCAGCACAGTGGGATTTCAGCGGAACACACAGCCCTGTCAGAAGTGGCATAAGCGCAGAAAATATACGACTTCTGACAATTCTGTGCGTAGAAGTGGCGTAGAAGTCCAGCTGCACCAGCAAAACCCGATGGGACTTCAAACAGTGATTGTAATAAAGTAGTGGTTTTAAACTACTCATACAGCCCCTCTCCAGGTGCCCACAAATTATAAGAAAGCACACAAATTTTATTCACATTTTTACACAATAACATAGGGCTTAAGTCCTTTTTCTGAGGCGGGGTTGATGTGTTGTGATGTGCAGGAACTAGTCTCTGTGTATGCTCAGTGCATTAAAATGGATAAGTTGGACAGATCCGCACATTTTTGGATCCGTCCATCATTGAAATACATTGTATCTGTGGTCCTATTGAGACGCATCCGGAAGCATCAAGATTTTTCATGAGCCCAACAATCAACATTTTGAGGCCAGGGAGGAGGTCAAAAAATGCAGTTGTAAGGATCCGCCGAAAAGCTGATGCCACCAGATGTCCCTTCATTCCCATTCCAAGTATAGGGACACATGCCTGATCAGATTTGGATGGATATGCACGCAAGACAAAAAAAAATGCAAGTGTGAAACCATCCTTAACAGACCTCCAGCAGTAAGTTATACCCCTTCAATAGATAACGTCCACACTTGAGAATTCCCCTTTAAAAAAGTTAAACTCATAACTCGGCTGCAATAAAAGAACATGTATACTTACTGTAGTACTTGTAGACTGTGGTTTACTCACTGGCTCAGCTTTGCACACATTGGAGACTCTGGGAGGAATGCTTGCTTGTATTTGCACTGATTGGTTATTTTCTCTCATAGCAGACGTAACCAAAGGAGATATGCTGGATACTATGATTGATGTCCCAACTGGAGTAGTTGCACTGCAAACATTACAGACAGCCATCTTGATATTAGAGCCACTAGTACCGGTCGGAGGTGCACTGGATGGGATGTAGGCTTTCACGATATTTGCAGTTGCTTGTTTAGCAGTAGCAGGTATTGCTGAGGAAGCAGTAGGCGCTGGCACTAGGGAAGGGCATATGCTTGCAGTTGGCATTACAACTGAACTGCAAGTATTTACTGCAATGGGTGTAATTGGAGATATAGAAGTTCCAACAGGTAACACAGTAGTAGTGCTGGAATTTAAGGAGGCCAGAGCAGAAGTGCCTGTAATGCCCGTTGCAGATGAAGAGGTTGTTGTGGCAGCAGGTGAAGTGCATGGAATCGCTGCAGAAGGGGCTGAAGCGCGGATTATTACGGTAGAAGCCGCTTGGCTTTTAGCTATGGTTTGTGGAGCAGTGCAAATCCTAACTAATGTAGAAGCAGGAATGGAGGCATTTGCTTTTGAAGCTACAGATGAGGAAACCTTGACAATTCCACCTGGTGCAGCAGCAGACTAACAGGAGAAATATGAAAACAAGATGTAAAAGATTTACGATCAACATTTTTCACTTATAAATCAGCATAAAATAGTGATAGGCTACTTTCACATCAGCTGTTTGTAGCAATTGCGGCAGATCAGGCAAACTTGAACTTTTGAACTTAAGTTTGCCTGATCTGCCTTAAGCCGGCACAATTGCGGCAGGACCGCAGCAAGACTGTTCTGCCTAATGCATTTCCTATAGGATTTGCGATCATGTATGGCACTTACGGTTTTGCTACGATCCAGCAAACGGGGAAAAGGACAAAAACCGCCACTAGCTCACAAATGCCGCATTTGCCGGATCGTGGCAAAACTGCAAGTGCTGCAAATGTCCGCAAGTCTTACGCAGAATGCAATTTGCCGCGATCCTGCCACAAGGGTGCCGCCTTCCGGCAGCTTAGGCAAATTGAGTTCAAAGTTTCAAGTTTGCCTGATCTGCCGCAATTGCTAACAACCGCTGATATGAATGCACCCTTATGCTCTTAAAATTTTATAGCTACAATATAAAGTCCATGAGGATGATGGAAACAGTTGTCCGGTGCACTTTGCTGCCATATCGATAGACCCAAAGAAGTCCTCCCGTATATTTATCTTAATTACAAAAAGGAACTTGTTTGATAAACACATCCAGAAATCCAATCAAAATATACAATTGATTAACCTGATTGGTTGCCAAACACCACAAACAGAAAAAAATGCTATATGAAACAATGAAGGCGTCATATCTGTCCCAAAATGGTATGCATGAAAACTATGTCTTGCCACACCCACATTAAGCCTCACAAAGATCCATTCACTGACCAATGAACATGTGACTGGCTTCTGCCAATGAACAATTCAATCAAATGTTTTACATGTAAAAAAAATACCGGGCACTGCTTCAATTTTCAGGGACAGCAGGTTCTGCAGTAATCACCACTATATACCCTTTCTGCTGCTGGGGTGCACGCCATATAAGAATACTACAATTTAAATGGAGAAAAAAGCAGGCCTTCTCCACTCCCTCTCCCCGCACCTCATCATGGGTGAACTTTGTCCACTGACATGTTGAAATAAAAGAGACATTGCTGCTTAAATGGTGAGTGCCGCCTGCTTTTTTTCCATTTGAATCAAATGTTTTAAAAATATTGAACTATAGGGACTGTGATGTCATTCTACGAAAGGCCAGAGAGGCCAGAGACATGACCATCGATGGTCACAACATCTCCATTTACTCTATTTCCCGGCCGTGCAAAGGCTCCGTATGCGCTATGGGGAAGTGAAAAGGAGACTACGTGGATTTGGAGTGCAATATTCTATGATGTACCCGGTCAAGCTGTGGGTGGCGGCGCTGGGCAGAGTCCAGTTTTTCCAGTCCCCGGAGGAGGTGGATGAATGTCTGGAATGCAACGACAGGAAATTGAGGGAAAAGGAGGACGGTTGAGGATGGAGGCTACTATTTTGGGCTCAATTCTGTCTAGACGGTTCATATGGTTTTTTTGAATTATTATTATTTGAACCTTCATTTTATGGTTGTTTTTTCCTAGCTCTTTACTAGGAGACTGAATATTCTATCTATAAGTTGTTTTGTTTTACAGGAATACTCTACTATAGTGGATCGATATTGGCAGTTTGGTTGGAGGAGAAGTGGTGCCACGTATGCAGCTACAAGTGGTCTATTAATTGGTTGAGTTAAATTATCACAATAAGGCGGGAGAGCAGAACAGATAGGTGGGAGTACACAGAGTACGCAACTAGTGGAGGCGGGTTGGTTGGGCATTCCGTTTTCCTATTCTCTGTGGAGATCACTAAAGTTGGGAAGGGATAGAGGGATTGGGAATGGGGGAGGAGGGAGGGGTATTTGTTGTTGGGAGGAAGTTCTAGACGACTGGGTAAAGGGTTGAGTTTGGAAAGGGAGGTATGAAAGGAATGGGCTATACATGGCTATGGCTTCACAAGTTAAGATAATTAGTTGGAATGTGAGGGGATTGGCGGATAGGGGCAAGAGAGCAGTTATATTTAGACATCTCTTGTCGTTCAAGCCATCGATTATGTGCCTTTTGGAGACACACTTGGTCATAGAAAAGGTGGGATTATTGGCCCAATCGTGGATACGACATTCATATCACTCCACGTACTCAGGATATGCTAGGGGAGTGTCGGTGTTGGTGCATGCATCGGTACCATATGAGGAAATAGAAGTGATGATTGACAGAGATGGGCATTGTGTGTTTGTGGTGTGCAAGGTTTTTGGATGATTGTTGTTCTTAGTGATGGTGTATTTCCCTCCTCCGTACTCGGATAGAAAGTTGAATGAAATAATGGATCTGGCCGGACGCAGGGTGGGAGTCCCACTGCTGGTGATCGGGGATATTAAGAATGTTTTAAATTGGGCCTTGGATCAAGAGGGAAGAGGTCACCGGGGGTCTGTAGGCGATGGAGACACAGCTTTTGCTAAACATTTAAGGGAACTGGCACTATCTGATTTGTGGAGTGTGAGAAACCCTAACGTAAAATGTTTTTCATCTTTTTCTGCCACGCACGGGTCGATGTCCCGGATAGATATGGTGCTAGGGTATGACTTCCTGAATGCTGTGGTTGGGAGGGTTGATTACCTGCCTAGGGTTGTCTCAGACCACAAACCAATGGCAATTAGCATTTGTATGAAAGATGGGAACTTGAGACAGTCTGCGGAATGGAAGCTGCATCCCGCTTGGTTGAAGTCCATTGACATGGAAGGCATTAGAAAGGAACTGGAGATGTTTTTTAGTGTAAATGATGGGAGTGCCGCTGTTGGAGTGGTGTGGGACTCCATGAAGGCCTTTTTGCGGGGACTGTTAATAAGGGATGTTTCTAGGTGCAAAACGGAATCGCGTCGAGAAGAGCAGGCGGCTTTGGCTGAGGTGAAAAGGGCGGAGGGCGAAGCAATACGACTGCCCACTCTGGGGTCGCGGAAAGCTCTGAGGGAGGCCCAAGATGCTGTAGATAGAGTGCATGTGCGTTCAGCGGAAAGAAAACAAGAGTTTCAGAGGGTTTCTTTCTTTGAGGAGGGAGAAAAAGTTGGTAATCTACTGTCGGTGGTAGCGGCGGCCCAAAGGGATTCATCCTATGTGTATGCCGTGGAGGATGAAGAGGGGAGGCTGGTTGATGAGTCGGAAGACATTTTGGCGGTGTTTAAGTGGTTCTACTCAGACTTATATACTTCTCGTCTAGGGGTCTCGAAGGATCATATCTAAGAGTATTTGGCAGAAATAAACATGAAAAAAGTGGAGATGGAGGGTAGAGATTCCTTGGAGAGACCCTTGTCGTTAGAGGAGTTGGAGGAAGCGCTGGCGGCAATGCCGAACAACAAGGCCCCTGGTGGAGATGGATTACCTGTAGAGGTATATAAGCAATTAAAGACGATCCTGCTGCCTAGATTGTTAAGAGTGTTCCAGGAGGCATTGGTGGAGGGCAGGTTGCCGGAGTCCATGAGGGAAGCTACAATTGTGGTGTTGCCTAAAGAAGACAAGGATAGAACTAAAGCTGAATTGTATAGGCCCATTTCACTACTGTCCGTAGATGCCAAAGTGTTAGCAGTTAGACTCTCGGAAGTGGTGACGGATGTGATTCATCCAGACCAGTCTGGTTTTATGCCGGGCAGGTCAACTGCTATTAACCTCATAACGACAGCCTTACGTCTACAGACGTCGGAAAAAAAGGGTACTTATGCCTAGCCGACGTCTGTAGACGTAAGGCAGGAAAAAGCCCTGTAGCGCCGCCCCTGTAGCTAAAATCTCTAGGGTGTCAGCGTACCGATTGTAGCTGAGACCCTAGAGATTAGTAATTAGCTGGTGTTTTACCGGCACCAGTAATGTGATGACCGGTAAGCACCGTTTACCGATCATCACATTACAAACAGTGACATTGCCGGTAAAAAGTACTTTCACTTTGATCCAACATGAAAACACATGTCGGATCAAAGTGAAAGTATTAACCCCTACCTTCCCCAAGACCCCCAGTACTGGGGATCATCCCCCCACCCCCATCTAAAAATGCCGGCGGCAAAACCCGCCACCTCCGCTTCATCTCTATGCGATCTGACAGGTCAGATCGCATAGAGATGCCACTATTGCTGGGGGGACACTGGTCCCCTCAGTGGCACCCCAATGTCATCCCCCTCACACCTGATCTCCCCCTGCTGCGCTCCCCCTCCAGTCATCAGCAGCCCCCCCCTTCCCCAGGTCTTCCCCAGGCCATCTCCTCGACCCCCCCGCCCCCTCTGATCCGCAGCCCACCCCGCTCGGCTCGGCTCCTCCCTGCCCCCTTCCCTGCTCACTCATACTTACCCGTCCTGCAGCGTCACCGGCCGTCTTCTCTCTGCCTCTGTCCCGGCGGAAGAGAGGCAGAGTAAACCCCTGAACGACCACACAGGGGTCTTCTGCAGTTAACCCCTGTGTGGTCACAAGGGGTTACTGGATCTGCAGTTAACCCCTTGTGACCACACAGGGATGATGACCTGCAGTTAACCCACTGTGTGGTCACAAGGGGTTAACTGCAGGTCATCATCCCTGTGTGGTCACAAAGGGTTACCAGATCTGCAGTTAACCCCTTGTGACCACACAGGGATGATGACCTGCAGTTAACCCCTTGTGACCACACAATGTTTAGGCACACAGGGGCTCTCCATACACGACATGGTATCCACTTACAATTCCAATTGTTAGCGGACACCATGTCGCGTATGGAGAGCCCCTATGTGCCTAAATATTGGAGCTCCCCACAAGTGACCCCATTTTGGAAACTAGACACCCCAAGGAACATATTTAGATGCATAGTGAGCACTTTGAACCCCCAGGTACTTCACAAATTGATCCATAAAAATGAAAAAGTTTCTACAAGATCTTGAGGGAACAGGTGGCATTCCCCTTGCAAAGGCTGTACAATGTCATCCTGACTGGACAGCCTATCCCCGATAATATGAATCTAGCATACATTAAGCTCTTACCGAAGGAGGGTAAACCGCTTGACGACCCGGCTGGCTTTCGCCCTATATCTCTGATCAATGTTGATCTGAAGATACTAGCAAAAATAATGGCGGAGCGACTGGCGAGTTTATTGCCAGGTCTGGTGGGGCGCCAGCAGGCTGGTTTCAACAAAGGGAGGTCGGCGGTGGGAAACATCAGAAGGACTCTAGCGGTGATCGAGGAGGTGAGATTGGGTAGGACCAACGGGGCAGATGAACCGGCCTTAGTATTATTAGATGCTGAGAAGGCCTTTGATTCAGTAAGCTGGTCATGGTTAGATGTGGTCTTGAACCACATAGGCATCAAAGGGGCCTTCAAGGTGTTTCTGGACTCTTTATATGATAACTCCAAAGCGAGAGTCCATATACCGGGTTTCCTGTCTGATGTAATAAAGCTGGAGAGGAGTACGCGGCAGGGGTGTCCGCTTTCTCCACTCCTCTTCAACTTGGCTGTGAAGCCCCTGTCGCGCTACCTAAATGATACAACACTCTTTAAGGGCATAGAAGTGGGGGGCCAGGAGCTCAAATCAGGGTTTTTCGCCGACGATATCATCCTGTATATGTCGGACCCCAGAGGAGACTTGCCCGGTTTATTGGCTGCTATACAGCAGTTTGGGTCTCTCTCTGGCTTTCGGTTAAATATATCAAAATGCGAGCTTATGTTCCTCAGACAACAGAATGGGGGGGGTTGTGGACGTTCGGGAGATAGAAGACATCTACACGGTATCCCCATAGCCCACTTATCAATTAAATATCTGGGAATTCACATTGGAAGAACTCCGGGGCTAACCTATAATCTGAACTACAACCCTCTGATCACGAAAATTGAGGGGGAATTGGTCAGATGGGAAGGGCTCCCTTATCGCTTCTGGGAAGGAGCCATCAGATCAAAATGATCAGTTTTCCTAGGCTTCTGTATCCCCTACAGACCATCCCTTTCCTTCTCAAACACTCAGATGTCAAAAGGCTCAATAGGGCGTTCTCACGATTCCTGTGGAGGAACAGGAGACCCCGAATCCGACTCAGAACGTTAATGCTCCGGGGGGCCGAGGGGGATCTGGGGGTGCCGGATGTCAGGGGCTATAATTTGGCCTGTCTGGCAAGACACATTTTTGATTGGTTTAAGAAATCAAGCGGATTTTCTGACTATGACCTGGAATCTGCGATATGTGCGCCCTGGGATCCGGTAACCCTTCTGCATTCCTCCAACGCCCGACTGGAACCCCACATCAAAAACTCGGTATTGTTCCGGGATACTAGGGGAGCATGGAAGGCGATAAGAAGGAAACTGGGACTGTCCTGGAAGATATCTAAATATCTTAGTCCTTGGCGCCACCCAGACTTTGAGCTGGGAAGGGAAAATGCCTTGTTCAGGATTTGGAGAGACAAAGGGGTTAAGACACTGGGAGACATCCTACACCGTCAGGAGGGAAGATGGATGAGAGGGGAAGAGGTACGAAATAAATGGCAACTAGGACTGGTGCATGATTTACAATACAATCAGCTGAGGCACCATCTGTTGGGGTCGTTGGTGGATGTAAAACGGGAGTGTGGGGACTCGCCCTGGGATTACCTGCTCAGGGGAGATTTGGGCCCAATCTCGATTTTTACAGTCTATACTGCCCTGGGGGTGGCTCTTCTGCCTTCGGGAGGTTCAGAAACTTTCAGGGCTTGGGTGTCTAGATTGGGGGAGGAAGACATAGGCCAAATCATACTGGAAGGGTGGGCGGTAGTGAAGAAAAATGTAATTAGTGAAAGATGGAAAGATTCGCAATACAGGCTAATGCACAGGGCCGTAATGGGTTTCACCATTCCCCGACGCCCACCCAGACGGATAGGATACAGGCCTGCCCAAAATGTGGATTGACGAAATCTGACATGTTTCATGGGATATGGGAATGTGATAGAGTAAAGAAGGGATGGACCGCTGCAAGGGACGTGACTCTACGGTCATGTGGTCTCGGACCGCCCATGGAACACAGGGCCTGGGTTTTCCATTACGCGCCTGACGTCAACTTTTCAACAGAATCAAAGAAAATGTTCCACATGATTGCATTGGCTTACAAGAGGCTGTTATTGCGGCACTGGCTGGACAATGTAATCCCGACAAAATCGGAACTAGTAGAAGAGTTGAAAAGAGCTTTAGAGTCAGAAAGAATTGTAACGATGTGTGAGAGGGATACTAAATCTGGAAAATTTTTTGCTAAATGGCGAATGTTTATGTCTTCCTACTTATCTAGGGCTGAAATTGTGCGATCTGTAACGCCACTTCGAAATACGGAATGGTACCTTCTGGAAAGCCTCCAAGGGTCGCTGGGAAAGTTAAATATAGAGGGAGCAAATGGTGAGACCTGATACGAAGGACTACACCACTGAGAACAACGACTTTATGGTCATATGCCTTATTGCCGACGGAGTGGCGATATATTGCTGAGTAATGATCAGATGGGGGGAGGGGGGAAGTTGTTGTTGGATGATGTTTAACAAGTATCACAACTGATAATGTCGCATGCTTTGGATTGTGTAATATTTGAAAAACTTCAATAAAAATTTGTTATAAAAAAAAAAAAAAATGAAAAAGTACTTTCTTTTCCACAAAAATTTTCTTTTTTCATTTTTACGGATTCATTTGTGAAGCACCTGGGGTTCAAAGTGCTCACCACCCATCTAGATAAGTTCCTTGGGGGGGTCTAGTTTCCAAAATGGGGTCACTTGTGGGGGAGCTCCAATGTTTAGGCACACAGGGGCTCTCCATACGCAACATGGTGTCCGCTAACAATTAGAGCTAATTTTCCATTCCAATTGTTAGCGGACACCATGTCGCGTATGGAAAGCCCCTGTGTGCCTAAACATTGGAGCTCCCCAACAAGTGACCCCATTTTGGAAACTAGACCCCCCAAGGAACTTATCTAGATGCATAGTGAGCACTTTGAAACCTCTGGTACTTTACAAATTGATCCGTAAAAATGAAAAAGTACTTTTTTTTCACAAAAATGTTCTTTTGTCCTCAATTTTTTCATTTTCACATGGGCAACAGGATAAAACACATCCTAAAATTTGTTGGACAATTTCTCCTGAGTACACCGATACCTCATATGTAGTCATAAACCACTGTTTGGGCGCACCACAGGGCTTGAAAGAGGAGTGCCATTTGACTTTTTGAATGGTAAATTAGCTCCAAAAGTCAAATTGCGCTCCTTCCATTCTGAGCCCTGCCGTGCGCCCAAACAGTGGTTTATAACCACATATGAGGTATTGGTGTACTCAGGAGAAATTGCCCAACAAATTTTAGGATGCATTTTATCCTGTTGCCCATGTGAAAATGAAAAAATTGAGGCTAAAAGAACATTTTTGTTGGAAATATTGAAATGTCCATTTTTTGTTTCCACTTTGCTTTAGTTGCTGTGAAGCACCTGAAGGTTTAATCATTTTCTTGAATGTAGTTTTGAGTAGCTTGAGGGGTGCAGTTTTCGGAATGGTGTCACTTTTGGGTGTTTTCTGTCATGTACACCCCTCAAACGGACTTCAAATGTGATGTGGTCACAAAAAAAAGTTATGTAAATTTTGCTGGAAAAAAGAAAAATTGCTGATGAACTTTGAACCCTTATAACTTCCTAACCAAAATTTTTTTTTCCAAAATTGTGCTGATGTAAAGTAGACATGTGGGAAATGTTATTTATTAACTATATTGTGTCACTAACGCTCCGGTTCAACAGAATAAAAATGCCAAATTTGAAAATTGTCAAATTTTCAAAATTTTTGCCAATTTTTTTATATTTTCACAAATAAACACAAAAATTATCGACCTAAATTTACCACTAACATGAAGCCCAATATGTCACGAAAAAACAATCTCAGAATCGCTAGGATCCGTTGAAGTGTTCCAGAGATATTACCTCATAAAGGGAGAGTGGTCAGAATTACAAAAAACGGTCTGGTCATTAAGGTGGAAATTGGCTCCGTCACTAAGGGGTTAATCTGAGACGACTATATTTAAATTTACAGTTACCAGTAGATAATGAGGGAAGTAGAGTAGTGGTATCCCTGGACGCCAGGAAGGCATTTGACAGTGTGGAGTGGGACTATCTATGGCTGGTGTTAGAGAAACTTGGGATTGGTCGGAATTTCATAGCCTGGACTTGGTTGCTATATTCTTCACTGATGGCTCGGGTGAGGGTGAACGGTGGGAGATCAGATCTTTTCTCTCAACCAGAGGGACCCGTCAGGGCTGTCCTCTTTCCCGCTGCTGTTTGCCCTTGCGTTTGAGCCTCTTGCAGTACGCGTTAGAGGTACACAAGAGATCCATAGATTTCAATTTGGTAGTGTGGAGGAAAAGGTCGCACTATATGCAGATGATATCCTTTTGTTCTTGCATGACCCCATGGAATCCTTGCGGCAGGCGGTAAAATTGATTGAACGGTTTGGGGATATGTCTGGGTTGAGGATAAATTGGGATAAGTCCAACTTAACGATGGTAGATGACGTCATTATGGAAGCGCTAGGGCCATTGGGATGCACAAAACTGAAAGTAGTTAAGCAATTTAAATATCTAGGTCTTTCATATTGCTTTACCTATTATAGATTTCTTTAAGCTGAACGTGGAACCATTATTGCTAAAACTTAAGGAAAAGGCCAAAACTTGGGGCAGACTGCGACTGTAGTAAGGATAGCAGGGTATAGGGCTTACTACAACAATAAATTGAAGCAATGGCCCAATAGTATATTGAAATTAAAGGGTGAAAGGTTAAAGGGGTTAAAACTTAACCTTTATTTGTCATCTCTTAAAAATGACTATAGAGTCAATAAAAAATAAAAACTACAAATAGTGCAAGATAGCACTGTGACTGTCACCAGTGTCAGTGATATAAAACTATCCCTGTATAGTCACAGGGTCATAGTGTATAGGGTTACCAACCTCGCACCTTTTATTTAACAGTACCAGAGGTATACCCTTATATCTCTCACTACCTAAACCAAGGTCCCACTATCTCTTGTGGTCCTTAGGTGAAAGAGATATATGTAACGAGAGCACAATAACCCCACACTTCCCAAATTAGAAAGATCTCACCGGGTTGTCTCTTGTCGTTACCACTTGAGTCTTCCCAACTCCATATGGTCCTATGACTTTTTCGACCAACGGGTTGCCGACTCAACAGTTGTTCATTTTTAAATATGCCACCACGTCCTTCCTTCCGACGCGTTTCGTGTCAAACTCATCAGGGGAGTCGTGGTTTTCTGGAAGCAGGGACCGCTACACCGCTGCAGATCCCCCTTTGGTCTATGGCAAAGTTTTGATGCCTGAAGCAGTGCAAAAAGTTTACATTAGTACACTGGTTACACTGCAACAATGCTCAATCCTGTTTCCCAATTGTAGTTACACCACCCTCCATGCCCTCACCACTCACCCGCCGCGGTCATTTCCCGCTATTTATGACTGCTTCCATTGCAGTCACGTGTTGTTTCGCGTCGCAGGAAGTGAAGCAGCAGAGATGCGTCGCCGTATTACGTCGCTCCGGCGATGTGGAACGCACGTGCGTACCACCTTACGTTGCTCGAGCGATGCGGAACGCACGTGCGTTCCACTTTACGTCGCTCCAGCGATGTGAAACGCATATGCGTTCCACGCTCCTTCCTGGATCTACCTCATTGGTTGGGAGTGAGTGTGAGGTGTAATCACTCCCTCCAGGGGGCGGAGCCTCTCAGGAATGTGGGATTCACCTCCTTACACACATTCCTTTACATCAAAGATCTCCTATCCAAAGAGAGGTTTCTCTGTGTTTCCCAAAAGGGTATTTAAGGGATTCCTGTCGCATTAGTATACCGTAATACACTTCCCAATTGTTTTATACTTGCGTTTTGTGGAGTGCTCCTAATAGAGATTGCCCACTTCAAAGTCCATATTCCCAATCCAATCGTACATTTCCCAGCGGCTGCAGACCAGGCCAAGGGGGAGGGGTTTAAAGGCTCACATTTTGAGATTATGGTGCATGATGTATACTTGCAATAACTAAGATCTCCCAATTTGGCATAGTGGAGAGGGTTCGTATTGGGGTACAGTCAAGGAAGATAGGACCCAGAAACCGCACCAAAGTGTCCATTCCCTCCCAACTACAGGTATCCTATACACATTTGGACTATCCCTGCCTAGCCGTGGAGGTTGGCACCCAATGTACGGAGTCGGCGCCCCCACTCGACGTAGTCTTTCCCTCCTACACTTTCCCTGTTTTAGTGTGCCCCCAAGAATGGAGTATAGGACAGAGCTTCATTTAAGCCCCTCGGGGCTACTGTCCCCAGGGTAAAGATCCAGAAGCATTCTTTTCTTAGGATTTTTCTGTCCCAGTCTCCGCCTCGTACCGGGGGGGGATGTGATCGATCCCAGTAAAACGCATACAGGTCTCGTCACCTCCATGCACTGCGTTCACATGGTGGCCAATGGGGGTGTCTCGTTTGTGTCTTATATCCCCTCTATGTTCTCCAATCCTTTTCTTGAACTCCCTGATCGTTTTACCCACGTACTCCTTCCCACACGGGCACACTGCTTTGTAGATTACTCCCCTTGTTTTACAGTTGATGAAAGATCTTATCTCATATTGCTTACCATCATAATTGTTTTCAAAGTACTTAGTTGTTTCTACCGAGCTACATGCGACACACCTCCCACATTTATAACAGCCCTTGAGGTTAGATCTCAGCCAATTTTTGTTATTATCAATCTATCTCTCAGTGATCTCGCCTTTTTGTAAGGAATCCTAGGTGTTTCTGGGATGAATGGACTAAGGTCACTGTCCATTCTTAAAATGGGCCAAAATTTGGCAAGAATCCCCCTCACCCGGTCTGCCCCACTGGTGAAAGTAGTGATTAGACGGATTTCATTATCCTCCTCCCCGTCTGGTGGTTTTATTTTTGGTGTCAGAAGTTTAGTTCTGTCCATCCTCTTTACCTCACTCCATGCCTTTTTTACTATCTTTTTCGGGTATCCCCTTTCTTTCAGTCGCTTTTTGAGATCCTCAGCCTGGGAGTCAAAAGTCTCCTCTGTGGAGCAATTTCTCCTCATTCTTAACATTTGGCTATTAGGTATCCCCTTCTTTTGGCTGACTGGATGACTACTATCCCACCGTAAGAGGGAGTTGGTGGCCGTTTCCTTTCTAAAGGTACTCGTTTGTAGACCACCTTGTCAGTCCCTCTCGATTAGGATGTCCAGAAAGGGAAGTCTCATCTTACTCGTTTCAAAGGTGAAACGTAGACCCAGATCATTCTTGTTCAAGTCATCGACTACAGTACTGAACTCCTCCTCGGTTCCCCACCATATTACAAAAATGTCGTCGATGAATCTGGTCCACAGGATCACCTTTTCGACATTTAGGGGGGTGTTTCGCCAAAAACTGTGGTTTCCACCCACCAGCCCAGGAGCAGATTAGCATACGACGGGGCCATGGAACTCCCCATCGCTGTGCCCCTGAGCTGGTGGAAGTACTTACCGCAGAACGTAAACACGTTTGTCAGACAGAATTCCAGCACGTCCACGACAAATTTATTATGCCTCTCAAATTGTGTACCCCTACTCCTGAGGTAATACCTTACCGCCTCCAACCCCTTGTCGTGATGTATAGAGGAATATAGGGCCTCAACGTCAATGCTGCATAGCAACATATCCTCTTCCAAGGTAATACGTTCAATTTTCCTGAGTAGATCAGTAGTGTCTCTCAGATAGGAGTCTAGGGAGACCACAAATGGCCTTAAGATCTTGTCCACATACACACCTAGATTTTGAGTGATGCTTCCGATTCCGGAAACTATCGGTCTTCCTTTTAAGGGGGTGGTACCCTTGTGAACTTTTGGTAGGCAATAAAAGGTTGCCAACACCGGGTGGTCAGGGTAAAGGAAATCATATTCCTTTTTGTCTATGATGCCCTCTTGGAGACCTCCGTCTAGGACTTTTAGTTCATCTCTGAACGTTTTTGTGGGACTACTCGCTAGGTTGTCCTAATTTGACCTGTCCTGTAAAATGCCATTGCACATCTCGACATACCTGTCAGTATCCATTATAACTATGTTTCCGCCTTTGTCTGATGGTTTTATAGTTATGGTCTTATCAGACTCTAGGGTGGTTAAACTAGTTATATCACTCTTTGTGAGATTGTGCTCTCTCCACCCCAGTTGGCTTTTATCCAAGTTTTGGATCTCTTTTGACACCATGTTGATAAAGATATCAATAACTGAGATCCCCTGTTGGGGGGGGCATGCGAGTGCTCTTATTTTTAAGGTCTGTGAAAGGACCCACCCCACTAGTGGTATGGTCAGGGCTATCCAAGTTGAACAATATTCTTATGTCTTCTAGAAGATCATCAGGGACCCCCAAATCTCTACAGGTCTTTTTGTCTTCTTTGGCAAAGTATTTCCTCCACCGCAGCTTACGAGTGAATAGGTTGAGGTCCTTTATCAACTCGAATTTATTTAAATCCGTAGTTGGAACATAAGATAGACCTCTACTTAACACTGCCATTTCTGATGGATTCAATTGCCTAAGAGACAAATTAATGACCTGCAGTTTTTTAATTAGATTGGGGTCGGAGGAGGTACCTGGCCTGGCCGGTTCCTTAGGTGATAAGCCGGATCTAAAAAACTACCCCCAGGTCTCGGGGTGTTTGGGTTGAGATCCCTTCCCTCCCTGTCCTCCTCCCCTGCCTTTCTTATTGTTCTTACCACCTCTGTTCGGTTTGCCTGATCTACCTCCGTTCCTCCCTTCAGCTTCAGATTTATCCGTGTCAGTGGAGTAATCCTCTGGTTCTGTATTAGGTTGTGCTCCCGTCCCTCTTGGTATATATACGTACGCGCGATTGTTTTTGAAGTCTTGTACGTCTCGGAGATAAAACTTATGCTTTCTCTCCTTGAGATGGTATTGAAACTTCTCAATCACGTTCTGTAACGCAAGTTCCTTGTTAGGAAAATCAGTTTCTCCTGAGAATTTTTTTGTTATTTCTTTCTGTTCTTTAAGGGACTCGTCTAATTTTGACAGCTGCTTTTTCTCCTCCTCGAGTAGGAGTCTCATCAACCTCACAGAACTCTGAGTCGCCTCCTTCTCCCACCTGACTGCTAGTTCTGGGTTCTTATACCTATATCCTGGAGTCAAGGTGATTCTGAGGTGTCTCGGGACTATTCCCTCTTTAATATAGCTCTCCAAGGATTGCACCTCCCAACATGATGTTATTCTATCCTTGTAAACTTTAGTTAGCTCCTTAAAGGCTCCATTCAGGGTGGTAGAATATTTCCTCTGAGTAAACTCTTTCTTTGAGAGCACATCTCTAGCATCAGTATACCATTGTTCTGTATCAAATTCTGTCGACAGGAATCCTGCCATACCTCTTTATAACTCAATAGTAAGGATAGAAGGGTATAGGGCTTACTACAACAATAAATTGAAGCAATGGCCCAATAATATATTGAAATTAAAGGGTGAAAGGTTAAAGGGGTTAAAACTTAACCTTTATTTGTCATCTCTTAAAAATGACTATAGAGTCAATAAAAAATAAAAACTACAAATAGTGCAAGATAGCACTGTGACTGTCACCAGTGTCAGTGATATAAAACTATCCCTGTATAGTCACAGGGTCATAGTGTATAGGGTTACCAACCTCGCACCTTTTAACAGTACCAGAGGTATACCCTTATATCTCTCACTACCTAAACCAAGGTCCCACTATCTCTTGTGGTCCTTAGGTGAAAGAGATATATGTAACGAGAGCACAATAACCCCACACTTCCCAAATTAGAAAGATCTCACCGGGTTGTCTCTTGTCGTTACCACTTGAGTCTTCCCAACTCCATATGGTCCTATGACTTTTTCGACCAACGGGTTGCCGACTCAACAGTTGTTCATTTTTAAATATGCCACCACGTCCTTCCTCCCGAAGCGTTTCGTGTCAAACTCTCATCAGGGGAGTCATGGTTTTCTGGAAGCAGGGACCGCTACACCGCTGCAGATCCCCCTTGTGGTCTATGGCAAAGTTTTGATGCCTGAAGCAGTGCAAAAAGTTTACATTAGTACACTGGTTATACTGCAACAATGCTCAATCCTGTTTCCCAATTGTAGTTACACCACCCTCCATGCCCTCACCACTGGTAACACTTACCCAGCCTAGCTGTGCATGGCATCTGTGGTTTGAACAACCCGCCGCGGTCATTTCCCGCTATTTATGACTGCTTCCATTGCAGTCACGTGTTGTTTCGCGTCGCCGGTCACCGTTGAAACGAGTAAGATGAGAAGTCCTAGACGGAGGTCTCCAAGAGGGCATCATAGACAAAAAGGAATATGATTTCCTTTACCCTGACCACCCGGTGTTGGCAACCTTTTATTGCCTACCAAAAGTTCACAAGGGTACCACCCCCTTAAAAGGAAGACCGATAGTTTCCGGAATCGGAAGCATCACTCAAAATCTAGGTGTGTATGTGGACAAGATCTTAAGGCCATTTGTGGTCTCCCTAGACTCCTATCTGAGAGACACTACTGATCTACTCAGGAAAATTGAACGTATTACCTTGGAAGAGGATATGTTGCTATGCAGCATTGACGTTGAGGCCCTATATTCCTCTATACATCACGACAAGGGGTTGGAGGCGGTAAGGTATTACCTCAGGAGTAGGGGTACACAATTTGAGAGGCATAATAAATTTGTCGTGGACGTGCTGGAATTCTGTCTGACAAACGTGTTTACGTTCTGCGGTAAGTACTTCCACCAGCTCAGGGGCACAGCGATGGGGAGTTCCATGGCCCCGTCGTATGCTAATCTGCTCCTGGGCTGGTGGGTGGAAACCACAGTTTTTGGCGAAACACCCCCCTAAATGTCGAAAAGGTGATCCTGTGGACCAGATTCATCGACGACATTTTTGTAATATGGTGGGGAACCGAGGAGGAGTTCAGTACTGTAGTCGATGACTTGAACAAGAATGATCTGGGTCTACGTTTCACCTTTGAAACGAGTAAGATGAGACTTCCCTTTCTGGACATCCTAATCGAGAGGGACTGACAAGGTGGTCTACAAACGAGTACCTTTAGAAAGGAAACGGCCACCAACTCCCTCTTACGGTGGGATAGTAGTCATCCAGTCAGCCAAAAGAAGGGGATACCTAATAGCCAAATGTTAAGAATGAGGAGAAATTGCTCCACAGAGGAGACTTTTGACTCCCAGGCTGAGGATCTCAAAAAGCGACTGAAAGAAAGGGGATACCCGAAAAAGATAGTAAAAAAGGCATGGAGTGAGGTAAAGAGGATGGACAGAACTAAACTTCTGACACCAAAAATAAAACCACCAGACGGGGAGGAGGATAATGAAATCCGTCTAATCACTACTTTCACCAGTGGGGCAGACCGGGTGAGGGGGATTCTTGCCAAATTTTGGCCCATTTTAAGAATGGACAGTGACCTTAGTCCATTCATCCCAGAAACACCTAGGATTCCTTACAAAAAGGCGAGATCACTGAGAGATAGATTGATAATAACAAAAATTGGCTGAGATCTAACCTCAAGGGCAGTTATAAATGTGGGAGGTGTGTCGCATGTAGCTCGGTAGAAACAACTAAGTACTTTGAAAACAATTATGATGGTAAGCAATATGAGATAAGATCTTTCATCAACTGTAAAACAAGGGGAGTAATCTACAAAGCAGTGTGCCCGTGTGGGAAGGAGTACGTGGGTAAAACGATCAGGGAGTTCAAGAAAAGGATTGGAGAACATAGAGGGGATATAAGACACAAACGAGACACCCCCATTGGCCACCATGTGAACGCAGTGCATGGAGGTGACGAGACCTGTATGCGTTTTACTGGGATCGATCACATCCCCCCCCGGTACGAGGCGGAGACTGGGACGGAAAAATCCTAAGAAAAGAATGCTTCTGGATCTTTACCCTGGGGACAGTAGCCCCGAGGGGCTTAAATGAAGCTCTGTCCTATACTCCATTCTTGGGGGCACACTAAAACAGGGAAAGTGTAGGAGGGAAAGACTACGTCGAGTGGGGGCGCCGACTCCGTACATTGGGTGCCAACCTCCACGGCTAGGCAGGGATAGTCCAAATGTGTATAGGATACCTGTAGTTGGGAGGGAATGGACACTTTGGTGCGGTTTCTGGGTCCTATCTTCCTTGACTGTACCCCAATACGAACCCTCTCCACTATGCCAAATTGGGAGATCTTAGTTATTGCAAGTATACATCATGCACCATAATCTCAAAATGTGAGCCTTTAAACCCCTCCCCCTTGGCCTGGTCTGCAGCCGCTGGGAAATGTACGATTGGATTGGGAATATGGACTTTGAAGTGGGCAATCTCTATTAGGAGCACTCCACAAAACGCAAGTATAAAACAATTGGGAAGTGTATTACGGTATACTAATGCGACAGGAATCCCTTAAATACCCTTTTGGGAAACACAGAGAAACCTCTCTTTGGATAGGAGATCTTTGATGTAAAGGAATGTGTGTAAGGAGGTGAATCCCACATTCCTGAGAGGCTCCGCCCCCTGGAGGGAGTGATTACACCTCACACTCACTCCCAACCAATGAGTTAGATCCAGGAAGGAGCGTGGAATGGAGGGTGGTGTAACTACAATTGGAAACAGGATTGAGCATTGTTGCAGTGTAACCAGTGTACTAATGTAAACTTTTTGCACTGCTTCAGGCATCAAAACTTTGCCACAGACCACAAGGGGGATCTGCAGCGGTGTAGCGGTCCCTGCTTCCAGAAAACCATGACTCCCCTGATGAGAGTTTGACACGAAACGCGTCGGGAGGAAGGACGTGATGGCATATTTAAAAATGAACAACTGTTAAGTCGGCAACCCGTTGGTCGAAAAAGTCATAGGACCATATGGAGTTGGGAAGACTCAAGTGGTAATGACAAGAGACAACCCGGTGAGATCTTTCTAATTTGGGAAGTGTGGGGTTATTGTGCTCTCGTTACATATATCTCTTTCACCTAAGGACCACAAGAGATAGTGGGACCTTGGTTTAGGTAGTGAGAGATATAAGGGTATACCTCTGGTACTGTTAAATAAAAGGTGCGAGGTTGGTAACCCTATACACTATGACCCTGTGACTATACAGGGATAGTTTTATATCACTGACACTGGTGACAGTCACAGTGCTATCTTGCACTATTTGTAGTTTTTATTTTTTATTGACTCTATAGTCATTTTTAAGAGATGACAAATAAAGGTTAAGTTTTAACCCCTTTAACCTTTCACCTTTTAATTTCAGACTGCGACTGTCAGTTGTGGGCAGGGCGAATGTGACAAAAATGATCCTCATGCCGAAACTCTTATACCTGCTCCATAACTCGCCGGTGTGGCTCGCTGGGAATGTTTTTAAGAGGCTCAATTCTTTGTGTAGAGATTTGGTCTGGGGAGGCGGTCAACCCAGGATTAAGTTAGAGATTCTCCAAAGGCCAAAGACTGAGGGTGGGATCGCCTTACCGAACCTGTGGATTTACTTCTTGGTATCTCAGTGCCAGCATCTGAAAGGATGGGCATCTGGGGAGGTTAGATTCCGGGGAGGGAGGATTCTGGAGTCACTGACTGGAAAAGTCCCGCTTATTAGAGGTCTAGAGGCAGGAGACCTGGGAAGGCTGGGTGGGGGTCTCCCTATTCTGTGTCTGGTTCAGAAGATATGGGCTAAAATTAAACAACTGCGAAGCCTTACGGGAGTGACGGAATACACACCCATTTGGATGAATGAGGATTTGTCAGAGTTTTACAAACTGGGAGAACAGAAAAGATGGATGAACGCAGGTATTGAATGTGTGGAACATTTGGTTGTGAATGGGAAGTTGCGGTGCTTTGAAGAATTGAAAAGGGAGTTCCGGATTCCTGGCTCAGACAATTATTTGTACCTCAGGGTGAGACATGCCTTTGGACGTCAAAAGAGGATTAGGGACTTGACAGTGCACAGAGACATAGTGGTGAGTTTATTTGTATGCAGGGTGGTACACGAGAAGTCATTTCCACTGTGTATAGGGATCTCCTACATACTTGGCTATTGAAACATCCTATTAGAGCTAGATGTAAGTGGGAGGAGGAGATAGGGGAAATGGAGGACGATATTTGGGAACAAGTGTTGGAATATGGTCCTAAACTCTACGCTCTAACGAGAAACCAGCATAGGCTTGTCATCAACCAACTCTTTTTTGATTTACCACAAGGAAGGTCTACAAAAGGGAACATCCACCGGAAATTCCTATACATTAAGATAAGGGAGTGAGGACACACAGTCTGAATGCGCTATAAAATGTAGTGACAGGTAGTAGAGAGCTGGATTGCTGCACATGGATATGGGAGTGTCCAAATGGTTGCCAAGGATGTGTATGGGATTTGGTTAGTCGTAAGTCTAATTGACGGTATGGTTGTAGGTTGCCAAGAACCCCCCTGGTGTGTGTGTTGGGTTATGTGGAGGAAGTGGAGGTTCTTAATGTACAGAAAGTCGCGGTGGCCAGACTCCTCTATATTGCTCGTAAGGTGATAGCTAGGTGTTGGATCAAACCGGATCCGCCCACTAGAATCGAATACTTGCAACAGGTTAGGTATATTATACGAACAGAGGAGAGCATATATCGGCGGCGTGGGGCTGACGGTATGTTAGAGAAATTGTGGGAACCCTGGCTGCGAGTGGAATAAGAGGTGTCCAGAGTGGGAATGGAATTATGGTACAAGACCAAGTGTTATCCAATTTAATGTGATGCATACTGCTGATTTCATTGATCTATCCCCCGTTGTATACTAATTTTCTCTACAATCTTATTTTGGATTTTGTGTGAAGCCATTCTATTTTTTTTTTTTAAACCTGAAGATTGCTATGGGATGAAGAAAAAACGTAACTTGTAATATTCTCTTATAGGATATATGTATAGATACCTGAGCCGTCTGGAACGGGAGGGGGGGAGGGGGTGGGGGAGGTAAAGGGATGTTATTGATTTTGAGAGGTATGGGGGGGGAGGGGAGGAAAGTTGGATAATGTAAAAAATGTTAATATCTATGTGATGCTTTGCAAATGGTTTAATAAAAATATCTAATTTAAAAAAAATTAATGTGTCGGCAGTATTTCAGCATTTTATAAGGTCTGGGAACTTGCTATCTACCTTATGGAGAGAAGCTTTCTGCAACCATAAGACAGTTAAGTAGGTGAGGAGATTGTAGCCATATTCCCCCTCTAGGAAATATGCAAATTTGCACTTCAGTAAGGAAGTGGAATAACTCCAGTGCCACCTTTAAGCAGCTCCTCAAAGTCATAATCGCTTTCCAACAAGCTTTTAAATATGACTAAGGGATTTATGCCAGATCAGAACCCCAAACTACAGACGCTGCGTTTTGGGGTAACTGCCCCTCATCAGTGTAGTGTGTGTGATATTCTGATCTGGCTGTGTGAGTGGGCTAGTGGGGTTCTGATCTGGCACAAATCCCTTAGTCATATTTAAATGTTTGTTGGAAAGCGATTATGACTTTGAGGAGCTGCTTAAAGGTGGCACTGGAGTTATTCCACTTCCTTACTGAAGTGCAAATTAGCATTTTATAAATGATATATTCACTCACCACCTAGGTAAATTTGTGATTATTTGGATGACTCATTTATTCGCTTGACCGCAATTCACACATGGAGCATGTTAAACAGGTGTTGCAATTGTTCAGGGAGAACAAGCTATACGCCAAGCTTGAAAAAGTGTGTTTTCCCGTTCAAGAATTAACATTTCTAGGCTACATCAATTTCCTCTTCAAGGTTTACAATGGATCCCGCTAAATTGTAGGCTGTGTTAAATCAGAACAGTACGATGCCCTCAAAGCGCTACACCGGACTCTTTGTTTTTTTTTAATAATTACAGGACGTGTATTAAAAACTTTTCCGTGGTTGCTAAACCTTTAACCGACATGACTAAAAAGGGTACTGACTTTACTATCTGAGAATGCTGTGCGTGCATTTGAATGTTTGAAAAGAAGCTTCGTTTTGGCACCCGTCCTGATTTAGCCAGATGTGTCCCTTCACTGTGGGAGTTGGATGCTTCTGAGGTAGGGGCGGTGTTGTCTCAAAGCCTGTCTCTTGGTAAATTGCATGTGTGGCACCCCAGGGGTTAATGTGCCACAGTAACATCACATGGGTTAACTCCCCACACAACACTGGACACTGCACTAGCACCTCTAGGCCAGAAGGGGGAGCTCAAGCAGCGCTCTGATATATTCTGGTCTGAGGAGGAAGTAGTTAGTTGACAGTTCAGTTGAATGCAGGGAGCACTAGGAGGAGGACCTGTAAATGGGAGCCGTGCTGAGATCCTGACAAAGACCACTGACTACTTTCAAGCCTGAAGGCAGGGTGTGGGGAGAGGAGTACAAGAAACACATCTGGGAGACTGAGTTACCTCATAACTCGCCCCAGAGGAGCAAAGAGACCAGATACCGGATCCGAATCTGTGACAGAAACACGCAGCACAGAAAACACCGGGATAGTGGAGGTTACATACCTACAACCGTACCTCAGCGAAGCAACACGGCGGGGTCAGAAGCACACTGAAAGACTCAAGTTGCCTAGCAAAGGGGGTACCTGTGAGGAGAAACAGGGCCAGCAGCTCAGCTAAAGCAGCAGCAGGGCCACACACAAGGTGCAGGAGTAGGAAGCTGAGGACCCAGACAGGGTGGGAGCAACCAGGCCCCGGTACAGACTCCTTGGACAGTACTTGCTGAACAACAACTCCAGTAAAGCCGTGGAAAACTTCAAAACCGTGAGTGTGTGTGATCCTTGTGCTCAAACCCTGCGTGCCCTCACAAACTACCATCATCTCTACAACTACCCCTATCCTACAACATCCATAGCACTATCTATAGACTAGACTATTACCACCACTGCCCTGGGGAATCAAGCGCTACCCGCAGAGAGCCATTACATCTCCAGCTGCCAAACATCATCCCCGGAGGTTCTGCAGCAGCGGTGGTCCCGTCACTGACAACCCGTGGGTGGCGTCACGACACACACCCCAGTAAATATCCCCCCATTTATTGCGGAACCCGGGACACGGTGCGGACCAAGACGGCAGTGATATCCCCAGCAGTACCCCGGTCCGGTACAGAGTACCCTGTCCCAGTGGGCTCCACACATGCTTGTGCCTTTCTCAAAAAAGTTGTCACCAGCAAACACAATTATGAAATGGGTAACAGGAAATTGCAAGCCATCAAGTTGGCTTTTGAGTAATGGCGACACTTCTTGGAGGGGGTCGCTCTTCCTGAGACGGTAATTACTGACCATAAGAATCTCTTGTATCTGGAGTCAGCCAATCGTATTTCTCCTACACAGGTTTGCTGGTTGCTATTCTTTACCAGGTTCCATTTTTTCGTTAATTACCGGCTGGGCGCTAAAAAAAAAACTAGGACTGATGCATTGTCCAGAAGTTTTGCTGGTGGAGAACCACATTAGGAGCCGGTTCCCATTCTCCAGAAGGGTGTTGTAGATTCAGCTCTCAGTACTGAGGTGGAAGTTACAGTTGTGGCCAAAAGTATTGACACCCCTGCAATTCTGTCAGATAATATTCAGTTTCTTCCTGAAAATGATTGCAATCACAAATTCTTTGGTATTATTATCTTCATTTAATTTGTCTTCAATTAAAAAACACAAAAAGAATTGTCGTAAAGCCAAATTGGATATAATTCCACACCTAATATAAAAAAGTGGGTGGACAAAAGTATTGTCACTGTTAGAAAAATCAGGTGATGCTTCTCTAATTTGTGTAATTAACAGCACCTGTAACTTACCTGTGGCACCTAACAGGTGTTGGCAATAACTAAATCACACTTGCAGCCAGTTGACATGGATTAAAGTTGACTCAACCTCTGTCCTGTGTCCTTTTGTGTACCACATTGAGCATGGAGAAAAGAAAGAAGACCAAAGAACTGTCTGAGGACTTGAGAAACCAAATTGTGAGAAAGCATGAGCAATCTCAAGGCTACAAGTCCATTTCCAAAGACCTGAATGTTCCTGTGTCTACCGTGCGCAGTGTCATCAAGAAGTTTAAAGCCCAAGGCACTGTGTCTAGCCTCCCTAGATGCGGACGGAAAAGAAAAATTGACAAGAGATTTCAACGCAAGATTGTGCGGATGGTGGATAAAGAACCTCAACCAACATCCAAACAAGTTCAAGCTGCCCTGAAGTCCGAGGGTACAACAGTGTCAACCCGTACTATCCGTCAGCGTCTGAATGAAAAGGGACTGTATGGTAGGATACCCAGGAAGACCCCACTTCTTACCCCGAGACATAAAGCCAGGCTGGAGTTTGCCAAAACTTACCTGAGAAAGCCTAAAACGTTTTGGAAGAATGTTATCAGATGAGACAAAAGTAGAACTTTTTGGGCAAAGGCATCAACATAGAGTTTACAGGAAAAAAAAAAAAAAAGAGGCATTCAAAGAAAAGAACACGGTCTCTATAGTCAAACATGGCGGAGGTTCCCTGATGTTTTGGGGTTGCTTTGGTGCCTCCGGTACTGGACTGCTTGACCGTGTGCATGGCATTATGAAGTCTGAAGACTACCAACAAATTTTGCAGCATAATGTAGGGCCCAGTGTGAGAAAGCTGGGTCTCCCTCAGAGGTTATGGGTCTTCCAGCAGGACAATGACCCAAAACACACTTCAAAAAGCACTAGAAAATGGTTTGAGAGAAAGCACTGGAGACTTCTAAGGTGGCCAGCAATGAGTCCAGACATGAATCCCATAGAACACCTGTGGAGAGATCTAAAAATGGCAGTTTGGAGAAGGCACCCTTCAAATATCAGGGACCTGGAGCAGTTTGCCAAAGAAGAATGGTCTAAAATTCCAGCAGAGCATTGTAAGAAACTCATTGATGGTTACCGGAAGCGGTTGATCGCAATTATTTTGGCTAAAGGTTGTGCAACCAAGTATTAGGCTGAGGGTGTCAATACTTTTGTTTGGCCCATTTTTGGCGTTTTTTGTGAAATGATCAATGTTTTGCTTTTTGCTTCATTCTCTTGTGTTTTTTCATTGAAGACAAATGAAATGAAGATAATATACCAAAGAATTTGTGATTGCAATCATTTTCAGGAAGAAACTGAGTATTATCTAACAGAATTGCAGGGGTGTCAATACTTTTGGCCACAACTGTAAGATAGCTGAGGCTCAAGAGGAAGTACCACCAGATCTTCCGGTTAACAGGTCTTTTCTTCTTCTGCACCTTCGTCTTAAGGTGCTGTGGGAGCATCATGATTCGGTCCTGGCTGGTCACCTTGTGTTCAAGAGCATGTCGAAACTTCTCTTGTCGATTTTCATGGCTCAAAATCCAGAAGGATGCAGCCTCTTATGTATCAGCCTGTTCCACTTGTGCGCATTCTAAGTCTTCGCACTCTTGTCCTTCTGGTACTCTATTTCCAAATAGTGTGCCTAGCAAACCATGGACGGATATTTCTATGGACTTTATTAAGGATTTACCTTCCTCTGCTGGTAACACTTATTTTAATTGTGGTTGACTGGTTTTCTCAAATGACAAATTTCGCTGCGTTACCAACCTTATCAATGCCAAGACCCTGGCTCAGATATTCATACGCTAAGTGGTCAGAGTCCACGGGGTTCCGTCTGACATTGTGTATGATCGTGGTACCCAGTTTATTGCCAATTCCTGGAAAGCTTTCAGTTCTCGCTTGGGGATTAAGTTGTCTCACGTCGGCTTTCCATCCTCTGTCTAATGGACAGTGTGCATGAATCAAAATCTACTACAGTATTTGTGCTGCTTTGTCTCTGCGAGAGGAAGGAAAACCGATCACTTCTCCTGGTTGTCAGAGTTCACCATTAATAATCATCGTCATGAGTCCTCTGGAAGTCCTCCTTTTATTGTGTTTATGGTCAACATCATTAGTTCAGTACTCTTCGTCAAGGGTATTCTTCCAGGGTCCCTGAAGAGGATTGGGTGGGAGCAACATTATCGTCTACATGGAGCAAAGTTAAGCAGAGCTTACTTAGTATGAGTGCTAGGTACAAGAGGACCTGCGGTTGCTGGGCGACCAGAGAAGCGGCACAGAACCCCTGGTGACGCGGACCCGGTCACGTGACAGTCCCCGCTGGAAGGACCAGCATAGCAGCGGCTGGCACTTTCAGTTTAGAAAAAGAGCAGGTCTGCACACAGGATAAACGTGCTCATTCCATTTATTGCATCACAGGGGTGTTACAGGTGGGGGTGCATAGGAAGGAGGACCGGGTAGCCCAGATGGTACAACGAATATTTCGCATTCAGCTGGCGCTTCTGCGGGTACAATCCTTAAAGATGGGTGGGTACATTACTCATTATAAACCCACCTCTTGTGACCTCATGGTAATCAGTTGCCTGGTAACCAGGAAACAACATTAAATAGTGCAAAATCAGTTTCAATATTTAAAGTGACAGTGCTAGAAAGTGCAAATGAACATTAAAATACCTTAAAAAGACCTCAAAAAGTCCTAATTGTATAACAATATCGCCTAATCCTATATATTCATTTCATATATTCATAAATTCATACGACCGCATACTAAGTTTAATAATTAAAACAGGGGAGAGAGAGGAGTATATAATTATAAGGGGACTTATTTCTTATGATGCATTGAATCTGCAGTAGGAAAACCTCAAATACCATACCTTCCATCCCTCTTCTACTACCGCTCATTAGTAAATTCAATCACAAAAACACAGACAGATCATTTTTGTCATTTAGACCAGCCGGTCTGGTGCCGCCGGCGGCAAGGGAGGAGGACGCCGGAGCTATTTACCGGTGTTGTACGAGGGCGCACAACACCCTCAGGTGAGGGAGTAATACTGTCCACCAAAATCCACGGATCCTATTAAGGTCTTCACATTGCACCCCCTTTTTTGCAGGTACAAGCGTGTTGCTGACTGTAGATGTGTGCCTGGTCTGGATATGAATGTGGGTGATTTGGTGTGATTATCCACTAGGAACATCAAACTCAAGTTGCCGTCACTTAAATTAGGTCCCAGCATTACCTGTCTGTTCAGAATTTCGGCCGTCGTCAACCCTCTGGCCTTCCGGTTGGAATTACCTGTCATATATAAGATTTAATGATTTCCATAAATCTCTTTTGAAGAAGTTTGTGGGTTCAGGGTACCCTATTCCTGCTCCTCCACCATCGGTCTTAGTAGATGGCTCTTTAGAGTCTGAGGTGTCCAGGATTGTGGACTCTCGTATTGTTCATCATTCACTACAGTATTTTGTGCATTGGCTAGATTATGGCCCTGAGGAGAGGACATAAGTGCCTGCGGCAGATATCCATGCTGATCAACTTGTTGCGTTTTTCATTGTCGTCACCCTGATAAACCAGGTCGTCCGTGGTGTCTTGAGGGTCCTGGGGCCTCTCGAAGAGGACGGGGTACGGTCATGCCGACTTCAGACTAATCACAGTGGGTAGTCTGATGTGCAGCCTTAGACCTCCTTGTTGCTCAGCTGAGTTTGGGCATCGGCAGTGTTTAGTTCACTTATGTTCAGCTTTGCACAAGTTATCAGTCTTTCTGTGGATTCAATTACAGATCTCCTCCTGGTGTAGGGGTTGGGGGTTCATCTCAGGGATAGACAGGAGGAGAAAGGGACAGGTCAAGACTCAGGCCTCTAGCATCAAGGGTACCCCTGAGTTAAGGAAAGTCAGCATTCCACTAGCCTGAGGGACAGTTCAGAGGCCCAGGTTCCTATACTCCTTTTCTCCCTAAGCTCCTCGTGACAACTATCCTGCATGTCACAATCCTTAATGAGATCTTTAACCAGATCATTAACCAGAAATGATCTCCTTTTCTTTTGTGACAGACCAGCAAACGTAACCTTGTTTCGATTTAGACTTCTTTGTATCAGAAATCCCCATTGTGGACCAGACTGACTTAACCAGCTTATTCATACTTTCAATAGGAAAACATGATCTGTAGTGATGAGTGAGGGTAATCGTTACTATTTGCTACTGGCATGGATAGTACGAGTATCGCTGGTGCTCGTGAGTGATGTGTTGATCGTCATCGATCTGACACAAATTGAAAGCTCCCTTCAGTGCACAAAGTACACCGACACCTCAGAACAGATTGAATGTTAGGGTCTCTCTGGGGGCACAGCATAGCAAGGTGTTTTAGACATTGAGATCTTAAAAAAGCCCACCCTCCTGTCCCGGAAAGACTCGATTTATAGCCGGATGTGTATGGGTAGAGCCTATCACTAATTGACCAACATCAGACTTGCTATTGATACAAATATGCGAGTATTAAAAACTACTCATTACGAGTATAGCGAGTGCGAATATTTCGCTACTCGCTCATCACCAATGATCTGCCTTCCTCAAAATGATGAAGATGATATGGAGGACTCAGACTGATCATACTCTGCTGACTTATCTTAACTAGAACGGAGCTCTTCCTTTCTAGATTTCCGTTTCTTGCTCTTACCAAGACCTCTAAGGGTACCTTTACACGCCACAACCGCGGCGAGGAATCTGTCCGGCGATATGTCACCCTGGCACCATCGCTGTCAAATTGCCTCCCAGTTGCGGCGTGTAATTTGGGAATATGGCGCCGATAAAAAACCTGTTGCCTGGTTCCGATTACAGAGCACTGATCCAAAATCAGAGGCAATCATGAAGGCGAGATTCCCGGCTTTTGGCGTGTGAACGGACGATAGTGATGGAATCTGCGTCGCCTATTGATTTTGAAGAGCTGTCCATTCACACCACACACATGGCAATGGCGTCATGTATTAGCCAGCCTTCCAGCGCAGGCTGTCCAATCATAACGCTATTGCGTTGTCTAATCAGCGTGTTTGGGGCATGGTGTACACCAGTCTGCAACGCCTATGTTCTCGCCGCCCTGAACATGTACGCCCACATTCCTTTGGGGATTGCAGCGCGTGAAGCGGCGAGGGGAATCTACCGGAAGTTTTCAGCTGTTGGTGTGGCTATTTCCAGAGCGACACATCGCCTTAGCTTGAGGGTGAAATTGGGGTGTGTAAAAGCGCCATCAGCGATCTGAGGCGACCATGAAAAACGTGCACGTGCACATTAGATCACCTCCGATAGCCACCAAAAATTGCGGCGTGTAAAGGTACCCTAAGGGAACTCTAGACTTCTGGTTTAATAAGAGATCTTAGGTCCGCAAAATGAACTCTTTAAGGCTGGCTTCAGACTTGCAGATGCATCTGCAGCGTTTTGCAGATGCATCTGCAAGCATCTGCATGCAGACCGCGGCCCCTATGTTTATATTGGACCGCACGTCGGTCTGCAGATGCTTGCGGATCGCCGTGCGCTCTCATTGCCCGCCATTAGTGATCTGTGCGCACGCGGATGCCTGCGCACAAATCACACACTCCCGCCCGCACTATGGACGCGACATCTCGCGTCCATGGTGCGGGCGGGAGTGTGTGATTTGTGCGCAGGCATCCGCGTGCGCACAGATCACTAATGGCGGGCAATGAGAGCGCACGGCGGTCCGCAAGCATCTGCAGACCGCCGTGCGCTCCATTATAAACATAGGGGCCGCGGTCTGCATGCAGATGCTTGCAGATGCATCTGCAAAACGCTGCAGATGCATCTGCAAGTCTGAAGCCAGCCTAAGGGTCTGTGCTATCCAAGACTCACATAGCCTTAGTGTAAGAACGTGGATGTGACTGGCTACACAAGGCAAATTCTTTGCATTTCTCTTTGTACAACTGATTCTTAACTTAGAGTACGTAGATAAAAATGGGGTTTCAGCTTACCAGGTGATAAATACACAAACACTATCTGAAGCTTTTAACAATGGGTAATGGCTCTGGAGGTGGAGAAACTGTTTTTTTAAGAATGCGGAACCAGGCTGACTCCTCTCACTCCTGTTATTAGTAGCATCACTCCTTTTGGAGTAACCACCGCTGCTGCCTTTAATGCTACATCATGTGTGCTAATCCTGAGCCACCTCAGATGGTCGTTGCTCCTCTGCAATCCCGGGAGAAGACATTGTGCACCACAATCTAGGCTATCACACTTCTGTTTAAAGTCCTTGGTGACTGCCCACCGGCCTCCCACCAGAGAAATCAGCTCCCTAGACCCACCAGACGTTTGTGCAGGAGGTAAATTGTAGCCAACTGCTACAATAAAATGCCACTGGCTACACCTACAGTTGTGATCGGGCATGTCACAAGGTGTGCACAGTTCATATCTGAAGAAGTCACAAGCACAAAAGACAGGATACTGTGGTTGGCATCTGACCTCATATCTGCTGTCTGTAATTGTTATGATCTGACACTTTAAAACAAAGTAAAAATTGGAGCCCCCAATGGCGGAAATAATACACTTATTACTATTTTTAAAATGTATACATAACCAAAAAAAATTGAGATAAATTCCCTTTAAAGGATTTTTCTGAGCAAAGTACAAAACTTGGGTGAAGTTCAAGTAATTTTGGGAAACCTGAAAGTTTGTAATATATACTGTTAGGATTCTGCTCTGTCACCACTTCAGTGTTGTCACATGACTGCTAATATACGATTAGTATAACTGCAAGCTTTGATTTAAATGGAAGGGAAATTGGTAGGAACGTAACTCCTTTTCCCCCCCACACACATTGAAAAGGTCATGTGTTGATCCTGGAACTGTCAAACAGAACAGGATCCTTACAGCATATATATCAAAAAAATATTAATGCCAATAGGTACGTGTTGGAAAAAAATAATTGGATCATATAAATGTATGGAAATGTAAGGATGCACTGAAAAGGATCCACAAGCCAACTCCACATACGATGGCGACAAATAGTTAGTTTTTTTTTTTTTTTTTAAAGCGCAATTATTTGTCTGGTTGTTGTGATGCTGTTTTGCTGGCAATTAATTTAAATGTTTACCATAATACTTTTGTATATAGGGACTATCATTTAATTAAAGAAAACTGACTGCCAAAAATTTAGCATATTCTACTTATTGATCACAACATGGAGAGTAATTATTTACAGTGCTTTTTTTTGTAAAAGAACAATTGCCAGGACTGAGGCGAGGACCGGGGGGTTTGCCGTCAGGTGTCGGTAGCTTGAGGAGCCATGGGGGAGTGCTGTCGGGCGCCGGCGGCTTGAGGAGCTGGGGGGGGGGGTTTGTGATCCTTTCAGGTGGCCGGGAGATCCTGTGCACCAGGCAGCGGGAAGCATGCAGTGGACAGCCGTCCCCATATAGCTCCGCCGCCCCTCTGCATATTACCACCACGTACCCCACAAAAAAAGCACTGGTTATTTCAAATGCCATAACTATTTTGTAGCATAACCTCTTGCTTTAATTACTGAACCACACCGACAAGGCATTGAAAGTTTAAGGGTATTAAAAGACATCTTGAGAGATCTTGCGCCATACCATTTGAAAATCTGCAAACAATCTTTATTGATATCAGTACTGGCCCCAACTCATCGCCCTAACTCATTCCAAAGGTGCTCTGTAGGGTGGAAATAAGGCGATTGGCCGGCCATTGCAACAAGTGAACATTTTTCTTTGCCAACCAATTTTTTACCAAATTGTATGTGTGCTTAGGATCATGGTCTTGTTCAGCGCCATAACTTGAAGCTCACAGGCCCCAATGCGAAAGTTCAAAAAGGGCCCCCAATTATTGCAAATCATTAATTGCATTAGTCCTTCTGTGAGCCAAAGGGACTTTTGGGCCCCTCTATTCTCCAGGGCCCAGGTGCGATTGCAAACCCTGCGCCTATTATGGTTATGCCCCTGGTCTTGATGGAATTTCCAGCCGCTACCTACTTTGGTTTTACCATGTGGCTTTATTGCATGCTCCAGTATATCCTTATTCATGGCAACATTCATATTTCTAACAATTACTTGCACAGGGCCTATGGCAGATGCATAAAAGCAGCCCTAAATCATGACATAGCCATCACCATATTTCACCGGTGTTTGGTACCCTACATCAAGTTTTCAAATTGGGCGTATTATCGACAAACGTAACAGATTGAACTTTGATTCATCCGACTACAACACCTTAGACCAATCTGCCTCTTTCCATTGTCTGTATTCTTTGGCAGTGTCAAGTTGGACCTTCTAGTTCTTTGCAGAGATTAAAGGTTTCTTGACTGGAACTTTTGCTTTCAACCCTTCTGCTCTTAACCGTTGCACCACAGTTTGGCAACTCACTTTGACCCAATATTCTTCATTCATTTGGCAATGGACTTCCATAGCTACCGATTTCTGGATTTTGATGACTTCACTCTTCGAATAATTAGCTTCCTGACAGCTGGTGATTTGTGGCGCCCCAGGGTCCGGTAATCCCATTACAAGCTTGGAGGCAAGGCATCCACCAGGTGAAGCACACACATAACATATCCCAACCTGGGCCTGTAGGGGGAGCTCTAACAGCTGAGGTCAGGTCAGTTGCTGACGTCAGTAGAGGTCCCCTAGATATGCAGGTGCAGGGGGCGGAGGTAGTCAGTTGCTGTCAGGAGAGCGGAGGTGACAGTTGAGCAGAGCAGGCGGAGGAGAGGAAAGTGATCTTGGCGACAGGAGCAGTGTTAGGCCGGTCCAAGGAAACTGACAGTGTGTGGAGCCCATAGCGAGGGCCTGAGGAGGAGAGAAGGAAGATCTGGGAGTGGTAGTAGCGCCAGCAAGCCCAGAATTAAGCATAGTACCGTCACCGGAGACAGAGATCGTAAGGGATTATACACCCAGCAGCCAAATCCGGAGAACAGATAGTTATACACCGCCCCGTTCACTGTAAAGCTAAAGAGACATAGACGCACTACAGAGCCCAGGAGAGCCAAGTAGAAATACAGCCAAGAGAAGGGTTCAGGCTGCTTGTCCCACAGCTAGTACAGAACAGAGAGGGTCACAGCATTGCATTATGCAGCCAGGGCCCAACGGACACAATCTAGAAGTAAAGCCTCAGGACTTGCCTGGCATGGAAAGCCTAAAATTACCTCCAAGATCCGGACCCCGTGAACTTAAGAAAACAGTACCAGGTACTACCTGAGTTCCACCATTAAAGGTAAAGAAAAGACTGTTACTCTTGTGTCTCCACATCAGTGCTTGAACTATTTCCTGCATCCCCATCAACACCAATAATTATTATCACCAGCTCACGGATCATCCTAGCCTACCTGTGGATGGTTTATCATCCTGCTGCATCATTCCCTGAAGCTGAGATAAGCAGCGGTGGTCATATCCGGCCGCATCCCACAGGTGGAGTTACTGACAAACTTTTATTTGTATTTGTATTTTTTCCCTTTTTAATTGCGGTCCCTCCAGGGCCACGGAACCGGTTCACGACCACCACCGTGACATTCCCCTGTAAGCAGAGAATAAGGACCAGTCCTGAGTAACCCATAGCCCTGAGGGCGATACAGATTCATTTGGCTTTGTCTTTGCCAAGTCTTAACCAAAACACACACAAGCAAAAAAATATGTTAGGCAACATTAGACTACCAGTGACAAAATACGCAAAACATTTGGCCCAGCAAATATGGAAAACTAACACAAAGGGATAAAATGATGTCAAACAATTTTTATCCTTAGAGCTCACAACCGTTTGCTTCTGGTTTACTAAAACCACCCAGAAAATGACATCATAACAACCAGAAAGAATGTACTAAGTGTGTAAGATGAATGCAGGATGCTGGTAACTGGATACAACAATTATTGCGGTGAAGTGGGTAAACAAAAATGGATTAAATATAAGATAGACAATACAATTTATGTAGTGAACAGGAACGCACCGCTTCAAAGGTGAAAACACCTATTAACATAATAGCCAGCCAAAACACATCAATTATGAGTATCACATGCTGGACTCCACCTTTGTGTAAAAAGTAGGCTACTTATTATATTCCACATTTAAACTGTCATTTATCAGATACATACTTGCATTAGATTTGTGTTCTTCTGAAAAGTTATTGTTTGGGACACTGGTGTCAATGATGCAGACAGAGGTACCGCTTTCTCATTGCTGCTCGCCAGGCTTGATACCAGATGCTTTCCAGAATTCTTAACAGTAAAATAATAAATCAGAGAAGGAATCATTAGCTTTGCAATTATCTGATGTTTCTTTTACTTAATCAGATTATTTGGTGGATAATAGATCATGTTGGGGACAGTAACTAGTCCTGCAAATTATTCTTCCATCCGATTCACTGCATGTTGTAAATTTCTGGGTCAATAAGCCAACCTTTCCTGTTCCCTGAAAGAACGCTAGTGATGCCATATTTTTAATTAACATTTTTGGCTTTTTTAGTTGCTTTATATTTACTATTACATTTTGTATACATATCTGACAAATCCAATAATCCAGAATATTACATAATTTGACACCTAAAATAAAACATATCCAGAATAAAAAGGAAAATGATCAGACATACTAATAGAATTAAATTGTGAACCAACGAAGCACATAGGAACTATCTGAACCTTTGGTGATCAATTTCTCCATCAAGCAATTTATATATACATCAATTGTAATTACATGTAGCAACCAGGGCTGTGAAGTCAGTAGGCCAAACATCCGATTCAGACGCCTCGATTTCCCTGAATCTGACAATGACTCCACCCGAAATAGACAGATTCCGTCCGACTCCACCTCCATGGTAACATCTAGGCAGTGTATTAGGTGGTACAGTCGTTCACCATCATGTCATTTAAGAAATGGGCCACCATTCAGTTACTGATACGGTAGTGTTTACAAAAGCAAGCATTTTTCCATTTTACTGCCTATTAAAATTTGCAGCCATTCTTGAGAGAAACAATTTTGTTTTCAGCTTGTTGCCTATGAGATCAACCACCATTGCTGTCTATCTTGTAAATACTGCACTGAGGCTTGAGTAGGCAAGAGTATGCTCAAGCGATCTCGCCAGAATAAAAAATTAAAATTATTTACCGGTAACTTGATTTTCCAGAACCCATGACAGCACCATGGCCTCTAAGGCCAGAAAACAAACAGTTTAAAAGGCAGAACATCTCTATATGCATCAATGGTGTTCTGAGCACGAGCGGTATTCTGTTAATTTATTCTGGTAAAAGAAAAAAACATTTACACACACAAAGTAAATAGATATACTTCCATACTAATTTTTCTACATTTTCTTTTAGCAATACCCAGTGAGCAATAAAGAGTGTAGGAGAAACACCAGAGGAAAGGGGAGAGAATAAGGAAGTGTGCTGTTCTAGGTTTTGGAAAATCAAATTACTGGTAATTATTTTTCCCTTGCCCATGAAAAGCATCTTGGAAAGGAATTACAAAAGGAATCTCTAAGGAGAGACAACCACTTGTTGAATGTGCCTACCAAAGGAATTTTCAGAAGAACCCAAGTTCAACTTACAGTGTTTGAAAAAGACTAACTCCAAGTCAATGCCTTAGATTTGCTTGAGTCATTGGTTCTCTGTTCACATACAGCTCTATTAGAGGTGTGCTGTTTAAGGGAACCTGTCACCTCATCTAGCCCTTCTAACCTATGAACACCTGTCCCTGCAGCCTCAAACTACTTTAGTAATCATCCCTGTCTGAGCTTTTACAGCTATATACAAGTTCAATAAATCGTTTTGTAAACTTACACTCTCCATATCGGATGGGCGTTCCAAAAGGGGTCTTTGTCGAGTAGGCAGTGTCTCCAGGGCTGCGCTCCCCCAGCCTCGCTGCTAAAATTACGCCCTAATGGGCATAATGCTTGTTTCCTGAGTGCGGGCATGATTCAAATTCCCTGCCTATTTGTGGAGCCCACTGGGACGGGGTACTCTGTGCCGGACCGGGGTACTGCTGGGGATGTCACGGCGGTCTTGGTCTGGACCGTGTCCCGGATTCGCACAATAAAATGGGGTATATTTACAGGGGATTTGGTTTGTCGTGACACCACCCTCGGGTTCTGGTCAGTGAGGGGACCACCGTTGCAGTGTACTTCTGTATGGAGGATGGATGGATGCTGCAGCAAGGTGGATGAAGGATTGTCAGTTCTCTATACCTGGAATCAGACACAGACACTGAAGCAGGGTTCACCGGGTTTACTTTCCAACTCTTCCAAGTCACACCGTGCACGGTACAATACAGTTCTTTACAGCTTTACTCAGTTTACTCCGGTACCACTTGAACCCTCTGCAGCCAGGTTCTCACTCTTAGACCCCTCACTCCAGCTGTGTCCTTTCAGGCTGATTCTCTATCTTTCCCTTCAGGTGGATTGCAGTGCGGCAGCTCGGTCCCCAATAATAGCTTCCCCCTAAGTCTATGGGCGGTAAGCCGGGTCCTCTTGGTTGCTGCTATGCCCCCAACCCTGTAGTGGGAACACAGACCTGGAATCTGTGTGCCCCGTCAGTTTGTCTTGAGAGCTGGTTTTAATCTTCAGTCCCCCTCAGAGCTGACTCTGATTTTAGCCTGACCTCAAGTATCCCTGTTTCACAAGGGATCACCGGGTCCTTTTCTTCCCATGTAACTTCCCAGTATATCAGGGTAGGCTCTTCTGTCAGTTAACTGCTGGCCCTCACGTCTTCCCTAGACCTGATGGTACTGGTCTGGTCTTGGCTGCTCGCAACCCGCCTACTGGCTAACTGCTTCCTGTTTCTCCCTTTTATACTCGTCTGTTACCATGACTACGCTTCACCCCCTCATATCTAGCCCTACTACCCCTTGCCTGCCTAGAGTCCCAGGCTCCAGGTTAGGTTCCTATGTCAGTGGATATGTGATTTGAGGTGTTTGCTATACAAACTGTCTACCATCCTGCCTGGCTGCTGTTTCTACCTGTGGCTACCCTGGTCGCAGGGGCACCACATATTGCCGCATCGTTATGACGCGGGTCATGTGTTGCAGGCATCGCGTCCCTTACGGTTGGCGTATTGCTGGGTGTACTCAGCGCACCAGCCGCCTTCAGCATGACATCTACGCATCACTACCTTCTGGATATTTTAAAGTCAGAGATAAAATTGGTCACCTAAGAAATTTTTTACCTTATTCCTAGAAACCTTCCCTGTAGTATTCTTGTGGTCACATTAACTGCCTGCCTTTCCTGGATGGACGAAAAGACTGCACAAACGAGAAATTCACTGACAAGGACCACCACACTGACCAAATGCTTCATTTGATTTAGTTTCAATTGGATTTAGTTTAACTTTAGTTTAAGAGGGTATAAGCGCATGCTGCAAGTCTTACATCTGCTCAAGCATCAGGAAACAAATTTGCCAACTTTAGGATAGTTGATATGCTTGCCAGCAACTGGTCTGGAGGACATTTATGATCTGAGATTTTAGTTGGTTAAGCCTTACGATTAAAGATTTTGTGGTACATGTGGCTACTATATTAGGCTTAAATGTTGCTACTCCTAACTCCCATGCTCTTTCAAGGAAGCTTTCAGCCTTCCTTTCTAATGGGTACCTTAGAAGACCAGCACCCATCAAATGTTAAGGCAGGCTTAACGAGAAACCATAAAAAACTGCCACGTTATTTTTGATTGTTTCAAAGCACACCCAAAAAAAAAAGAAAACGCCTCAAAACTGTATTTTCTTTTAATTCTCTTAAGGATGAACCCCTTTGAATCTAGTGCAGGGGTAAGGAACTCCTGGCCTCGAGACCGCCAACAGGTCATGTTTTCAGGATTTCCTGAGCATTGCACAAGGGTTGGAATCATCACCTGTGCTGGTAATTCAATTATCACCTGTGCAATACTATGGAAATCCTGAAAACCTGCAGCTCTCGGGGCCTGGAGTTCCCTATACCTGACCTAGAGTCTTCCTCCCTTTTTTGATGAAAGAATATATTTTCGTGAACAAAGAAACATTTTTGCCTAAGGAATTTAAATCTCATATCTTGCATGGTTATAGGTTCCTTTACATGTTTCTTTCATCGCGGATCTTACTGCTTTAATAAGTCTATCAGTATCCCCAGTAAGAAAACATGGTCAAAATCTCAAACATCTAAAGACGACAAAGTAGACAAATCTGAGTAAATCTCCCACATTCTCCATCTTTAATTTTCTCATCTGGGCTGGGGTTTAGCATGGTGTCTTGTTCCCCTATGAGGCATTAGGATAACACCTTACCCCTGAACCCCTTTAATTAACTTTTACTTTTGGCATTAAGTTTTCCCATCAAGGACGGGGACTCTTCTGATGTTTTAGTTTTATCAACACATTGCTGACATATCCTCTTATTGTATATAACTAATGAATTTACTCTTGCATAGGAAACATTCCTTGTTATTTTTTTTCCGCTTGTGCTTTCCTAGACCTGTGCTATAATACATTTTTAATAAAATAACAGTATTAGGGCCCTTTCACATCAGCGTTTATTTGAAATCGCGGCAGATGCGGTGAAAAAACCGCATCTGCCGCGATTGCCGCATAACCGCTGCACTTGCGGCGTGGTTGCGGTAATCCCCATAGAAAGTATAGGGGGACTTGCGGCAGGTGCGGCAAGTGCGGTTTTGCACTTGCGGCAGGTGCGGCCGCGAAAAAAACGCGGCTGACCGCGTTTTTTTCCGCTGCCGCACCTGCCGCAAGTGCAAAACCGCACTTGCCGCACCAGCCGCAAGTCCCCCTATACTTTCTATGGGGATTACCGTAACTGCGCCGCAAGTGCAGCGGTTATGCGGCAATCGCGGCAGATGCGGTTTATTCACCGCATCTGCCGCAATTTCAAATAAACGCTGATGTGAAAGGGCCCTTAGTCTGGTGAAACAAAAGTTTGTAACATCCACACTTTAAAAGGAACCTGTCACCTGGATCTAAGCCCCTACACTATCACTACCTGTCCCTGCACCTTCCTAGCTGCTCCCTATCTATCCCTCTCTGAGCTAAATCCGCCCTATAAAACTGCAGAAAAATAACATAACTTACAGAAGTCCCTGAGGCTGGGGACTGAGAAGGCGGCCCCAGGTTCCATTCTGCCCCTCCTCAATGCAGCAGCACACGCCCTGCTGGGCGGCGTTATTCTTTCTTCATCACCGCCTCCTCCATTTGGAATCTTTGCTTTACACCTATCATGTTGTGGTGATGCGACCTTGATGTGTCCCCAGACCAGGACACAGCATATGGGAGAATGTATCTTTTGCTCGGTAGCAGCACACACAGGGATAGCTGCTACTGGATCTAAGTGCTGATTGAAAGCACTGACACCCAGGTGTGCGGGTGAATAGGAGATGATATGAGCTGCCCTGGGCTGTGGGGAGGGGGTGGAGTGTGTCAGGACAGCAGCAGGAGCTGCTGTGTAGAGAGCTTTGTGAAGATTTAACACAGCCTGTGAGCGGTCTCAAAGTGGATGTTCATGAGGCTAATGAGCGGACAGTGAGGAGAGAAAGGTTGTGTGCTGACCTAACACAGCCTACCCCGGGGAAGGTACAGAGCTTCTATATCAGCTGTTGGGATTGTATGAGGTTGTACTCGGCTGCGCCCCGGTGTAACAGGCCAGACTAACCCCCCCCGACCAGAATATACCCGAGGTTAAAGTGACCTAGGCCAGATTATACCCCTCCGTATACCACAGCAGTTGTAGATCAGTGCCCCAAGCCGTGCACAGGGCCCCAAGCAACACATGGGGGCCCGAGGCAGCACAAAGTGGCCCCAGGCAGCAGAAAGTGGCCCTATGCAACATACAGGGGCCCCAAGCAGGCTCCATTCTGCCCCTCCTCGATGCAGCAGCACACGCCCCGCTGGGCGGCATTATTCTTTCTTCATCGCCGCCTCCTCCATTTGGAATCTCCCACCCGCTTTACACTGTAAGGTAGTGGTTAGGATTGGCACGACAGAAGGCAGTGACTCAGGTATTTACTCACACAGCACACAGTTTAATGGCACAGTTCAAGTATTCACAGACCTCCAGGTTCCGGTGTAACAGGCCAGACTAACCCCCCCGACCAGAATATACCCAGGGTTAAAGTGGCCTAGCCCAGATTATACCCCGGGTCTAGTCTGGCCTAGCCCAGTTTATACCCTGGGGTATAAATCTGGCTAGCCCAGAATATACCCCCCTGGGCCAGAATATACCCTGGGTATATTCTGGCCTAGCCCAAACTATACCCCGGGGTATAAACAGGTCTAGGCCAAATTATAACTCTCCGTATACCACAGCAGCTGTAGATCAGGGCCCCAAGCCGTGCACAGGGCCCCAAGCAACGCATGAGGGCCCGAGGCAGCACAAAGTGGCCCCAGGCAGCAGAAAGTGGCCCCCACGCAACATACAGGGGCCGCAGGCAGTGCTAGGGGCCCTGGGCAGCACACAGGATCCCAGGCTACTCACAGGGGCCCCAGGCAGTGCTAGGGGCCCTGGGCAGCACACAGGATCCCAGGCTACACACAGGGGCCCCAGCCAGCATACAAGGGCCCCAGGCAGCACAAAGTGGTCCAAGGCAACATACAGGGGCCCCAGGCAGTACTAGGGGCCCCAGGCTACACACAGGGGCCCCAGGCAGCACAAAGGGGCCCCAGGCAGCACAAAGGATCCCAGGCTACACACAGGGGCCCCATGCAGCATACAAGGGCCCCAGGCAGCAAAAAGGGGCCCCAGGCAGCACAAAGTGGCCTCAGGCAACATACAGGGGCCCCAGGCAGCACAAAGTGGCCCCAGGCAACATACAGGGGTGCAGGCAGTGGGCCACCTGGGGCCACTTTGTGCTGCCTGAGGCCCTTGTATGCTGCCTGGGGCCCTCTTGTGTAGCCTGGGATCCTGTGTGCTGCCTGGGGCCCCTGTGTGCTGCCTGGGGCCCTTGTATGCTGCATGGGGCCTCTGTGTGTAGCCTGGGATCCTGTGTGTAGCCTGGGGCCCCTAGTACTGCCTGGAGCGCCTGTATGTTGCCTGGGGCCACTTTGTGCTGCCTGGGGCCCTGTGCACTGCCTGGGGCCCCGTGCACTGCCTGGGGCCCTAGCACTGCTTGGGGCCCCTGTATGTTGCATAGGGCCACTTTCTGCTGCCTGGGGCCACTTTGTGCTGCCTCGGGCCCCCATGTGTTGCTTGGGGCCCTGTGCACGGCTTGGGGCACTGATCTACAACTGCTGTGGTATACGGAGGGGTATAATCTGGCCTAGGTCACTTTAACCTCGGGTATATTCTGGTCGGGGGGGGGGGTTAGTCTGGCCTGTTACACCGGGGCGCAGCCGAGTACAACCTCATACAATCCCAACAGCTGATATAGAAGCTCTGTACCTTCCCTGGGGTAGGCTGTGTTAGGTCAGCACACAACCTTTCTCTCCTCACTGTCCGCTCATTAGCCTCATGAACATCCACTTTGAGACCGCTCACAGGCTGTGTTAAATCTTCACAAAGCTCTCTACACAGCAGCTCCTGCTGCTGTCCTGACACACTCCACCCCCTCCCCACAGCCCAGGGCAGCTCATATCATCTCCTATTCACCCGCACACCTGGGTGTCAGTGCTTTCAATCAGCACTTAGATCCAGTAGCAGCTATCCCTGTGTGTGCTGCTACCGAGCAAAAGATACATTCTCCCATATGCTGTGTCCTGGTCTGGGGACACATCAAGGTCGCATCACCACAACATGATAGGTGTAAAGCAAAGATTCCAAATGGAGGAGGCGGCGATGAAGAAAGAATAACGCCGCCCAGCAGGGGTGTGCTGCTGCATTGAGGAGGGGCAGAATGGAACCTGGGGCCGCCTTCTCAGTCCCCAGCCTCAGGGACTTCTGTAAGTTATGTTATTTTTCTGCTGTTTATAGGGCGGATTCAGCTCAGAGAGGGATAGATAGGGAGCAGCTAGGAAGGTGCAGGGACAGGAAGTGATAGTGTAGGGGCTTAGATCCAGGTGACAGGTTCCCTTTAAAGCAAGACAATACCATGCTTGGTGGGGCTGCATACTCTGCAGGATCTCTGGGCTTCATTTATGTCCTCCATTGTATGCAGGTACACAGTGGCGGACCTTGACCCCGGAGGGCCCTGGTGCAGCAGCTGCTGGTGAGGAGCGGAGGGGGTTAGGGGGGTGCTAGTAAACGACGGTGAGGAGGGCGGGGGGGGGGGGGAAGTTGCGCTGGTGGACATGGGGGGGGGGGTGTTGCGGGTGATGCAGCTCCGACCTGCTGCGCGAGCCGCGCCTGCAGTCCTAGGAGCCGAGGGGGCGGCAGAGGAGAGTTGGGGCGGGATCAGCCAGGGGAACCAGGAAGCTTCCCTCAGTTACCCTCCTCTCTCCTATGGGGGTCGGCTGGGGGCCCCCCTGCAGGCTTGAGGGGCCCCCTAGCCGGCCGGGGCCCTGGTGCAGCTGAACCAGCTGCACCACAGTAGGTCCGCCCCTGCAGTTACAGATGTCTGAACAACTCCCTTACTGGGTTTTCCTACTCGAAGGCATTTTCTGCCCCTAGGAGGCAACAATAAGAGATAAAACTTAAGTCCTCCTCCCTGCAGTATACACCCATACGTAGGCGTAGTCAGTTTAGTACTAAAGCAATAGGAGAACACGTTAACGTAATAAGGTACAAGAGGCGTAAGCCAAGGTTCTGTATAGACTATTGAAGCTTTGACAGAGCGGGTGCTGTGTCCCCACTGATGAGCTCAGAGAAAAGGATTTTAAGGGGAGTACACAAAAATCCCTGTTTATCTTTCCCATCATTGGGGGCACAGGACCATGGAACATCCCAAAGCAGTCCCTGAGTGAGAATTAGCAGAGTAGCGGTCGAGCATCATGCGCCAGCTGCTTACAAATGCACGACTGCCGCTTGCAAACTTTTTCTACCTAGGCTTGCATCTGCAGAGGCCTTGGTGTGAATGTTGTAGTGTTTGGTGAAGGTATGCAGGCTGGACCAGGTTGCAGCCTAGCAAACCTGAGTTGCCGAGTCCTGATTAAGAATGGCCCATGAGGCGCCCACTGATCCGAGTTGAGTGAGCCTTGATCCCTGCTGGGATTGGCCTGATTTTGACAGGGCCCCGGAGTTCTGGTGGCAAATAGGTCCCTGGGTTCGGAGGTCCGGTCGGTTTGGGAGTAGCCGCGGTGCGTCAGCGAGGAACTGTATGAGCTTTGCATACCACACTTGTCATGGCCAGTCTGGGGCGATGAGTATTACTTGAACTCTTTCGCTTTGATCTTTCTGATCAACGGCAGTGGGGGAAAGATGTATGGGAGTTGGATTTGGCGCCAAGGGAGAACCAGCAAGTCTATCCAAAGCGCTAAAGGATCCCGGGACCTGGCTACAAAGGCTGGGACGTTTGCGTTCTTCTTGCATTCTTGCCATGAGGTCTACGTCGGGGGAAGGAGGGGTTCCCCGGCGTCGACAGATTTGTAGAAAAACTTCTGGATGTAGGGACCATTCTCCTGAGGCCAGTCCCTGGCGGCTTAGGAAGTCTGATGTCCAGTTGTCCACTCCCAGGATGTGGACTGCTGATATCCTACACTGGATCAACAAACCCAGTCAGTCATATATTTCACTTCGTGCATCGCAGATTTGCTGCGCATGCCGCCCTGATGGTTGATGTACGCCACTGCCGTTGCGTTGTCTGACTGAACACGGATGGGGTGACCGCTAGAAGGTGTTGGAAGTGCTGGAGCGCTAAGCAGATTGCCCACAGCTCCAGAATGTTGATTGGGGAGCTGTGACTCCTGGGGCGTCCAGCGGCCTTGGCCTGTGTGTTTGTGATAGACGCCCCCCCAAGCTGAGTAGGCTGGCTACCATTGCTGCTACCATTTTCCCTAGAACCCCCATGCCGACTGCAAGTAGTGCGAACTCCTTTGCGAATCGCCATGGCCTTGTCTTGAGGGAGTATGACTAGACTTCGTGCGTTGTCGAAGGTCATCCCTCATAACCCTACCCTACCAAGGAGGTCGCCTATTTGGGGAAAAGCTTGACCAACTCATCTCCGAAGCCATGGGAGGAGATAGCAAATAGCTCTAAGGGCGCGAGACCTCAAAGAGTCAACGCATGACTCCCAGCCCACCCGCTCGACACCAACACAATAGGCGGACGTCTCCAAGACTTCCGCCATTCATGGATTCATGTCTCGCTGTCGTGGACGACAATTGGGTAAGAGAACTGGTGTTATCAGGTTACAAAATAGAATTCTCATCCTAGCCCCCAACTCTGTTTTTCCTCTCGCGTCCCCCCTAAACCAAACGCGTGCCCATTTTTCAAAGCCATCAATTCACTGCTCAAAACCGGTGTCATAGCACCAGTACCAGAGACCAAGAAGTTCAAAGGTTACTACTAAAACCTGTTCGTCGTTCCAAAAAAAAAAAAAAACGGTAACACTACTCCCCATCCTAGACCTCAAACTTCTAAACAAATTTTTAAGAGTCCACCAATTCAAAATGTAATCCCTACGTTTGGTAATCGCGTCAATGGAAAAAGAGGAGTTCTTAGCAACCATCAACATACAAGACGCATATCTCCACATTCCCATTTTCCCCCCGCACCAAAAGTATCTGCGGTTCACCGTTCAAAAACACCTTCCAATTTGTCGCACTGCCCTTCGGCCTCGCAACCGCACCCAGAGTCTTCACAAAAGTCATGGCGGCCGTCATTACCATTCTCCATATGCGGGCAGTGGTTGTCCTCCCTTACCTAGACGACCTGCTAATAAAAGGGACCATCCTTCCAAACATTCCTCGAGAGCGTCCGAATAACAACGGACACGCTCTCCCGACTGGGGTGGCTCATAAACCTAGACAAATCATCCCCAATGCCTGCCCAAATGATAAACTTTCGGAGAGTGACTCAATGGTCAGTCGTGGGGTGAAGGGGAGTGAGAGGTGTCAATTATGGGTGATGTAGTGGGAGAATGTCCCTGGGTCGGGCTTGTATGGGTCAGTCTTCTGGATGCTAGGGGGGCTGTAGACTGGGGACGCTCCCTGCCGGAGTGGGAGCGGTGTTGTTTGGCGTCACTGGCTGTATGTCACGTGCTTAGATGGCGCTGACATTGCTGGATGCTGCTGTGTGTGTCTTTAAAGGTACCTTTACACGCCACCACAAGAGAGGCAGCAACTGCCGGGCACTGGGAATAATTGTGCCTGTTGCTATGAAATTGCTACGAAATGGCGGCGTGTAAATAGGGCAGCTCCTCCCGGTGTCCTGCAGTTGAGTCAGATACCTGTTGCTAAGCCGTGCTCAAAAACCGACGGCAACAGAAAGGCACAATTGCCATGGTAGTGGCGTGTAAACGGGGCACAGGCATGGATGTTGCGTCGCCTAGTGAACTCCCAGGGGCGTGCCACGGCGTCATGGATACCACGCCCCATCAGCAATCATTGGTGGGAGCTACTGTGTAACCATTGGCTGTCCCTTCACAAGGCGCCATATTTAAAGAGCTATCCATTCACAGTCTACAACTGCAATGGCGTCATGTATTAGCCACCCTTCCTGCGCAGGCTGGCCAGTCATGACACTATTACGTTGTCCAATCAACGCTTGTGCATCACGGAATATACAACTTTGTCACGCTTATGTACTTACGGCGCGAAATATATACGCCCATATTCCTTTGTGGTAGCGGCTTGTAAACCAGGGAAGGTATTTAACAGGAAGTAAGCCACAGGATCTGTCGGCACTTCCGGGGAATAGATACCTTCAGTGGAGAACGTAATGGCGGCATGTATATGAGGCATCAGCGATCGGTATCCACGTTAAAAACGTTCGCGTGCACGTGCGGTGGCTACCTGTTGCTAGCCACAGTGGCGGCGTGTAAAGGTACCTTAAGAGCTGCATGGTTGATAGTTGTGAAGGTCCTGGCCTCCTGTGTGCTCCAGAACTGCATTCACCATGAGGTTCAACTGCTGGTTGAGGAGTTAATGTGTGACTTACCTGAATTCCCCTCCCCCTAGCCTTTAAGTAACCTCTCCTTCCACCAGGTGGTGTTGCTGATAGAGTTTCACTCTATGCCTGGAAGCCGTGCTGTGCTGACCTGTGTGTTTGTGTTGCTGAAGTCCTTTCCTTTGGAGTTGCTGTATCCCAGTTCTGTGGAGGGAGGTGAGGGGGGAAATAGCGCAGGGCTGGTGGAGGAGGTTAGGGAGAGGCCTTTAGGATCAGGTTAGGGAGATACCTTCAGGATCAGGGCCATTCTGGGTTCCGAGACTAGGGTCAGACTAGTCTTCCCTGGTCGGCCTTCCCATACCTGCCATTCCCTCATCAGCATTCTCACTACACCGTGACACTGTATGGGGACCAGGAAGTGACTGCATTATTTGGGCTTATGAGTCCACCCATGGCGTCACTGCCAGGGCCCAGGGAGGGATGTCAGTCATGCTGGGTGCTGTGTCAGTGGTAAGCTCAGTGGGGCATTGGGGTTCGCAATTTAGGCAATTAAGTTGTGAAGTGTGCCCCGTGGGAGCGCAGTCTGGCAGTTTGTGCATGACGCCGTGTCCCCTATGTTGTTTTTGTTATTCTTTTTGGGTGGTTTGGGATCGGTCATGGTGTACCAGATTACAGCGAAAAGTGGTTATGCAGTGTACTAAGCGGTTTGCTTTGAAGGCAAAAGAGCAGACACTGGACAGGGGAATGAGCGACTGCAGGAAGGGGGGTCTCCTATTGGAGCTTACCCAGATCCTGTGTCCCCTTTGTCTTGCAGTCTGCTGAGGTGCTGAGTTGAGAAGCTTTAGCTTCAGAGGCACCAAAAGAAAAGGGCTGAGGAGTGGTTGTGCTCTGGAGTGTGTGGGTTTCGTGCAGCCCCTCTTTGGTGGGGGGGAAGGGGGAGCAGGGAGGGCTATGTAGAACATGGTGAGATGGGCTTTCTACCTGGGCTGTTGCAGTGGCCCAAGTACAGTTCCTTTGTTACTTAAAATTTGCGCCGTTTTGGGGGTGTGGTGCTGTAGTGTGAGCCGTGCTGTGATTGTCAGCTACGGCTTCGCGTCATTAGGGGGCATCACAGTGGGCGTGGCTTATTACTCGTGACACGGCCGTGATTGGGCGTGTCATGTGGTGCGGCCGCATCATCAGGGCAGGCGCGATGACGCGGCGGCTCAGGGCTCACCGCATTTGGCCGCTTTGGCTGCCAATCGCAGGCGGGCGATAATGCGGCTGTACTAGGCTTGCTGGGATTGGCCACTTCAGCTGTCAATTGCGGCTGTGGGCGGCACTGGGGTGAGGGCCCAGACCGGGGCCTGGAGTAGAGCAGGCTCCGGGGACACGTAATGGATACGGATTGCTGCGGTTAGAGGCAAGATGGCCCCTAAACTCCAAACTTAGCATGCGGTCTTGGCATGGAGCCGCCGCGGTCAGATGGCTGGATGTCACAGGGCTGAGTATTCCATCTGTGGCCTGTGGCAGTGTGTTGGGCTCAGTGGCGTCCTCAATCACCTGCTCCTTGATTGGAGGAGCTGAAAGGTCAAGCTGCACTTCTTGCACGCCCGCTGTTGTGCAGGGGGATGCAGTGGGATAGGTGCGACTGGCAGCTGGATGACCAGCAGGAGAGGCCAACCTGTGGTGAAGTGGGGAGAGCAGCACCCTAAGGGAGCCGTCGCCTGATGTCAATGTTGAGTAAAGATAAAAGTGAGAATAAAAATAAAGGGAGTAGATGTGATCTGAGAGACAGATCACTTGGGTCTCCTTGCGACACTAAGCTAAAACTGGCTAACTACGCTACGTGTGGGTGTATACTGCAGGGAGGACTTAAGTTTTCTCTCTAGTGTCGCCTCCTAGTGGCAGAAAAGCATACACCCATGGTCCCGTGGTCCTGTGTCCCCAATGATGCGAAGGAAAAATTAAATTACCAGTAATTATTTGTTCCCTACACACTGTTAGCACCACAGAAAAATTTGAATCATAAGCATCTTTCAAATCCATTACTGCCATAAAGCAAAAATGATGAAGAAATTTTTACAGTTTAGCTTATGCTTTCCATCTTAAATCTACATCAATAGAGACCAATTTTGACTAATCGTCCAATAGGAAAATCTGACTTTACCGAAAGAGTGAACTTTAGTACACTTTCCCTTATTCTTAAGCTGGTAGTGGGACTAGAACCTGGTTTTTTAAGGTTTTGATGTTCTCGTTTTTTTTTTGTTTTGTTTTAACGCCTTCCTTTTGTACAACTTACTTACCTAAGGTAGAAAAACTAAATTACTTAAATTACGGAAATTGTATTTTCATGAAGTTCACAACAGCACCCACTGAGAAAGGGGATCAGCCCATAGGGACAGGAACCCTACAGATAAAATGGGGCATTCCCCCTCGCCTCCTCAGTTGGATTACAGAGCATAGGAGGAACCGCAAGACATTAGACAATCACAATATTAATCAACTCAAGTACATATAATCACCATCTTAAGGAGTAAACACACACAAAATATTTTTTTTTTTTTTACAAAACTCAGTGAATACTATGGGAGGGATGCGAGTGGGTGCTGTCGTGGATTCCATAAAATACAATTACCAGTAAGTAATTTAGTTTTTTTCTCATCACCATGACAGACCCCACAGAGTTTTTCAGAGAACCATCACATGGGAGAGCCCACAGTATTGAGGACAGATCTCCCAAAACCAAATCCGAGGATGATAAATCAAGTCTGTAGAGTTTATAAAAGATAGATGGTGAGTACCATGTCACTGCCTTGCATATCAGATCAATTGAGATGTCTGCCTTCTCAGCCCATGAGGATGAAATGACTCGCGCTGAATGGTCCCTCACTCCATCTTGGGGATTTTCATCTTTAGCTGAGTAAGCCAGACAGATCGCATCTCTGATCCATCAAGAAAGTGCTCCTTGTGACACCAAACCCCTTCCTGTGGCCCTGAATGGACATAAATAGAGCCCTACTCTGCCTCCAGGACTGTGTTTTGTCTGTTATGTAGAACAGTTCTCCTAATCTCCTAATGTCTAGAGTATGGAATCTCTCTTCCTCAGGTGTAAAGGAATTAGGAAAAATTGAGGGAAGAAAAATCTGACTACTGTGAAATGTAGTGGCTATCTTGGGGAGGTAAGCAGGATCTGGTTTCAGCAATTGTTTATCAGGAAAAACTAAAATAAGGGAGGATCTATAGAAAGACTGTCACCAACCTCCTAGCTGATGTCAATGTGACTAACAGCAGTTTTTAATGATAGACATTTCAGAGAGGCAGATTTCTAACGGTTCAAATTGAGGACCTGTCAGGGCATCAAGAACAAGGTTCAAGTCCTAAGGGGGTAAACAAGATATGTGGACGGGGTTGCTACATTCACAGGCTGCAATAAATCTTGAAATCCATTTATCTACGGCTGTTATATCTGCATACGGGCAGCTAAAGCTGATATTTGAGCCTTCAGAGTACTAACAAAGACCCAGCTCCTGACCTTTCTGAAGAAACTGTAAAATTGCAGATATTGGTACTTCATTGGATAAGGGGGCAGTATAAAACTCAAGGAATTTTTTTCCCACACTTTGCTGTAGATTTTAGTTTGGATTTCTTTCTGCTTTGAAGAGGAGTGTCAATATTTCAGAAAAAGAGAGATGATGGGAGTGATGGTGTGCCACGGTCCGCGCTGCTCTGGGTTAAAAAACTCACCAAGGAGCCAGACAACTTTTCATCCTGATTTATTCCTCCTACGTGTTTCAACGCCACACCCGGGCCTTCCTCAGGGAGTAGGAGGAATAAATCAGGATGAAAAGTTGTCTGGCTCCTTGGTGAGCTTTTTAACCCAGAGCAGCAGCGGGACCGTGGCACACCATCACTCCCATCATCTCTCTTGGAACATACCACTGTTCAGTGGTAGGTGGAGGTCCTGCAGCAGCTTGGAACATTGTTTCCCAAACGCCTTCAAACCAGTTGTGGGGATCACAACTGGACCAGGTGAGTGGCTCCACAGCACCACCACACATTACACTAGTGTCACTTGTGATAGGGCACTATTGCGCCTCTTGTCCCCCCCATCTTTATATTATGCAATATTTCAGAAAACACTCTTGGCCTTAGAAGCTGCCTCTCAAGTTCAACGCCGTCAAGTGGAGCCCCCTCACCTTATGATGACAGAATGGACCCCGAGAGAGCAGGCCAGGATCCGACGAGAGGATCCAAGGGTCAGGTAGGGGACATGGCTCTGAGCCATGAGAACCAAGGCCTCTTGGGCCAGAAGGGAGCGATGAGAATCACCCTCGCTCCTTCCTCCCCGATTTTCCTGATGACTAATGGAAGCAAAACATTGGAGGAAATGCATAACTCAGCTGTAACTCCCAGGAATACTGAAGTGAGTTGCACATCTCTGGCTGGTCTGCCCTGTTCAGGGAGGCAAACTTCCTGACCTGCCTGTTGGCTCTGGCGGCAAATAGGTCCATCTCGAGGGGTCTCCATAAATCCACTATTTTCCTGAAAATCTCGCAACTGAGAACCCATTCTCATTGATGTAAGGTATGATGACTGAGGAAGTCCTCCTTTAGATTTTCCTTTCCCGAAGTAAAGGCTGAGAGGGATAGGAGAGGAGTTTCAGCCAGTTCGAGATTTCCACTGCAGTAGAGTCTTTGATCGAGTTCCGCCTTGACTGATTACATAGGCGACTGACATGGTATTGTCGGATAAAATCCAGACATGAGACCCCAGTAGCTGTGGAAGGAAGTGTGATGTAGAGCATGTTTGATTGCATTCAGTTATCTTAAATTTGAGCAGTCATCTGCTTCTTCCAAAGACCACTGTTCCCGGGCCAGGTCATCTCCCAAGTGAGCCTGCATCCATCAGAGCTAGCATCAGTAGTAACTATTCTAGAAGGCCTAACTATCCTGAAGGCTCTGCTCCAACCCCCGCCTCTCCACGCCAGAGATCACCTCTTCGGACTGCCCGGAAGCTGTAATCATCACTTCCGAGTCAGGGACACTTGTGGCCAGTGCGCAACTCCCATAAAAGACTTCAAGCGGTCATTGATGTTAGAGCGGGCAATACACGGTATTAAGAACTGGGATATGTGAACTTTTGATCAGGGTTATTTGGATGTTTCTGGTTGTCATGATTTAAAAAGGAGAAAACACAGTAGTCTGGCAATAAGTGGCTTCACACAACCACTAGTGGAAAAATGGTTGCTCGTTAGGCTGGGGTCTAACTTGCATCATGCATCCGCTAAACGGATGCATTTTTTTAATGTATAGATGTTGAAAAACGGATACGTTAACGCACCCATAGACTCTAATGCAAAAAAGGGATTTGTGTGTACTCACCATAAAATCCTTTTCTCTGAGCCATCATTGGGGGACCATGGGTTATGCTACTATCCCTAGGAGGCTTGACATTAAGTGAATTCTGAAAGAAACAGAACAGATTGACTCCTCCCCCACAGCATACACCCCTGGCTGGGCCAGGCCCTGACCAGGTTAGTGACCAAGCAGTAGGAGAATAGGTACAAACAATGGAGTACAACCAAAGTTAACATGCCAAACTCAGAAATAAAGAACCAGAAAAACAACAACGCCCGAAATAGGCAACAGGGTGGCTGCCATGTCCCCCAATGATGGCTCAGAAAAAAGGATTTTATGATGAGCACACAAAAATCCCTTTCTTTTGCTCCTCATAGGGGGACAGGACCATGAGACGTCCTAAAGCAGTCCCTGGGTGGGAAAATAAAACTCATAACCCAAGGAATGAGACACCCCTGCACATGAAAAAGAAAACTCTTACGTAGAGAGGTGCGCCTCAGCCGTCTGTAGCACACGACTGCCAAGGCTTGCGTCCGCAGAATCCCGAATATGAATAAAGTGTTTGGCGAAAGTATGTAGGCTGGACCATGTATCCGCCTTACACACTTCTGCCGATGCCTGGTGCCGAATAGCCCAAGATGCTCCCACCGCACGAGTGGAGTGTGCTTTTAGACTGCTAGGTACCTTCCGCAGTCAATACGCTTCTTGGATGGTAGAACTTATCCACCTAGCCAAGTTAGCTTTAGACACTGCCATGCCCTTTGTGACCTACCAGAAGGACAAAAAGAGTGTCCGTCTTACTGAAGGGGGCTGTTCTTGAAACGTAGTATCCAAGGGCTCTCACTAGATCCAGGGTTTGCAGAGCCCTCTCTTCGCGGTGCACCGGAGCTGGACAGAAATATGGAAGGATGATATCTTCGTTGAGGTGCAAGGAGACCACCTTTGAAGAAAAGAGGGTACTGGACGCAGTACCACCTTATCTTGATGAAAAGAAAGGAACAGCTTTTGGCACGAGAGTGCCGCCAATTCGGAAACATGACGGATGGATGCGATTGCCACAAGGAAGACCACCTTCCAGGACAGGAGAGTGAGAGACACCTCTTTCAGAGGCTCAAAAGGATATCTCTGGAGTGCATCCAAGACCAAGTTAAGGTCCCATGGCTCTAACGGTCTTCGGTAAGGGGGAACCAACCGAGACACCCTTGAATAAAGGTTCTAACTTGTGGACGTGTCGCAAGTTTGCGCTGGAAAAGGACTGAAAGAGCCAAAATCTTGCCTTTCAGGGAACCAAGGGCCAATCCAGAGTCTAGTCCCGACTGCTGAAAACTGAGGATCACTGGGACTGAAAAAGTAAAATGGGGGTGACCGCGGTCTTTGCACCATGAAAAGAAAATCTTCCACGAATAATGTAGATACGTGCACAAGCTGGTTTTCAAGCTCTAATCATGGTACCAATGACTTCAGGTGAAAAACCAGCCTGAGTCAGCACCCAGGTCTCAACGGCCACGCCGTCAAATTCAGAGCCCTCAAACCTTGGTGGCAAATCGGACCTTGAGATAGGTCTGGGCGATCTGGTAAGCGCCAGGGGACGTCTGCAACTAGCTGAACTAGGTTGGCATACCAGGCCTGTCTGGGCCAATCTGGAGCTATGAGGACGACCGGGACTCATTCTGATTTGATTTTCCTCAGTACCTTTGGAATTAGGTATGGGGAAAATGTACGGGAGATGGAACTGGCGCCACGATTGCCCAAGTGCGTCCGCTCCGATTGAAGTCGGATCGTGAGTGTCACGATGACCTAGCCAGGCCCTGCAGCTCTCTGGCCCCCCTTAGCCTGCTGGCCAAATCCGGTATTGCCAGAGGATAAGAAAGGAGCCCAGCTGCCCTAATTTATGTTGTCTACTGCGGAACGTGATGTAAAAGGATGTATATATACCACCAGTTCCTGCTAGAAACGTATATACACCTCGATCCAGTCACCCTCAGGCCCACAATATCACAAACACCAAAAGTTAAGCTGCCACCACCGATCTTTCAAGGTAGACCGGTAACCTGTATGATAGCGTAAAACGAAAAGTGAGGTCGTGAGAGCTCGTTTATAGGACAAGGAGATCGAGACTAGTAAATTATAATATTTTACTCCCAAAGATGGGCAGTGTTTATATAAAAGATTTACAGGATATTACATAAGAGACAATTTACATGTATGCATAAAACAGTTATAAAAATAAAAGGAATAAAATAAGAAATGTTCAGACCTAGTCACGCATAGGTAAACGTAGTACCGTGGGGGTGGGGGGGGGGGCCTCTCCCCAGAAAGGTAGGATTCCGTCACACAGCTGGTAGTGGTTATGTCGGGCCCCTGGATCAGAATCAGCCCAAAAATGGCTTCTCTGGTTTTATTACAGGGATAGAATCCATGGCCCCACCTAGTAGAGTGAGCCCTCCTTTGTGGGCTTGTCCATGAGACCTCCCCTTTCACCATGCTTAATAAATCTTCATTCTTCATATCTGGGGATGGGGTGGGCTCACAACCATGATATATAACTCATATTTACTTTCATGTAATTGCTGAGAATATTGATAACAAATATGACCCACGTATGAGGTTTAGAAAGGCAGGACTTATTTGCCAGGCTCCTGAGCGTTGCATAGCTGTACAAAACATATCATTAAATGCGCAAACCGGTGAATAATCTAAAAATGAATTATGTGTATATGGCATGAACGGGTCTTCTTAAATTTGACATAGAAATAACTGTAGGTTTAAACAAAGGATCTTCTGCAGGGACAGATCTGGTTCAAACCTGTATACGCTCTGCTCCTTTCAGCTTCAGGATTTTATGGGGGAGAGGGTCGTAAATAGTTTTTTTTTTTTTTTTAACCATTAAGATTTTTATTATCATATAACATATACTGAAAAACAGCATAAACGCCATGCAATGGCCAATATAAAGGGGAAAAGTTCAAGGGCGAGGTGGGAGAAGGAAATGGGGAGGAAAGGAGAAAGGAGGGTGGACATTATAACACATAAAGCTACATAACGCTTGTTATCAATGTCAACATATATTGTACGCAAAAAGAATCGACACTCAGTCATTTTAACAAATAAGACGGAATATGCGCAGCATGGATAGAGGTGACCCAGGGATCCCACCAAGTAAGGACTTTATTCTTTTTAGATAGTGATGAGGCCCTCAGGGATTCATAGCAGAAGTGAAGATTGAGTTTGTTGATCAGTTCTGCCCTGGAGGGGGTAGATGGGGCCCTCCAGTGAGCTGCTATGCTCTGCCTTGCAGCGACTAGAATATTAGATATGATAGGTCTCAAGGGCGAGGGGAAATCTACCAAAGAAATACCCAATAGCGCCAGTTGGGGTGTTAAGGACATCTGGATCTGCGTCACCTCAGCAATGAGCGACTCTACCTGACACCAAAAGTTCCTAATAGGGGGGCACTCCCACCAGACATGTGATAACGATCCAGATGAGCCACAGCCCTTCCAGCAGGAGGAGGCCAGGTGGAGCTTGGCCAGACGTGCTGGAGTCGTATACCATTGCAAAAGGGTTTTTCTAGCCTGTTCCACATGACCCACACAAGAGGAGAACCTGGCAGGGTGCAATAAGGCCGTGGACCATTCCTCCGCTGAAGCAGTAAATGAGAAAAGGGACTCCCAAGACTCCATGCATGAAAGTTTGAGTGATAGGCCGTGGAGTAATAAGGTGTTATAAAGAACTGATACACCCCTGGATATAAAGGTCTGAGGTTTAAAAAATCTATGGCCCGGGGTGTCTCCAACGAGCGGGGATCCCTGAAAAACGTCGACGTTTGTAAAAAAAACTGTGCAGATGTAAATATGAAAAAAAAGCAGCATTTGGGAGGGAATACTTAGATTGAAGAGCGGTGAAAGAGAGAAGGCCCGACGGACCAAAAAGGCTGGTGATAAAAGTGATCCCTGCCTTTCCCCAAAGAGAGGAAGGGAAATCATCGATAAACACTGTTAGGGCATCAAGGGACACATACCTGGCCATATACGGGAACACCATAGGGCAAACCGACGCCCATAGTTTTGTCGCAGCAACCATAGTAAAAAGAAGGGCCGTTGGTGGATCTGATCTTAAGAAAGAGGCCTCCAACAGGAGCTTGAGAGAACCTTTAGAGCGAAGTGAGTCTCTATCATCAACCAAGGGATCTGAGTGGACCCTTCCCACCATAGCTTAAGAGGCTACAAAATGGCCGCCCTATAATAGGCCACTATCATAAGTGCCCCCAAACCACCCCTGGCACTAGGCAGGACCATCCACTGGTCTCCTAATCCTGTGCGGTTTACCGCCCCAAATAAACGAGTCAAAGATAGACTGAAAGAGGGAGAGGCGTCTGGCAGGGATGTGGAGAGGCAGGCATCTAAAGAGGTAGAGTAATTTAGGAAGTAACATAATCTTCACCACCTGGATGCGAGCCATCCAAGAGAGGAAGGACCCCGAGAATTTACCCACATCCGCTCTGAGCTCTGCGACGAGAGCCTCGCAATTTAGTCTTACCATGTCGGCCAGGTGCGTCACCTTTATCCCCAAATAAGTAAAGCCCAGAGGGGCCCAGCACAAAGGGTAGGTGGCTTGAATATGAGACTGCAGAGGCAAGGGGAGAAAAAGAGGGAAGAGAGTAGATTTAGACAAGTTAAGTTTATAATAAGAAGCTAAGGAGAAGTCATGTAGAAGTGCAAAAATTGCAGGGAGGGAGCACTGAGGATCAGAGCAAGTAAAGACCACGTCATCAGCATAGAGACTGATCTTATAGTCAGCTGAACCAACAGGAATTCCCCTGATGTCAGGGGACTGACGAGCAATGGCCGCAAGAGGCTCCATGACCAACGCAAAAATAAGGGGAGAGAGGGGGCAGCCCTGCCATGTCCCGTTAGAGATTGAAAAGGACTGGGACTGAAAGCCCGACGCACGAACTGAGGCACTCGGAGAGGAGTACAAGGCCATGATTGCCCGAACTATGAGACCATTAAGTCCAAATTTAATTAGTGTCCTCTGCAAGTATCCCAGTGCACCCGATCGAACGCCTTCTCGGCATCAAGTGAGAGGAATGCACTGGGGAGGTGCCCCCTCTCAACCACATCCAGCAAGTCAATCAGGCGCCTCGTACCATCCCTCGTCTGTCTGCCCAGGACAAACCCCACCTGGTCAGGGTGGACTAGGAGGGCAGCACCAGAAGGAGGCGGTTTGCCCACAGTTTGGCATAGATTTCCACATCTACATTGAGCAAGGCGATGGGGCGAAAATTAGAAGGAGTGGTGGGTAGTTTGCCCGGTTTGGGGAGCGTGGCAATTGAGGCCAGCAACCCCTCTGATCCGATACTACCAGACTGCACCCAGAAGTTAAAGAGACAGAGGAGACGAGGTGCCAAGGTAGAAAGGAACTGAGCATAGTAAGGAAAAGAGAACCCATCTGGTCCGGGGGCAGAGTGTTTCTTAGCTTCATTAATAACCCTAAGGATCTCTGAGGTTTGAATGGGAGCATTCAGAGAAGCAAGTTGGGATTGCGTAGCTTTGGGTAAAGAAGCCCTCTCTAAGAAGGCGGCTATAATATCAGGAGAGGGTTGTGGCAACGCTGGGTCATCCCTGAGATTATAAAGCTCAGAGTAATACGAGGCAAACTCGTCTATGTGGATGGGATTATAAACTTTTGTGGAGTTTGACTTCACAAGAAAAGGGATCCTAGACTGCGCCTCCCTTTTCTTGACACGCCTGGCCAACAGGGCACCAGCTCGATCACCCATAGAGTAAAAGGCGGCCTTAGATTTGCGCAGGGCGTTAGCGGTGGAGCGCAGCAGTAATTCCCGGACCCGAAGGTGGGCCCTGCGAGCTCCAAGAGCAAGAGTGGGGTGGGGGTATGTTTATGCCTGGTCTCCAAAGATGCCACCTCTGCCAGAGCATCCCTCAAAGCCTGGGTATATTTACGCTTGTTAGATGCCGCCGGTTTGAGTAAGTGGCCCCTCATAACTGCCTTATGTGCGTACCAAAGAGTATCAGGCTGCACCTCAGGTGTATCATTAAGGCGGAAATACTCATCCAGCAAGATTTCTAGATGGGAGACAGCAGATTGGTCCGTCAGAAGCTGGGTATTAAGACGCCAACATGCAGGGGGGGTTAAGGCCAGGGCGTCAATCAGTGAGACCGTTACAGGAGCATGATCTGACCAGGATATGTTACCAATAGTAGCCGCAGAGCAGTGAGGGAGAGCCACATCATCAACTAGTATATAGTCAATTCTGCTGTAAGTTGCATGTCTGGAGGACATGAACATGTAATCTCATTCACTGCAATGCAAGTCCTCCATATATCATGGAGTCCATAAGAGCGCACAACCTGACCAGCCTCCGCTCTAGAAACAGACGGGACAGAGCAGTCCAACGTTCTCACCATCGGGACATTAAAGTCCCCTGCAATCAATTTATACCCGTGGTGTACATCTCCTATAGTCTGCAAAAATGATTTTAAGAATTTGATTTGACCGGTGTTAGAGGCATACACTAAGCAATTGTATAGGGTGCGTCATTAATGGTACAGAGAAGAATCAGGGATCTCCCCGCTACATCAGCGACCACCGGACCAATTGGAATGTCACATCTCTACTGATAAAAATAGCAACTCCGGCCTTTTTCGTGCCTCCTCCTGCAAAGAATCGGTGCGGATACAAGGTAGAAGACATTCTGGGTTCATCCTGTGCCAGGAGATGAGTCCCCTGAAGGCATACTATCTGGTGACGGGATTTATTTAATTGGCGCCAGACCATTGCCCTTTTGCACGGAGAATTTAGACCGTTAACATTTTGGGAGACCAGCGTAACACTCATGGAGGGTCAAATATAGCAACAGATAATGATACGGTACAATAAGTGAGTAGCATAAAAATTACTAAAGCAGAGATACAGCTCCATGTCCACCTAGGGAGAAAAGGGGGAAGAGGGGAAAATGGGAGAGACAAACAAGACATACAAACAAAGAACACGAAAAAAATGAGAAACAAAACGTCCATTCAGACCGGAGGTCCGAATCCACTGGTGACAAACAACGTCACCTAGGGGGCCAAAACTAAGACTCCAACAGTCCACAGGGTTCAGTCCGTGGAAACAGCAGCCAGAGTCCGAGTCCCTCAGTCCTGCGCGGAAGGATAACCCCAAAGGGAAGGAGAGAACAAAAGAAAACCACAGGGAAAAAAGGTCCGACCAGGGACCCAGATGTTGCAAGTTCATCGAACGGTTACCCAGTCAGGGTCAATGCGGCGGTCCACTTGCTTAGGAGAGTTCTGTCCTGAGTTAGGAGACTTATCCAAGTCTATCAATTGCAGGCTGGAATCCCCATCCAGAGAAAGATTTTGCAGCTTGCCGGGGGTGAGGCAGGTAGTGAAGGTGCCATCTTTTTTAATGAGGAGTCTGGTAGGGTAATACCCCCATTTGTATTGTATGCCCTTGTCTCTGAGGACTGAAGTGAAGGGGCAAAGGCTCGGCGTAGAGCCAAGGTGCCAGGGGAGAGATCCTGAAAAACCTTCAGAGAGGCAAACTTGTCAGGCAGCGTAGGGGAACCCCTGAGTGCCTGGAGGAATTCCTCCTTAAGTTCAAAAAAATGTACCCGGGCGAGCACGTCCCTCGGCACAGAAGGCGCCAGCCCTGGGGGTTTGCGCAGGCGATGTATGCGATCATCACCAGGAGGCTTCAGTCTGCCTGGGGAAGGGCTGCCGTAATAAATTCCTGTAAGAAAGGTCTCAGGTCTGCATCTGATACCGATTCCTGGACCCCCCTGAGCTTGATATTTCTTCTGGACCTGACTTCCAGGTCCAGGGCTTTAGAGTGGGTTTTATGTGCTTTATTCTCCTCATGAGCATCCCACAGGGAATTATGTGAAGCCACCAGCTCAGCCATCTTCCTTTCAAGATGATCCGTCCGACCTCCCAGCTCCTCCACCTCCCCCCTGGAGAGAGGACACCATGGCCAACATATCCTCTTGTAAGGAGGATCTAAGCTCCCCCAGCATGGCTTTCAGTAGTGAAGGGTTACTGTAGCCTCCAGGATAACTATCTCAGAACTGCCTGAGGCTGAGGGGGGAGGATCACGCTGTGCAGCACGAGCAGCTCTGGGGGACTGCTGTGCCTGCGAATCTCCCTGTGCCACGTGCAGTGGGGGGACAAAAAGTCGCGATGCGGCGGGCCGGGTCACGGGACCTGGCCTTACTTTTTCCCATGGCAGCAGGGGATCCTCCAGAGCCGGTACGGAGCGTTTCAGAGCCTCGGGGGCACGGGGGAACCGTGGAATTAGCCGGTAAAGCAGGTCCCTGGTCGGAGCTCCAGATCCAAGCGTCCTACTTCATCACAGGTTAGGACACGCCCCCCGGTCGTAAATAGTTTTGACTGGGGGGTTGCTGGGGAAGCAAGCGAGGATCTATGTAACTTACCACAAACCAAAAGGGCGGAGAGATGAGCGAGCAATTGTTGGCTGACTCTTTCAACATCTTAAAATCATGAGCAATATTCATATATTCATGACACCTCCCCCTTTTTGATGGCGTTACAGCAGAAGGACTTCTGAGCCTTCTGCCATGCGCCAATTGGTGATCTCTCCTTCTACCTGGATCCCATAGGACCTTCTTCGATTCAGGCTCAGAGACAGAGGTCTCTGCGGGGTCTTCCAGCACCTCAGGACTGTCATTTCCTGGTGTGACCATTTGAATCCCCTGGCTAGAGGTAGCCAGAAGGGGAGCGGAAGCCCCGACCTCACTGGAACCATCTTGGACCTGTTCTGGGTTGGCAGGTGGTCTGGTTATTTCTCTACAGGTTGAGGACCCAGAATGCAGTGCGGTCTCTGCATTCCCAGTACTCAGTCTGCGGTCGAGAGCACCTCGGAAGGCCATCTCCCCGGGAAATAACGCCACTCTCTCAGTTGCCTGGCTGGTCAGCGACTCAGCTTTCCCATCACCCTGACAAGCTGTGGACTGGGACTGTCCCTTAACTTGACAGGCTGTTGGGACTGTCATTACACCTTTCTGACAGGAGAGGGGGTTTGCTCTTCCATCTCCCTGGCAGACCAAGCGTACCTGTCTCCCATCCGGACAAGCCAGGGGTACCTCTTTCCCATGGTCCTGAACGGCAGGGAGGCCAGTTTTCCAATCAGTCGGATAAACAATGGGCCCGATCTCCTCATCGTCTAGGCCGACTGTGGAGGGTGGTCTTTCGCTACTCTAACAGGATATGGAGGCTGCTCCTCCATTGCCCTGGCAGGTAGTGAACACAGCTTTCCCACCAACCGGACAGATTATGGGCTCTGTGTTCCCATCCTCGTGCCCAGTTGGGGAAAGCACATTTCCCTCTTCTGGTGATCCCTCGGGATCCCTGCTAAGGATAGAGCAGCTCGCACCCGCTATGTCACAGTCTGTTGTAACTCTGGCAGGTGGCATGTAACCGCTCTTGTGGTTGCCATGCCCGCCTCCGTCTCCCTTAGCAATGAGGTCTACTACCTGGACGGGACCCTCAGCGATGCCAGCTCGTGGCGTGGCATGGCTAAGTCCTTCTCCACCATGAGGCCCATCACGATGTGATGCCTCAGGACCAGCACTTACCATGGGGCAGCTACCCTCATCCGTGTCACAGTCCGTCGTGACACTGGCACGCTGCATGAGGCCATGTTCCCCAGGGTCCTCATGCCTGCCACCATCTACCTTAGCAACCAATGTTGCACCGTGGAGGAAACCCTCGGTGATGCCAGCTCATGGCGTGACATTACTGAGTTCTCCTCCACCACGAGGTCCATCACACTCTGATGCCTCCTGATCAGCACTTGTCATGGAGTAGCTAGCACCCGCCATGTCACAGTCCATTGTGACCTGGGCAGGTGGCACACAACCACTGCTCTGGTGGTTGCCATGCCTGCCTCCATCTCCCATAGTGCTGATTCCTGCCACCTTCCTGGGATTTTCAGTAATACCACCCTGCGGTGTGATATGACCGAGTTCCCTAACACCATGATTTACTTTATTAACAGGCAACACATTGACATTTCTTGGCACATCATCAACATCAACAACATCATCATCAACATTATTACCATTTCCATTCTCAACATTGACTTTTCCCTGCCCATCATCAACAATGACATTACCCTTCACATTTTCAACATTGACATTACCCTTCACATGATCAACCTGGACATTACCTGACATGTCATACCCGGGCGGGTTATCAGGAACATAATGTGCAACCAACCGCCCCAAATCTATTCCCAATAACACATTGGCGGGGAGATTCTTGGTTACCCCAACCTCCCTCCACCCTCTTCCCACACCCCAGTCCAGATAAACTCGGGCCATGGGCAAATATCGGCGCTCACCCTCTATACCGGTGACAGTCAGTGTCTTTCCAGGGATGAGTTCATGAGGATACACGTATTCGGGGCGGATGAGAGTTCGTTCTGCGCCGGAGTCCCTGAGCCCCACAGTGATGGTGTTGCCCACCGTGACTGACTGCAAGTTCTCCTGGGAACTCCCACCCGTACCACCCACCAAATAAATAATAGCACTAGGCCCTGGGGCCTCAGATGAGGGGCTCTTCTTCTGCTTCTCCGGACACGTGGCACTCACATGTCCCGGTTGTCCGCAGGTGAAACATTTGCGAACGTCAGCGGTCAGCCAAGTGCTGGCAGCTGGGACTGGGCCTCCGGAAGGTCGGCTGGCAGGGGCAGGGATGGTGGTCGTCGGCTTACCCCCTTTTCCATTGATGACGTTCGACTTCTGCACCTCCAGTCTCCGATTGGCCTCGTAGGCATCGGCGATCTGCGCTGCTTTGTTCGCATCTGGTGGCTCCCGATCCATCACGAACTGCCATACCTCAGTGGGGCAAAGATGCAGGAACTGGTCTTTCACCATCAGATCCTTTATCTGCTCAAAGGTGGTCACTTCCAGTCCTTGGATCCACTGCTCGAAGTTGGTTCTGAGCCCGTGCACCACATCACTGT